>CM061541.1:72581949-73781949 GCA_030864215.1 Capsicum pubescens | reverse complement strand
GGCAGTTAGGAGGAAGAGAAGAAAAATTAGAAAAATTCTCTCCATTATAAAAACAACAAAAACTGCAACTCCTCCCGCTCCAAGAGTTGTTAAAGTTTAGGGGCTACTGAAAAAGGTGGACATATTCACTGCGCTTGGCAAAGAGAAGGAGGAGGAACTGCAACAAATCATGAATGGTAAGAGGAAGGTTAAAAAAGAATACACCATGCATTCATTTACCACTAAAGACTTTAAGAATATGACAAATATGCGTGTGTGGTACGAGGATAATGTAAGTTTACTTTTGCTAACCTAGCCTTCCAATCTACTCCACAAAGAAGAATCTACGCAGAAGATGTGTAATCTGTTGCAACAGCTTGGTATTCTGTTGCAACATAATACACATCTATTGCATGAGTTGCGTTGGCTGGGTAATCTGTGAACTGATTCAGAGAACCCTCTTCATTGGATTCTTTTCACTGTGTTTTTATTCTTTATAATTACTAACCTATTTAAATTAATTGGCTTTCTTATACCACAGTATGTTGATGAAATTCTCTGCCTCATGAGGGGCAGACAATTTGCATACCCAGATGCTTATGATGTTGCCGATAGGATAATAGACCTCAACTTCTATAGCAATTTCAAGGATAGGCACGCTGATCTCCGTAAGCAAGCTGATTCTAGTGGCCCAAGACTTGATCAGTTAGTTTCTCTGTTCTAATGGGATGAAGAAATGATTAAATATGTTAGAGCGAAGAGGCCATATCCACACGGCAAGAGCTGGACCAAGGCAAAGAGAATCCTTACAGTCATGAACGTAGAAGCCAAAAATTTTCTCGCTATTGAGATACTACTCTATAAGGGAAAGATTAAGGTTTATGACTGTAACTTAATTGTCTTTAGCGAGGACAAGTTTTTAGCCCACATGCAGCCACTCTTGAAGTTGTTGCCCAAGTTATTGTTGCAGAGTAAGCTGATGAATCATTTGCCAGCTGAAGTCTTGACGAAGGAATCATGGGATTTTGAAGGTCAAAATAAGAACATCAAGCTCCAGATAAATAGAACCGGTGCAGCGTGCGGGACATACTCGCTTGCATACATCGAGTGTTTGCTGACCGACACAAAAATGACCGGTATGTGTGACACTATTATGGGAAGAATGCAATGGGTCTGGGATTATGGGGTACTAACTAAATGGTTGGAGCCCGTGTATAAAGAAGAAAACGTACAAAGATAGAGACGAACACGATAACAATTTTTTATTTCAACCCACCTCACTTTACATGTAGTGGCAATAATTTTTATGTCTGTGGATAGTTAAATTTTTATAATGCAACAGATCGTATATCTATTGTAACATATATAATACTTGTTGTGATAGATTGATTATCTGTTGGAGTAGGCTGGTCGTCTGTTGCATTAATAGATGTTTCCCGGCCTGTATGTCGCAACAGATATCCAATCTGTTGCAACATATCATCTATCTGTTACAGCTGATAGATAATCTGTTGTAATAAATCAAGAAAGTAGAAAGACCTGTTATATAATTTCCAGTAGATAACCTAACTAAATGGTTGGAGCTCGTCTATAAAGAAGAATATGTAAAAAGATGGAGATGAACATGATAATAATTTTTTATTTCAAGCCACCTCACTTTACATGTAGTGGTAATAATTTCTCTGTCTGGCGAAAGTTGAATTTTTATAATGCAACAGATTATATATCTGTTGTAACAGATAGTATATCTATTGTGTCAGATATAGTACCTGTTGTGACAAATTGATTATCAATTGGAATAGGTTGGTCATCTGTTGCATTATGCAGATATTTCCAGTCTGTCTGTCGTAACAAATATACAATCTATTGCAACATATAATCTATCTATTGAAACTGATCGGTAATCTGTTGGACCAAATAAAAAAAGTACGAAGACCTGTTATATAATTTCTAGCAGATGACCTACGTGTTGCATCTCATGTTACAATATATGTCTAAATCTATTTGATAAGATATGTCATTTGTTGCAGCAGATGTATTATCTGTTGTGATATTGAATCTAATATTCCATTTCAATTATCATATTCAAAACTAAGTATTAAATCATATTCATAGACAACATAAAATAAATCGAAGCCTTTGAAAATTACATGAAATAAATGAAATGTAAAAAAGTCATTATGGGCATAAATGATCTTCTCTACAAATAAATCAACAAGTTAAACCAAAGAGGATAGGTTATTAGATTGACAGACTCAAGCTATAAATATCTAATCAATATGGATAAGTTGTTCTTCATCTGGTATTACAAAATTTGGCTTTGGTCATTGTGGATCTTTAGTGTCGCTTGCGTACAGCTTCTGAGCTTTTGCTTCTCCGTATTTCCATAAAAGAGCAGCATATCTTTTGCGTAGTAATACGACATCAAGTCTATCATTTGGTACTTGTAATTCATCTCTCAAATACTCGGCGTAAGCGGAAACAAAAGGACCGCAATTCCCGCATTTGAAAAAAATAGATAATTCATATCTTGCAGTTCATGCAACCGTTGTGAAATTTATGAAATAAAACTAAATCATGACACTTATACTTATAGGCTACCAATGGTTTGTTGAGAAATTCCTTTAACATATTGTGCATCAAATGGATTACCCATTTTATCCCGGTATAGTTCAATCGTCGACCAATCAGTACAAACCTTTTGGTCTAAAAAGCCACTTATATCAAGGTAAGTAGGCAATATTTTGGCCAGATTTTGTATCTCATATGAAGGCCCAAAACGTCTCCTTCGCGACATGGAGTCATAAACTCGGATACGCCTCTCTTTTAGAACGACGACAGCCAAAACCCAATGGAATTCATACCACAATTGATTGGTATGTATACTTCATCGATCAAATGCCAATGTAAGCAAGACGAGATGCTAAAACCTTTGATGATGTTGATTAAGCATTCCTTATTTCCGGAAACATCTGGCTGTTGTTGACAATACCTATCGTACGCATTATTTATGTAAACTTTGTACAAATAATTGTCTGTCGTGTATCTATATATTGTTCTTGTGTTTGCAACTTAGTCTTTTTTCGGAGGTAGTAAAAAATGACATCGATGTGCTGCGTATATTATCAAACATTTTGAATTATGTGACAAAAAAATTAATACAGAGATGCAATTAAATAAAGTATTAATTAATAGTACTATGTATGACATTTAAACCTCATCATTCCAACAAGTTTGGGGCTGTGACATCAAATAGAACCAATTCTTCATTTCAAGATGTGCAACAACAAAGTCAAACATATCAAAACCAAGACTCGATTCATTTACTTTGTAGCGTTAGTCATTTTGTTTTCTACATAATGATTTATATGTGTTAATGTCACGTTCTTACAACAAGAATCATATAAGCTAATATCTTTTAAAATTGATTTATGTACCTGCCGGCATGATGATTTAACATCCCATCAGCAATCTATTCCAAATAGTCGTTGATCAACTGCATTTATTTTTTTGGAGCCTCGTCCGAGATGTTAACCCTTCAAACGGGTAATTCTTCCGTTCTCCCGAACTGACAGGCTCCACTTTTTCTTCTTCTTTAGAAGCAGTTGATGGATTATAAACTGTGATATTATGCTCTTCAGCAGTGGCTTCTATCATGACATCTATCTAGAAATCCAAAATTGTCAATGCTAATTACAGATATACAACAGATTATCCATCTGTAGAAACAGATGATTCTTATGTTACAACAGATGATCATCTATTGGGATAAATTAAAAAAAGTAAATCAGAGCAGTATGATAATTTTGAAAAGATGATCTATCTGTTGCAACATAAGACTCACCTATCACAACAGATAACGCATCTGATGCAACGTGTTAGACAACAGTTGCAATAGATGTATATATCTGTTTGATAATTTTCAACAGATGTATCATCTGTTTAAAATAGATATATGCCTGTTTATTTATTAGAAAAGGTGATGTACATTCACCTTCTTCGGCTCATGCTGCTCTCCTGTCGCCCTTGCACACTGATCATCGGTGCAAGACAAAGATAGAGGCATTGCAATTTTGCTTTTTTCGATGCTTGATGATGCCTTGGAAGTATCTTTCCTTCTCCTCTTAGCCGCCTTAATATCTAGTGGAGTGTATGGATATGAAATCCTCTTTGATGGAATGACACCTGTCTTAGATGCCATTTTCTTTACAGAAACAGTTAGTGCATTAATAGCATTAATCACTCCATCGTATTTCACCTTACAGTCTTGACATTTGCATGTAGAACATTGCTAGATGTGGCAAAATTTATACAACCAGTATGATCATAATCATAATGGCTTGTTTTTTAAAAAATGGTAAGAGGAGCATCATTAGCCCCAACAGCAACACCACTACCACTATCACTATGACTACCATCGTCAACAGCAACAAGACCACCCTCTAAAATTATTTTTCTTGTGATGATTGTTGCTCCAAACAATTCTATTTTTATTCCATCAATGACCTTAGGGTCCGATAAAGTTTGCATAGACTGTAAAGTAAGAAAAAATAATATCTTCAACTCTCGGTTGGTCGGAACAAGCCACAGATGAACAATCTAAAATAAATTGGTACATATATTAGAATGATGATGAAATCATTTAAAACAATCATTAATTAAAATTAAAACTTGATTAGAATTGGACTCACTACTTCCTTGGTGGGATTGAAAAGATCTAGAAATTTTGAATTTTTATCGATTTTGGCCGACAACCATCTCAGGATTCTTGGATAGGAAACTTCTTCCTGGTAGTTGACTTGTTGTCTCAAATAAGGAATGACTTCAAATGCCTAAGCCTATAACATAACGCCAATAAATCAAAAGCATTATTGAATAAAAAAAATGATGAATCATATCATGATAAAAGAAATATTTACCATGAAGGCCCATGGAAAGCCATATAAGTTGATTGTCTTTGGCGTCAACAGAGTCAACAAATATTGGACAGTCATTTTGAAGATTTCATAACCCTAAGGATAGCTGTTAAATGCCTCACGATCCTCTGAGATATTTGTTAAACCAGGGCTTATGTTGTTGTTAACGTCTCTCGCCAAAAGAATATTATGTACAAACTAAACCAAGCACAATGATTGCTTGCGCTTCTTTGAGAGTCCTTTACCTTTCAACGCTTCAATCAAATTTTGTTTTTGAAGCTTGGACCAACAATGGACACCAGGTCCTCACGATCACTCGACTTGCCTTTACCTTTTCTGGGTGTGCGGGGTGCTTTCTTTTGGGTCAGAGTAGGTATAACTTGAGAAGGAGAAGGAAGATAACATTTTAGTTCGGTAACTATGGCAAACTCCTTCCAACCAAAACAAACAGGCATGCCACAGTAATTTATCCACACCTCATCCATCTTGTCTTTGTTTTCATACATAAACCTACGTTTGAGAAGATCGTATACCATTTTTATCTGGAAATAACCATTGTTGTCCTCCGACAAATCAAGATATTGCCCAAAGCAGCTTTCCCTAAAATAAGCATTCAATTTTTATTCTCGGAGTATTTTTCTGAAGGCGTTGAAAGATTTTCCCATGGTGACTTATCCACGAAATCACCCATTAAATTTGTGGCACCATCACACTGTATTCTCCCAAGATAATGATCAATGCTGAAGGTTTTGACCAACTCTTCGGTGGAAGGACTATTAGCATTTTGATCATCTCTTTTGAGATATTCTTCCTCCCCGTGTTCATTATCTTCTGCTCCTGATTGAGATAATGCTTGTAAAACAAGCTCATAGAGTGGTGGATGTAGCCGATCTGCTGCACTTGTTCCTTTACTTAGACTTGATTCGATTTCTTTTCTTTTTGAAGCCATATTATCTTAAATTAATAGAAACATAAAATAAATTATAATTGATTAATGCATAGTTAGAAAAGGATAACTATAAATCTAACATGCACAATGGTAAAAAACAGTTCCAACAGACAACACATCTATTGTACTAGGTATGTTATTTGTTGCAACATATAACCGACCTGTTGTAACGGATGAGTAAACCGTTGGAAACAATAAAAAAAAATCTCTAATCTGTCTGACTCGGATGCAACGGATGAGTAAACCGTTGGAAACAATAAAAATAGATCACTAATTTATTGCATCAGGTATGTTATCTGATGCAACATATAACCAACCGTTGCAACAAATGAGTAAACCATTGGAAACTATAAAATAAATCACTAATCTGTTGCACCAGATATTTTATCTGATGCAACATATAACCAACCTGTTGCAACGAATGAGTAATCCATTGGAAACCATAAAAACATATCACTAATCTGTTGCAACATATAAATGACCTATTGCAACGGATGAGTAATCCATTGGAAATAATAAAAATAGATCACTGATCTGTTGCACCAGGTATTTTATCTGTTGCAACATATAATTGACCTGTTGCAATGATGAGTAAACCTTTGGAGAGAATAAAAATAGATCACTGAACTGTTCAAACATATCACTCATCTGTTGGAAAATGAGTTATCTGTTGGATCAATATTATTTAGATTTTTTTCAAACAGGATCATAAAAATAGATCACTAATGTGTTGCACCAGGTTTGTTATATGTTGCAACATATAACCAACCTGTTGCAACGAATGAGTAATCTATTGGAAACCATAAAAACATATCACTAATCTATTGCAACATATAAATAACCTGTTGCAATGGATGAGTAATCCATTGGAAATAATAAAAATAGATCACTGATCTGTTGCACCAGGTATTTTATCTATTGCAACATATAACTGACCTATTGCAATGATGAGTAAACCTTTGGAGAGAATAAAAATAGATCACTGAACTATTGAAACATATCACTCATCTATTGGAAAATGAGTTATCTGTTGAATTAATATTATTTAGATTTCTTTCAAACAGAATCATAAAAATAGATCACTAATATGTTGCACTAGGTTTGTTAGCTGTTGCAACATATAAATAACCTGTTGCAATGGGAGTAATCCATTGGAAATAATAAAAATAGATCACTGATTTGTTGCACCAGGTATGTTATCTGTTGCAATATATAACTGACCTATTGCAATGGATGAGTAAACCTTTGGAGAGAAAAAAAATTAATCACTGAACTGTTGAAATATATCACTCATCTGTTGGAAAATGAGTTATCTGTTGAATCAATATTGTTTAGATTTTTTCCAAATAGAAGAGTCGTCTGTCGCAAAAGATGAATGATCTATTAGATTGATCATCTATTGCATCGATTTTCATAGTTGCATCAAATTTTAATCTGTTGCATCAAAAGTTAACATCTGCTGCAACAGATGAAGGCATCTGATGTCTTCATCTGTTGCATAAAATGTCTTCATCTGTTTCATCAGATGTCTTTATCTGTTGCATCATATGTTTCAACACCATTTTTCCAAGACAAACAATAAATCAACCCAGCAACACGAACACATCACACACACACACACACACACACACACTAAAAACATCAACTGTGAACAAAAACTACCAATAAATTTGAATAACAGTACGACAACAAGAAGGAAAAATGCCAGAAATTAGGATTTTATTCAGTACACATTTCAATACTAGAAGAGTAGTTGGCTCAAGTTCCTCTATTTCTTCATAATTTTTTACCTGTAAAAAAAGAAATGGAACGACAAAGAACTCGAAGTTGTTATCACCGAAGAAGTCTTCACGTTGATTGACGGTTGAAAGTCGAAAGGGAACTCACCCGACTTTTTTTCGCAGAAGATTGAAAGGAGAATTTTATAGAACTGTTGGTTGGAAGATATTTGAGAGAAAATGATATAAGATCGACAAAGGAGACACAAAATATACACCAAAACAATCCACAAGTTGGAAGAACCGAGGACCCCTTTGGTGACCACTCTCGGATTCACTACAACAACAAAGAAAACAAAATAAAGACAAGATATTAAGGTGTTCAACACCTCTAAAATCAGCGAGCCAACAAACTAGATTAATAACAAAAGCACAAGAACAAGAAGAACACAAAGTCTTGGTTTTGGGACACCAAACCCGAGAATGAACAACAACAACAATGAAATAGATAGATAGATAACTTGATGTACAAATGTACAAATACTATGAACCTAAGTGTATATTAAACATAAATACCCAAGAATTCATACAAGTAACACCAAGATCTACGGTGATCTCAAGGGAACAGGATTCCCAAGTAACCAACGTTTCAAAACTTGCACCAACGCAAGTGATATCCACACTTGTTTACAAGGAATTCACCTTGCAAGACTCTCTCTAGAGCTCTCAAAATATCATCAAAGTTATGAAAAAAATGACCTGACATGTTCTATTTATAGCCTAGGTTACAACTTAATACAAAATGACTAGAATGCCCTTAATGAGCCATGGCTAAGGGGTGTCTTGGAGTGTGCATTTAAGGCGACTTTGGAGTGTTGAGGACTTTTCCTCTACACTTAAAAGCTTGTTCCATTAGTCGGGCAGCCCACAAGCTCGAATCTCAATATTTTGGTCTACAATCACGATCGTTCTTGTATCCGAAGTTATCGAGAGAGAGAGGGGAGAGAGACTGGTTGATTTGGATTGAAGAGGGGCGTGAGTTGGGTTGATTTATATTTTTGAAAAGATTAGAAAGTTTTAAAAATATTAATCAACTCCACAATTAACTTAATCAAGTTTCCAAATGATGTTTGACGCTTTAAGTTGGTCAATATCACCAATCCTTCATTCAAGACTAAAAAGACACCTTTCTTTCAATTTTCTCTGGTTACTGGTCTTCCCCTTGTGGATTATTTTTACTTCAACTCAACTGTATTTTAGGGATCGTTTGGTAGAATGTATAAGACTAATGCAGAATATGGTGTATTAGTAATGCTTGCATTAATAATGCTGGTATTAGTTATACTCACATTATTTTTTATACATTGTTTGGTTTGATGTGTTAGAAATAATATTTCTTATATAATTTTTATAAAAGAAATTATTAATTTACAAAAATACCCTCCTTTATCAATCAAGATGTTAAGAAAAAAATGAAAATCTAGCTAGATGAGAAATATGAACAACCAGCCCAACAACAACAATATCAAAAAGTGTAAATAACAAAACGAAGGAAGAATAGGGTGTAGAAATCCCTTTCGACGGAAAGTGAACATTGTGTAGAGATTATGCCAACTAGCAGTTTTGCATTGATATAATTGTTGATTTTGATATAGAAAAAATTATACCCAAATTGTGAAATAGGAGTATAAAAAACAAATATGAATGATTAAAGAGATAGATTGGATAGAAGTTTTAATCTAGTGAAGAAAAGCAAACAATGAATGATTGATTAACCGGAAAGAAGAAGATGGGAGAAAAGAACTCTTGCTTTTCCATGGAAAAGAGCAAAGCAAAGCGGTAGCAAAGTATGTATAACATAGGACTTGAGTGTAATTTTATCATTAACTAAGTTAATGCATGTATTGAAATCTTTTGCATTAGTAATATATAGGAAAATGGTGGTATAACTAATACATAGTTTAATACACAATATAATGTATAACTAGTGCAAGTATTACTTATACACAAGCTGAAAAATGGACAGAATATAATATATATAATCAAATTAAAAATGAGAATAATTTGTAGCAGTGGTAAACTGCTACAAATTATTCTCATTTTTATCCATTATTAATTACACGACTATAATTCCTTAAACGTCCGTATCACAATAGAAAAATTATTATTATTATATTATAGTAATTTGGATCATTAGCAGTAAAATAATGTCTTAAATAAGGGAGAAAATTAAATAAGAGAGAAACTGTGATTAAGTCTAAACATTAAATGGACTATGCCTTTTGAAAGATAGAGGACTCATCAATAGTTGATACGTCAAGTCCTAGCACTGTACAGAATCACAAACGCATGGCTCAGAACCTACATCATGAAATGATGTAACATCTAAGACGGTCAATACATGAAATGTATTGGCATGTAAAACGGGGAGGGGAAGCATAACATAGAAGACACGTGTGAAATTGAAACCATAAGCTGAATGAGGGGACATGGGACATTGTGGACATAAATCACCAACTAAATAACTAATTAACATTATTTAATTTACTTCTGAATTAGATGGTTTCGCCGACATCATTTATGCACCCCTGACTATGTGGGTCTGATCAACACCCGATCGGTAGATCCTCAATTCATGTTTGTCACATGAGTCGAGATATAATTATTCTGTATACTACTGTGTGAAACAACCATAAAACATCCATCCTTATAAGGACACATTTGAGGTTATTCGAATTAACAGATGGAACCATACCCATTTCGACAAAATACAATTTTGAATAATGAATCTTTTTGAATCATACCTTCTTGCTTAACCATCTAGTTCTCTTAAGCCTATATTTTATTCATGTTCATCTCATTAATCAACTTTTAAACATAAAATCTTCATCTCATTAACCAACTACTAAACATAAAGAGGTTTATATCATAATGGTATCGGCAATACCAAGACTTGTAAGTTTATCTTTCATCACTTAAAACATTATCATACAGATTTTGAGAGTCATACTTATCATAAAAAGACCATGATACATTAAAAACTATTGAAAGCCTTTAAAGTTCATCTTTTCATAGCATCTATCATCATTATAGATGTTGTGAGCAATGTTCATATCTTTAAGAAGAATTAATGTATAAGAGATTGATAAAAAGTAGGTTTCAAAGAATTAATTTAAGACTCACAACAATTTGAGTCTTTGGAAATAAATCAAAAAATTACAATATGTTTAGTACTTTCAAAAATCTATATCTGTAATACTCGTGCTTTTCTTAGCTTGGAATCATCACCAGGATGTTAGAAACTTACTTTGAAATAAGAATTCATTCTTATACACGTGGTATTTCTATAATTTTCACTTCCTATCATGTGGGAAATTGAATAAGCTTTCCATCTATATATAATTTGCCCAAATCCGACACCCGGGCAAAGAGTTAGGGGCTTTTTAGTGAGACAATGTATGATCTGAGCCTTCAGTGCGTCGCAGAGATAGCTCAAATGGAAATTGTCAATATCTAGTATTGCTCCACGATACTGTCACATTGCGCCATGGTTCCAGGTCACAAAAGAAGGGGCAATATGATGGCTCTGCGTCGCGCCATCCCTCAACTTCCCAATTGTCAAAATCCAGTGACACGGCGCGATAGCGCCGTGTCGCGCCAAGGGCCGAATTCAGGAAATTTTATTGAAAATTAAATGACGTGTATAGGGTTAAAAGGGTCAACTTTCCACCCTCATTTAATCCCTTTAATACGTGATTCAACCACTTTTCACCCAAAACATATTAGTTTATCTCAAGTTTATCTTAAGAACAAGTTAGGATTTCTATTGGGGATTCAAATTCAGGAAGATTTCACCATTAATCTTCACGAAATCACGATCAAAGTTATGCATAGTGTTCATTCATGGACCCCTTTCATCCATGAAGTCCAAGAACCCTTTTCTAAAACTTAAGTTATGGATTTCGTTCATGTTTTCATGATTTGACTGCTCATGTTCATGTTGATAAATGTGAAATTGGATTCTACTCCATAATTGTTGATAATTTCTATGTGGGTTTAATTACTGTAGCCATAGATTCATGTAACCCTAAGATTTAAACCCTTGAATGGTGAAATTAGAATTGAACAATGATGTTTACATGTGTCATGCCTGCAATATGTTTTATTAAATGCCCAAGATAAGGAATATTGTTTAACTAGCATGATATCATGAAATCCCTATGTATGTACAAGTTTATGCCTATTATATGTTTGATGAAATGATCCTATGAATGTAGTATGTATTATGATGCTATTCAAGTCCTCAAGTAAATCATGCTATGTCGGTTTCCTTCTATCGAGTCCTGGGGGTACTTGTACCCGAAATATTAGCTGTGTGCCTAGAGCCATATCATGTTTTCACGATACTCTCAGTCAAGCTATGAACTCTTAGACTTCAGATAGTCTTACTCAGGAAAAATCTCCATAATCTCATGAACTCAGTCAGTTATCAGATATCAGTAGTGTTTCGTCAGTCACAGAATTTAGTAACTCAGTCCATGTTCAGTTCAGTTAATCATGGTCAGTGTCTATTCAGATGGGAGTAGGAATTAGCATCGAGTGAACCCAAGGATGGGAACTCACCCGTTATATGAGGGTGTGATTCCTAGAAGCAGTACTTGCGTTCCAGAACTATGTAGATAGCTTAGGCTGAGACATCATAGCCTGCTATATGAGGGTAGATGAGGTGGCTTAACCTGTTATATGAGGGTTCCCACCATTCTCACTAGAGTTACCTGTTATATGAGGGTTACTCATGTGTTGTCCTTACCAGTGGAGCGGTATTGACACCTTCCAATCAGGGCATAGATTAGATCCTTGCTTAGCTATTATAGCACCTTTGGGGCATGTCGGTTAGATACTACTTCCCACAATTTCATGTATAAAATCAGGACTGTCAGATACAGTCGATCAGTCTTAGCAATAAAACTCAGATAGTTCTTCAGATTTTAGGACTGTCAGATACAATCAACTCAAATACAGTACGGAACTCAGATAGTTCCATCAGGTTCAGGACTATCAGACACAATTATCTCAGATGTAGTATTGGACTCAGATAGTTCCATCAGATTCATGACTATCAGTTATAGTCACTCATGTTATCAGTCATACTAGTTATCAGTCATGTCATGTTAGCATTATTTAAATTCAGTAATAACGATATCACATCATCAGTTACAATTACGTACTTATGCATATATTCTTATGTTCATGTTAGACAGTCAGTTAGCATTATTCATGCATGTGAACCATTGCATATAGCCTACCTCACATGTATACTCGGTACATTCCATTGTACTGACGTATTCTCACTATGGTGTTTTCTTTTTATGTTACCCCATAGGTCCAGAGATACGTGCTCCAGATTAGTAGTAGATTCCAGTTTTCAGCAGTCAGATTAGAAGTAAGTACTGATCCTCCGAGGATATGATTATTTCCTTATTCTCTCATTTGTCATTTTATTAGACGGGGTTAGTTGGGGACATGTCCCATCAACTCCTTGTTTAGATTTTTCAAACAGTTAGAGGCTTTTAGACGATTACGGTATTATCAGATTTAGACTTCAGTTTTTTGTTTTGGTATTATGATACAACTTTATTCAGATTATGTTTAGTTTGAACCTTATGGCCTTTCAGTGCATGTTTCCACATTATTATTTCATATTATGCTGTGTACAGGTACAAATATCAGTCATGGGTTAGCTTGTTGTCCTTTGGGGTCATGAGCACCGTGTAGCATTCTGGTTCAGCAAATTGGGGCATTACAAACTTAGTATCAGAGCCTAAGGTTCAATAGAATCTAGGAAGTCTAAAACCGCATCTAGTGGAGTCTTGTACATGGGTGTGTTGAGCGCCACATTTATGTGCAGGAGGCTATGAGATATTTTAGGAACAGTTTCTCATTCTTTCAGTATTCATGTCGTGCCAGTGAGCATAATCATAAGCCAGTCTCTCAGTCTAATTCACTTCTTCTCTCTATTTCAGAATATGCCTCCTAAAAGAAGAAATCAGTCAGCTTCTCAGCCGGAAGAACCTTTGGGAGATCATGTTTCTCATGCGGAGTTTAGGACTACATTTACCACTCTTGCTCAATCATTCGCTGCTCATAATGAACGACCAACAGTTATTCTGACCAACCTAGTGGCCAACACAGCTGCAGTGAGGATTCGAGACTTCACCCGAATAAATCCTCCAACCTTCCCCGGGTCTAAGGTAGATGAAGACCCTCAGGAATTCATTGATCAGATCCAAAAAGTGTCAGACATCATGGGGGTAAATACTGTTGAGAGTGCTGAGCTAGATGCATACCAGTTGCAGGATGTGGCTCATGCTTGGTTCAAACAGTGGATGTCAGAAAGGTCCGATAATGCAGGTCCTATAGAGTGGGAGGAGTTTGTCACTGCTTTCTTAGACAAATTCTTTCCCCAAGAGCTTAGAGAAGCCAAGGTGCTAGAATTCATCAACCTCAGGCAGGGCAATATGATAGTGAAAGAGTATTCTTTTAAGTTTACTTAATTAGCCAGATATTCCCCTCATATGATTGCAGACAGTAGATCCAAAATGAGTAAGGTCGCTTCAGGGGTAAACGACAATGTGGTTAATGAGTGCAGATCCGCCATGCTGAATAGTGAGATGACCTTAGCTAGACTTATGACCCATGCTCAACAGATAGAAGAGCAGAAAATTAAGCAGAGGGAAAAACAGAATAAGAAAGCTAGGACAGGTAGCTTCAATTTCAGTCAGCCTAAGTCAGAAGGAGAAAACCGTTCTCAATTTTATCCTAAGTCATCAGCTCTAGTTCCCTCTACAGCCAGTGCTCCAGTTCCTAAGTTTAGAGAGGGTAACAAAGATAGAGCTCCAGGCTCTAAGTCTCAGGGCAGTGTTAGTAATGCCCGCACTAATCCTCAGTGTAAGACTTGTGGTAAGCACCATCAGGGTGTGTGTAGAGTGGGTAGTGGCATTTGTTTCGGTTATGGAAAGCTAGGCCACAGAGTTAGAGACTGCCTTCAGCTAGGTCCTTAGGGTCAATGAAATCGCTCCTCAGCTCAGTCCGGTCGCCCAAATTAGTAGGGTACCACTTCCAGTGCTACCAGTGGGCAACACCCAAATCGTCTCTATGCTCTTCAGACTTGACATGATCAGGAAAGTTCTCCTGATGTAGTTATTAGTACGTTACAGATCTTTCATGTGCATGTTTACGCTTTGCTAGATCCAGGAGCTTCTTTGTCTTTTATTACTCCTTATATAGCAGTTGATTTCAGAATTAGTCCCAAAATTCTAGCAGAGCCCTTCTCAGTCTCTACCCCAGTGGGTAAAACCATCATAGCTCGACGGGTATACAGGAACTGCCCGATTATGATATTTTAGAAAGTCACTTCAACAGTCTTAGTCGAATTAGAGATGACTGATTTTGATGTCATTCTTGGCATGAATTGGCTTCATTCCTGCTATGCTATAGTCGACTGTAGAAATAGAATAGTTCAGTTTCAGTTTTTGAATAAACCCATCCTAGAATAGAGGGGTAGTACTTCAGCGTTCAGAGGTCAGCTTGTTTCCTACCTTCGGGCACGGAAAATGATATCTAAGGGATGTGTTTATCATATAGTTCATGTTAGAGATTCCAGTTCCGAATCTCCCAATTTTGAATCAGTCTCAGTTGTAAGTAAATATTTAGATGTATTTCCTGAAGATCTTCCAGGAATTCCTCCCGAAAGGGAAATAGACTTTGGTATTGATCTCCTTCTAGACACTCAGCCTATCTCTATTTCGCCATACAGAATGGCACCAGTAGAACTTAAAGAACTAAAAGATCAGTTGAAGGATCTCTTAGATAAGGGATTCATCACACCTAGCATTTCCCCGTGGGGCGCCAGGTCTGATGAATAAAGTCACAGTCAAGAACAAGTATCCTCTTCCCAGGATCGATAACTTGTTTGATCAACTTCAGGGTTCCAGTTATTTCTCTAAGATAGACCTCAAATCCAACTATCATCAACTCAGAGTTAGAGAATGTGACATTCTGAAAATAGCTTTTCGTACGCGGTATGGTCATTTCGAATTCCTAGTCGTGTCCTTTGGTCTTACCAATGCCTCAGCAGCTTTCATGGACTTGATGAACCATGTATTCAAGAAGTACTTGGACATGTTCGTCATAGTCTTTATAGATGATATTCTGGTCTATTCCCGCACTGAGCACGATCATGCAAACCATCTCAGAATAGTACTCCAGACTCTTAGAGATCATCAGTTATTTGCTAAATTCAGTAAGTGCGAATTTTGGCTAACGTAAGTAGCATTCCTTAGTCATATCATTTTCGGTGATGGCATTAGAGTAGATCCTCAAAAGACCAAAGCGGTAAGAAACTGGCCCAAAACTGTCTCTCCATTAGATACCAGGAGTTTCTTGGGTCTGGCTGGCTATTACAGATGGTTTGTTGAAGGATTTTAATCTATTGCATCCCCTATTTCTAGATTGACTCAGAAGAAGGTCAAGTTTCAGTGGTTAGATTCTTGTGAGAAGATTTTTCAGGAGTTGAAGACTTGACTCACCTCAGCTCCAGTCTTAGCTCTCCCAGATGGTTTAGATGGGTTCTTAGTATATTTTGATACATCCAGAGTGGGTTTAGGTTGTGTCCTCATGCAGCATGGTAAGGTCATAGCCTATGCCTCTAGGCAGTTAAAGCCCCATGAGAAGAATTATCCTACTCATGATCTTGAGTTAGTAGCCGTAGTATTTTCCTTAAAGATTTAGAGGCATTATCTCTACGGAGTTCATGTAGATGTCTTCGCAAATCATAAGAGCCTTCAGTATGTCTTTTCTCAGAAAGGTCTCAATCTTCGTTAGAGAAGGTGGTTAGAGATCTTGAAGGATTATGACATGAGTGCCTTTTATCATCCGAGCAAGGCCAACATTGTGGCCGACGCTCTCAGTAGGCTCTCTATGGGTAGTGTTTCTCATGTGGAAGATAGTAAGAAAAAGTTAGCTCAGGAAGTCCACCAGCTTTCCAGACTAGGCGTTCGCTTAGTCGATTCCTTAGAGGGTGGTGTGTGTATTCAAAGAAGTTCTGCATCATCTCTAGTTTCCAAGGTGAAAGAGAAGCAAGATAAGGATCCCGGCCTTGTCAAGCTAAAAGAGTCATTTCAAAATCAGAAAGTAGAGGTTTTCTCCCAAGGGGGAGATGGTGTGCTCCGTTGTCAGGGTCGTTATGTGTTTCAGGTGTAGATGACATAAGACAACGAATTTTTACAAAAGCGCATGGTGCGCGCTACTCTATTCATCCAGGGGCCACTAAGATGTATCGTGACTTGCAGAAGATCTATTGGTGGAGTGGGATGAAGAGATATGTTGCAGAGTTTATAGCTAAGTGCTCTACATGTCATCAGGCTAAGATAGAGCATCAGAAGCCTAGTGGTCCTATGCAGGAGTTCAGTATTCCTACTTGGAAGTGGGAAGTTGTAAACATGGACTTCGTGATGGGTTTTCCCCGAGATCATCATCAGCATAATTTAGTTTAGGTCATTGTAGACAGAATGACCAAGTTAACTCATTTCCTTCCAGTTCATACCTCTTATTTAGCCGAGGATTATGCCAAACTCTACATCAGGGAGTTGTTCAGATTGCACGATGTTCCGTTGTCTATTATCTTAGACAGAGGTACCTAGTTCACCTCTTAGTTTGGAAAGTATTCCAAAAGGGTCTTGATACCCAAGTTCATCTCAATACAGTCTTTCATCCTCAGACAGATGGTCAAGTAGAAAAGACCATCCAGACCTTAGGAAATATGCTAAGGGCGTGTCCAATTGATTTCAAGGGTAGTTGGGATGACTACTTGTCTTTGATTGAATTAGCATACAACAACAACTATCATTCCAGTATCCAGATGGCTCCATTCAAAGCTCTCTATGGTAGGATATGTAGATCTCCGATTGGTTGGTTTGAAGATAGTGAGGCCTCAGTCATAGGTCCTGACTTAGTATTCGACGACTTAGAAAAAGTTTAGTTGATTAGAGAAAGACTTTGGGCTGCTCAGAGCCAACAGAAGTCTTACACAGATGTTCGTAGAAAATATCTCGAGTTTGAGGTCAGTGATTATGTCTACCTTAATATATCTCCTATGAAGGGAGTGGAGAGGTTCGACAAGAAGGGAAAACTCAGTTCTCGATATGTCGGTCCCTTCAAGATTCTCAATTACTTTGGCAAGGTAGCTTATGAGCTCGAATTGCCTTCAGATCTAGCCTCAGTTCATCCAGTCTTTCATGTCTCTTTGCTCAAGAAGTACATAAGTGACCCATCAGTCGTAGCCCCTATTCAGAGCATCGATATTCAGAACAACCTCTTTTATGAAGAGATTCCAGTCGAAATCCTAGACTATCAGACTCGTAGATTGAGGAACAAAGAAGTCCCTCTAGTTGAAGTTTTTTGGCAAAATCAGTCCGTAGAGGGAGCTACTTGGGAAGCAGAAGCAGATATCCGTACCAAGTATCCTTATCTCTTTTCCACCAAGTCAGATCAAGCTCGAGGTAACAGTTCTCCTTAAGCTTACTAAATTTCATTATTAGTGTGCATCACTAACTTAGTATTCAGTATCATGTTCATGTTCCCATGATAATATTGGTATCAAGTACTACCACATACTCAGTTATGCATTCATGTATCAGATTAGTTATATAGTTATACATCAGACATTCATTCTCATTGTGAGAAAACTTAGTTCTTCAGAACTTCCAGTTATGCATTTATGAATCAGTTGCGCATGCATCAGATATGCATGCTCAGTATGTTATGTGCAGTTTTTCAGTTATGTCAGTCATGAGATCATGTTCCAGTAATTCATGTTCAGTTCATTGTTTCCCCTCTCTTTCAGTCTCATTCGAGGACGAATGTTCTCTAGGGGGAGATATTGTAATACCCGTGCTTTTCTTTGCTTAGAATCATCACCAGGATGCTAGAAACTTTCTTTGAAATAAGAATTCATTCTTATAAATATTGTATTTCTATAATTTTCACTTTTTATCACGTGGGAAATTGAATAAGCTTTCCATCGATATATAATTTGCCCAAATTCGACACCCGGGCGAAGAGTTAGGGCCTTTTTAGTGAGACAGTGTATGATCTGAGCCTTCAGCGTGTCGCAGAGATAGCTTAAATGGAAATTGTCAATTTCCAGTGTTGCTCCACGATACTGGTACATTACGCCATGGGTCCAGGTCATAAAAGGAGGAGCAACGTAATGGCTCCGTGTCACTCCATCCCTCAACTTCCCAATTGTCAAAATCCAGTGACACACACGATAGCGCCGTGTCGTGCCAAGGGCCCGATTTGGGAAATTTTACTGAAAATTAAATGACGTGTCTAGGGTTAAAAGGGTCAACTTTCCACCCCTATTTAAGACCTTTAACACATGATTCAACCACTTTTCACCCAAAACATATTAGTTTCTCTCAAGTTTATCTCAAGAACAAGCTAGGGTTTCTATTGGGGATTCAAATTCAGGAAGGTTTCACCATCAATCTTCACGAAATCATGATCTAAGGTATGCATAGTGTTCATTCATGGACCCCTTTCGTCCATAAAGTCCAAGAACCCTTTTCTAAAACTTAAGTTATGGATTTCTTTCACGTTTTCATGATTTGACTGCTCATGTTCATGTTGATAAATGTGAAATTGGATTCTACTCCATGATTGTTGATAATTTCTATGTGGGTTTAATTACTATAGCCATAGATTCATGTAACCCTAAGATTTAAACCCTTGAATGGTGAAATTAGAATTGAACAATGATGTTTACATATGTCATGCCTGCAATATGTTTTATTAAATGCCCAAGATAAGGAATATTGTTTAACTAGCATGATATCATGAAATCCCTATGTATGTACAAGTTTATGCCTATTACATGTTTGATGAAATGATCCTATGAATGTAGTATGTATTATGATGCTATTCAAGTCCTCAAGTAAATCATGCTATGTCAGTTTCCTTCTATCGAGTCCTGGGGGTACTTGTACCCAAAATATTAGCTGTGTGCCTAGAGCCATATCATGTTTTCACGATACTCTCAGTCAAGTTATGAACTCTTAGACTTCAGATAGTCTTATGACTCAGGAAAAATCTCCATGATTTCATGAACTCAGTTAGTTATCAGATATCAGTAGTGTTTCGTCAGTCACAGAATTTAGTAACTCAGTCCATGTTCAGTTCAGTTAATCATGGTCAGTGTCTAGTCAGATGGGAGTAGAAATTAGCACCGAGTGAACCCAAGGATGGGAACTCACCTATTATATGAGGGTGTGATTCTTAGAAGCAGTCCTTGCATTCCAGAACTATGTAGCTAGCTTAGGTTGAGACATCATATCCTGCTATATGAGGGTAGATGAGGTGGCTTAACCTGTTATATAAGGGTTCCCACCGTTCTCACTTTAGTTACCTGTTATATGAGGGTTACTCATATGTTGTCCTTACCAGTGGCGTGGTATTGACACCCTTCCAATCAGGGCATAGATTGGATCCTTGCTTAGCTATTATAGCACCTTTGGGGCATGTCGGTTAGATACTACTTCCCATAATTTTATGTATAGAATCAGGACTGTCAGATACAGTAGATCAGTATCAGCAATAGAACTCAAATAGTTCTTCAGATTTTAGGACTGTTAGATACAGTCAACTCAGATACAGTACGAAGCTCAGATAGTTCCATCAGGTTCAGGACTGTCAGACACAATTATCTCAGATACAGTAAGGGACTCAGATAGTTCCATTAGATTCAGGATTATCAATTACAGTCACTTATGTTATCAGTCATACTAGTTATCAGTCATGTCATGTTAGTATTATTCAGATTCAGTAATCACGATATCACGTCATCAGTTATAATTATGTACTTATGTATGCCTTCTTATATTCATGTTAGACAGTCAGTTAGGATTATTCATGCATGTGAACCATTGCATGTAGCCTACCTCACATGTATACTCGGTACATTCCATTGTACTGATGCATTCACGCTATGGTGCTTTCTTTTTATGTTACACCATAGGTCCAGAGATACGTTCTCCAGATCAGCAGTAGATTCCAGTTTTTAGCAGTCAGATTAGAAGTGAGTTCTTATCCTCCGAGGACATACTTATTTCCTTATTCTCTCATTTGTCATTTTATTAGATGGGGTTAGTTTGGACATGTCCCATCAACTCCTTGTTTAGATTTTTCAGACAGTTAGAGGCTTTTAGACGATTACAATATTATCAAATTTAGACTTCAGTTTTTTGTTTTGGTATTGTGATACCACTTTATTCAGATTATGTTTAGTTTGAACCTCATGGACTTTCAGTGCATGTTTCTGCATTATTATTTCATATTATGCTATGTACAGGTACAAATATCAGTCATGGGTTAGCTTGTGGTCCTTCGGGGTCATGAGCACCGTGTAGCATTCTGGTTCAGCAAATCGGAGCGTTACAATATCATTATTTAGAATTCATAAATTCAAGACTTCAATAAAAATCATAATACTTCATAACTTACAGGGTTCATAAATTACTCAAGAGTCGCAAATGAGAAAGGAAATAAAAGGCTACAGCCTACGTGCGAACTTGTCTTATTTGCCAACAAAACAAACTGGAGAACAAGGAGACCGTTGGGCTATTGAAACCTTTACCAGCCTTGTCAAGAATTATAAAAATTCACGCATCACAAATTTCATGAAATAGGAACATAAGTAAAGTGAATTCAAGAGTGACATAGATGGATTATGGAATTATTGAGATTCAAGGGACCCTAAATTATCAAAAGGGGATTAAATGAACATAAATAACTAAAAATACTGAGATTCTTATCGTGGGACAGTCTTACATACTTTAATCACTCCAAGGTGTTTAAGGAAGATATCTAACTTTGAGGAAGAACTCTAAGAATTCACTTCTTGAAATCTTGATGTGATTTTTCTTGAAAATCCTAATTATGACATAAAATTCATTAAGAATTTATGTTTTGATGTAAAAAATACTTGAAAATGCTTAAAATTTCATGCGAGAGACTTACCTTGGTGTGGAATAAAGTGGAGAAGAGAGAAAAATCGTGCTAGGATTTGAAATCTTTGAGACTCGGAGAAAAATTTCTGAAAATACACTTTAAAGAAAAGATTCAGGGATCGTCCGATGCAACAGTCAACTTTTGACCTATGCATCAATGGGGACTACTTAGAAAATTTTTGGATCATCACAACAATCAAATTTTGACGGCTGTGATGCTCAGGATTGATTTTGCCAAAATACCCTATTTTATTTTACTCTAGATAATCTATTTTCAAATACTTATATTACTTTCAAACATAACTTATAAGTGTTGAAAATTTGTTTTATCCATAATTTGAGGGTGAAAATCTACCCAGACTTACACTAAAAACCAAGTATGAATGCATCCACCAATTTGGGTCATTTTTTTGTTAAAAAAACTTGCATTGAAATAAATTAAAGAAGGTGTTTATCCGACATGGATCAGTTGAGTCCCATACTGGGAAGAATCATTAAAAACTTTAACACTCCTAACAAAATAAGTTCCTATAATGTGTGCCCACACTCCCTGATGTGCACACATTGGTGGAACTTCAGAAAAACTAGTCTCCAGTTGGATCACAGATTCAGCCCCCAACGTTGCCAATGTATCATCAACTGTATTTTGTTCCCTATAGAAATGGGAAACCACCGGGTTTTCTAGTCTTCTTATTATTGACCCACAATTATCAATTATTGAGTTAAAGAGAAGGTTACATGAAGATAGCATAGATAAAACCTCTATAAAGTCAATATTTATTTCAATAGAAAACAAATAATGTTCCTCTATCATCTGAAAACCTTTTCTGAGAGCCAACAACTCCATGTGGTTGTTTGTAGTCCAAGAAAATCCCTTAAAAAAACTCATAACCCAACCACCAGTGTTATTTCTCACTATCCCCAATCCCACCTTTACCTGGGTTTCCTAAAAAGACCCATCAGTGTTAAGCTTGAACATACCTCCCAAGGATAGATTCCATCTAATATTAATGTTTATTGTACGAGAAAGAGGTGTGATAGGGCTAGCCATGAGAATGTGTTCCATAATTTATGCATATAACTGGTGGAAAGAAAGTGTTTCTCTTTTCTTATCAAAGACATTGTGGTTTCTATTCTTCCATATTCCTCAAAGACTAAAAGAAAAAATGTTTTGCCATTTGAGGATATGGTCATAATTAACATTCTTGAGCTTAGACCAGGTGGAAGTCTAATTGAGGGGTAGAAATTTTCTAGACCTAATCCATTCACCTTTGATCCTTTTGAAAATAGGGAAGACCCAAAATCATATATAAGGGGACATTTAAAGAAGATATGAAAGATATCTTTAGTATGATGATTACAAAGATGACAATTTCGACTAATGAGGATACCTATATTATAAAAAGTGTAAGAGAGAGGCAATCTATTATAATGTGCTAGCTAAAAGAAGGTTTTAATTTTTAGAGGGCAATTGATTTTCCAAATTAATTGGAAAGACCCATAGAGAGTATCTCTATGGGCTTGGATATCCTTAGAAATGTGAGTGTAAGTGCTCTTACAGGAGGAAACCCATTCCTATTTAATACCAGATAAGTTGGTCAGAGGGGATTATGGGGTGCTTCTAAAGGAATATTTGATGTTGAGAATCAGGTTTGAGGGGGTTGGAGAGAAAGATCATTGAAGCCCTGATTCCCTCTATTCCATACCTATGCAAGCTTCAGGTTGGTTTGGGAGTTTCTTAGGGGGCCTTAGATTAGTATCCTCAAAAGATCCATATGTGGAATCCATTTATCCAACCAAAAATTTATTCTGTCACCCTTATGAACCACCCATGGGTTCCTTGCTTGTAGAATTCCCCACTCAAAAGAATATTGTTTCAGGTTCTAGAAGTACTAGGTCTATAAGGATATTGATGCTTATTGTATTTTCTTATAAGGATGCTAGACCAAAGACTGTTAGGATTATGGTAATATCTCCATGCTAGACTGGTTAGCATGGTGTCATTTCTAAGATTAGCTTTCTGCATACCTAATCTACCATTTTTCTTAGGAAGGGTAAGGGTATCCTTGTTAACTAGGTGCATCCTCTTTTTCTCTATGGTAGAGCCCCAAATAAATTTCCTTTGAGTTCTATAAATGATAAAGAGAATTTTACCAGGAAGAGAAACATATTGCATAGCATGAGTAGGAATGCTGTTAAGGAAGGATTTGGCAAGAGTGACCCTACCAGTCATGTTGAGGAAGTTTTTCTTCCATCCAGCAAGCTTGTGTTAAGATTATCAATAACGAATTGGAAATCTCTATTTCAAGGTATTTTGTGCAATATAGGGAAACCCAAATATTTTCCAAAGGACTCAATGGCTTGATTAGACAATAGGTTTGAGAAAAACACTTACTTCTCAAGTGGGCAGTTCCTAGAGAAAATCATTATGGATTAGAGTGATTAATTTTTTGCCCAGAGTGAAGATTGAAACATTGAAGAATATTGTTGATAGTGGCACAGTTTCTTTCATTGGCCTTAGCAAAAAAAGTCAGGTCATCAACAAAGAAAAGGTAGGAAATTTGAGGTCCCCTTTGGCTAATAGTAATAGAATGGCAGTTTAGGATATCTACTTCATGTTCAATTTTTCTAGATATGAGCTCCATAAATATGTTAAATAGGTAAGAGGAAACGTGGTTCCCCTCTTTGATACCTATAGTAAGATTGAAGAAATCAATTCTCTCCCTATTGATTAAGATAGAGATAGAGGAGGGAGAGATGCAGGACATGATATTGAATACGTGGAGGGCCTGTCTACTGAAAGACCATTCTAATTTTTCAAAAGCCTTCTCCAAGTCAATTTCCAAAACCATACTAGGCTGCTTCTCTTTCATTTTTTGGAAGTGAGAGATAACCTCCTAGACAATGATGGCATAATCTAAAGTCCTTCTATTAGAGAGGAAACTAGCTTGGCGTTGACCAATGATCTTAGATAGGTGGGGTCTAAGTCTTCTGGCTATTATCTTGGTAATGAGTTTGATTGGGTATTGCACAAACCAGTGCGTCTAAATTTTCTTAGGTTGGAAGCATTAAAGAATTTAGGAATAAGTCATAGATAGTGGAATTTACTTGAACCTCTATAGAGCCAGAGTTGAAAGTATCTACAAAGAACTTAGTAAAAGACCGACCCATAATGTGCCAGTATCTTTGGTACTTAAAGGGGTGGATGCTATCAAGCCTAGGGGCCTTGTTAGATTTGAAGGAGAAAATGGTTATTTTAATATCATCAGAAGAGAGAAATATATCATGAATGTTATCGTCCTCATTCTTAATAGATACCCTAAAAGAGGGATTAGTCTAACATTTAGGGTGGAGGACAAATGGTCAATTTTAAAGAGACTAGTATAGAAGGAGAGGATATGGGATTTAATGGCCTCCGAGGAGAAGAACCAATTACCATTATCCTCTTTAAGTACATTAATCCTATTCCTTTTACTCTTGCTTAGGGTGTAAGTATGAATAAACCTAGTATTAGAGTCATCTTCTGTGAGCCAGCTAATTTTGGACTTTAATTTCTAGAATTTTTTCTTCTATTTGAGGATGTGACTAATTTGTGCTCCTCTTGTGCAATGGTGCAGGGTATGACCCAATATTTAGTATGCCTTACAGAGGAAGACTTCACCTTCGTAAAGTATTGGTTGTCTATGTCTTTCAATGGTGACATATGATTTTAATAGAGTTTCCATAGGGATTTGTACATATATATACTAGCATACCTACCCCTAAGTGTATCCGAGGTACATGCATCTATATTTAGGAGCTTGCCAATCCTTCTCCCTACCTTATTAAATAGTGAAACATTGTGGAACTCCATCGGCAGTCGGGGTAATCGAATCTAAATCATGGTGGATTCAATTAGTGACTCTTTGGGTACAAAATTAGGTTCCCATACACGGACTAATAGAAAGTAGCTAGCCACAAACCATGGACCCTCTTGTAATACCCTTCTTTGTGATTCTATTTCAGAGAGTTTGACTGTATAATAGTTAAGCCCTAGATCGATGAGGGAAAAATTTTCTTTTAACTTTCATAGATCCGTCACTTTCTTCTTTTGGTGGTTGAGTTTTTATGTCACTAACTTGATGATAAGAGAAAATTTCCATGAGGTGCATAGTCTTGTTCTCTCATCCAAAGATAAATGAATTACTTTATCATCAATAAAAGATAGATTTGGGGAGAGGGCAGGATCCCCATCAGGTAAGAGAACATTGGGTAGAACATTGCTCCCTTTTACAACTTTGCTAAAGGGTAATTTACTAAGAGGCTCAATGGCCATATGGCCATCTTAGATATCAAAAGGTTTTAATAAGGTTAGGTTGGAAAATGGAATATTGGTTATGCTCTGAATTAAGTGTTTTGAGAAGGAGGGGGGTTGAAATTCAAGAGAGAGAGGGGGGTAAATTAAAAAATTCCTGTGAGTCGAGTGACAAGCCTTCACAGTCAACTTACCTGCCAATCAGTATACTCAACAAGACATATTAGATTTAAGAAAATAAGCAAGCAAACAAGTAATTGTGAAATAAGAATGCAAGGATTTATCCTGGTTTGGAACACCAATGTGGTGCCTACTTTTAGTCCCCTTGGGTTTCAAAGTTTCCTTAAATATTTTCAAAGTGGATTCTATGTACAATAGTAGTGAACAAGTTTTGAAACTTCTTTTTACTTTCAGATCTTATGACACAGCCTCAATCGGTATTACTAAGTTGACTCGATCTTACTCTTGTGTAACTATTGTAAACTTATGAAGTACAAAGCTTTGATGATACTAAAATTGAGACACACTAAGATATTCCCTTGAAGTTGCGTGAGTGCTTCGATATTCGATTTTTTTTATACTCTTCAGCTGCTTCAACTTCTACTCTTCATAAGAAAACCCAAGAGATTTCTTATCAATCAAGGATTTGAATTGATTCCTTGATTAAGGGATGACTCCATAAAGTATGTCCAAATCAGATATGTCCATACGTGGTGAAACCTTCAAAGCCACATGTTCATATCAGATATGTCCATGTAAAGGCTATGGTCTTCTTTCCTTTTTCTTTTGTATTGATTGATTCATTTGCCTTATATTTGGGAAGCCAATAATCTCCATGATTGATACTCTTCCAAATTTAACGTCGACCTTTTTGTGAGTGAAAGCCTGCTTCCTTTATTGGATATTCTGGATTGATTCCTTAGGGATCTTTTTGACCTTTTGTATCTTTAGTGTATCTGTAACGCCCCAAAATCTGATTTTTGGGACGTCACATGGTGCTCCAAACTACAAGTAGTCCTGAGCTAACCTTGGTTGCCTTCTACTAAATCTGAATCTCAAAATAGGGGAATATGAATATAAGATCAAAATAAATGCAAAAAAAAACTCTCTGAATTATCTTAGTATATCTAAAAATACTAATCTCATTAGTCTGATAAAGCAAATACTTGAAATCTGAATACCGCAACAAAAATTTAAAACTGAATCTAGTAGTCCGACAAACCTCTACTAACTGAATCTAGAGAGTCACTAGGACAGGCCCCAACTGACTCAAACTGTCTGAAATGAATACAAAATCATCTACTAACAAATTGAAAATCTGAATAGCTAAGTCCCCGAACTATGAGGACTCACTAACTACAGAGATGTAGATGAGAAGCTTGAGAATCACTCACGCTGCTGAGACTGAGCACCTGAACCTAAATTATGAGATAATGTAGCACATAGACGTATATGTGGATCAGTACTTTGGGAATGTATTGAGCATATGGGGGTGAATGCAAAAAGTCAAACACTGCTTCAATAGCATCATAAGTTATAAAATCATGCATGCGAAATGTAAATGACTCACATAGGCTTGAGTAATCTAAAATCCAAAGATCATAAATCATGGATAGTAAGCATATAATGTAAATCTTGTGATCCTTTACAATTAACTTCTAAAATCTGTCCTTTTCTAAAAGCTATATTTTAAATCCAAAAACTTAAAAGCTGTAGAGAAAATACTTTATCTTAGGGGTTTAGAAATATGAAAACTTATTCTACATGAGAGGTTCTTCTAACCGACATAAACCATGTGAGCTGTCACGACCCGAACCGGGGCCCTGTCCGTGAGAGCATCCAGAACCATGAAGGCCTAAATGCCCTTCTCTCTCTGGTAATCATGCATAATATTCATAAATTATAATAGAAGATGCGGAATTATAAATCATTATGGAAAAATGGTCACACTCTGAGTTCAATTAAACTATGAAAAATGAAATCCAATATCAACTACACAATATCTGAACCAGTTTGCAAAATCTCTACTACATCTGAAAATGACAACCGTCTGAAACTGGGACAAGGATCTTAGTGGACCTAAACCAAGATAAATAACATAATCTGAAAGACATAGACCTTCTGGAATAAACAAGGCTCACCAACTGCACACATCACTGCTGTCTAAAAACTCTACGGCCTAGCAGGACCCCTGAATTGAGCTTTAAACCCTAAAAGGAAGGGGGGTCAATACAAATGTACTGGTATGCAGAACAATCCAAAATAAAGATTTTATATAAATAAAATAATTGAAAGCTAGTCATAAAACATCTCATAAGATATAAGTTCGAAACACATGGGCATTGTTGATAAAATCATAAAAAAACTTTCTGTCACTGCAATGCATGATCTTTGTATTACTTTTGAGTTAGTGAAACTCCCCTATAAGTCTAATATTCCACGGCTATATGGAATCCGCCATTGACTTGGTGGGGAATCCCCCAACCTAAGTGTGCCGCACGGGTTGGAGTCTCTGAATCTACTATGCCACAGGGCTGTCGCCAGCGTACAATAATATACCTGAATCAACAAATCACGATTTTGGGAAATGAGTTGTCTGAACTCGTGCCTTCTTTGGGGAACCACCTAACATATCTTTAAGCTCAATTTTATCCTTTTTTGAACATGCATCATTGTATTTTCAAAATCTAAAAATCTGATTCCAAACATGCATTCTATTCTATTCTAAATTAACATGGCATTATCTGAGTTAGTGTCGTCACACCAAGACTTGCAAGTCCTATTTCTGAGACATAATGTATCATGCATGATTCTTTCATTAAAACTCAATACAGACCACCCAAACATGTGAATAATATAAGAGATTTCATGCTCCGAAACATAGTCAAAACTATGCAAGAATTCTTCAAACATATGGTGGTCATGTGCTTTTGGAAAAACCATGCAACTCCTTCATTATATATATATTCAACATTTATCAACATGCACAACCCTCTCTTTTGATTTCCAAAATCATATTCAAGTCATAGTATAAATCAAGACATTTCATATCATGCTTTTCAAGATGCAATTCAAAATAATCCATATCATATGAAAAGTGGGAAAAATCATATCAAGAGAGGGATTCCATATGGGTCATGCTCTTAATTCAAATATTAACCTTAAAACACATACATACATATATATAAGATTTCAAATCACTTCGGGGGAAATCAAAGACCAAAACAATATTAATCAAGGCTTCTAAAACATGCTAGTAATAGTAAAATTCAAACCCTTTTCGCAAAATCATGATTTCTAAACCTTTAGCATGAATTAAAGAAGGTTTCTCTGCCCATAAATTTTTAGGAAAACCCCACGTACCTTAAATTAGAAGCTTTTGAATGAACTCTAGCTTTTGGGATACTATATGTATGATAGATGGGTGCTTCTTGTAGCCCTCGCAATGGAGATTCCGAATCTCAAAGAATTATTAAAAACCCACGGTGAAATGTTAAGATATTTTGATCTTTGGGTTGAAACCCTAAGAAGTGTTCTTGAGATAATTTGAGAGAATGGGGGTATAATTTGGTTTTTAGAGGCTGAATCTCGTGTTATTGGGGCTATTTAAGGGTGGAAAATGACCCAAATACCCCTCTTGGACGCGGAGCTTGACTGCAGAAAATTACACTGGCAGGAATAAGTAGGGCGCCGCTTCGCTTATCGCCCTGGCTTACTATCTCTCACGAAAATGGCTGTAACTTTTTGCTTAGGTGTCAGATTTTGGCAAAATTAGTATTGTTGGAAAGCTAATTCGAAGAGATTTCATTTGATATATAGTAAGCCCTTTAATTCATTATATACAAAGAGTTATGGTAGATTGAAGTTGACCCAAGTTTCGACTTTCACTCAACTCGAACGATAGGAAAGCTTTCAACTCGTCCTTGAGTTAGAGGACCTCTATGATCTCAATTCATGCTCAAATAGGTTCCCACACTCCATAATTGATTAACATGCAAAATTTGCATAGGATTTAAGGATTTTGGATCATCTATGCATAGAAATGACGATTTTCATTCTAGTCCAAAATACGGGGTGTTACATGAGCATTCATGGAGTCCAACGTTCTTGTCCCTCTATGGAGGAATCCTCACGTTGGGGATAAGAGTTATACTCTTGCCAGGGAGTATAACCTATCTAAGTGTTCACATATCTATCACCCACGTAGAAGTGGAAACAATCTAAATCCTACGTTGGCACATAGTTCTGGGGTATGAAATCGTAGTAATGTATCCATCTCGGTGCTAAATACTACTCCCATTAAATCTGTATGCTCATTCTGATGGAAATCAACTTTAAAAATATTATAGTGGTTTACGATGAAAACCCACTGTATATCTGTAGAGCTAAATCTGTAATCTGTAAAGTGGATTCCAAACCTATTCTGAGACCAAAAAGGTCAAATCTTTAACAACAATCTAAAAGGAATCTAGTCATAGGGTGCTTATAACACAACAAATCTTGGAATAACAATCTTTAATTAGGGCTTAATGACCCATGCATCAAACTCATGTTAAAATATCATAATGTTCATGCTTGATAATGAAAACATTGATAAATTAATTCAAAATCTAGAAATTACTGCAATATGCATGAAAATATGAACATAATCATGTAATTCAACTTCTAAATCACTGGAAATCTCATAAGCTTGTAAATAACAATAACGGGTATAAACCCTAACTTGAATTTCATGGGAAATCATATAAAATTCAGTAAAATTAGAATTAAAATAAGTTTTGGGCACAAGGACGAAAGGATTGTCCTTGTTCATAACCCCACATACCTCAATTGATGAACTAGATGCTAAGGCTTGAATCTTGGATCCCTATTGATGCTTTTAAAGTTAAATTTCTTTTGAAGTTCTTGAGTTGAGAATCCTTAATCTTAAATTGCCTTGGAGAATTAATTGAGGAATTGAATTTCTTGGGGAGTAAGCTTTGATGATCTAGGGCTTTATTTTAGAGTATTTTGGTGAAAAGTGGGTATAATATGCTTAGGATGGGTTAAATGATCTATTATTCATGACTTGTGGCTAGAGAAAAAGACCAAAGAGCCCTTTTTAAAATTTGAATCGGACTGAAAAAATTCTCAAAATTGGCCTACGACGCGACGCGCTGTTATTGCGGTGGCCTACTGGAAACTACCAACTAGGACTTGGAAAATCACCGCGATGCAGAGCTATTGCGGTACACTTCTGAATTGCCATTTTGGCCACCTCCACGATGCGCCATTATCGCGGAGGCTCACTGAAAAGTGACAATTATGAAATGGGACATCACCGTGATGCGGTGAAATCATGAAATCTTACTGTAAATTGACAATTGTCATTTAAACTATCTCCACGATACACTAGTGACCGAAATCATGGTGTTTTACGACTGGAACTTAAAATAGCCATAACTTCTCGTCTGGTCATCGGATTAAGGAGAATCTTATATCGTTGGAAAGATAATTCAAATTCCTACACATTGAAGGGTCTAAATCTGGAAAATTTTATATGTTTGAAAAGTCATTCTCTCTTGAAGTCAATGCTTGACATTCTCAATGCTAAATTTAACTAGGAAAAGTATGGTGTGTTACAGTATCCTGCAAGATATTTGCTTATTAGTTTGTGCTTATTAAAATATATAGTGAAAATATGGGGTTAAAAATCTCCCCCTTTTTGATAATGACAAATAATAAACATTAGTTGACTTCTCTATTTTTTGCAGTCGATTTGCTCCCTCTTTCTTGTTGAGCATTTTGACTAGGAGCATCAGTTGACTCTCATCCTTTGATAGTAGATTGATCCCCTTGACTTGAAAGTATATGTAATGTTCCTGCTTTCTTAGAGCATCAGTTGACTCTTATTTTCTTGATAGTCGACTTGCTCCCCTGACTTGCAAGCACCTCAATGTTCCTACTTTCTCCCTCTTTTGGGATGATAAAATAAAATAACACAGCAGATAGACAAGCAAAAGGAAGTAGTAGGCATATAACAGGTAAACAGTCAAATGGATTATCAAAGGACTAAATAAAATAGAAAAAAGTATGGAAGACAGTGTTTAAAAATCTTTTTACAACCCCCAAAGAAGGGAGAAGACCCCATTTTAAACAAAAGTCATCATTCAATGCTTGACCATAAAGTATGTGAGGGTATTGTGCATGTTTTGGAAAAATTGTTCATAAGATTTTTCAACATTTTTAGAGAAGAAGGGGTAGGAGTTCTGGACAGATATTGCAAGATCGTCATTTGAGGAGTTGACCTCAGACTTGAAGGATTCCATGTGAGTGAACACCCTGGTGAATATCTTGACACCTTTTTGTTTGAATCCGTTAGTAGTCAATCATACCTTGCCTATATCAGTGCTTGTGTTCTTCCCAAGCTTCGTTAGCTTAGAAGTTGACTTCTGAAGCATCATCACTCCTTTCTTAATTGTTTTTAAGTGATCCTTGAGCTTCTCTAATTCCTTCAACATAGGAAGCATAGGGTTAGAAGCTGACTTGCTTACCTTAGGGAGATCTGATTTTGCTCTGGCAGAGTTCTTTTTTCACTATTCATTATCTACCAAGATATATCCTATATTGGCAAAAATTTAGGAATCATAAGTAGCAGAGACTTTCATCGGGGTAATCAACAGTCCATTAGGCAGATTGGCAGAGGCATGAACATCTGTAACACTCTCAAGCATGTATTTGCAAAACCAATTAGCCTAATTTATTTTGTGTTTTTTCACATGCAATATAGGACAAAAATATCTCGGCAGGTTATGTTGCCGAGGGAGCCCCTTTTTGGGATAATTATGGTGGAAATGATGTGAGCCATGATGCGGTACATAAAGTAGAGAGACAGGGGACCAATGCTTGAAGATGTTGTGTCTGGATTGGGCAAGGTCTTTTTCACCTCCTCAAAGCCGACTTGAAAATCTTCAGGCCAAGAACTACTCATAAAGGGAATTACCCCAAAACACTTTATATCAAACACCTTTGCAATTAGAAAATCATTGAGTATGAAGAGTCTTTAATTCACCACTGCCAGGAAAGAGGTAGAGATTGACATAGAATATTCAAATAGGATCCTCATAAACTTCAAGTCCATATAAAAAAACTAGTGACAGGTCTTGAAATTTAAAGAAATAACTGACATTGTAATGAGCTTTCTTTAATTGACAAAGATTTACTACTCGATCGGGTATAACTGAGCGATTTTTAAAGGTGGTAAACTTGTATTTTTACGAGCAGGTCTAAAATTTATGCATCTTTTTTGGAGGAAAAGAATCCAAAGGATTTGAATAAGGTTTCTTGACTGAAGAGGTTAGGCTAGGAGTAGGACATTTTTTAGTGATAGTTGACTGTCGTGAGCGGGATGAAGATTCGTCAGAAGATTTTGAGATGAGAACATGATAATCAAAGAGAGGGTATGGAAGAGATTTGGAGAGATTTTCCATGAAGCGAGTTCTGGTTATTGGAGAGAAGTCTGAACAAGGGTTTTAAAGAAACGGAGAGAAAGATGAAGAGATGGATAGATGAAAAGGGGTGATGAACCGAGGGGAGGATGAAAAGAGGTGAAGTGAATGAGGTGACTGTTTAGGTGAAATGATGATAGAAAAGGGTATTGGGAAGATAAAAAGGTGGAGAAGAGGTAAAGGTGGCGTAAAAGAGGTAAACGTAATGATGAACTTTTTCAAAAAAGTTTACCAAAATTAAAAATAGTCAAAAATAATGAGGCAATTTAAAAAGATTTTTTCCAAAAATAAGATCATAAGTCATTAATGCTGATAATACCAAGTCTTTTTTGAAGGAAACAAAATCTTTTTTCTAACAGGGGCTTAGTAAAAATATCTGCCAAGTGATTTTTGGAATCAACAAATGTTAGGGAAAAATCATCATTTTCTACATGATCTCAAATAAAATATTATTTTATATCAATGTGATTATACCTAGAGTGACGCACAATATATTTAGACAAACTAATAGCACTGGCGTTGTCACTTATTATAGGCATAAATTTAAATGACAAATTAAAATCAAGTAGATGCATAATTCATAAATTTTGAGTAGCACAACCTCCAACGACTATGTATTTGACTTCCATTGTTGATAAAGCAACTGAAGTTTGCTTCTTGCTATGCCATGAAATTAAGGCATCACAAAGAATTTGGCATGTTCCACTAGTGCTTTTTCTATCATTCTTATCACCTACAAAGTCAGCGTCTGAATATCCAATTAAGTCAAAATGATAGGATCAAGGGTACCACAGTCCAGTATCCTGTGTTCCAATGAGAAATCGAATAATTCTTTTGATGACAATCAGATAAGACTCTTTAGGAGCCTATTGGAACCTTGCACACTTACACACACTGAACAGGATGTCTGGTCGACTGATGGTCAAGTAGAGGAGTGATCCAATAATTCCCTATATGTATTTTCATCAACGTCTTTTCTATATGTTGAATCAAGACTTGTGGATGGACTCATTGGGGTTCCAAAGGCTTCCCCTTTTCTATGACAATCTTTTTGATAATTTTCTTCGTATATTTGGCTTGACAAATGAAAGTACCTTTAGGTGTTTGCTTGATTTGTAATCCCAAGAAAAATGTGAGCTCTTCCATGAGGCTCATTTCAAATTCTCCTTTCATCAAATTAGCAAAATTCTCACATAAGGAGATGTTAGGACGACCAAAAATAATACCGTCACCATAAATTTGCACAAAGAGTAAATTAGAGTCAAGCTTTTGGGTCAAGAGAGTTGTATTAATTTTTCCACTTTGAAAATTATTATTTAACAAGAAAGTACTCAACACCAGATACATAAGTGATGAAATGTCCCTCTTTTTTTTTTCAAACTCCCCCACTATGTTTAACAATATGCCAAGAAAGCTTTATTTTCAAACTCTCCAACACGATCATTGTGAACATAGGTGATGAAGTGTCTCGCTTCTCTCTGTACTTTTCTACAAAAGATCTCAAAATTTGTGAAGGTCTCATGTTTATGAGCATGAAACATTACCCAAGTAAAGTGAGAATAACCCATTAACAATAACAAAAACATATTTTCTTCCACCAATACTTGCATTTTGGTGTGACCAAATAGATCCATGTGGATTGTTTGAAGGGATTTTGTAGTAGTGACAACATCTTTGACTTTAAACGATGTTCTAGTCTGTTTACCCAATTGGCAGGCATCACAAATTTGATCCTTCTCAAATATGAGTTTTGGCAGAACTTTTACCAATTTAATTCTGGAGAGTTTTTCAATGATATACATACTGGCATGCCCAATATTTATGTAACACCTTGAAAGTACACCCTGGGTGTCACACGATGCTTACAGTCTCGAGGGACCACAAGCTAACTCATGAGCTGGTACCTGTTGAGAGCACTGGATAACATGATCATAAATACAGAAGAATACTGACATGCCATAAGGTTTTAATAATTGAATTCAAAATTGAAATATGAGTCTATAGAATAACTGACTGAATCTGATAAAATACTGATAAAATGGATAACTAACTATAATGTGTGAATACAGAATAACTGATTCTAATGTCTGATAAACCTCTAAAATTGAATGACTATAAGTTTATGGGACAGGTCCCAACTAACTCCAACTAACTACTAAACTGAGACATGAAATAAAGTAAGCCTGTCCTCAAAGTAGAAGGACTCACCACTGCTATTGCTGAGGATCTGATAAGTCTAATAGTGAGCTGGGAATTGAGAGTCAACCTATGATATAATACATCATAGAGCAACACAAAAGGTATGCGATCAGTACTTTGAATGTACTGGTATGCTAAATAAGGTAGGCTGATATGCATAGTTTCATGAACAGAACTAATAATTAACTGAATATGCATGTAAAGCATGAAGTAATGAATAGAAAGCATGAAATTTATAGGTTTTGGGAACATGTAAAAATCTATAAATACTAAGTATGCATGAAAATCTGTAAATACTAAAGATATGTGAAAATTTTTAGATACTGAGGATACATGACCAAGCATATGACATAAACTAAGTAAAATCTGTAAACTAAAATACTGAAATAATTAAAATCTGTATGCTTTGGTCAAACAACACTAAGATTGAATAACTGAATTGGCACTGTAACTGAGACTATATCTGAGACTGTGGGAGGTATCATCTAATCGATATTCCCCAATTTGAGCTAATTGGGGTCGAACTTGTAAACTCAGTGGGAAGCATGTTAATACCACACCACGAGTACTAACACTGGTTGTGTGGATCCACTAAACTGATATAATGTCTAAAGGACTAAAAGAGTTAAGCCTGAACTGACGGGTGACCCCTGTGAGATAGACAAGCCTAATCTGATGGGTGACTTCTCATATCCTACGCTGTCTACGTAGTTCTGGAGTATAGGGACTGTTACTATTGAATCTGCCTATCTAACAGGGAATCCACCATCCCTACACTCGCTCGGTGCTAAATCCTACTCCCAATTGAAAAACACTGAAATACTAGACTGTTCTGAGTTTAACTGTCTGATATCTGACTATTCTCATAATGCCCATAATATGTTCTGAAGACTATTCTGTATTGTACTAACACTATTTAGGTATTCAATACCCCCAAGACTAAAAAGCAATAATAGTAAAAGGATACCAAAACTTGAAAGACATAACATTAAGGCTTTTATTAAATCAATCATTCTTGTAAGCATTTTATCAAACACTTGTAGTTCGTAGCTTAGTCAAATCATGGGAATACTATGGAACTTGTATAAATAACATGAATTTAACATGAAAAGCACTAAGTCATGGTTTAATTCAATAAATAATAACATTAAAAGATGGAGAATCGAATAACAACAACAATTTCATTGAAACATGGTATAAAATCATAGTTCATGGAGATTCATGGGTGAAATCATAATTTAAAACATAATAACTTGGAAAGATTATAACTTGATAATTAAAATGGGATACTTGGAATCCATGGATGAACATTTAACATACCTTAACTGATGAATTTCTTGAAGTTCTTGGTGAATTCTTGAGGATTGACCTTGAATTTGAGAGAAAGGGTTTGTATTTTAGAGAGAAAGCTCTTGAATTTTAGGGGAAAATTGAGTGAATAATGAACTTAAAACATTTTTAGAGATTAAATATCACACCTGGGAGTATTGAAAAAATAGGAAAAGACTGTTTTAACCTTGGGTAACACTTTTAATTTTCATATTTTTCCGAAAAACACCACTGGCGCAACGTGGCGCTATCGCGCCGTGTCACTGAAATTGGACAACTGGGAAAATGCATAGTGGTGTGATGCGGTGTAATCACGTTGCAACCTTGTTTGTGACCTGGAAGCTCACTATGACGCGGTGATATCGCGCTTCAACATTGGAAAATGACAAATGCCAATTTGGCCTATGACGCGATGCACCAGGTTCATAAACCCTCACTGGAATTTTCCAAATGGGAAATTATCCTGCTTCGCGATGCGCTAGGGGTTAAAATGACGGTTTTTAACGACTGAAACTCAAAATTTCCATAACTTCTTACCCGGTTATCGGATTTAGGCAAATTTTATATCATTGGAAATCTAATTCAATTTCCTACGCAATGGCAGGCTCTAAACTTAAAAATAATGAGTGTTTTAAAAATTTTATATTCAAATAATCATGTATTAGGACTTAGATTATGCTAAGGCAATGTGGGGTATTACAATATCTCCCCCTTGGTAGCAGTCGTCCTTGCATGAGACTGGTTAAGCTGAGGGAAAACTAATGGACTGAGCTCACACACTAAACATGAATATCTAATGCATGGAATGCATGATTAAACTGACTCATGAATACACAACTTACATAAACATAATGTGCAACTAAAACTGAGCATGATAGAGAGAAATCTTAAGAAGATTAGTACATTATACTGAATCTGGATTCGCGGAGAAAAAATAAGGGTACTCGATTCGCATACTGCCTCTGCTTCCCAAGTGGCTCCCTCAATGAACTAATTCCGCCAAAGAACTTTGACTAATGAAACTTCTTTGTTCCTTAGTCTACAAACTTGGTGATCAAGAATTTCGATTGGAACTTTCTCAAAGGAAAGGCTGCTCTGAATATCTACACTTTCTAAGGGAACAACTACTGCTGGATCACTAATACACCTTTTAAACAATGAGACATGGAACACTGGGGGTACTGAGGCTAAATCTGAAGGCAACTCAACCTCATAAGCTACCTTTCCGAAATGACTGAGAATTCTGAAGGGGCCGACATATCTGGGACTGAGTTTTCCTTTCTTGCCGAATCTCTTCACTTTCTTTATGGGAGAGATTTTAAAGTACACAAAATCACCGACCATAAACTCTAGATCCTTTATCCTCACAGTTGCATACGATTTTTATCAGCTCTGGGCAATCCTAAGCCTTTCTCTAATCAACTGAACCTTCTCTAATGCATCAAACACTAAGTTAGGACCTACTACTGCGGTCTCACCTACTTCAAACCAACCAATTGGATATCTATATTTCCTACCATAAGAGCCTCAAATTGAGCCAAATGAATATTGGAATGATAGTTATTATTATATGCAAATTCAATTAAAGGCTAGTGGTCATCCATCTACCTTTAAAATCAACTACGCATGCTATCAATATATCTTCTAGAGTCTAAATGGTACATTATACTTGGCCATCTATCTGAGGGTGGAAAGATGTACTGAGATGGACTTGAGTACCAAGACCCTTTCAGAATGCTTTCTAGAAGTGAGAGGTAAACTAGGTACCTCTATCTGAGATGATAGATAAGAGAGCACTGTGCAACCTAACCAACTTTTTGAGATAGAGTTTGGCCTAGTCCTTGACTTAATAAGAGGTATGGACTGACAAGAAATGATATGATTTGGTCAACCTATCTACGAAAACTCAAACAGAATCATGCTGATGATAAGTACGAGGCAAACCCATTACAAAGTCCATATTTACTTCTTCCCATTTCCAAGTGGGAATACTAAACTTTTGCACGGACCCACTAGACTTCTAATGCTCAATCTTAACTTGATGACATGTAAAGTACTTACCTACAAACTCTGTAATATCTCTCTTCATCCCACTCCAGTAATAGATCTCCCACAAACTACGATACATCTTAGTAGCCACTGGATGAATAGAGTAACGTGCACCATGCGCCTCTATAAGAATTCGTTGCCATAAATCATCTACACCAGGCACACACAATCTACCCTGACAACAAAAAACACCATCTCCCTCTTAGGAGAAAACCTCTACTTTTTGATCTCTGACTAATTCTTTCAACTTAACTAGACTGGGATCTCTATCCTGCTTTTCCTTCACCTCGGAAACTAGAGATGATTCTGAGCTACTCTGCACCCATACACTACCTTCTACTGAATCGAGTAAGCGGATACCTAGTCGGGAAAGATGATGAACTTCCTGAGCTAACTTCTTCTTACCATCCTCAACATGAGTAACACTACCCATAGACATTCTACTGAAAGCATCAGCCACTACATTGCCTTGCTCGGATGATACAAAACACTCATGTCATAATCTTTTAACAACTCTAACCACCTTCTCTGGCGCAGATTTAAATCTTTCTTAGAGACCACATATTGCAGGTTCTTATGGTCAGTGAACACATCAATGTGCACCCCATACAAGTAATGCCTCTAAATCTTTAAGGCGAATACTACTGCTGTTAACTCAAGATCATGAGTCTGATAATTCTTCTCATGGACTTTAAGTTGTCTGGAGGAATAGGTTATGACCTTACCTCTCTACATGAAGACACAACCCAAACCTACTATGGATTCATCACAGTACACAACAAACCCATCTAAACTATCTGACAAGGTAAGAACTGGGCTGAGGTGAGTCGAGTCTTCAACTCCTGAAAACTGTTTTCACAGGAATATAACCACTGAAACTTAACTTTCTTCTGAGTCAATCTGGACATGAGGGATATAATAGAAGAAAATCCTTCAACAAACTAATGGTAATAGCCAGCTAAACCCAAGAAACTCTTGATATCTGATGGAGAGATAGTCTAGGACAGTTTCTCACCGCTTTAGTCTTTTGCCATCACTAAAAATAATATGGCCAAGAAAATCTACTAATCTTAGCCAGAATTTACACTTACTGAATTTAGCGAATAACTGGTGAGCTCTAAGAGTTTGCAACACTATTCTGAGATGGTCTGCATGATCAATTTCGCTATGGGAGTAAACAAGAATGTCATCAATGAAGACTATGATGAACATGACTAAGTACTGCTTGAACACTCGGTTCATCAAGTCAATGAAGTCTGCTGGGGAATTCGTGAGACAAAGGACATAACTAGAAATTCAAAGTGATTATTCTGAGTTTGGAAAGCTATTTTTGGAAGCCACATTCCCTGACTCTAAGATGATGATAGCTTGATCTGAGGTCTATCTTTGAAAAGTAGCTGGCACCCTGAAGTTGATCAAACAAGTCATCGATTCTAGGAAGTGGATATTTATTCTTGACTGTGACTTTGTTCAACTGACGGTAGTCTATGCACATTCTGAGAGAATCATCTTTCTTATGCACAAATAGAATAGGTGCGCCCTACAGGGAGACACTGAGTCTAATGAATCCCTTATTTAGGAGATCCTTTGACTGTTTTTTTAAGCCATTCTATATGGTAGAATAGATATGGGCTGAGTATCTAGAAGAAGATCTATTCCAAAGTCGATTTCCCTTTCGGGAGGAACTTTGGGAAGATCTTCAGAAAATAAATTTGAGAATTCATTTACTTCTGGAACTGATTCAAGAGTTGAAGTTTCTAAGTTTGAGTCTTTGATTTGCACAAGATGATAAATACACCCCTTTGATATCATCTTTCTCGCTCTAAGGTACGAAATTAACTGACCCCTAAGAGCTGGGGTACTACCCCTCCATTCAAGGAATGATTCATTTGGGAACTGAAAATCAACTATTCTATTTCTACTGTCAATTAAGGCATAGCATGAGTGGAGCCAATACATGCTGAGAATGACGTTAAAATCCATTATCTCTCACTCCATGAGATCAACTGAAGTAACTTTCTGAAATATTATGATCCGACAGTTTGTAACACCCTGAATCTGGTACTCGAAATGCTACACGGTGCTCATGACCCCGAAGGACCACAAGCTAACCCATGACTGATATCTGTACCTGTATACAGCATAAAAGATTGTATAATGTAGAAACATGAACTAAAAGGCCACAAGGTTCAAACTGTAACATAATATCTGATAAAAAGTATAACATCTGAATGGGGTATGAATTACCCAAAATGCTGAAATAAACTAACTGAACGTAATAGTCTGGAAAGCCTCTAGCTGACTGAACTGTCTGAATGAGGAGTTGATGGTACATTTCCCTAACTAACTCCAACTAAAAAACTAATTAATGAGATAATAAAGAAATAATCATGTCCTCGGAGGATGAAGACTCACTGATAATTCTGACTGCTGATATCTGGAATCTATTGATGCTCTGGAGCTCGTGTCTCTGAACCTATGGTATAAGACACTATAGCACGAATGCGTCAGTACGATTGAATGCATTGGTATACATGTGAGGTAGGCTGAATGCATGGGATTTATATGTATGAACAATAATAATAACAGACTGACTATCATGAGCATAAGAATACATGCATGAGACATAATAACTGACACTAATACCGTGATAACATGATTACTGAATCTGAATACTGATAACATGACATACTGATAACTAATATAACTGATAACATGAGTGACTGTATCTACTAGTCCTGAATCTGATGGAACTAGCTGAGTTCCGTACTGTATCTGAGTTGACTGTATCTGACAGTCCTAAAATTTGAAGAACTATCTGAGTTCTTTTACTAATACTAATACTAAAACTGTGGGAAGTAGTCATCTAACCGACGTGCCCCAAATGTGCTATAATAGTTGAGCTGGGGTCTAATCTGTACCCTGATTGGAAGGGTGTCAATACCTTGCCACTAGTAAGGACAATATGTGAGTAGCCCTAATATAATAGGTAACTCTAGTGAGAACGGTGGGAACCCTCATATAGCAGGTTAATCCACCTCATCTACCCTCATATAGCAGGCTATGATGTCTCAACCTATGCTAGCTACATAGTTCAGAATGTAAGGATTGCTTCTACGAATCACACCCTCATATAATAGGTAAGTTCCCATTCTTAGGTTCACTCGGTGCTAATTTCTACTCCCATCTGAATAGACAATGAACATGATTTACTGAACTGAACATGGACTGAGTTACTGAATTTCGTTGACTGATGAAATACTACTGATATCTGACAACTGATTAAGTTTATAAGATTATTGATATTTCTTGAGTCATAAGACTTTCTGAAGTCTAAGGATCATAGCTTGACTGAGAGAATCGTGAAAACATGACATGGCTCTGGGCACATAACTAATGTTTCGGGTATAAGTACCCCAGGACTCGATAGAAGGAAACTGACAAAGCATGACTTACTTGAACACATAATAATCACAATAATCTATAATTAATTTGTTGAAGCATTTTATCAAATAGGTGATAGGCATAAACTTGTACATACATGGGGATTTCATGATATCATGCTAGTTGAGCACTTTCTTTCATCTAGACATTTAATCAAACACATGATAGGCATAGTATGTGTAAACAACATTATACAACAATTAAACATCATGATTCATTTCTAATTTCATCATTCAAGGGTTTGGTCATAGGTTTGCATGAATCTATATCTATAATGATCAAACCCACATAAAATTTATCACCCAACATGGAATAAAATTCAATTACTCATTATCAACATGAACTAGAGCAGCCCAATCATGGAATCCATAAAGGAAATCCGTAAACTTGAACTTAGAAAAGGGGTCTATGAATGAATACTATGCATACCTGGGTTAAGTTTCTTGATGTTCTTGAACTTGAGGGATTTGAATCTCTTAGTTTCTTGAAGAATATTTGGATTTTGTTGGGATTAATCTTAGAGATAAAAACCCTAGTTTTGTTGTTGTGAAATAATAATGAATAAATAAGCTGAGGTCGGATATAACTGGGTATATATAAGTGGGTCGTAAATGAGAAAAATATCCCTGTTAAAACAACTCAAAATAACTAAGCGGGTCATGCGATGATAGGGTACGATGGTCCATCGCTGGGTCGACGGTCCGTCGAACTCACCGTCGAACCTCTCTATCGTACTGCCATAGAGCGACGGTGGGGTGCGATGGTTTGTCGCTGGTTCGATGATTCATCGGACCTCTCTATCGTACTTAGCTAGAAAGCTGACTCAATGCCTCGATACGACGGTCGTGGTCGATGGTCCATCGCTTGTTCGACGGTCCGTTGGCCTGCACCGTCGCACCTGGGCAATTTTTCTGCCTTCTTTATTTTGGCATAACTTCCTCATCTGAAACCGGATTTTAATGGAATTGCTATTGATGGAAAGATTATTCAATTTCCCACGTGATATAAAGTGAAAATCTTAAAAATACCACGTGTACAAAAAATGGATTCGTATTTCAAAGCATGTTCTAATATCCTTAAGATGATTTCAATCTAGGAAAAGGTACGGGGTATTACACAGTTTCTATATACCCGTCTAGCTATAATGGAAACACTTACTGGGGTAGACACTAAAAAGGGCTCTGCTAGAGTTTTGAGACTGATTCTGAAATTGACAACTATATATAGAGTTACACAAGAAAGAGAAGCTTTAGGGTCTAGTAAGGAATAAACATGTAAGTGAAAGATATGCAATGTACCAGTAACTATGATAGGATAATTTTCCTAATATTGGTGGGACTGAAGAGCATATAATTTGTTTGGACGCTAACCACTGGTAGCACTGGAAGCGGCATCCTGCTGAGTTGGGTGACCGGATGAAACTGACGACTGATGGGACTGGCCCTGTTGGCGCACATCCTTGCCTTTCTGAGCAACTTCCCAAAACTCTCGAATTCGATGGCCTATCTTGCCATACCCGAAGAACACATCACTACCCGCTCTATACTCACCCTGATAGTTTCTATCATATTTCTGACATAGAGAATTTGTACGAGCACTTCTAACACTGACTTGGGACTTAGATCCTGGTGCTATATACCTATTATCGTTTTTGAATTTAGGTATGGGAGAACTGCCTGCAGAAGGTGCTAGGGCTGAAGACCTCTGATAAAACTAAGAAAGGTTACCACCCTCTGACTTTGGCTGACTGAAGTTAAAAATACCCGTCCTAGCACTTTTGTTTCCTCTCTTCCTCTCCTTAATCTTCTGCTTCTCTATCTGTTGAGCATGGACCATCAGCCTTGATAATTCTATCTCACTAATCAGTATTGTGGTCCTACACTCCTTGACCATACTATCAGATATGCTAGACACAAACTTACTTATCTTGGACCTGTTATCAGCTACATCATGAGGAGCATATCTATCTAGATGAGTAAACCTGAGGGAATACTCCCTCACGCTCATGCTTCCCTACCTCAAGTTAATAAACTCTTACACGTTGGCCTCCCTCAACTTTAATGTGAAGAATTTGTCTAAGAAAGCTGTGGCAAACTCTTCCCATTCTATAGCCCTTCATCTATACCCCTATCATCCTTCTACTGCTTAAACCAAGTATGGGCTATATCCTATAACTGGTATGTATCCAACTCAGCACTCTAACTATATGTCACCCCCATAGCATCCGTGACCTTCTAAACCATATCTAAGAATTCCTGTGGATCATCTTCAGACTTGGATCCCGTGAAAAAAGGAGGATTCATTTGGGTGAAGTCCTAAATTTTGGTTATAACGTTATTAGCCACTAGGTTAGCCAAAACAACAGATGTCCATTCATTATGTGGTGCTATGGAGTTTGCTAGAGTAGTGAATGCAACTCTGTATTCTGCGTGAGAGACATGCTCGTCCAGAGGATCTACCTGGACGGGAAGAGGGGCTGGCTAGTTTCTTGTTCTTCTGTTCTTCTTGGGAGGCATGTTCTGTAAACAGAAGAAAGGAATAGATTAGACAGGGAGTTTAACTTGAGCTCATGCTCACTCGCATGATATGAATACTGAAATAAGGGAAACTTTTTCCTAAATGCCTTATAGCGTCCATATGTGTGGTGTTCTATACACCCATGCATAAGACTCTATTTGATGCAACTTTCAGACTTTCTACGACACTTTAAAACCTTAGGCTCTGATACCAAGTTTGTAATGCCCCAAGAGTACACCCTAGGCATCACACGGTGCTTACAGTCTTGAGGGACCATAAGCTAATCCATGATCTGGTACCTAATGAGAGTAATGGATAATATGATCATAAATGCGGAAGAATACTAACATGCCATAAGGTTTTAATAACTAAATTCAAAACTGAAATATGAGTCTATATAAATAACAACTAAATTTGATAAATTACTAATAAACTGGATAACTAACTGTAATGTATGAATACTGAATAACTAACTCTAATGTCTGATAAGCCTCTAAAACTGAATGACTGTGAGTTGATGGGATAGGCCCCAACTAACTCCAATTAACTACTAAACTGAGAAATGAAATAAAGTAAGACTATCCTTGAAGTATGAGGACTCACCACTGTTACTACTGAGGATTTGATAAGTCTAATTATGAGAAAGGATCTGAGCGTCAGAACCTATGATATAATACATCATAGCGCAAAAGAAAAGGTATGCGATCAGTACTTTGAAGGTACTGGTATGCTAAATGAGGTAGGTTGATATGCATGGTTTCATGAACAAAACTAATAATTAACTGAATATACATGTAAAGCATGAAGTACTGAATAGAGAGCATGAAATTTCTAGGTTTTAGGAATATGTGGAAATCTGTAAATCTTGAGTATGCATGAAAATCCGTAAATACTGAAGATACGTGAAAATCTGTATATACTGAGGATGCATGACCAAGCATATGACATGAACTGAGTAGAATTTGTAAACTAAAATACTAAAATAACTAAAATCTGTATGCTTTGGTTAAACAACACTAAGACTAAATAACTGATCTAGGACTGTAATTGAGACTGTATCTGAGACTGTGGGAGGTATCATCTAACCGACATTTCCCAATTTGAGATAATCAGGGTCCAACCTGTAACCCCAGTTTAAAGGGTGTTAATACTGTGCCACAGGTACTAACACTGGCTGTGTGGATCCACTAAACTGATGTAATATCCAAAGGACTAAGGGTGTCAAGCCTGAACTGACGGGTGACTCCTATTAGATAGTCAAGCTTAATCTGATGGCTGACTTCTTATATCCTGCTGGCTATGTAGTTCTAGAGTATAGGGACTACTACTAACGACTCTACCTATTTGACGGGGAATCCACCATCCCTACACTCTCTCGGTGCTAAATCCTACTCCCAGCTAAAAGTCACTGAAATAACAAACTATTCTGAGTTTAACTGACTGATATCTAACTATTCTAATAATGCTCATAGTATGTTCTAAGACTATTCTGTAATGTACTAAGACTAGACTACATAAACAAATATGATTTTTGGGAATTCAATACCCCTGGGACTCAAAAGAATTAATAGTAAAAGGACACCAAAACTTGAAAGACATAACATTAAGGCTTTTATTAAATCAATCACTCTTGTAAGCATTTTATCAAACACTTGTAGTTCGTAGCTTAGTCAAATCATGGGAATACTATGGAACTTGTATAAATAACATGAATTTAACATGAAAAGAACTATGTCATGGTTTAATTCAATAAATGATAACATTAAAACGTGGAGAATCGAATAACAACAATAATTTCATTGAAACATGGTATAAAATCATAGGTCATAGAGATTCATGGGTGAAATCATAATTTAAAACATAATAACTTGGAAATATTACAACTTGGTAATTAAATGGGATACTTGGACTCCATGGATAAACATTTAACATACCTTAACTAATGAATTTCTTGAAGTTCTTGGTGAATTCTTGAGGATTGACCTTGAATTTGAGAGCAAGGGTTTGTATTTTAGAGAGAAAACTCTTGAATTTTGGGGAAAAATTGAGTGAATAATGAACTTAAAATGTTTTTAGGGGTTAAATATCACACCTGGGTGGATTTAAAAAATGGGAAAGAACTGTTTTAATTCTGGGCGACACTTTTAATTTTTGTTAAATTTTTTTGAAAAACACCATTGACGTGACGCTGCGCTATCGCATCGTGTCACTGGAATTGGAAAACTGGGAAAATGTACAGTGGCATGATGCAGTGTAATTGTGTTGCCACCTTGTTTGTGACCTAAAAGCTCATCACGAAGCGGTGATATCGCGCTTCAACACTGGAAAATGACAAATGCCAATTTGGCCTATGACGCGACGCGCCAGGATCATGGACCCTCTCTGGAATTTACCTAATGGAAAATTATCCTGCCCCACGCCGCGCTAGGTGTTAAAATGATGGGGTTTAACTACTAAAACTTAAAATTTCCATAGCTTCTTACCTGGTTATAGGATTTTGGTAAATTTTATATAAGTTGGAAAGCTAATTCAATTTCCTATGCAATGGAATGCTCTAAACTTACAAATATTGAGTATTTCAAAACTTTTATATTTGAATACTCATGTATTGGGACTTAGATTATGCTAAGGAAATGCAGGGTATTACACTTTATGTGTCACAACCAGGCGTCATTGGTTTGCACAGTGAGGCAAGTTAAAGTGTCAAAGTCAGTACTATTTAGAACATAAATATTATCGACACATTCACCGATAAAAGAGATGTCTCTTTGTTCATGTTTTATGGTGCAACTTTGTCTTTGAAGAAGATCTAAATTCTACATCACACAGCTGACTAACACTTAACAGGTTGTGTTTGTGTCAGTCTATGAGATATACTTCAATGAGTTCACATGAGAAGTTGAGCTTCACTGAGCCGACTCTAATGACATCACCTTTAGCTTTATTACCAAATCCGATTGATCCTCCTATATTTCTTAGAGATTAAAAATCTATTTTTCCAATCATGTGTTTGGAACATCCGCTATCGATAACCCTCATTTCCCTTTTATAGATTTTGCAGATGTGTTCCTACAAAACAAGAAGATTATTTTTCTTTAGGTACCCATGTGGTCTTGGGTCCTTGAGGGTTAGAGGCAATTTCCTTCGGCCTCCAAACCCACACACCTTTAGACCTTTGCCTACAGATGCGTGATTTATGACCTTTCAATCCACAGGTACAGTAGACAAGTCCTTGAAAGGAATAAGAGGTTTTGGATGGTTTAAACGATCTTAATGACCAACTTGAGTTTTTTAAAAGAATTTGATCTTACGAAACCATGACTTGGTGATTTTCTAATGTTATTTAATTGTATTTTTATACCATCAATCTCTTCTTGAAGCAAGTCAATTTCGATTTGACATGCTTCAATTTCAACTTGATAGTTTCTTCATTCCTCTTTAAGTTTTCATTTGAGCTGATCTTCCCTATTTTTCTTTCCATGAGCAATTTTATTGTATTCATCAATAAATTTTTGAAGCTCATCAGTTCTCATATCTAGATTTGATTTTAGGATTTCATATTTATGATAGTTGTATGGTTTACCTTGCTTGATTCACTTTTTGCCATGAAACATATGCTGGCTGCTTCTGTTTTTCCTTAGTTTCATCTTCATCACTCTAAGCCCTAAAGTTTTTGTTTTTTTGGATGATCTTCTTTTCAATTTTGGACTGTTCTTGTTTAAAGTGACCTATGCTTCCACAGTAATAGCAGTGATCATTATTCCTTGTTAATTTATTGTTTTTGACTCCTTGGGGTCTCTATTGTCTCTGTTTCAAGATCTGCCTTACTCTACGGTTAGTGAGAGCCATTCCTTCGCTATTGGCTTCTTCCAGGAAGTCGTCCTCTTTAGTTGATACAACATTAAAGGCTACTGTTTTTTTTCTTTTCCTCTTTGTTGTACCTATTGATATAATTTTGTTCATAGGCAATGAGATTACCTCATAGTTCATCACATGTCATATTATGGAGATCTCCATCTTTTGGGAAGGCAACTTTGTTTTTTCATACTTTAGAGAGGCTTTTGACAAGCTTCTGGACTTACAGGTTGTGTGGGTAGATCCTCCCTAATAATTTCAACTCACATACAATCTTGTTGAATCTGGAAAATATTGATTCCACATTTTTATTTTCTTCTATTTTGAACAGCTCGTATTCTTTGGCCAGAGTAGGGATATTTGAATTTTTGACTTTGGTGGTCCCTTCATAGGTTACTTCCAGTTTGTTCCACATTTCTTTTGTGGTTTCTTAGGTTAATATCTTATCGTATTCTTCTCTGCTTACTGCATAAAGGAGTAAGCTTATAGCTCGTGCTTTAGTTTGAATTACCTCTTGTTGTTTTTTGGTGACTTTAAAATTTTCAAGGTCCTCTACATCAATACTGCTTGATTCCTTATCTTTGTCTTTGTCCTTCTATTTTTCCTTGAGTCCTGGAATTGGCTTAGGTCCTTTCTTAATGACAACCCATAATTGGAGTAATTTAATTGAATGAAGATTCTGAATCTGTTCTTCCAATTGAAGGAGTATTTTCCATTGAAGTACGGTGGTCTTGTGGAGGAGTGACTGTCTTGAATAAGAGAACCGGGAATTTGGTAGTTCGCCATTTAGTCTTTACTCACGTGTGGTTAAGCAACACTGTTGGTGAGACCTGATCTGATATCAATTGAAATTCAAGAGAGGGGGTGGTGAATTGAAAAATTCCTATGAGTTGACTGACAAGCCTTCATAGTTGACTTACCTGCAAATCAGTATACTCAACAAGATAGATTAGATTTAAGCAAATAAGCATGAAAATAAGTAATTTTGACATAAGAACGCAAAGATTTATCCTGGTTTGAAACTCCAATGTGGTTCCTACTTCCAGTCCCCTTGGGTTTCAAAGTTTCCTTAAATCTTTTCAAAGTGGATTTTGAGTACAAAAGTAGTGAACAGGTTCTGAAACTTATTTTAACTTTTAAATCTTGTGACACAGCCTCAATTGGCATGGCCAAGTTGACTCGATCTTACTCCTGTGTAGCTATTGTAAGCTTAAGAAGTACAAAAAATTGATGAGACTAAGATTGAGGCTCACTAGGATATTCCTTTGAAGTTGCATGAGTGCTTTGATCTTCAGTCTTTTCTCTTATACTCTTTAGCTGCTTCGACTTCTACTCTTCATAAGTAAACCCAAGAGAATTCTTATGAATCAATGATTTGAATTGATTCTTGATTGAAGGATGGAACCATATAGTATTTCCATATCACATATGTCCATACGTGGTGCAACCTTCACAACCATATATGTCCATATCAGGTATGTCCATGTAGAGGGTATGGTCTTCTTTCCTTTTAATTTTTTCTTGATTGATTCATTTGCTTTATATCTGGGAAGCCAATAATATCCATGATTGATACTCTTACAAATTTAGCACCGGCCTTCTTGTGAGTGAATGTCTGTTTTCTATCTTGGATATTCTGGATTGATTCCTTATAGATTTTTTTGATCTTATGTATCTTTAGTGTATCCTGCAAGATATTTGCTTATTAGTTTGTCCTTATTAAAATATATAGTTAAAATATGAGGCTAAAAGGGGTGGGTTTAGAAAGAGGCCGATCTTTCTCTCTCAAATGGGTCACACAATTACTTCCCATAATTTGGGTCTAGTTACTCATTTCAATGGGTCTAACCTTAAACTAAAAACATGAGTTGTTATAGATTCATGATTCTTTTTAGAAGGTTTACTCCTTTTGGAAAAAAAGTTAGATAATCGCGTCTAAAAGTATGACCTTCTGAAAGATAAACATCAGATATTTTTGCCTTATGTTTAGTAATTACTTGCAAAGATAAAGTTCTGACACTTTTTAATGAGGTACATATAAAGATTTATTAATCTTTCGGTCATGTACATGCAAATCTTTTCATGTATGTTGTACCTTATTCATACGTGACTGAAATACATGTAAAAATGGGTTGAAATTTAGATATGTTCATCTGAATAAAAAATAGCTATTTGTTCTTCGAACTCCTATAATTCAACTCACTATTTAACACTAAAATATACTCCAAATAGGCTCAAATCTGTTATATATGTTTCATATATCATAAAGAACAAAACACAATCATCAGTTTTATAAAAAAAAATACTAATTTAACAAATTCATTTAACACCCTTTATTTTTTTTCCAAATCTACACTTCAATCACGCGGTTCATAACTGAATTACATGTAAAAATAGACTGAAGTTTCATACATGTAGGTCTGAAAGTTTTTGCCAAAAAAATTAATTTTATTTTGCCAAATTTAAATACCCAAATTATCTTAAAAAAACTCAAATTTGAAACATCAATTTCTTGTATCATAAAAAACAAACTTCAATCATCAATTGTCAATATAACAACAAATTAATAAATTCATTTAATACCCTTTCAATTTTTTCATATATGTATTCTCCCAATTATACATGATTGAAAAACATGGTAAAATTGGCTAAAGTTTCAGTTATGTGTCTAAATGCAAAAGTAAAAAAAATATATTATTTAACATGAAAGTTGCCTAATATTAGGTTTTCTTGTACACCTCAGAGCATTTTTGTTATGCCATGTCCCGAGACTCGCTCCAACAACACCTTTGAAAGCACTCGTGGGTATTACTTAAATGAGATGACCAAAATTGGACATCTCATGACATTTTGCAGCGATGAGATGATCCTAATAGCTACTGGCCCAATTCTTTGGGCAAAAACAAGTTCCATAGTGGAATGTCAGCTCTCCTATTATAAATAAAATGCAAGAAGAAAAAGCTATAGAGGGTTAGAAAACCTGACCAACTAATCAAATATTATGAAAAATAGTACAAGTAATAAAGAATACATATATTAAAGGAACATATTATGAGGTCTATTCATGCCATTTGAGGATCACTATTTCACAATAAAAGAAATCACTTTTAAGAAAATCTTTACTTTATCTAACAAAAAATGCAAAAAAGAAGTGCAACATTAAAACTTGTTCATTTAACTAGTAAAATAAAAATTATTTTGAAGACATGCTTCTAATAAAGGGTTGGGCCTTAATGCCAACATTTCACTTGAAACTTTGTGTCTTGTAATTTCTAAGTGAACAAGTAATGAAATTTGATTATCCTCAATAGTGTCACGTTGTAATGTCTCGAGAATACTCCCTGGATATCTCACGGTGCTTAGGACTGGAAGTATCCATAGCTAATCCATGATATCTAGCTCATCACTAAACTATAATCAATGTACTTAAAATATTAGTAGAAGCTAACATTTATTCATAAAACATGGATACAAAATCTTAAGTATGATGTCTCTAAAGTTTAACTGAAAGAAATCCCATCATGAATGATGCTAAAAATAATACTAAGTTTGGACAGGCCTCTAACATACAGAAGAGCCACTGGGACAAACCCTATATGACCCCAAAATCATGAAGTCTAAGGAATATAAAATTAAACTGTTGAAAACAGGAATCATAATTCAAGTCCTTGGAATATTATGACTCATTAAATGATAGGAGTATGCAAAGCTAATCGCGGCTAATCATGATGCTGAGGAAGAATACTGGGGTGTACATCATAATTGATGTGGAGCACAAAAAAGTATATGGTCAGTACTTTTGAAATGTACTGAGTATATGAGGGTGCATGCAATATGTAAATATGATAAAAATCATAAGATATGTATGTTAAGTGTATATAGACTCACCATTTTTCATAAATAAAACTAAAAATTGCAATTTATAAAACATAGAGTGCCAAAACATAATTTAGTAAAACTAGTGAGCCGTATACAAAAATTCTAAAACTGTTTTGCTGTGGGAGATCTTTTAACTGACATAAAATCATATGATCCACATGGAGTCCAACATATGCCTCGTTGGAATACTGTAATATACCTTGCTAGAGGTATAATTTCATGATTGATGTGATCACTAGGCTGATCCCATTCGGGTGAATATAATACCTATGATGGTACGTAGTTCTAGGACTTAGGTACTCTGAACCCATGTATACTTCTTGCTCAATACTTGTAACACCCCAAGTTTGTACCCTGGATGCTACACGGTGCTAGCAACCCCGAAGGACCACCAACTAACCCATGACTGGTACCTGCTGTGAGCACTGAGTAATAATAACACTGGAATAATAATATAAGTGAGATAAATGCAAAAGTTAGGATATAAACGCCATAAGGTTCATAACTGAAAACCAATACTGATTATTGATAACTGAATACTGTAATATCTATCTGAAATACCCTAGACTGAAAGTCTCTAACTACCTGAACATGAAGATGATGGGATAATCCCCCAAATAACTCCGACTACTGAACTACTGATAAAATGAAATAATAATTTTGTCCTCAAACTATGAGAACTCACCGCTAAGTCTGTTGCTGATAGGCTGGCCCACTAAGTATGGTCAGAAGCTCGTGCGTCTGAACCTATGATATAATACATCATAGCGTAAAAGAAAAGTATGCGTCAGTACTTTGAATGTTCTAGTATGCTAAGTGAGGTAGGATGATATGCAAGGGTTCATATGCATGAACAATATCTGACTGAATAACATAAATACAACTGCAAGAGAGTACATGTATAATTGAAACTGATGAAACACTGATTATGCAATACTGTGCACATATTTACATATACTGTGTCTAAGATCGTAGTAACACTAGATACTGCGTTCTGATAACTGAGTGATTGATATCTGAGTTTACTGATAACTGTATTACTGATAGCTGGGTGACTATTTTTGACAGTCCTAATTCTATAGAACTAAACTGAGTTCTATACTAAGATGGGTGACTATGTCTGACAGTCCTAATTCTTTAGAATTTAACTGAGTTCAATACTGAGTTGGGTGATTGTATTTGATAGTCCTAATTCTATAGAATGAACTAAGTTCTAAACTAAGACTAAAACTGAAACTGTGAAAGATAATCATCTAATCAACATTCCCCAAATATGAGATGACAGGGGTCCAACCTATGACCACAGTTGGAAGGGTGCTAATACCGTGCCACGGGTACTAACACTTGAAAACCAGGATGCCAAGCCTAACTAATGGGTGACATCTAGGCAGATTCAAGCCTAATCTAACGGGTGACCCCTGGGAGGTAGTCAAGCCTAGTCTGATGGGTGACTCCTCATCCTGCGCTAGCTACGTAGTTCTAGAGTACAGGGAATGCTACTAACAACCCTGCCTCTCTGACTGGGAAGCCGTCATTCCTGCACTCGCTCAGTGCTAAATCCTACTCCCAACTGAAAGAAACTGAAATGATTTCTAAATTGTACTAGGATGAATTGGTCTGTTACTATTCGTGTTAACTGGCTGAACTGAACTGAGTTAATTGAGTACTATAACTAATGGAGAGTTCTGAATTCTATTATCTGACTGGATATACTGAGTTCTGTACTGACTAAATACTACTATGCATGACATCACTAAGACTCTTCTGAAGCTATTGTAATTCCAGGTAAACTGTTAGATTGTTGGGTATTAGATACCCCCAGGACTCGATAACATAAAAAATAAAGCATATTATGATCTTAAAAGAAGTATAATGTTCATAACTCATTCATAGAGACATTTCATCAAACATTTACAAGAAATAAGCTTGCACACATGCTAGCATGTCATGATTTTTCCATCTAATCCACATGAGCAATTTTTCAAACACTTGGGGACCATATTCTATGCACATAATACTAAATCAATATGTAGGCATCATGATTTCAAATCCCAATTTACCAAATCAAAAGTTTTAACATGAATTCACATGATACTACACACATGTTAAGTAATTTCACATAAAATTTGTAATAAACCATGGATTAAAAACCCAATTAACATCACAATCATGAACATACTCAAATCCAACATGGAATTCATGAAATCAATTAGCTTGAAGTTTTAAAAGAGTTTGTTGAACTCCAAGGGTGGAAGGAAACCCTTGGATGAACACTTTACATACCTTGATACTTGAATATGTAAAGACTGATGGTTTGTTCTTGAAGATTTTCTCTTGAAATTAAAAGTCCTAGGGTTTGTTCTTGATTAACTTTGAGAGAATTTGAAAGAAAGTGAGAAATTTAGTCTTTAGGGTCGACTGATTTTATGTTTCAAGGACTGAAAATGGGTGAGATAATAACCCAAATACCCCTCCAGGTGTGGGCTTTTTAATGACTGAAAATGTCCCTAGTAATGCACAACCCAATGTGTCACATTGATGGGATCGACGCTATGGCTGACGTGTCACATCAATGGGATCAACGCTATGGCCGATGTTCCACTTCGAGTCCACGTAGGCTCACAGGAATTTGACATTGGGAGCTGGGAAAAGCATTTATCGATGTGATAGTCGGTGCGGTGCATCAAGATCGCATCAATCCACTGATTTGGGCTCCCAATCTTGATTCAAACGAGGTCCAAAAATTCCAAAACTTATCTGGGGACGCCTATTGACATTCCTGATCATGGATCAACCTAAAAATCGACATTTAAAGGTTTTATGGATTGTGAAATAAGATTGCCAACTTATGAAGGCTAAAATAAATTACTTAGCTGAAATTTCTAAGTCTGGGACCTCTTTTCAAGCTTTAACAGATTGAGTTAAGCTTAGAATTTTGCGGGGTCTTACAGTCTGGGACTTCTTTTCAAGCTTTAACTGATTGAGTTAAGCTTAGAATTTTGCAGGGTCTTATAATACTACTCTTAAAAATCATACTATAGAAAACTCATCATGGAAATAAGCATGAATTAATTTTTTAAGTAAACTTATGACCATAGTCCGGACATGCAGAAAATTAGTCATGCTTCTTTTGCTATTTTTATGTAATGTTATTTAATATATGGGCATTTCATGATCAAAACCATGGAATTCATGATAAATCATGAAAGTTCATAAAAACTCATGTCATGCGAATTCAAATTCATGTTTGAGGTTTGTAAACCAGTAAATCATGTGCCCAAAGCAATTTGAATCACGAGGAACATTAAAATAATTAATGAACATGGAAATCATGAAACGGGTATAAACCTAAAATTTATCTTAAGAATTCTTAAATTTTGAAAAGCTGAATATAGGTGAACAAGAAGGAAAGGAGGTCCGTGCTAAATCCCCACATACTTGAACTTGATGATTTCTTAAAGTTAAATCTTGAACTAGACTCTTAGAATTGGAATTTTTGAAAAAAAAACTTTTTTTGAGTTTCTTGAGTTGGAGAGGACATGAATGATGGAATTGAGAGTTATTTTATGATTTAGGATGTTTCTAGGAAATAAAAATAAGTTTGGGGAGATTAAAGGACAAAAATACCCCTTGAAAAATATAAAGAAGAGAAACTAAAAAAATATTAGAGGGAGGTGCGTAGATGGAACCTAGTTAACACGATTGTTCATGCAACACTGGCAGACTCCACTACCTTACTCGCACGGTCGTGCGGTTGATGTCTACTTCATGCAACAGATCACACAAATTGCGTTGTACCTTATATAATAGGCATAACTTTTATCAGATAACTCAAATTGACGAACGATTGATTGCTTTGAAAACTAGACTCAATTACCCTTAACCTATATGTAGTATGCCCCACAATTAAGAAATTGGATTTTACACCCCAATAAAAATAATTTTTTCTCACTTTCATGTCTAGTCACAAATGTAGAATGACTCAAATCTTAGCCTAGAAGTTAAAGGTGCTACATACACACATATCATATATTTAAACTCTAACGAATCAAAATAATGTTAGTATAGAGATTAGTTGCTTATTTCAAACATGAATCATATTATAATCAAGTTAGTTTTGAAGTATTTTGAACACATATTTGACTATATCAACAAAGACATACTTACGAGTCACGTTTCATGCAAATGGATGCAAAATAGCCACAGAAATCAAATAATCATATTTGATTTCAAAGCTTGATTTGTAAAGAGTAAGAAACAATATCAAAATATATGTAATACAAAATAAATGACGCACACACACATACTCTCAGAACCATATTAAAAAAAATAAAGTAAGAATATGGACTAAATTTATGCATTTTATGTAGCAGCAAATAGGGGCTCGTCATCAAGACTCCAAATATAAACTCGAACTAAGAACCTAACTCAAAATCGAATCAAAAAGACAAAATGAGATGATAAAAAAAGTAAAATCACTGGGTAAGTGAGTGGTATGTATGAATTCATGAATCTTTACGTGTGTTTGAATAAGACTTGTTCTTTAAATGATGAACATGCCTAATTATTTATCGTAGAAATCCATACTTGAAAGTTCGAATTTGAATAAATCTCAAAAACTCATGTGAAATAGAGGAGAAAAGATGAATATATAAAAAATTAGATTAAATATTCAAAGATCATCACCTTCTTCACATCTTTTGGACGTTAGATGAATTTGAAGGTATGGTGGAACAAATGGATGAAAAGGATAAAAATAACTGAAAATTAACTTCGACTAAAAAAAATAAAATATGTAATAACCCATAGAGTGAAATTTAGATTTTTTTAAAGTGTTTTGACTATTTTACCTTTTCCATAGTTGTATTATGATATTTGTGATCGTGTAACACTCTGAGCTTTCAGACAATAATTTAAACCATTTTTCATGAGCATATAGGTCTGAACCCGATGGTGCCTAATTGAATATAAATTCAAGATCTATTATCTAGTGTGTTATGTTCTTTGGATATGAATTATGATCATAAGAATATCTAACATAAAGTTAAGTTAAAAGTCTTTCATTGATGGTTCTTTCAAATAAATTCTTACTAGGATCAACTTCAAAATCACTCCTCCTAGAATATGATAAATTAGATGGCTCATTACTTAATAAATTAAAGATTTTTGGCTCTTATTTTCAAAGTCACCAACCATTCGTTAAACTAAGTTTGGAGAAAAAAGTTATGAATATTTTAGTAAGACACAGTTTGAGGTGCTTGGTAGGATTCGTGCCAAGGAGCTTGTATAGCACGATGGACCTCGCGACGCACAACCCAAGCTCTACAATAGTCTGTGTAACACATGCCCCCTTTCCAGATAAATTTTTTACTAATTCTTTTTATTTTAAGGGCATTTTAATCATTCTATCTCTTATGAAACCATCCCTCCTACCTTAAAGTCCCCAAAACTAATTTTATTACTTAAAAATCATATTGATAAATCCTTTTCATTCCCTTAAAACCCTCAATTCTCAAGTATTATGAAGGATCCATATTAGGGCTTCTCCATCAGAGTTATTTCTTTGTTTCTTCATGCAGGTTTAAAAGACTATCCTACGTTAATAATTCTTTCAGTTTTCAAGTCCTTCATGCTTACTTAAAATTTCTTTTTATGACCTAGGGTTATAAAAAAATTCATTGAATCTCAATAAGTCCTTGACCTATTGCTGTCACTCTTGAAATCTCTTTATTTTATGAATCAAATCCATGAAACCAAGGATATTTATAATTTCTATAATTTTGATATGGTATTGAATAAATTCATGAAACCTATACATTATGAATTATCATGATTCATTATTGAGGCCTTCAAGTTATGAATTTCAACCGATGATGTAGATTTTTTTTTGAAATATAAGATTTATAAATCTTTCAATTTCAAACTCCAATTATTATGATTTCAAGTAAGCTTTGATTCTACTTTTCAGAAACCATTTCATATTATGGTTTCTTTTTTATGATGTGGATATTCTTAGCATATCCTTAATGATGACAAATGATATGATGAGATGAACCTACAAGTATTTTGAATAATTTTTTACAATTCCTTATGAATCAGGATCCTTTATAATTATATGTTAGAATCCTCTCAAACTCCATAATGATGCTATGAGCTATGAATTGTTGACTTGCAAGTCTTGGTATTGCGATAGTATTATAAAACACATTTGTGTTAAATGAAGGATTGATAAGAGGAAATGAAATACTTTCAAAAAATATGAACACAATTAATATATGGGCTTAAAGAGAATTAGATGGTTAACCAAGTAGATGCGAAACTAAAGAATTCACTACCCAAAATTGCATTTTCCCAACATATATATAGTTTTTTGTGAATTCAAACAACTTTAGATATGATGATGTCTCCTTACCGAGGATGAATTGGCATGATTTGATGTTTTTATATACAGATAAATCCAGTTCATCCGGTAAACATGGATTGAAGCTCGACCACTCAGGTATTGATTGGACCCATATAACTTGTGGTGTATTATGTGAATGATGTCAGTCAAACCATCTACTTCAAAAGTAAAGTACATGATATTTTTAGAAAATGTTTTATGTCCTTTAATATAATACATTTTTAGTTTTAGTTTTAGTTTTAGTCCTTTATACATATTTTTTGTTGTATTTCCCCTTCCCAGTTTTACATACTAATACATTCATGTATTGATCATCTTGGATATTACATTATTTCATGATGTAGGTTTTGAGACATATATTTGTGATTTTCATACATCTAGGAATTGATGTATCAGCTAGTGCGAAGCCCTCCATATTTTGAAAGACATATTTCAGCATAATGTTGATCTTACTTTATTTTTAAGGTAGTAAGAGTCTTTTCCCAACATAGTTATTGATTCATGTTATCTTAGAGGCTTTGTAGATAGATGTTGTTGTCAGTTTTAGATGTTTCTGCTTCTTTAAGATGTTTTGAAGTTTTTCCATAATAGTTTGGATGCCTATTACATTCAAGGCCTAGTCTTGGATTGTGACAAGTTGGCAAGAATAAGTGGCATGGTTTCCAAGGTGTTTGGCTACTTATTAAGTGAGTTTTTTTTTATTTTGGAAGGTTTTGAGATTGATATGGTTGACTTTGGTCAACATCTAAAGATTCGAGTGTCCTACGAGAATTTAGTCAATTCCATCATCTCCAAAATATTAATTTTATTATTATTAGCATGATTTATTTAGTTCCCAAGGCTTTTGGTGTGATAGTGAGTGTTTAGACAAGTTGTTCAAAAGTTATGGCTGATTGACTTTGATCAGCATTTGATGAAAATGACCTCAGTTAAAAATTCTAACTATACCATTGAATTTGGTCTAGTAGCATAGTTTGAATGTGTTTATAGGGTTTTGAACACATTTTGATTGTCTAATTGAAGAGCTTTTGACTTTTCTTCTCTGTTGTTGTAGTTTTTGTTGGTGTCAGGCTTTTGATTTATCACCTTTGTGATGAAAGAGAAATTCTTACATCATAATTATGGTGGAATGATAGCATTTTCAAAAGGCTAATTGGGTCCCTGTTGGGTTACCATATCGCGATCGCCATGTAGGATTCATATTTGCAAAGGTTAGTGGGTTGGGCCAATTGCAATCCCGACATAATCTTTGTGAACGTGAAGAAAAAAATTGCTTGGATAGATATTAATTCCTTTCTTGATACAAAACCTCATTTTATGATTTTGACCTTGGGTGAGTTTCTAATTTATTTTTCATCACTACCCTCTAATTATTTTGTGAATATCAATTTCAAATCTTGTTTGTCCAACTTGAAAATTTAGGGTTTTCTGTGAAATGATCTGGTTTGTGAAAATTTACTTTTTATGTGTTTTGACAATTTTATCCTTTTTTGTAGTTTCTACATATTTATTTAATGAGTTGGGGATGAGTGACATAATATTTGATGCAATCGGAAATGATTTGGACTAGTTTGTGAATTTTAGAGGCTTTAAAAGCCATATTGTTGACTTCCGCCAACATTTATTGTTCTGAGTGTTGGTTGAAGATTTTGAAAGCTTCATTAGGTCCTCCATGTCAAATTTAGGTTAGTATCATGGTTCTTTTGCGTTTAGAACCTTTATTTTGTATTTAGACCATTCATTTAAAAAATAGTACAAAGGGGTCTTAGGGGTTGACTTATTAAAGATAATCTTTTTTTGAAAATACGACGTCACCATTAAGTTCGAAACGTCAAAAATAGTCTGATTGAATATATGGTTCATCTCTATGGGGTCCGATCAAATTTTAAAGGTCCAATTGGAGCTTGGTAGGCTTGCACCAAAATCAATTTTTTGTTGATATCTGGTGCAACCGCTTAAATGGTCATTTTGATTTATCCCTTTTATTTTTGAACTTATATGTCGAACTCATTTTGGATCAGACTCAAATATGGGTAATTGGGTATCAATATTTTTTGCAATGTGTTGATGATATTTTTGAATATTGCAATTAATTTCGAGGTCATTCAAATGGGGAAAGCGTATTGAACCACTTTAGGCTTGAATTTTATCATTTCGAGGTAGGTTATGGCTTAACTTCTTTCAAATTGAGTTGGATAGTTAATAAATAAGTAAGAGATGCTATGGGTTGGGGGAAAATAGCTATGACATTTATATTTCAAGTTTATTATTACTGTTGTGTGCCCATATGGGGGCTTTTTATTTTTCTATTAGTGTGATATCTGACTTTGCGTATTGCTCATGTGGGGGTTTTATTTGACATTATTGGACTTATTTATGCATTTAAATGCCTTTATTCTATATATAATATCTATGTTGAGACTTGAATTGTTATTTTAGGTCTTTTTGAGCATTGGTTGCCTTTATCATGATAGAAATACCCTAGTTGGGGGTTGATATGATCTATATGTATATTTATTCCAATAATGCCTAATTAGAGTTTATAATCATGAATTGTGGATATATTGAGTTAATTTTTGGGCTCACTTATATACGCGTTGGATGAATTGAATATCTTTATATTGAGTTAATTGTGAACATTACATCCTCATTCCATATACATTCATGAGATACTGGTAGAATTGTGGAATACCATTTTTAAAAGAAAATGAGTCACTTTTATAAAAAGCCTCTCCGTGAACATGAGCCGAAGAGGTGGGTTGAGATTTGAGTTATAGTATATGGGTTGCAAACCCCCATGGGTCCTGCAAGCTCTGGGTGTATAAAAAGGTCATGCGATGAATTTAACCATTCATCTCATCCACATTGCATTGTATTGCATTTGCATACACATTTTTCATGATTTCTTTAGTTTTCTTTGTTTGGGTTTAGTTTCAATATATTCTTGTATATCTGTACTGTTTTTATTTCTGTATATATATTAGACTATTAGTGGAGATAGTGTGAGCTACCATTTTGGACTTTTCTACTTACAGGTCACGTGCTCATAGTGTTACTTTACTTACCTTATTTTCTATTTTTCTCAATCGATCTATAATACCTACTAAGTACAAGTGGACTATACTTATCCAACTGTACCCTCTGTGTGTAGGTTCTACCATGAGTATGACACATGGAGGTTGAGATTATGTTATTGATTGGTGATACTCAAGGTACCAGTTGTTCTATGTCTTAATAGACGATCTTAGACTCTTCTTGTCTATTTAGATGTCTTTATTTTTTGTAATACCCCGAGATTCTAACCAATAGTGCAACCATGACTCAAGATCATAAAAAATAAATTATAGTGTTTTGGTTGTTTTCTGATCAAGGGTGATGTGTATTAAGGCCTCAAAGATGTCCTAGCGACTAGGTGAATCAAAATATTCCTTACCAATTGAATTCTTGGGAAGGATATTGCCATATTCAACTTCAAATAAGCATAAATATCGTTATACTATGAATTATTGATTTCATGACCTATTAAAAGATAGATAATTGAATTAGTTTTCCAACAATATCAATTTCCCCAAAATATGGTATTGGAGCAAAGAGTTATGCCTATTTTACTCCAGCATGTCAGGCTGGAAAACTGAGTGACGACATTCATGATAAGCTGTCACAAGTGTGATGACTTATCACTAATGTCGTCAACCTTAGGCAGATTTCCACCCCCAGTGATGACATTTTCTGATAAGCCATCATACTCGTGACGACTTATCACCAATGTCGTCAATCTCAATCAGAAAATCATAAAATCCACCCTTTTGTGTTGATATTTCGTGATGATTTATCACCAGTCTGACGACTTGTCACGAATGTCGTCAACTATTTTTTTTCAGCAACTAAATACGTTTTTGCAAGGGTATTTTGGTATTTTCCTCCCATTTAGACCTCTATAGATATATCCAAATAGAAAAAAGAAACCTCATTTCTTTCATTTCTCTTCCAAGAAAAGTCTAGAAACTAGGGTTTCTCTTCCAATTCCAAAATCCAATCTTCTTCCAAGAAATTGAAAGATCTTCTAAAGACTTCACAAATTTGTTTAAGATCCAAGATACCTAAGTTCAAAAGTGCGAGAAAGAGTTTCAAAACAAGTTTCTTCATCTCAAATTTATAATCCAAAGTATGTGGTGTTTGAACAAGAGCAATTCTTTCGTTCTTGTGCCCAAAGATTTAATTTCTATTATTGATTTCCATGAATTTGCAAAGTGGGTTTACACCCAAATTACTTTATTAATGATTTATGAGATTTGAGTTGTTCAAGTTTAATATACAAGATTATTTCATCATTTTATTTCTTAAATTGAGAACTTATGCCATGAGTTGAATATTGTTATTATGAATTGATGATTTTCGAATGACTTGAGATAAGTGCCATGATTTATGATTTTCTACGAGATGTTTGATTATTGAATATATATTGATATTTGAGCTTAAGAGTCAAGAATGAGTTCTTTGATGTTTTCTTGAAGTTTTTGACATTTGATATGAGTTAATGAGCAAGTGCACTGGATGTTGAGAAAGATTGTTTGAGTTTGAGTCGAGTTAGGAATCCACAATTGTTTTGATTTAAAGATGAGAAATATTTATGATTTGGTCTCTATGGTAGACCCTTGAGTTGATTAAGGTGGATTTCCTAACGCGTTCTGAGCTTAAGTCTGGGAGTAGTATTTAGCATCGACCGAGAAGTATGGGTTTAGTGCATCCTACTTTTCCAGAACTACGTTCCACCGTAGGATTAAGATTAAGGGTCAAAGGCCAAGACAGTGATCACTAAAGTTAAGGTTCTACTCCGATGGCAAGGATAGAACAACTCTCCCCAACGTGGGCAAGACGTTGGACTCCGTGTAAGCTCACTTGGTTTATATCGATTATAAGAAACTCCTAAGTCCATAATAGTTGAGCTTCTTGAGACACCAAGTCACTCTAAGTCTTAAGTCAAAGAGTTTCGAGTTGAGTACATTATTTTATGATATTTATGAAGCATGTGTTATTTTTGATGATTTATGGAAACTGTGTTTCAGGTAATTCAAGCGAGGAGAGTCATTAGTGTCAGTATGCATGATTTTCTTATACATTTATGATATTATTTAAAATGTTGCCTGCACCCCCACATACTTTGTACATTCCCAAGTACTGATTCCCATACTCTTCTGTGTTCTACATTTTCTCGTGATGTAGGTTCAGGTACTCAGTCTCAGCAGCGACAGTGATCTTTGTCTACCTCCATCTACATTCTTACAGTTGGTGAGTCCTCATGGTTGGAGGACCTAAATCCTTGATTTTGTCTTTATAGTAGATGATGTTTCTTTTCAATTTAGTACGAGTCAGTTGGGGGTCTGTCCCAATGGCTCCTCAGTCTTATATAGTAGAGGCTTTGTCAGACTAAAGTACCAGTATGTACAGAATTTCAGTATTTTGATTGTACATGATAGTAGTTCTTCATATTCCAGTATGTTCATGGCATGATTATTCTTCCTTATTCTAGCTTAATTATTGTCATAGTGAGTTCTAAAAGTGATGATAGGCATAGAGTGTTATCTTGGGCCACGTGTGATCTTAAGCACCGTGTGACGTCTCGGGATGAAATTTTGGGGAATTACATTTTTATTTTTAGTGGTAGATTATGTGCATCAGATTTAATTAATATTATTAAATGCTCTACACTCACGACACTAGATTTTGGGATAGTTCTTATATCTTGTTCAATTTTTTATCCTTTGCTTATATATATGCGTTACTTTACCTTGTTATAGAAGTCTTGTTTTACTTTATTGCCTCATTTATCTTGTATTTCTTTCATTTGCGGGTGATTGACTTACTTATAAAGCCTGGCCACAATAAGTGTCATCTTGACCTTGTTTTTGGATTGTGAAAAATTTATATCAGAATAGTCAGGTTCACTGATCTCATAAGTCTAAGAGCAGGATGTCCACTAGAGTCTCATGCATCGGTACGTATGCATTCGTATCTATCTTCGAGAGGATCTCTTTAGGGAAATTTTATAATTTAATTCCTTGTGTGTGGGTTGTTCATTCCCAATGTTTTAAATTTGTATTTTATATTTTCTACACATATTGTGAGGACTAGGTCCAGAGAGTATAGATTTGCTAAGCCGACACCTGATATAAGAGCCCTATTTGGAGGAAGAGGCAGGGTCATGGTCGACCCAGAGGTAAAGGAATGGCGTGAGGAGATACCCTAACTAATGGACGTGTTAGGGAAGCCTCTCCTAAGACCGAGATTGTGTATTCTAGGAATGATTATCAGACAGGGGATACATGACCAACTGAGTTGCTTCAGGGTATTTTGGTTCATCTCTTGAGATAGTTAAAGGGTGTTTTCTTGAGTGTACATGGTATTTCTAAGACTTTTAGTAATATTCTACCCCTAGTGCTAGAATTTTCTTATGGTATTCCTACTTTTGGGATACAACCATCATCTATGGTAACCCCGTGTGTGGACTTTTTGGCTGCTAGACTCACTATTCCTCTAGTTGCATTAGGTACAGTTATGTCTTCTGTTATTTTGAAGAGATATTTTCTTGGGTCCACCTAATTTTGGTGGAGCTATTGGCAAGGATGACTATAAGTTTTTTATTTATTGCCAGGAAAAATTTAATAATCTTGGGTCCCTTGAGTCTCATGGAGTTTTTTATACTACCTATCACTTGACGGATGCTACTAGGGATTAATGGAGTTTGTTTGCTATTTGTAGGACTTTATATGCATTTTCTATAACTTGGACTCAATATCTAAGGCCTTTTTGGAGAGGTTTGTACTAATATCTTAGGAGATTAAATGAGGGATGAGTTGTAACGACCTGAAATCTCCTCCCGGGACGCCACACGGTGCTTAAGGCTACAAGTAGCCCCAAGCTAACCCTCTGAGCCTATTACTACATATAATAACTCATTTCGAGATGAAATAAACAAAACACTGGCATTGTCATATCAAATGATAGGGAATACGAAGAAAATACTCTGTCCAAATGACCATAATACTGGAAATCTCAACATACTAACAATCTGATAAATAGTTTGACAAAGCCTCTACTACTCCATGAAATAGAGAGCCGTTGGGACAGGTCCCCAACTGACTCAAATTGAACTGAAAGCAATAATATATTTACTACAATACTGAAACGTCTAAAGATAGGCCCTCGAACCATGAGGACTCACCACTATGGAGATGTAGGCAAAGGTACTCTAAAATCACTGACGAGGCTAGGACTGAGCATCTGAACCTACATTATAAGACAATGTAGCACATAGAACAATGTAGCACATAGACATATATGTGGATCAGCACTTGGGAATGTACTGAGTATATGGGGGTATATGCATTTACATAAAACAATATCAATACTCTTTAATCAAATCATGCATGCAGTTAAGAATGACTCACAGAGCTTGAATAAGTCTGAAATGTAAAGCTCATAAATCATGTATAATGAAGCATGTAACACAAATCCAATGAGTCATTATACTTTAGCTTTAAACTCTGTACTCTCCTCTTATTCTCATTACTCGAAGACTAAAGGAAGCGTTAAACAATACTTTCAAATTCATAATCTTATCTCATGGAGAGTAAGACTTCTTTAATACTCAAGAACTTAGGACTCTTTTCGACTCAAGACACTTGGAACTCGAAATTATATAACTTTGTTTTAAAAACTGGTTATTTACTCTTACTAGTAGAGAAAACTACTTTCTTCTTGGAAAAATTTTACTTCAAGAAACTATTCTGAAAATCTTACTATTGGAAAAAAATACTCAAAAGTTGTTTATTTACATTTTACTAGCAGGGAGGTTCTCGTAACTGACATAAACCATGCGAGCTACATGGAGTCCAAGATCTTGTCCTCCTAAGGAAGGAACCTCACGTTGGGGAGAGGAGTCATACTCTTTCCAGGGAGTATAACCTCAACTCAATGATCACTTATCTCGGCCTCGGGCCCATAAATCTCAAACCTACAGTGGCACGTAGTTCTAGGTATGAAACCATAGTAACTTAACCAACTCGGTGCTAAATACTACTCCCTTTAGTTAGCTATGCTTATCTCATGGAAATTCACTTTAAAATAATCTCATGGTCCATGAAGAACCTAACTATAAAATCTGCAATCTCATTTAGTAAAGTGGGTTTCAAAGCTACTATGACCATTAAGGTCAAAACTTTCTCAATAATCTCAAAATACTCAAATCAAGGGTGCCCATAGCATAAAAGTTCATAAAAACTGAAATCTCAAGTAGGGCTTAATGACCCATAATTCAATCTCAAGTTAAGACTCATCAAAATGCATACTAGATATCATATGAATTCATAAATCATATAGAAATCTGAATTTTCAGCAATTTGTCTTAAAATCTCAACATACTCACATACTTCAATTTCTAGAACATTGGAACTATTAAAATCGTAAGGAATAACAACATAGGATATAAACCCATACTTCAATTTCATAATAAGACATAGAAAATCATATATCCTTGTAATTAAAACAACTTTTGGGAACAAGGACGAAAGAAGTGTCCTTATTCAAACCCTACATACCTTAGATTGTGAAATTGGATGAACAAACTTGTTTGAGACTCTTTGTCTTATTCTTGATAGAGGGTTCTTGAAGATTTGACTTGAGGAACTTGAATATCAACTCAATTGTAGAATTTATGGTGGATTCTTTAATTTCTTGGAGAAGGATTTTGGGTTTGTTCTTGAGGAAAAAACCCTAACCTTTGGATGTTTTGGGAGATAATAAAGTCATCTGCTTTGTTTTGCTTATATCTTAGTGTTAAAAGGGTGGGAAAAGACCAAAAAACCCATTTTAAAATGACTTAAAATTATTGATCGGGATGTGCGATGGTCCATCGCTGGGTCGAAGACTCGTCGGTCCTGACCGTCGCATTTGGGCCAGAATCTTACTTCTATCCCGATTGCGATGGTGGGGTGTGACGGTCCATCGCTAGTCCGAAGGTCCATCGGCCCTCTCCGTCGTACTTGGACAGCGAGTTGGTCTTCTGCCTCATTGCGAGGGTCTGGGCGACGGTCCGTCGCTTGTCCGACGGTCCGTCGGCCCTTCCATCACAGCTGGGCGGTTCAGACAGCCTTCTGTAATTTGGCCATATCTTTCTCCTCCGATGTTGGATTTTGATGAAATGGATATCGTTGGAAAGATAATTCAATTTCCCACACGATAGAAAGTCATTTTTAGGAAAATTCAACAAGGTTTAAATACTAATCACTTTGGAAGTTACTTATAATCTTTTAGGGCCAAAATTATGCTTCGCTTGACGCGCTCTAAGGCTCAGACTATGAGGAAACTTTACGGGGTCTTACAATATTTCTCACTGTGAAACATTTGTCGTCGAATGTTTCTAGTTAGACTAAAAACGCAGGAAAAACTGAGTACACATAGCTAAAGCAATTTCCTAAGCGGGCTTCATATCTTTCTAAACTCTTGAATACTTCAGAAATTGCAAAAAATCATAAGAATAGATACATAGCTGAACTTTAGTTTAAAATGGCTAAATTAAGGAAGAATAATACCTTCGGCTTGATCTAAACTCGCGGAGAAGAGGTGCGGGTACTTGGATCGCATGTCTGCTTCTGCCTCCCAAGTAGCGCCCTCAACTGACTGGTTCCGCCATAAAACTTTGACCAAGGGAACCTCTTTGGTCCTTAGTCTAAGGATCTAAAAGTCTAGAATCTCAATAGGAATCTCATCGAATGAAAGACTGTTCTGAATATCAACATTCTCTGAAGGATCTACTACAATGGAATCACCAATATACTTTTTAAGCATGGAGACATGAAAAATAGGATGAACGGCTAACAACTCTGTGGGTAACTCAACTTCATAGGCTACTTTACCAACATGACTCAAGACTCTATAGAGGACAACATAACGGGGACTAAGATTCCCCTTTTTACCAAACATCTTCACTCCTTTCATGGGTGAAATCTTTAAGTACATCAAATCACCTACCTCAAACTCAAGATCCCTTCTCCTCACATCGGTATATGACTTTTGACGACTCTGAGCTGTCTTCAACCTTTCTCTAATCAACTTCACCTTCTCCATAGCCTCAATTACTGTATCAGGTCCAACCAAAACCGCTTCACCCACTTTGAACCAACCTATGGGTGATCTACATCTTCTACCATACAAAGCCTCAAATGGTGCCATCTAGATGCTAGCATGGTAACTGTTGTTATAAGTAAACTCAATCAGTGGCAAATGCTCATCCCAACTACCTTTGAAATCAAGTGCACAAGCCCTCAACATATCCTCTAAAGTCTGGATGATCCTCTCAGCTTGACCATCTATCTGCGGATGAAAAGAGGAACTCAAATGAACTTGGGTACCAAGACCCTGTTGAAACGCTTTCCAAAACTGAGAAGTGAACTGAGTGCCCCTATCCGAAATGATAGACAAGGGAACTCCATGCATCTGACTAACTCCCGGATATACAATCTAGCATAATCCTCAGCTGTATAAGATGTATGCATGGGTAAGAAATGTGCGGACTTAGTCAGCCTGTTTACAACAACCCAAATCGAATCATGATGACGACGTAAAACAGGTAAACCAGTCACAAAATCCATATTTACCTTTTCCCACTTCCAAGTGGGTATACCAAACTCTTGTATCACACCACCAGGTCTATGGTGTTCTACCTTAACTTGTTGGCACGTTGAGTACTTCGTTATGAACTCAGCTATATCCTTCTTCATGCCACCCCACCAATAAATTTCCCGTAAGTCGTGGTACATCATGGTAGTGCCGGGATGATTAGAATATCACATGCCATGCGCTTCAGCCATAATCCTCTGTCTTAGATCATCAACACACGGAACACACAATCTACCCTGCAATATCAACACACCATCTCCCCATTGGGAGAAAACCTACCTTTTGGTCCTTAACTGACTCCTTCAGTCTAACCAAACTAAGATCCCTGTCTTGCTTCTCCTTCACTTCCGAAACTAAAGAGGATTCAGAACTACTCTGCACCAACATACTCCCCTCAGCTGAATTAAGCAACATAACACCCAATCTATCCAATCGATGCATGTCACGAGCTAAATCTTTCTTACCTTCCTCTATATGAATAACACTGCCTATGGACAACCTACTAAGGGCATATACCACTACATTAGCCTTGCCCGGGTGATACAACACACTCATATCATAATTTTTTAACAACTCTAACCACCTTCTCTGCCTAAGATTCAACTCCCTCTGAGTAAACACATACTGAAGGCTCTTATGATCATTAAACACATCAACATGAACACCACACAAATAGTGCCTCCACATTTTCAAAGCAAAGACCACAACAACTAATTCAAGATCATGGGTTGGGTAGTTATTTTCATACGACTTCAATTGTCTAGAGGTATAGGTTATAACCTTACCTCTTTGCATCAACACACAACCCAAACCAACTCTAGAGGCATCACAATACACCAAAAAACCATCTGTACCATCAGACAAGGTCAATACAGGGGCTGAAGTAAGTCGAGTCTTCAACTCATGAAAACTCTGCTCATAAGAATCTGACCACTGGAACTTAACTTTCTTTTGGGTCAACCGGGTCATGGGAGACACAATAGAAGAGAAACCTTCAACAAAATGGCAGTAGTAGCCAGCTAGACCCAAGAAACTCCTAATGTCAGATGGGGAAATAGGTCTAGGCCAATTTCTTACAGCTTCTGTCTTTTGGGGATCAACTCTAATGCCTTCGGCTGAAATGATATGACCCAGAAAGGCTACTGATCTTAGCCAAAATTCACATTTGTTGAATTTGGCAAACAATTGGTGATCTCTAAGAGTTTACAAGATAATTCTAAGATGGTTTGGATGGTCATTCTCAGTACGGGAGTACACAAGTATATCATCTATGAAAATAATGACAAACATATCAATATATTGCTTAAACACTCTATTCATGAGGTCCATAAAGGCTACTGGGGAATTTGTTAGCCCGAAAGACATGACTAGAAACTCAAAATGACCATAGCGAGTTCGGAAGGATGTCTTTGGAATATCACATTCCCTTACTTTAAGTTAATGATAGCCGGATCTAAGGTCTCTCTTGGAGAAATAACTTGCACCTTGCAACTGATCAAACAGGTCATCAATTCTCGAAAGAGAATACTTATTTTTCACCGTGACCTTATTAAGCTGAGGATAGTCAATGCACATACGCACTGAACTATCTTTATTTCGCACGAATAGAATAGGTGCGCCCCAAGGAGAGACACTGCGCCTTATGAAACCTTTATCTAAAAGATCTTTGAGTTTCTATTTCAAATCCTTAAGCTCTACAGGTTCCATACGATATGGCGTAATAGAAATAGGCTAGGTGTCGGGAAGAAGGTCAATCCCAAATTCTATATCTCTATTGGGAGGTACCCTTGGGAGATCTTCTAGAAAAACATCAGGAAACTCATTAATAATGTTGACTGACTGAATAGTTGGAGCCTCAGACTTAATGTCTTTAACTCTAATTAGGTGATAAATGCAACCTTTGGATATTAGCTTTTTGGCTTTGAGATAGGAGATAAAATGACTTTTGGGAGATACTGAACTCCCGGACCACTCAAAGACTGGTTCATCAAGAAACTGAAACTTGACCACACGGGTGCGACAGTCTATAGATGCATAACAGGAATGAGGCCAATCCATACCCAAGATAAGGTCAAAATCCACCATGTCCAACTCTATCAAATTAGCAATTATGACTCTATGAAGAACAGTAATAGGACAATTTTTATAGACTTTCTTGGAAATTACTGACTCCCCTACTAGAGTAGAAACTAGAAAAGGCTCAGGAATCTTCTCGGGACTCATTTTGAAATTCACAGCTACAAGTGGGGTCACATAAGAGAAACTTGACCTGGGGTCCAACAACATATAAAACTCAAAGCAAAAGACACGGAGCATACCAATAACAATATCGAGAGAATCATCCTGCTTCTGACAGGATGGTAAGGAATAGAATCTGTTCTGGCACTGACCTCCAATAGTTCTAGATAAAGCACCCTAAGCAGGGGCAGGATGGGCTACATGAGCTAGTGCACTAGTAGTTTGTGTCTAAGGTCGGGCATATATGTTCCCCTGCCTAGCATGCAGGCAATCTGTAAGTCTGTGGACCAGCTTACCACAACCAAAACAACCCCTCTGATCTACTAAACACTCACCGGGATGGTCTCTACCACACTTATCATAAGGAGAACAACGGGGTCTGTTACTTATACTATTCTGTAACCTAGACATAGAGGACCTATTCCCTTGCTCTTGCCTATCTCTAGGCGTGGGAGCACTAGCTGATGAAGGCGCTGACATAGATAAACGACTCTGGAACTGTGGGCGCTTCCCTCTATGGGACCTAGCCTGACTATACTCATGCTGCTCAGATCTAGGCCTCTTGTCACCCCTTACTCTATCTCTCTCCCTTATCTTATCCGCCTCTACCTGATGTGCATGTATATAACCTAGACAAATCTATATCCTTATTCAGCATCACAGTCCTACACTTTTTCAGTACCAAATTGAAAACTCCTATCATGAACTTTCTCATACTAGCTCGGCTGTCAGCAATCAAATCAGGAGCATACTTGGCTAACTGGTTAAACTTTAAGTAATACTCCTTAACACTCATGGAGCCCTACCTTAAGTTCATAAACTCCTTAATCTTCGCTTCCCTCATCGTAAGAGAAAAAAACTTGTCCAAGAATGCATCTTGGAACACCTGCCAAGTCATAGGAGCAGCATCCTCACCTCTACCCTTCTCCCACGATACAACCCAGTCATAAGAAATGTCTTTCAACTTGTAAGATGCTAGCTCAATATTTTTTTCTTCAGAAACATGCATCACCTGTGTGATCTTCCTCACCTCCTCAAGGTATAACTATGGGTCCTCACCTGCCTTAGACCCATAAAACTCTAGCAGATTCATCTGCATGAAATCATGAATCCTAGCAGTAGCTAAATCACCTCATTGCTGATTTGGAACTGTGGCTTGGTTATTGGCTTGAACATTGGCGGTGACTGCTTGGGCTAACGCCTGAAAGGCCGCCCTAAACTCAGCATGAGACACAATCTCATTCAAGGGATCAACAAGCTAAGATTGCTCATTGTTGTTTGCGAGCGTTCACTCTTCGGGCAGGCATTTTCTGAAATAGGAAAGCATGAATTATTAGATGAGAGGGACAACTGTAGGCACGTTAGAATCTGAAAGAAAGAAATAAATTTTTCCTAAAACATCTTATAGCCTCTTGCTCATATATGTGGCGCGCTACACGCCGATGATCAATACTCTACTTAACATGGCTTGTCAGACTCCCTTGGACTCCTTTAACCTTAGGCTCTGATACCAAGTTTGTAACAACCCAAAGTCTCCTCTCGGGATTCCACATGGTGCTTAAGGCTACAAGTAACCCCAAGCTAACCCTTTGAGCCTGTTACTACATATAATAACTCATTTCGAGATGAAATAAACAAAACACTGCCATTGTCATATCAAATGATAGGGAATACAAATAAAATACTCTGTCCAAAAGATCATAATACTGGAAATCTTAACATACTAACAATTTGATAACTAGTCTGACAAAGCATCTACTACTCTATGAACTAGAGATCCATAGGGACAGGTCCCTAACTGACTCAAACTTAACTGAAAGCAATAATATATTTACTATAATACTGAAACGTCTGAAGATAGGCCCTCGAACCATGAGGACTCACCACTATGGAGATATAGACAAAGGTACTCGGAAATCACTGACGAGGCTGGGACTGAGCACCTGAACCTACATTATAAGACAATGTAGCACATAGATGTATATGTGGATCAGCACTTAGGAATGTACTGAGTATATGGGGTGTATGCATTTACATAAAATAATATCAATAATCTTTAATCAAATCATGCATGCAATTAGAAATGACTCACATAGCTTGAATAAGTCTAAAATGTAAAGCTCATAAATCATGTATAATGAAGCATGTAACACAAATCTCATGAGTCATTATACTTTAGCTTTAAAATATGTACTCTTCTCTTATTCTCATTACTCGAAGACTAAAACAAACTTTAAACAATACTTTCAAACTCATATTCTTATGTCATGAAGAGTAAGACTTCTTTAATACTCAAGAACTTAGGACTCTTTTCGACTTAAGACACTTGGAACTCAGAATTATATAACTTTGTTTTAAAAACTGATTATTTACTCTTACTAGTAGAGAAAACTACTTTCTTCTTGGGAAAATTTTACTTCAAGAAACTATTCTAAAAATCATATTATTGGGGAAAAATACTCAAAAGTTGTTTATTTACTTTTTACTAGCAGGGAGGTTCTCTTAACCGACATAAACCATGCAAGATACATTGAGTCCAATGTTTTGTCCTCCTAAGGAAAAAACCTCACGTTGGGGAGAGGCTTCATACTCTTGGCAGGGAGTATAACCTCAACTCAGTGATCACTTATCTTGGCCTCGGGCCCATAAATCTTGAACCTACGGTGGCACATAGTTCTAGGGTATGAAACTGTAGTAACTTACCCAACTCGGTGCTAAATACTACTCCCTTTAGTTAGCTACACTCATCTCATGGAAATCCACTTTAAAATGATCTCATGGTTCATGAAGAACCCAACTATAAAATCTGCAATCTCATTTAATAAAGTGGATTTCAAAGCTACTATGACCATTAAGGTCAAAACTTTCTCAATAATCTCAAATGCTCAAATCAAGGGTGCCCATAGCACAAAAGTTCATAAAAACTGAAATCTCAAGTAGGGCTAGTAACCCATAATTCGATCTCAAGTTAAGACTCATCAAAATGTATGCTACATATCATATGGATTCATAAATCATATAGAAATCTGGAATTTTCAGCAATTTGTCATAAAATCTTAACATACTCACATATTTCAATTTCTAGAACATTGGAACTATTAAAATCTCAAGGAATAACAACATAGGGTATAAACCCATACTTCAATTTCATAATAAGACATGGAAAATCATATATCCTCGTAATTAAAACAACTTTTGGGAACAAGGATGAAAGAAGTGTCCCTGTTCAAACCCCACATACCTTAGATTGTGAAATTGGATGAACAAACTTGTTTGAGACTCTTCTTCTTATTCTTGATAGAGGGTTCTTGAAGCCTTTGACTTGGAAAACTTGAATCTCAACTCAATTTGTAGAATCTCTGGAGAATTATTGACTTTCTTGGAAAAGGATTTTGGGTTTGTTCTTGAGGAAGAAACCCTAACCTTTGGATGTTTTGGGAGATAATGAAGTCATCTGCTTCGTTTTGCTTATATTTGAGTGTTATGAAGGGTGGAAAAAGACCAAAAAGCCCTTTTTAAAATGACTTAAAATTATTGATCTGGATGTGCGATGGTGGGGTGCGACGGTCCGTTGCTAGGTCGACGACCTATTGGTCCTGACCGTCGCACCTAGGCTAGAAGCTTACTTTTTATCTCAATTGCGACTGTGGGATGCGATGGTCCATCGGCCCTCTCCGTCGCACTTGTCCAGTGAGTCGGTCTTGTGCCTCATTGCGACGGTCTAGGCAACGGTCCGTTGCTTATTCGATGGTCCATCGGCCCTTCCATAGCAGCTGGGTGGTTCAGATGGACTTCTATAATTTGTCTATATCTTTCTACTCCGATGTTGGATTTTGACGAAATGGATATTATTTGAAAGATAATTCAATTTCCCACATGATAGAAAGTCTTTTTTAGGAAAATTCAACAAGATTTAAACACTAATCACTTTGAAAGTCACTTCTCAATCTCTTAAGGATGGAATTACGCTTCACTTGACACTCTCTAAGGCTCAGACTATGAGGGAACTATGCGGGGTATTACATGAGTTTGATCATTAAGAGTTGGTGTCACAACCCGAGGCTACCCCTTGTCGCAACACAGTGCTTAATGCCATAAGTGACCCCATGGTCTGGTACCTACTATATGCACCGAACTAAATAAAGATAAAACCAAACAACATGTGCAACAAGTAATCAATGAGATACGGTCATTCTGAGTATTGAAATATATGAAAGACAACCAAAAACCAAACTATTTGTCTGAAACATTTAACAATAACTGAAAACTGAATGACTGTCTAACTGTCTAAAAGTCTCTAAAAATCATAAGGAGTTGATGGGACAAACCCATAACTAACTCCAACTGATAGAACCAGAATGAAACACATAAAATAACTAAAATAACATAGAACATCCTCGATGAATGAGGACTCACCACTACTGCTGCGGGAACCTTCTGAACTGTCTAAAAATGATCGTAAAACTGAGAGTCTAAACCTATGTTATAAGACAATATAGAGAAATAGAAAAGTATACGGTCAGTACTTGGAATATACAGGTATACGAGGTAAGGACTAACTGAAATACATCCAAAACTGAGTAAAATCACTTGAACATGTAAAGCTGAATATGTAAGACCAAGTATATTAACACACCGTCATTATCTGAGCAATAGATGCAATTTATATAACTGTCTGAATATATACTGGAAACTGATTACTTGGTCCAATAAAACTTAACTAAAAAAGACCACCCATACTGACTAAAACTATAGGAGCTATCATGTAATAAACATAAACAATGGTTAGTACCACAGAGTCCTATGTCTAACCCACGTTGAGGAGGGTTGTTCCATCCTTGCCATTGGAGTGGAACGTAAACTAGAGTGATCACTATACTAAGCCCATTTGGTCAAGGAAAAATCCTCTGTGGTGAATCTTAAAATCCTACGGGGGCACGTAGTTTCTGGGAAATAGGATGCGCTGAACCCACACTTTCCTCTCGGTGCTAATCCTACTCCCAACTAAATGATACTAATATTATTCATGGTTTAACATAACGTGGTACTGTCTTGAAAATGATAAATAAACACATAGGTATCAGGTGTTCATAACTCGCAAGCACTGAATATTTTCAATACACAATAGCAACTCTTAAAACAGTAGTATGAAGTATATTAAGAGACCCAAAACATTAGACATTTCAATATAAAAGCATAATACATGAATTTGGGCATGAAAACATATTAAACTTGAGGAACTAACAACTTTTCTTCAAATAATGAAATTCAAGGTAAAGCTCAAACTTGTACTTGGAAACATGAATAAATAAGACTCTTATGCCCCTTAATTCCTTAATCACATGATAATGCTATAGTTTCAACATATAAAGATTTAGGTATGAATTCTATCTCAAACATGTAAATTAAACTTAAAAGTCATGCAATTGGGCACAAGGTTGAAAGGTTAACCTTGTTCAAAATCCCACATACCTCAATAATTGAATTCTTGAAGAATTTCTTGGGGAAAGAACTTGGGTTTTTTCTTGGGAAGGGAGGAGGGTTTCTTAAGACTATTTTTGAGTGAAAGGGGCAAATAATGCCCTTTTGGAAGTCCCAAATCGTGTTAAGGGAGAATTGGGTTGAGGGAAATGACTCAAATGCCCCTTAGGAACTTAGATCATATAACTATGCTGGACAAAGCCACTCACTGTGCCTCTCTCTCTGCGGGAGAAAGCAACACACTGTGCCACATATTTTGGGGGAGAAAGTAACGCATCACGGACCTACTCACCACGAGAGAGACTAATGCATCACGATTTTATCATGTTGGGTCTCTGTTTCAGCCATCCAAACAAGTCCCAAACCTCGCCCGAAAGCCCCAAAACTCTCTCAAGACATACTTTTAACCTCCCTAAACACGAACCAACTTGAAAACCAACATTTTGGGGTCAGTAAGGAAAAAATAAAAATCCGCAAAGTTTAGGGGTATTGAAAATGACTAAGTCCTTAACACTTAGTGAAAATTTCAAGCCTTGGACCCCTTAAGCATGCAACTTTAACTGAATTGATCTTAGAATATTATGGGGTATTACAATATCTCCCCCTTGGGAATATTTGTACTTGAATGAGACTGGTTAGACTAAGAATACTAAGGCAACTGAGATCATATGATGAATATGCATGACTTGGAATATGATTACCTAACTGATTCTAAAGCATGATACATGAACTGAACTAATTTTGTTAATGCATGCAAAGAAACGAGAATGGTTATATAGATGAAACTGAGAATGGGAAATAGTAAATCTAAGGAAAATCATTACCTCAAGCTGAATATGAGTATGCAGAGAAAAGATGAGGGTACTTGGTTCGCATATCTGCTTCTGCTTCTGAAGTAGCTCCCTCAATGGACTGATTCCACCAAAGAACTTTAACCAAGGGAACCTCTTTATTACTTATCCTATGAATTTGATGATCAAGGATCTCAACTGGGACTTCTTTATAGGAAAGGATATCCTGAACATCCATACTTTCTAAAGGAACACCAATAGCTGAATCACCAATGCATTTCTTTACAAAGAAACATGGAACACTAGGTGCACTGATTCCAAATTTGTAGGAAACTCAAGCTCATTGTCTACCTTCCCAAAATAGCTCAAAGTTTTATAAGGGACAATATAACGGGGACTGAGTTTTCCCTTTTTGCCAAATTTCTTCACTCCTTTCATAGGTGAAATTTTCAAATAGACTATATCACCAACCTCAAACTCAAGATCCCTTCTCCTCATATCTGCATAGGATTTCTGATGGCTTTGGGCTGTCTTTAGCCTTTCCCTAATCAACTGAACTTTCTCCACAGCCTCAAACATTGAATCTGGCCCCATAAAATTAGCCTCACTTGCTTCAAACCAACTAATAGGACTTCTACATCTCCTTCCATAAAGATACTTAAATAGAGCCATCTGAATACTGGAGTGATAACTATTATTGTAGGCAAACTTAATCAAAGGTAAGTGGTCATCCCAACTATATTTAAAATCAATAACACACACCCTTTATATGTCCTCTATAGTCTGAATGGTCTGTTCTGCCTGACCATCTATCTGGGGATGAAAGCTGTACTAAGATGAACTTGGGTACCAACTTCTAAAATGCCTTCCAAAAGTGAGAGGTAAACTGAGTACCTCTATCTGAAATGATAGATAATGCAATACCATGCTACTTCACTAACTCCCAAAGAAAAAGCCTGGCATAATCCTTAGCTGAGTATGAAGTATGAACTGGCAAGAAATGGGTTGACTTGGTTATTCTATCCACAACGAACCAAATAAAATCATGCTGACGACGCGTACAAGGAAACCTTATCACAAAATCTATGTTCACCCTTCCTACTTCCAAGTGGGAATGCTAAACTCCTGAAGCGTACCACTAGGCTTTGATGCTCAACTTTAACCAGCCGACAAGTTAAACACTTAGCCACAAACTCTGCAATATCCTTCTTCATACCATTACACTAATAAATTTCCCGCAAATCATGGTATATCTTAGTGGCTCCTGGGTGGATAGAGTATCACGCACCATGTGCTTCTGCAAATATTCACAGTTTGAAACCATCAACACATAAAACACATAACCTTCCCTGACAACAAAGCACACTATCTCCCCCTTGGGAGAAAATCTCTACTTTATGATCTCTAACTGCCCCTTTTAACACAACCAAACACTTCGGCAACCAATGAAGATTCTGAACTATTCTGAAACCATATACTACCTTCAGTTGAATCAACCAACCGAACACCTAATATAGCAAGTTGATGAAGATCACTGAATAACTTCTTCTTACCTTCCTCAGCATGAGCAACACTACCCATAGACAATCTACTAAGGGTATCTGCCATTACATAGGCCTTGCTTGGATGATATAACACACTTATATCATAATCTTTTAACAACTTAAGCCATCTTCTCTAACAAAGATTCAGGTCTTTTTACATGAACACGTACTGTAAACCCTTGTGATCAGTGAACACATCAACATGAATCCCATAAAGATAGTGCCTCCAAATCTTTAAGGCAAAGACAACAACTGCAAACTCAAGATCATGGGCTAGATAATTCCTTTTAAGGGGTTTAGTCTGTCTAGAGACATAGACTATGACCTTGCCTTTCTATATCAAAACAAAACCAAGTCTAACTCTGGAAGCATCATAACAGACAATAAATCCATCTAAAACATCTAGCAAAGCCAAAACTGGAGCAGAAGTGAGTTGAGTCTTCAACTCCTGAAAACTCTTCTCGCAAGAACCTGACCATTGAAATTTAACCTTCTTTTGAGTCAATCGAGACATGGGGGATTAAATAAAATAAAAACCTTTAAAAATCATTTGTAATAGACATCCAAACCTAAGAAACTCCTGATATCTAATGGAAAGATGGGTCTAGGACAATTTCTCAGTGCTTCAATCTTTTGAGGGTCAACTCGGATGCCATCATCAGAAACTATATGACCAAGCAAAGCTACTAATCTTAAGGAAAATTCATACTTACTGAACTTAGTGAACAACTGATGATATCTGAGAATCTGCGACAGAACTCTCAGATGGTCTGTATGATCACTCTCACTATGGGAATAGACAAGGATATAACCAATAAAGGCTATGACGAACATGTCTAAATACTGCTTGAACACCCTGTTCATCAAGTCCATGAAAGCTGCAGGGGAATTTGTTAGTCCATAAGACATAACTAAAAATTTGAAGTGACCATACTGAGTTTTGAAAGTTGTCTTTGGAATGTCACATTCTTTGAATTTGAGCTGAAGATAACCAGATTTGAGGTCTATCTTAGAGAAATAACTCACACCCTGAAGTTGGTCGAACAAGTTATCAATTCTGGGGAGTGGATACTTATTCTTGATTCTGGATTAATTCAACTGATGGTAATGGATGCACATTATGAGGGAACCATCTTTCTTACATACGAATAGAACTGGAGAACCCTATGAAGAAATACTAGGCCTGATGAATCCCTTTTCTAAGAGATCCTTCAACTGCTCCTTCAGTTCCTTAAGCTCAACTAGATTTTTTTGTAAGGTGGAACAGATATAGGCTGGGTTTTTGGAAAGAGATCTATTCTGAAGTCGATTTCCTTTTCAAGAGAAACTCTGGGAAGATCATTGGGAAATACATCTTGAAATTCTCTTACTACTGAAATGGACTCAAGGCTCAGAGTCTCGAAATTTGGGTCTTTGACTCAGACATGATGGTAAATATACCCCTTGGATATCATCTTTATTTCCTTAAGATATGAAACAATCTGACCCCTAATCACTAAGGTACTACCTCTCTATTCGATAACTGGATCATTAGTAAACTGAAACTGGACAATTTTATTTCTGCAATCACATGAGGGATAACATGAGTGGAGCAAATCAATACTAAGAATGATATTAAATTCGTTATCTCTAACTCCACAAGATCAACTGAGGTGACCTTCTTATATATTATGATCGGGCAATTTTTGTATACCCATCTGGATATAATAGACTTACCCATTAGGGTAGATACTGAGAAAGGCTCTACCAATATTTTTGGATTGACACCAAAATCTACGGCTATGTAAGGGATCATAAAGGAAAGTGAAGCTTCAGGGTCTAACAATGCATAAATATGATGATGGAATACTTGTAACTATAATGCCTGGAAAATACACCTTGGACTCTACACAGTGTTTACAGTCATAAGTGACCACAAGCTAACCTATGAGTTGTTACCTGCTATGAACACTGAATAAAACTAATGATAATAACAACATATACGGAAGAGCAACTGATAAGCCATAAGGTTTTAAATATTAAACGTGTATATAAAAATGAAAAATATAAAAATAGCTATCTAAAACTGATAAAAGCTGACTGACTATCTGAAAGTGTCTGAAAGCCTCTAATGGACTAAATAAAAGAGTTGATGGGATAGGACCCCAACTAACTCCAGAAGGTTTAACTAAAATGAACTACTAAATGACTTAAATAAACATAAACAATCCTCGGTATATGAGGACTCACCACTACTACTGCTGCTGATGTGCTGGAATGTCTAACTATGTCCAGGAACTTGAGCATCCAAACCTATGATATTAAATATCATAGCGCAAGAAATGAGTATGTGATCAATACTTTGAATGTACTGGTATATTAGATGAGGTAAGGCCAAAATACGTGGGTTCATATGCATGAAATAATTACTAACTAAATGTATAACATGAGGTACTGAGTAAGAATGCATGAAATCTGTAAAGACTGAGAATGTATGACCAAGTGTAAAAACATGAATCTGAAATAGTTTGTAAACTGAAATACTGATAACTGGAAAACTAATATCTACATGCTATGGTCAAGCATACCTGAGAGTAAATACTGAACTAGATACTGAACTAAAACTGTGGGAGCTAGCTATAACCAACATGCCCTAATATACTATTAGGGTCCAGCCTGTAACCCCTGTAGGAAAGGTGTCAGTACCATGCCACGGGTACTAACACTGACTATGTGGATCCACTAAGCTACTAAAAAATCAGAGTATCAAGCCTAAACTAATGGGTGATACCTGGGCGGAGTCAAGCCTAAACTGATGGGTGACCCCTAGGAGATAGTCAAGCCTAAGCTGACGGGTGACTTCTTATAACCCATGATAGCTACGTAGTTCTAGAATAAAGGGAATGCTACTAACATCTCATGACTATTGATGGGGGGGACAAGTTCCTCATTCCTAATGACGGGGATATGCCATCCCTACGTTCATTTGGTGCTAAGTTTTACTCCCACCTGAAAGACACTGACTTCTGAACTAATCTAAGTTTAACTGAATATGATAGCTGACTAACTGTTAATGTTCTTACATACCTGAAACCATTCTGAAACTACTAAGATTAAGTTTAAAGCTAAGTGTTTGGGTATTTATAACCCCCAAGACTCGATAACAATAACAACAAGATCATACTAAAACTTTGAGGACATGACAGGTAGTCAATAGTCAAAACTTTTTCTTTAAGGCATTTCATTAAACACTTGCAATGCATGACTTAAGCATGGAAATAGTTTTAAACATGTAGTAGTAGCATGATTTTTGATACTAAGACACCAATTAAGGCTTAATTCAGCGAACAACACCATTCAAACGTGTAGGGTTTAATAACAACAACTATTTCATGTAAACATGATATAAAATTTGAAATTCATGAAAGTTCACGGACATAATTCATAAAAATATGTAAAGATCATACTTTTAAACTTGAAATTGGGTTCTTGGACTCCATGGGTGAAAAGGGCCTATGGATGAATATCTAACACACCTTAATAGATGATTTCTTGAAGATTGCTTGAACTTAGTAGCTTGGAACCTTGATTTCTCGAGAAAGAAACATAAATTTGTTCATGGAAAAGGGGAGGGTTTTTACATGAGTTGATTTGAAGAAGATGGGCAAATAATTCCCCTTTTTGAATTATAAATTGTATTTGGAAGGATGAGGATGAGGGAAAAGGACTAAATTGCCCCTTAGCCTCTTTTTCCCATTTGAATGACCTTATGGATTGACCCCCAGAAGGTGGAGTGGACCTCACATCATGACTCCCAGAAAGGTGGAGTGGACCTCGCGTCGCGAGCCTATCGCGAGACCTTACTATTTCTCACAAAAATAGTCACGACTTTTTGCTCGGGTATCAAATTAAGGCAAAATTGGTATCGTTGGAAAAATTATTCAATTGTCTAAAACTTGATGGGTATTGAGATAAATTTTTTTACATATATAAAAATTTATACACGTTCAAATAGACCCTTGTAGAATCAAATACCAAACTTTTGATGAATCAAAGGCTCTTAGCTCAACTTTGTTATAAGTGATTCTTATGAACATTTTTGACCTTGAAATCTCTTCAGACACTAGGATAAAGATCATGACATATGTATTAAAAACAAATTCATGGGATTAGAGTCAACACACATAAGAACAATGCTTTAAAGTCTAGCCTAAAAATATGGGGTGTTACTATAACGTACCTGTAACCACATCAGAACTTTCATGATCCTGGCTAGTCTACAGGGCATACGATCTATTCTGGTGTGGACCACTGGTGGTTTTGGAAGTGGTACCCTACTGAGTCGGGCGATCTACTAGCATTGCTGAAGAATTTGACTGACCCTGCTATCGCAAATCACCTACCTTTCGAGCTACTGCTTGATACTCCTTAATCTTGTGGCCTGGATTGACATACCCAAAACACACATTACTGTCTGCCTGACACTCACCATTATGGTTCCTACCATACTGCCCTGAGTCTTAGAGACTGACGCTCCATCCCGACTATCCTGCCTGAAACTAGGCACTAGAGTACTTATTGAAGATGAGGCTGGGGATGGAAATTTCTGGTGGAACTGAGAACGGTTACCACCTTCCAACCTTGGCTTATAAAAGTTAAAACTACTTGTTATGGACTTCTTATTATCTCTCTCTTTCTCCTTAAGCTTCTCCTCCTCAATCTACTAACCATGAACCATAGGTCGAGATAGGTCCATCCCCTTAATCAATAGGGCAGTCCTACACTTCTTAACCATACTATCATATACACAGATATGAACTTACTCATTCTAGACTATTGTCATCCACCATAGTCAGAGCATACCTCACCAATTGAGTGAACTTAAGCGAGTACTCCTTCACGCTCATACTTCCCTTCATAAGTTTATGAATTGCTAAACCTTAGATTTCTTCAACTCTACTGGAAAAAACCTATCTAATAAAGTTGTGTAAAACTCATCCTATTCCATAGGCCCTGTATCATCACCTTTGTCCTCTATCTACTGCTTAAACCAAGTGTGAGCTACTCCTTACAATTGATATATAACCAATTCTGCACTCTCATTCGAAGTGACACCCATGATGTCTGTCACCTTCTGCACCATGTCTAGAAATTTCTACGGATCCTTCTATAACTTAGATCTAGAAAACAAAGGGGGATTCATCTGAGTGAAATCTTGAATCCTAGATGCAACTGTTTGTCACTATATTTGCTAAGGCAATACCCTGCTGGTTGTTCTAAGCAATAACTAAATGCGCTAAGGCCGTGAATGCAGACCAAAACTCAGCGTGAGAGACATGGTTATTCAAGGGATCTTCCTAAATAGGTGGTGATGCAGGCTAATCCCTATTCCTTCTCCCGTAGATCCTTATAGGAGGCATTATCTGTAAATGAAGTAAAGGATAAGTTAGAAAGAGGTATTCAATAAAGATCATGATCTTTTACATGGCATGAACACTAAAAGAGAGGAAACTTTCCTAAAATATCTTATATCCTTTTACCCATAAGTGTGGCGTGCTTCACACCCATGTACAAGACTCTACTCAATGTGACTTTTGGACCCTCTAGGACACTTTAAACCTTAGGATCTAATACCAAGTTTTGTCATGACCTAAGGTTACCCCTTAGTCGTAACACAGTACTTAAGGCCACAAGTGACCCCAAGATAACCCATGGTCTTGTACCTGCTATGAGCACTTGTAATACCCCAGATCTTTTCTAGTCTCTGGATTACATAGGCCTTAGACCATGAGTCATAAGTTAGAATATGAGTCATAAGTTGGACTCGTACCAAATTAGTGTAGCATGGAAAACATTTTGTTACAAGTACGACTTGACCCTTATGAGTTGTTAAGAGTGGTACGAGTCATATAAATACAGTCGTAAGGACATTAATGTTGAACCCTTGAGGTATGTACAGAATAAAAGAGGGGGGCATCTAGTCATATATAAAGGTACAACTCATATAGAGAGAAGTCATATCAATAATAGTGTTGGTTCCCCAAGTTGTCTGTTCATCCTATGAGTGACTTTACCAAATTGTATAAGCATATTAAGAGTTGTAAGTATGACTCGTATTTAGCCCAATACATGTTCTTTGGAATCTGCCAAGCTTACAAGTCAGCAGTCTAATTGTACCCTAACATATGAGTTGTAAGGTCGACTCATACCAACTGATAACGTGATTTTCTGCATGTTTTTCTAGGGGCTTTTATGTCTTTCCCACTCCCTTAAAAGCCAAACCCAATTCATTTTGGCTTTACAGGGGGTGGTATAAAAGGGCCCAAATCCCCAATTCACAATATAAAACATCAATTCATTAGAAATAAATCAAAAGGGCAATTTCTTCCCCTCCCCCAAGTAATAGGGTTTGCTCAAGAACAAGAACAACTTTAAGAAACTTTCCCCAAGGCTTCTACTTTAGGTATGTACGATGCTCATCCATGGATACATTTCACCCATGGAGCTCCCAAAAAACCCTATTTTGATTTAAATTATGATTTTATATATGTTTAAGATAAAATAACTCCATGAATCTCTTGGTAATTCAATTACAAGTTAGGTTTACAAATGTTTTCAAGTGGAGTAAGTCATATCAGGTTGAGTGTGGTTATTTCCATTTCATGTTTAATTAATTTCAGGATAAATTCACTACATTATAATTTTAGCCATGTAGTCATGTTTTCCTCTCATATTTAAGACACTCCCATGTTCAAGATTATGATTCTCACATGTTTGATGAAAAGTTTATGCCTTGGATATTTGAACCATGATTCCCATACTATAGTTTTAAGTATTGATATCGTGCCTTATGATCATTCAGTGCTGGCAGGTTATGAACACCCGATACCTATGTGTTTATTAGTATTTCTAATTTTCCAAGTAATGATTTTAGTTTAACCATGAATATTCCTATTGTTTAGTTGGTATGATCATGATGAACACTACAAAAAATAATGTTTAGTTAACTTTAGTTCAGTTTAGTACCAGTGTCGGGAAGGCCAAAATAAAAATCCTCAAAGTTTAGGGGTCTTGAAAATGACTAAGTCTTTACCCCTTAGTGAAATTTCAAGTCTTGGACCCCTTAAGCATGCAACTAAAACTGAATTGAGCTTATGATCTTATGGGGTATTAAAATAGGGGTCCATGTTTATTCCTGAGTATAAGATGCATTTTCATACCTTCTTCACATATTCAACTTGCTAATATATACATCGAGTCTATAGGATTTGAAAGTTTGTGTAGGGGTAAAATAGTACATATCAGTTGGCTACAACCCTGATGATAGTTTTGGGCTACTTTCTAGAGTGTTATTAAGAAATACAAGATGACCAAAGTCTATTACCTGGGATACTTAGGGAGGTACCAAAAAGGTGCATCATCAAGGTGAGTTTAGTAGACACGCCTCCCAAGGTCTAGGTTTCTCTAGTAGAGGTTACCATAGTTATCATAGTAGGCTAATTTAGGTCATATTGTAGGGTTTAGGTGGTCGTACTTCTGATTCTACAACTTTTAGTAGACAAGTAACAGGCTATGTGAGTGGAGGCTCCAAGATTGGTTCTTCAGGAAAGGGTTGTCATTCTAGTTCATCGCACCTTCTAAGATTGAGTCAGGACACATAAGACATTTTATATGTGATAATTTAATCCATGTGGCCGAGTATTTACCTTGACATGTGCATGGAACCACTTAGCAGGGTTCTTAGCTTCAACTTTGTGCTACTTTAATTTTTGTAGTGAAAAGTGGTTCATAAATTGGTAGGGGTGGTGCTAGAGGTAGAGGTAGGGGTGCTCGTGAAAATGGTCATGGGGTTCTTCAGTATGAAATCATAGATAGTCAGTTCTATGCTATACTTGGGAGCCTGAGGTAGAGGCTTCTAATATAGTTATTACATGTATCGTCTTAGTTTGCTACATATTTGCTTATATTTTATTTTACCTCAAGTCTATATTCTCCTATATGTATACATATTTTGCTTCTGGTTTATATGTTGCGTGTGTTCCCCATGTCATGACTCTTTATGTTTCTACCCACGTAAGTGATTCTTTAGTGGTGGATTGGGTGTACTGATCTTGTATGGCTACTTTGTCAGGCTGTAATACTTGGGTAGACTTGATTATCCTAGGTATGGTTGATTTTGATATTATTTAGGTATGGATTGCTTAGCTTCTTATCATGCTTTTATGACTATTATGCCATGATCATGACTTTATCTACGTCGGGTGTGCCAAGGTTAGAGTGGATGGGTATGCTTAACTAGGGTTTGAAGGGTGTTATATCTTTTCTATATGTTTGTTGCATGATAGTGAGATGGTGTTTTTCTTATTTATCTCATATCCATAATACTAATGTTGTCTTACCACCTCTTGTGGATTCTATTCGAGTTGTTCATGACTTTATGGATGTTTTTTCTACAGATTTATTTGGTATGCCTATGAATTATGATTTTGATTTTTCTACTGATTTAAAGCCAGACACCAAGCCTATTTATATTCCTCTCTATAGGATGCCCCAACTGAGTTGAAAGAGTTGAATGAGTAGTTACAAAACTTATTGAGTAAGGGGTTCATTTGACCTAATGTATCTTTTTGGGGTGCTCCTATCTTGTTCATGAATAACAAGGATGGCAACTTCCATAATAGAACAATTAATTTCATTTTGACCTAATATATCTCCTTGGGGTACTCCTATCTAGTTTGTTAATAAAAAGGATGGCTATATGCATATGTGTATTAATTATAGATAGTTAAACAAAATAATGGTTAAAAGCAAGTATCCTCTTTCTTGCATTGATGAGATTGATCAACTTCAGGGTACTTTGATATTTTGGAAGATTGATTTGAGATATGGATATCACTAGGTAAAAATTAGAGTTTTGGATATTCTAATGATGGCTTTTTGGACTCGATATAGTCATTATGTGTTCTTACTATGCCTTTTGGATTGTTCGATGCTCCTGCAACATTCAGGGAGTTGATGAATTAGGTATTTCTACCATATTAGACTTCTTTATGATTATATTTATAGATGAAATCTTGGTTTATTGCTAGAATGAGGTCGATGATGTGAAGCATTTGAGGATTGTACTTCAAAGGTTGCATGATGAGAAGTTGTATGTCAAGTTCTCTAAGTGTAAGTTTTGGTTAGATTCTATCTCTTTATTAGGTTATGTGGTGACCAAGGATGATATTATGATTGATCTGGCAAAGATTGAAGCAATTTATGATTGGGATAGGCCTACTTCTCCTACCAACATTTAGAGTTTTAATGGTTATTATCAATGTTTTATGGAGGGTTTCTTATTTATTGTGGCTCTTTTGACCAAGTTGACTCAAAAATTTGTATTTTAGTGATCGAATTCATATTAAAAGAGTTTCCAAAATCTCTAAGAGTTGTTGACTTCGGTGCTTGTTATGACTTTGCCCAAGGAGGATGTAGGTTTTACCATGTTTTGTGATGCTTTTTGTTTGGGTGCAGTGTTGACGTAGAAGGGTAAGGTGATGCTTATGCCTCTAGTTAGTTCAAGACTCATGTGTGGAATTACCCCACCCATGATTTGGAGTTGGCAGCCGTAGTGATTGTGTTGAAGTTGTGGCATCATTACTTAGATGGAGTTTCTTGTAAAAAATTTAAGACCATCATAGCCTTTAGTACTTCTTCAATTAGTGAGACCTTAATATGAGGAGACGACATTGGCTTGAGTTTCTTAAGGATTATGACCTCACTATTCTATATCATTCGAGCAAGGATAATGTGGTTGTGGATGCCTTGAGTTGGATTCAACTAGTATGGGTATTTTAGCTTATTTGTTGACCTAGGAGTGACCTTTAGTCTTGGAGGTTCAGTTCATTACTAACCAGATGGTTAGTCTTGATATTTTAACACTTGGATGTGTTAAGCCTTTGTTGAAGCTAGATTTTCCTTGATGGAGAAAATTTGAGCTCACCAGTTTGATGATTTTAGTTTGAGAGTAATTCGAGATAAGGTGCTAAGTGGCAAGGAAAAGGTGGCACCTGTTGATTCTAATGGTGTTTTGAGGATTAAAGATTGAGTTCATATGTTGAGAGTTGGTGGATGGGTGAGTGATTTTGGAAGAGGTGTATTATTCCAAATATTCTATCCATTCAGAGGTGACTAAGATGTATCGTGATTTGAAGCAACTTTATTGATGGGGTAGTATCAAGAAGGATGTGGCAGACTTTGTAGCTCGTTGCTTATGCTGTTAGCAAGTGAAGGCCAAGAATTAAAGATCAGGTGACATACTTTAGAGATTACCCATTCTTGAGTGAAAGACGAAGCGAATCACTATACACTTCGTAAGTAGGTTACCTTATACTTGTTGCGGTTCTGACAGTATTTGGTTCATCATGGATTGATTGACCAAATTGGCCTTTTTTATATCTATTCAGATTTTCTTTAGTGCCGCGAGGATGGATCGTCTATTTTTGTGAGATAGTTCTTCTTCATGGGGTACCCGTGTTTATTATTTCAGACAGAGGCTCAGTGTTCACTTCTATCTTCTTACGAATATGTTAGGAGGAGTTGGGTACTCAAGTTAACCTGATAACAACTTTTGACCGCCAGATCAGTGGCCAGTCAGAGTAGACTATTTAGGTTTTATAGGATATTCTCCACACTTATGTTATGGACTTCGAAGGTTAGTGAAAGCAACATTTTGCCTTATTAGAGTTTGCTTATAATACTAGCTACCATTTGAGTATTGAGATGGAACCTTTTTGAGGCACTGTTTATATCCTATTGGTTGGTTTAAGACTTCAAAAGTTATACCCTGTGGGTACCAACTTGCTTGGTGAGTCTTTAGATAGGGTTTAGATGACTCAGGATAGGCTTCAGGCAACATAAAGTAGGCAAAAGAGTTATGTTGATCGTAGGCTACGTGCTTTGAAGTTTAGGATTGGTGATAAAGTATTCCTTTATGTGTCACCCACGATGGGCGTGATAAGGTTTGTGAAGAGGGTCAAGCTTAGCCCAAGATATATTAGACTATTTGGGATTCTTCTGAAATTTAGGGTGGTTGCTTAGGAGTTGGCCTAACCACAAAAATTTTCAGTCGTTCATCCAGTCTTTGATGTATCTATGCTTCAATGCTCTATGTTATGATCCCCTAGATCTTTTTCTATATTTTCACACTATTTCACTATTTGGAGCTTTCCCATAACTGCACCAACTCATTTATGACTTGCTGGAGCTGACACTTCGATTACCAGTTAGTTTGTTTGGTTTTAAGAGTTAATTCCCTATTTTGAAATTTTCTTTCTTGTGAATTAGGTATTGGGCTAAAACATCAGGTTAACAACCTCGTATGCCAAATCTGACAGTTCCATTAGCTCCAAAACATCGATTTTAAGCTATGAGGACCCTTGGTTTGGTTTTTGAGACTTCCAAATTCATTTTGGACTATTGGTGGATTTTGATTAAAATGACCATTTGGATGTTGGACCTATATTTCATCAAAATGGCCCCAAATGAACTATGCTACCCTAATGTAATACCCCGTACCTTTCTTTGCTTAAATTCATCCCTAGAATGTTAAGGGATAGCTTCCGAAATGAAAACTATTTATTTAGTATGGAATTCTTCAAATTTAGACCTCCTATTGTGTGGGAAATTGAATAAACTTTCCAATGATATAAGATTTGCCTAAATCCGATAACCGAGTAAGAAGTTATGGCTATTTTAAGTTCCAGTCGTAAAACACCGTGATTTGAGCCCTTAGCGCGTCGCGAAGAAGCATAAAATGACGATTTTCAAATTCCAGTGGACCTCCGCAATATTGACGCATCATGGAGAGGGCCAATTTCACGATTGACAATTTCCAGTGAGACCTCGTGATACTGGCGCGTTGTGCCAGTGGTCAAATGACAAACTAAAGGGCTCTGTGATCATGGCGCATTGCGGTGAAAGCGTAGTTCCCGCTCATCCATTTTCCAGTGAGCCACCGCGATAGTGGCGCATCGCGGTGTCCACCAGTTCAGAAAAAAAGTTTGTTTTTCCAGTTTTGTCTAAAAGATAAAAGGGATATTTTGGTAACTTACTCAGTCCCAATCCGGTTTAAACCCCTCCAATGCACTTTACATTCATTTTTCATCAAATCTCTCTCAAGAAAAACCCAAGCTCATCAGACTTTCTCTCCAAGAATTTTAAATTCCTCCATTAATTCTCCAAAGAAATTCAAGATTGAGGATCCCCAACATAAAAACTCTAAGAATTCATCTTCAAAGCATTTATAGGAATCCAAGATTCAAGCTTTTTATCAAAGATCATCAATTAAGGTATGTGGGGTTATGAACAAGGACAATCCTTTCGTTTTTGTGCCCAAAATTTATTTTAAATTCAAACTTACTGAATTTTATATGATTTCCCATGAAATTCAAGTTAGGGTTTACACCCATCATTGTTATTTTCAAGTTTATGATATTTCCAATGATTTAAAAGTTTAATTCCATGATTATGTTCATATTTTCATGCATATTATTGAAATTTCCAGATTTTGAGTTGTCTTATCCATATTTACATTATTAAGCATGATTATTATGATAGATTTAACATGAGATTGACGCATGGGTTATTTATCCTAAGATTTAGTATTATTACTTCAAGAAAGATGATGCTTTAAGCATCTTATGAGAAGATTATTTATAGTTTTCAGTAAAGCTTTGATCTTTCGATCACTGGTATAGCTATGGAATCCACTTTACAAATCATTATAGTTTACAAAACTCAGATTAGCTTTATTTATAGATTTACTCATATAAATGCATAATTGATTTTCCATATGAACCCTTATGTTAGTTTTAAAAGTGGATTTCCAATGGCTTGAGCATACAGATTTATGAGGGAGTAGTATTTAGCGCCGAGTGAAAAGTGTGGGATGAGCGTGCCCTATCTTCCACAGAACTATGTAGCCAACATAGGTACAAATTATCAGATTATTCTCATTTCTATATGGATGACACATTTAGCTTGTGATCGATCACATGGATTAGGTTATACTCCCAGGCAAGAGTATGATATCTCTCCCCAACGTGAGGTTTCTTCCTTAGGAGGTCAAGACGTTGGACTCCATGTAGCTCACATGGTTTATGTTGGTTAAGAGAACCTCCCTTACATATAAGCTTTTGAAAAATTATTTCCCTAACAATAAAGATTTTCAGAATAAGTTTTTAAATTTCACTTAACCTATATGATTTGAGATTAAGAACAGAATGCAGATTTCAGAACTTAGTGTAATGGCTCACAAGATTTACAGTATATGCTTTATTATTCATGATTTATGATCTTTAGATTTTAGATTTACTCAAGCCTATGTGAGTCATTTACATTTAGCATGCTTGATTTTATAACTTATGATGATATTGTTCACTTATTGCATTCACCCCCATATACTCAGTACATCATCAAAGTACTGATCCACATATACGTCTATGTGCTACATTGTCTCATAATATAGGTTTAGGTGCGCTGCCTCAACAACGCGAGTGATTTCCGAGCATCTCATCTACATCTCTGCAGTTGGTAAGTCCTCATAGTTCGGGGACTTAGCTATTCATATTTTTAGTTTATTACTAGATGTTTTTGTATTTATTTTAGACAGTTTGAGTCAGCTGGTGCCTGTCCCAGTGACTCTCTAGATTCAGTTAGTAGAGGCTTGTCGGACTACTAAATTTAGTTTTAGACATTTGATTCAGTATTCAGAATCCTTCAGCATTGTTTTACCAAAACTTTTAGTATGTTTCAGATAAGATTTCCGCATATATTATGATTTTACATTCATATCTTCTATTTTGAGATCCAGACTTAGTAGAAGGCAACCAGGGTTAGATCAGGACTACTTGTAGTTCGGAGAACCGTATGGCATCTCCGGAACTCAGATTTTGGGGTATTACAAACTTGGTATCAGAGCCTAAGGTTTAATGAGTCCTAGGGAGTCAGACAAGTCGTGTTACGTAGAGTCTTGATCATCGATGTGAAGCGTGCCACATCTATGAACAAGAGGCTATGGAGCATTCTTAGGAAATCATCTATTCTTTCATGATCTATTGTGCATTCAGTGTCTCTATTTTATTTTAACTCGTGATTTTACATGATAGTTTAAAATGCCTCCTCGTCGAGCTAACACTTGCAGAAATGATAATCAGCCACCTCAGCCTACAAATCCTTTGAACAAGAATGTATCACATACAAAGTTTTGGGCTGCCTTTCAGGCGCTAGCACAAGATGTGATAGCTAATGTTCAGGGAAACCGTCAGGCTGCAGTCCCACCTCAGCTAGATGGGGACTTAGCCGCAGCCAAAATTCAAGATTTTATGAGGATGAACTTGCCAAAATTCTTTTGGTCAAATGCAGGTAAGGACCCACAGTTGTATTTAGATGAGGTGAAGAAGATCACCTGAATTATGCATGTTTCTAAAGAAGAGAGTGTAGAATTGGCACCCTATAGGCTGAAAGATGTTTCATATGATTAGGTGGTGATGTGGAAGAAAAGTAGAGGGGAGAATGCAGCTCCCATGACTTGGCAGATATTTCAGGATGAGTTCTTAGACAAGTTCTTTCCACGTGAGATGAGGGAAACCAAGCTAGAAGAATTCATGAACATGAGGCAAGACTCAATGACAGTGAAAAAGTATTGCCTCAAGTTCAACCAGTTTTCTAAGTATGCCCCTGAACAGATGGCTGACCCTAGGCCAGGCATGAGTAAGTTTGTGACCAGTGTGTTTGGGTTGGTAGTTAAGAAGTGTAGGACTGCTATGCTTCCTGGAGATATGGATCTTACTAGATTGATAATGCATGCTAGCAGATTGAGTCAGAAAAGATAAATAAAAGAGAGAGTAAATAAGAGGGATAGAACAGGGAAATTTGATCATGGTCAAAATAGGTCTGGAAGATGAAATCGTTTGCAGTTTCAGAATTGTTGATCTATGCCTGCACCATCTTCAGCCAGTTCTCCTACACCCAGAACTAAACAAGAATAATAGGGTAAGTCTTCTATGTCTAGATCTCAGAATAGCATGAGTAATAGGCCCAGTTATCCTCAATGTGCTAGATGTGGTAAGAATCATCCTGGTGAGTGTTTAGCTGGTCAGAGAGGTTTATATGGTTACGGCTAGCCGGGACATGGAATTGAAGAGTGCCCAGATGCTAGGCAGGGAAATAAAGATGTTCATCCTAAGACTCAGGCTAATAGTGCACCAGTTTCTCTAGGTCGCCCAGACTCTCCTCCAGGCGCCTTGACCAGTACTGGTGGTGGTTAGCTCCAGAATTGATTTTATGCTTTACCATCCCATCAGGAGTAGGAAGATTCAATCGATATTGTGACTGGTATGCTTCGTGTCTTTCATTTTGATGTTTATGTGTTGTTAGACCTTGGGTCAAGTTTCTCTTATGTGACCCCGCTAGTTGCTGTGAATTTTGAGATAAGTTCTGAAAAGATCCCTGAGCCTTTCTTAGTTTCTACCCCAGTAGGTGAGTCAGTTGTTGCTAAGCAAACCTATAAGAAATGTCCTATCACTGTCCTTTATAGAGTCATGTTAGCATACTTGATAGAGGTAGACATGGTTGATTTTAATCTTATTCTTGGTATGGATTGGATCCATTCTTGTTATGCAACCATATATTGTCGCACCCGTGTGGTGAATTTTTAGTTTCCAGATGAGCCAACCTTCGAGTAGTCAGACAATTCAATGTCTCCTAAGAGTCATTTTATATCTTATCTTAAGGCTAGAAAGTTGATATCCAAAGGTTGCATTTACCATTTAGTTTGATTTAAAGACACTAAGTTTGAGACTCCAACACTTCAGTTAGTTCGAGTGGTTAAGGAGTTTCCAGAAGTTTTCCTAGAAGATCTCCTAGGGGTACCTCCCGATAGAGACATAGAATTAGGTATTGATCTTCTCCCAGATACCCAGCCTATTTCTAGCCATTTTTTTTGAATGGCTCTCGCAGAGCTTAAGGAGTTGAAGGAATAACTCAAAGATATTTTAGATAAAGGTTTTATAAGGCCTAGTGTTTCTCCATGGGGCACTCCCGTCCTATTCATGCGAAAGAAAGATAGTTCTTTGCGTATGTGCATTGACTATCATAAGTTGAATAAGGTTACAGTCAAGAATAAATACCCTCTTCCTAGGATTGATGACTTATTTGACCAACTCCAAGGTGTGAGTTATTTCTCAAAAATAGACCTTAGATCTGGCTATCATCAACTTAAATTAAGGGAATGTGATATTCCAAAGATAGCTTTCAGAACCCGTTATGGTCATTTTGAGTTTCTAGTCATGTCCTTTGGGTTAACCAATGCTCCAGCAGCTTTCATGGACCTCATGAACCGAGTGTTCAAATAGTATCTAGACATGTTTGTCATAGTATTCATAGATGATATCCTTGTGTACTCCCGTAATAAGGATGGCTATATAGATCATCTTAGGATTGTCTTGCAAACTCTTAGAGATCATCAATTATTTGCCAAATTTAGCAAGTATGAATTTTGGTTAAGGTCGGTAGCTTTTCTCGGTCATATTGTTTCCACTGATGGCATTAGAGTTGATCCCCAAAATAGAGAAGCCGTAAGAAATTGGCCTAGACCCATCTCTCCATCAGCCATTAGGAGTTTCTTTGGTCTAGCTGGTTATTACAGACATTTTATTGAGGGCTTTTTATCTATTGCATTTGCCATGTCTAGATTGAACCAAAAGAAATTTAAGTTCCATTGGTCAGATTCCTCCGAGAAGATTTTTTAGGAGTTGAAGACTCAACTCACTATAGCCCCAGTCTTAGCATTACCTGATGGTAAAAATAGTTTTGTGGTGTATTATGATGCCTCTAGAGTTGGTTTGGGTTGTGTGTTGATGCAGAGAGGTAAGGTCATAGCCTATGCCTCTAGACCACTTAAACCTCACGAAAAGAATTACCCAACCCATGATCTTGAATTAGCTTTTATGGTGTTTGCGTTGAAAATCTTGAGACACTATCTGTATAGTGTACATGTTGATGTGTTCACGGACCACAAAAGTTTGCAGTATGTGTTTACCCAGAGGGAGTTGAATCTTCATCAGAGGAGATGGTTATAATTATTGAAGGATTATGACATGAGTGTTTTGTATCATCCGGGCAAGGACAATATAGTGGCAGATGCCCTTAGTAGATTGTCTATGGGTAGTGCTGCTCATGTGGAGAATGATAAGAAAGAGTTAGCTCGAGAAGTTCATCGTTTGTCTAGATTGGGCATTATGTTGGTTGATTCAACTGAAGGGAATGTATGGGTTCAGAGTAGTTCCAAATCTTCCCTAGTTTCAGAAGTGAAGGAGAAGCAAGATATGGATTCTAGTTTGGTCAAACTAAAGGAGTCAGGTAAAGACCAAAAAGTATAGGTTTTGGAGTCAGTTAAAGACCAAAAAGTATAGGTTTTCTCTCATGGGGGAGATGGCGTGTTGAGATACCAAAGTAGATTATGTGTGTCATGTGTTGATGGGTTGAGATAGAGGATTTTGGCTAAAGCGCATGGTGCCCGTTATTCTATTCATGTCGGTGCTACCAAGATGTACTGCGACTTATAGGAAATCTATTGGTGGAGTGGTATGAAGAGGGATATAGTGGAATTTGTAGCTAAGTGTGCAACTTTTCAACAGGTTAAGGTAGAGCACCAAAGACCTGGTGGTATGTTGCAAGATTTTGGTATCCCCACTTGGAAGTGGGAAGAGGTGAATATGGATTTTATGACTGGTTTACCTCATTCGTGTTGCCAACATTATTTGATTTGGGTTATTGTAGATATATTGACTAAGTTAGTGCATTTTTTGCCAGTTCATACGTCCTATACAACTGAGGATTATGCTAAGTTGTATATCCGAGAGTTAGTCAGATTGCATGGAGTTCCCTTGTCTATCATCTCAGATAGGGGTAATAAGTTCACTTCCTAGTTTTGGAAAGCTTTTCAGAAAGGTCTTGGTACCCAAGTTCATCTTAGTTCAGCTTTTCACCCTCAGACAGATGATCAGGCAGAGAGGACCGTTTCAGACTCTAGAGGATATATTAAGAGCATGTGATCTTGATTTCAAAGGTAGTTTGGATGAGCATTTGCCGTTGATTGAGTTTGCTTATAATAATAGTTACCATTCTAGCATACAAATGGCCCCGTTTGAGGCTCTTTATGGGTGAAGATATAGATCACCCATAGGATGTTTTGAAGTGGGTGAGGTCTCTTTGCTTGGGCCTGATGCAATGTTTGAAGCTATAGAGAAAGTTTAATTGATTAAAGAAGGATTGAAAATAGCTCAGAGTCGTCAAAAATCCTATGCAGCTATGAGAAGAAGGGACCTTGAGTTTGAGGTTGGTAACTTAGTGTATCTGAATATTTCACACATGAAAGGGGTGAAGAGATTTGGCAAGAAGGGGAAACTTAGTCCCCAGTATGTTGGACCTTATAGAATTATGATTCGTGTTGGTAAAGTAGATTATGAGTTTGATTTTCCAGCAGACTTGTCAGGCGTACATCCTGTATTCCACATCTCTATGCTTAAGAAGTGCATCGGTGACTCCACCATTGTAGTTCCTTTAGAAAGATCAGATATTCCGAACAACCTTTCTTACAAAGAGATTCCAGTTGAGATTTTAGATCATCAAATTCATAGACTGAGGGACAAAAAAGTTCCCTTGGTCAAAGTTCTTTGGCAAAATCAGTCTGTTGAGGGTGCCACTTGGGAAACATAAGAAGATATGCGTTCCAAGTACCCTTACCCCTTCTCCACAAATTCAGATTTCGACGAATCTAATACTCTCCCTTGATATAGTTCTTTTCTATTCATATATTCATCTATATAGTTGTCCTCATGTAAGTTCATGCAATCACAGAATTACTCAGAAACTTAGAATGATTTACAGTCAGTTGCTTAGTTTATTTCAGTTGTGCATGATATCTTATAGTCTCAGATTTCCTAGGTATTCTTAGTCTAACTAGCAATATTCGAGGATGAATGTTTCCAAGGGGGGGATATTGTAATACCCCGTACCTTTCTTAGCTTAAATTCATCCCTAAAATGTTAAGGGATAGCTTTCAAAATGAATACTATTTATTTAGTGTGGAATTCTTCAGATTTAGACCTCCCATTGTGTGGCAAAATTGAATAATCTATCCAACGATATAAGATTCGTCTAAATTCAATAACCGAGTAAGAAGTTATGGCTATTTTAAGTTCCAATCGTAAAACATCATGATTTGGGACCTTAGTGCTTCGCGGAGAAACATAAAATAATGACTGTCAAATTCTAGTAGACCTCTGTGATATTGGTGCATCGTAGAGAGGACCAATTTACCATTTGGCAATTTCCAGTCAGACCTCGCGATACTGGCGCATCGCGCTCGGGGTCAAAATGACAAACTAAAGGGCTCTGCAATCATAGAGCATCGCGGTGAAAGACCAGTTGCTGCTCGTCCATTTTCTAGTGAGCCACCGCGATAGTGGCGCATCGCGGTGGCCACCCAGTTCGCAAAAGAAGTTCGTTTTACAAATTTCGTCTAAAAGATAAAAGGGGTATTTTTGTAACTTACTCAGCCCCAATTCTTCTTAAACAATGAATTACGTCCACTTTTCATCAAATCTCTTTCAAGAAAAACCCTAGCTCATCATACTTTCTCCCCAAGAAATCTAAATTCCCTCATTAATTCTACAAAGAAATTCAAGATTGAGGACCCCCAACACAAGAATTCTAAGAATTTATCTTCAAAGCATTTATAGGAATCTAAGATTCAAGCTTTTCATCAAAGATCATCAATTAAGGTATGTGGGGTTTTGAACAAGAACAATCCTTTCGTCCTTGTTCCCAAAATTTATTTTAAATTAAAACTTACTTAATTTTACGTGTTTTTTCATGAAATTAAAGTTAGGGTTTACACCTATCATTGTTATTTTCAAGTTTATGATATTTCCAATGATTTAAAAGTTTAATTCCATGATTATGTTCATATTTTCATGCATATTGCTGAAATTTTCAGATTTTGAGTCATTTTATTCATATTTACATTATCAAGCATGATTATTATGATAGATTTAACATGAGATTGACGCATGGGTTATTTATCCCAAGATTTAGTATTATTACTTTAAGAAAGATGATTTTTAAGCATCTTATGAGAAGATTATTTATTGTTTTTCAGTAAAGCTTTGATCTTTCAATCACTGGTTTAGGTTTGAAATCTATTTTACAGATTATTACAGTTTATGGAACTCAGATTAGCTTTATTTACAGATTTACTCATATAAATGCATAATTGGTTTACCATACGAACCCTTATGTTAGTTTTAAAAGTGGATTTCCAATGGTTTGAGCATACAAATTTAAGAGGGAGTAGTATTTAGCACCGAGTGGGAAGCGTAGGATTAGGATGCCTTATCTTTCACAGAACGACGTAGCCAACATAGGTACAGATTATCAAATTATTCCTATTTCTATATGGATGATAGATTTAGCTTGTGATCAATCACATGGATTAGGTTATTCTCCCTGGCAAGAATATGACACCTCTCCCCAATGTGAGGTTTCTTTCTTAGGAGGTCAAGACGTTGGACTCCATGTAGCTCACATAGTTTATGTCAGTTAAGAGAACCTCCCTTACATATAAGCTTTTGAAAAAGTATTTCCCTAACAGTAAAGATTTTCAGAATAAGTTTTCAGATTTCACTTAACCTATATGATATGAGATTAAGAACAGAATGCAAATTTCTGAACTAAGTGTAATGGATCACATAATTTACAGTATATGCTTTATTATTTATGATTTATGATCTTCAGATTTACTCAAGCCCATGTGAGTCATTTACATTTAGCATGCATGATTTTCTAACTTGTGATGATATTGCTCACTTATCTCATTCACCGTCATTTACTAGTACATCATTAAAATACTGATCCACATATATGTCTATGTGCTACATTTTCTCATAATGTAGGTTCAGGTGCTTAGCCTCAGTAGTGCGAGTGATTTTTGAGCATCTTATCTACGTGTCTGCAGTTGGTGAGTCCTCATAGTTTTGGGACTTATCTATTCATATTTTAAGTTTATTAATAGATTTTTCCATATTTTCTTCAGACAGTTTGAGTCAGCTGGGGCCTGTCCCAGTAACTCTAGATATTCAGTTAGTAGAGGCTTGTCGGACTACTAGATCCAGTTTTAGACATTTGATTCAGTATTTAGAATCCTTCAGTATTGTTTTACCAATACTTTTAGTATGTTACAGGTAACATTTCTGCATATATTATGATTTTACATTCATATCTCCTATTTTGAGATCCAGACTTAGTAAAAGGAAGCCAGGGTTAGCTCAGGACTACTTGCAGTTCGGAGCATCGTGTGTCGTCCCGGGAGCTTAGATTTTGGGGCATTACACCTAAGTACATTTGTTATGGTAGCATGGTTCATTTGTGTTTAAGGTATTCTGAATGAATCCTGAGAGTTCGATGAAACTTGAAAAATTTTGCTAAGTACTAGTGTAATCGCTGTGTAAGCGGTGGTTACTTTAGCAACCAGGGGATCGCTTTAGCGACCAGCCTTCGTCCCTGCCTAGTCGCTTATAAGAGGCCTCATTGTTTATGAAGAGGTCACTTAAGCGACATTTGACCACTAAAGTGAAGGCCAACTTCTCATTAAGGGTCACTTTAGAGACACCCAATCGCTTAAGCGGTGATCGCATAAGAGACAATTTGACAACTTAAGCGGTCATTGATGGTACTCCCCCTTTATAATTCATTCTCTATTTGGCCAAGCTTAATTTTCTATGTCAAAAGACTCCATAAAACCCTAGGAGACCTCTAAAATAGTGGAGGTTAATCATTGCACGTTCGGGGAGGATTGGAGTGTTTGTTCGGGGAATTTTCTCATCAAGATTTCCATGAGTTTTCTTTATTTCTTAATTATTCACCATTTTAAACCCAAACCCCTAGATCCCTTGTGGGTGGATTTGAGGAAGTATCTGCTCTCATATTTATATCGCCCCAGAAGTACCCCCGTCGATGTCAAACGGATCTTAAGATTACGAATGGCCCTAAGCTAACCTATGATATCTATTTATCTTGAAACTCACTTGAAAAGTGAACTAAAATACATAGAAACTGAAGGTAAACAATTCCATAGCTTAATGTAAATCTTTAACTAGGAAACCTTAAAACAAACTCCTTGAACTTAGACCATACACAATCTGATAAGCCTCTACTAGCTGACCCAAACATAAACGAAATCAAGTAACTAAAACACCTCCATCAATGAACAAATGTCTGATAAGCTGGGTTCTCGGGCTGGACTCACCAAAAGTCAAGATGTAGGTGATGATTCCCATAGTCAATTGTGCTGTTGGAGACGAGCACCAGAACCTAGATTATAAGATAATGTAGCACATAGACATATATGTGGGTTAGCACCTCTGGAATGTGCTGAGTATGTGAGAGGTAAATGCATAAATAAAACAAGAGTTGTCCATAAATGTGAACTTTCAAATAATGCATGCTAAGCATAAGTGACTCACCTTGAACTTGGATAAAAATAAAGACTGCAAGGCCATAAATCATGGATAATGAAACGTATGAATAAGCTTAGTGAGCCACAACACTTGGTTTCTTAAATATTTACTTTTATTCTTTCTCATGGGAGATTCCTCTAACCGACATAAACCATGTGAGCTACTATGGAGTCCAATGTCTTACTTATATTGGGGAGAGCTGTTCTACCCTTGCCATCAAAATGAAACCTTAAATTAAGTGATCACTATACTTCATCCATATAGGGAATAAGATTCACCTATGGTGGCTCGTAGTTTCCAGTAATTTAGGATACGCTCATTTGCATTCCCTTGTCGGTGCTAAATACTACTCCCAGAATACATATATTCTCATACTTAAGAAATCCACCTTAAAATAGCATAAGGGTTTATAGACTTAAAACCAGTTATGCATTTCTTTACTTTAAATCATAATCAATATGAACACTTTTGTATTTCATGTCATATCTTTAGATCAAATTATCAAAATTTCATGAATCATGCTATAATTCATATGAACTGAACTTCAAGAGGTTTAAACTTTCTTATAAACTAAATGCTTAAACTTTCTTATAAACTAAATGCTTCTTCTTAAATCTTGAAATTCTTACTTTCTTTAATAACACTTATGACAAAATATTAGGCTAATACCCATATAGAAATCTTTTATTAGAATCCCAAATCAAAGTAATGAAATTCAAAGCATAATAGCAAATCTTAAAGTTCAAAACATGAGATGATGCAACCTTATTGCATCTTTAGCCTTAAAATCACAAGATAATAATATGCTTCAATATATGAAATTCAAAGGATGAACCCTAATATAAACAAGTAAATTCAATCTTACAACCATGCTTTTGGGGCACAAGGATGAAATATTAACCTTGTTTAAAAACCCCATATACCTGGAATAGCTTGACTTCTGAAGAGAATATGAAAGATAACTTGATGAAAGAAACCCAATATTGATATTCTTGAGGATGGAAGGAGGAAAGTGTTGTTAACTGACTGAAAGTAGAGAAAAATGATGCTCCTTCTTTGGTTATAAGTCGTGGGTTAGAAGCTAATAGAGGGAAAAGAACCAAAAGGCCCTTTAGCTAACACTACAAAAATTAATCGCTAGTATTCATAAGTCAACCATACGACTCGTATAGTGAAGGTATGAGTTAGCCTCATGAATCGTAATCTTGGTAGGATCAAGGTGATATACACTGATCAACATACGAGTCTATACCTACAACTAGTATCATCTCAATATGACTTGTAGCCCCCCACTGGTAACTTGGATAGAATATTAGAGAGCCTACACTCCTGAACTCATGATTCACTTTATACGACTTGTACCATGCTCTGAAGATTTCCAGGATCAACTCGTATCTATAACAGACGTCAATTATTCCATACTGCCATAGGTACGACTCTAATATACGACTCGTATGTTATTTATATGACTTAAGGAGATAAGTCATACACTGTTCAATAGTTTTTATACACGATGTATTATAATATTTCACCTATTTTAAAGGTAAATAATCCTTGAGTTTAGAGAGACTTTTTGACAGTTTCAAAATTATTATTCCGCAAACGATCCCCATATGAGATTTTTAGCCTAATTTTGGGTTTGAAGAATTTATATGAAATATGGGTATAGCTTTTCTTATATTAATATACAGATCATTATTTTGATTGCGTGGCATCGTGGAGAGGCTTCTCAGATGGGAAAAGCTGTAATTTAGTGGTCTTTCTCGGGCTTCATCGGCGTTCAGGTAGGCTAGGTTTAATTTCCTAATACATTAATCTTTATTATGGTATTAGTATAGTATTATGCTAGATTTGGGTTGGAATTTATGGCTTGGTTGCATGTTTAGTGAAATTTATAATATTTAGTCGGTTAGAGAGCCATTTTTAGGTAGACTTGACCCATTCCTCCTTCACTTTAGTTAAAATGTTGCCTTAGGACTTATTTAGACTTATTTAACACCTACTAGTAGAGATTTTAAGACTTAATATAATTTTTGGATAGAAAGTACCTTAACCCTCTTTTAAGTCAAATGTCATAATTCGATCCTTGTAAACCTAGGAGTCCTTCTTTATCACCTTATGTATATTCTTGAGCCTTAGTATGATTTAGATATCCTTCCAAATCTTGATTAGACTTGTTACCCTGTACATACTTTAAAGTTTGGTTTAAGTTCAACTCTTACTGTTTTACTTTCATTCCTAAATTCCCTATTTGTGTACAGAAATACATGATATTAGAGGTTGATTTGAGTCCTGTATTTATTGAATTCTTAGTATGTCTATAATCCGGTTTGAGTCTGGTGGTTATAGTATAAAAGGGGTTCTAAGGTTTGGTTTTGGTTGTCAATTTCTATACGTTTATTATTATTATTATTATTGGTGGTCCTCTCTTGACTATATCCAATGAATTATGGGGGATAGGTTGGATTATTTATTCTTGTTTGTGCCTTCTGGGCTTATGGGGCCCAGTTGGGCTGTAGTTGGCTTGTATTCCTTTGACTTTATTTACTTCATTATTTATTACCCATTAGCCAGTGTATTATTTTAGGCTTGACCTTTTATCTCTAACTTTATTTTACATTCTTAGATATTATTATGCTTTATGATGATTTAGCTCGGTTGGCCGATGATTCCTATTGAGTTCCCATTGTTTTAATACTCATGCTACACTTTTGCATCTTTTTCTAATTTAGATCTAAGTACTAGTCACCGTCACTGACGATGTATCCATCTTTCTTTTGGTACTCAAAGATAGGGTGAGCTTTCAAAGTCGAAGCTAATTTTTTCTCCTTTTACTATTTTAGACAGTCTTCAATTTTGAGACTATCTATATACTAACATTATTCAGTACTCATTTTTTGTATTTAGTGGCTCTTTTACTGACCTTTCTAGGTCATGAGATACTATTTTTTACTCTTTTTTTATTCTTGACTTTTATTTAGTATCTTGCTTCTATATTTATCTATTTACCATCCAGTTGCATGCTTCATTTTTTATATTTCTTATACCTTTCATCAATTAGCCCATTACTAACATTCTGGGCTATGGTTTGGTTTATTTACTGGTGGATTAGAGTAGGTGCCATAATGACCTGAGAAATTTGATCGTGACAAATTGGTATTAGAGCCTAGGTTCACAAGTATTATTATTAAAAGAGAAAGTGTCTAGTAGAGTCTCGCGAATCGAAATGATGAAGTCATACTTTTATCGTCTGAAAGCTATAGGAAATTCTTAGTAGAACTTAACTTTTTCATTCATTTTGTGAATTTATTTTCTTTGGTTTCTAAAATTCACGTTGTTTTACTATTTCATATATGGAAAGGACGCGAGTTGTGATGACTAGAGATGAGGACCCCAAGTTCGCAAAAAAGGCTCGTATTAGTGGGCATAGTTGACCTAGGGGCCGAGGTCAGGCAAGAGTTGCGACCCCAACTAGAGAGCAAGATAGGGAGCTTTCACCAAACCCTACTATTATTCTCGAGCTAGTATCTCTCCACCCCAGCCATTGATGGGACAAGGGGTAGCCCAAGTTCAACTAGGTATATTTCTTCTTCATTACTTAGAGATGCCTTGATTTAATTATTGGGTTGGGTTGGTGGTTCATTATTTTATGGGGCTCAATCTATACATCAGAGTGGCACGGATGTAGAGATGTAACTTGTAGCTTTGGCTCCCAAAGTTGAGGTCCCTCCAACGCTAGTAGTTGCTTAGTCGGTAACCACTCAGCCAACTATGTTTGTTGGGGAGCAAAAGATATTGGACAGGTTTTTGAGATTGACTCCATCTGATTTATAGAGGCTTTTAGTGAGAATGTACTTATGTTTTTTATTGCTTGTAAGTATAGGCTTTGTAATTTAGCCTAGTTGAGACTCGTGGAGATGAATACACAAGTTTTTGATTGGACTTGGCAGCTATACATTAGCGGAGGGGTTATCTTGATTCTAGTCCAGCTGGATCTACTTCTTTGAGATGGACTCAGTTTTCCAAGTTTTTCTTGGAGAGCATATGCCGCACACCCTTAGGGAGTGTTTAAGAGATTAGTTCTCAATATTGAAATAGGGTCCTATGAATATTCTAAAGTTTGAGGATTGGTTTCACGAGTTGGAAAAATATGCTACTACTATCTTATCGATCAAGTATGAACGGGTTTGGTGCTTTTTTAGAGGGCTTATACTTTCTCTTTGTATGGCTACTCAAAGTTTAGTTGTAACTCATAGTTCGTTTACTGAGGTTTTTTATTATGCCTAGACTCTGGAGGAGATACATTGTGAGGCCTAAAGGGGAACCCATAAGAGACCACATTACTATGGTAGTTTATATGGAAGCCAGAGTGTATCATAATTCAAAGGTAGAGGTACTTAGAGTAGGTCAGTTTCACGTCCATCTTATAGCCATTAGTGTCAACCTAGTAGTCCTATTTATTCCATACTTTAGATTATAGACCGAGGTCAGTCCAGTTATAGTGATTAAAATGTATAGAGCAACGACTAATTTTTGTGAGGTGCATATCTAGGTTTTCTAGCCAGGGTGGATATTCTAGGTTAACTAGATCACTTAGTTAAAGCAGAGTGCCTGGGGCATGTTATGATTATGGAGCCGTTGACCATCATTATAGAGAGTGTCCCCAATATGGGGTAGTTTTGCCTGTAGTATAACGTGTTCATCTAATTAAGGAAGTATCGCCCCCAGCTAGGGTTAGTATGCAGGGTCGTAGAGGTGGTTCTTACGGTTCTCAAAGAGTTCCTCGGGACGATAGGATATGCTCAGTCAAGCATCCAACTAGGTTGTAAGCGAGGCTATTTTTATGTTGTACCTGGTAGGCCAGAGGCAGAGTCTTTTGGATGCTATTATTTGATAGAGATCCAATTATTTATATGTGTCTTCTTATTATGCACCATGATTAGAGTTATCTTGGGATAATTTATCTGTGCCATTGTATGTATATACTCCTATGGCTGATTCTTTATTAGTAGATCGGGTTTATAGATTATGTTTTGTGATAGTTCGAGATCTTGATGCTCACATTGATCTTATTAAGTTAAATATGGTGGACTTTATGTGATTCTTGGCATGAATTTTCTATCCCCTTATAATGCAATCTTGGGGTTTTCTTTCAAGACCGTTACCTTATCCATGCTTGGAATATCCCCGATTGCGTAGTAGGGTTCTATTAGCCAAGCACCGACAAGGATTATTTCTTATATTTGATCTTGAATACTAATATCGAGGGGTTTTAATTCTTATCTAGTAGATATTTGTGATGTTAATGTGAAGAGTTCTTTGCTTGATGTTATTCCTATAGTCCATGATTTTCTTAATGTTTTTCCTACTGATCTAGCTAGCCTTTCATTTGAGCGTGATATTGAGTTTATTATTAATCTTGAGATGGGAACCCAACCTATTTCTATGGAACCTTACCGCATGGCTCCTACCGAGCTTAAGAAACTAAATTCTCAGCTTTAGGATCTTCTGGGTAGGGGTTTAATTAGGTTGAGTATCTCTCCTTGGGGTTCTACCATCTTATTTGTAAAGAAGAGAAAATGGTTCTATGTGTATGTGTATTGACTACATGCAGCTGAATATGGTGACAATGAAGAATAAGTATATAATACCTCGTATTGATGATTTATTTACCAACTTTAGGGACAGACAATGTTCTCTAAGATTTATTTGATATCTAGTTACCATTAGTTGAGTATTTGGACAACAGACATCCCTAAGATAGCTTTCAAGACTCGTTATGGCTATTATGTGTTCCTGGTGATGTCTTTTGGGCTGACTAATGCCACAACCAAATTCATGGATTTGATAAATTGAGTGTTCAGTCCGTATTCAGACTCTTTTGTGATCATTTACATTAATGATATCCTTGTGTATTCGAGGATTATGGAGGAGCACGAACAATATTTGAGGATTGTGCTCCGGACTTTAAGAGACCATAGGCTTTATGCCAAATTCTTAAAGTGTGAGTTTTGGCTCAAATTTGTTACATTTCTAGGACATATGGTGTATAAGGATAGGATTATGGTGGATTCAGCAAAGATTAAGTCTTTTCGTGATTAGGCTAGACCTACATCTCCAACGAGATTCATACCTTTATTGGTTTGATAAATTACTACAAGAAATTCGTTGAAGGTTTTTCTATTATTACAGTACCGATGACTAGGATGACTAGAAAGGAGGTTCCTTTTTAGTGGTCCAAGTTGTATGATTCGATACTTATAAAGATCAAGGGCTTTCTCACTTTATCTCCTATTTTGACTCTTCCTGTTAAGGGTCAGGTATTTATGATATATTATGATGCTTCTCGTGTTGGTTTGGGGTGTTTTTGAATGCAACAGTATTGAGTTATTGCTGAAGCATCGAGATTGCAGAAGGTCCATAAGAGCAACTACCCTACTCCTGTATTGGAGTTGGCGGTGGTCTATTTGCGCTTAAGATTTGGAGGAACTACTTTTACGGTGTTCATTATGATATCTATTCCAACCATCATAGTATTCAATACATTATTACTAAATGAGATCTTAATTCGAGACAATGCAGATGAATTGAGTTGTTGAAGGACTATGATATCCTTATCTATATCAATCGGGCAAGGTGAATATGCTAGTAGACGCCTTGAGTCGAAAGGCGGTGAGTCTGGGTAGCTTAGCATCCATTTCAATTTTGAAGAGGTCGTTGGCTTGGTATGTTCAGTTCTTAGCCAACTTGATGATTTGACTTGATATTTCAAACTCTAGGAGAATCCTTGCTATTATTGAGGCTAGGTCTACCTTATTTGAATAGATTTAAAGTAGCTAGTTTGAGGTTAGTAGGCCTTGTGGCATTTGTGATTAGGTTATGAGGGGTGACTCTAGAAGGGCTACCTTAGATTTAAAGGGTGTTTTGAGATACAATGGACGTATTTGTCTTTCAAGGGTTGGGGACTTGATTTGATTTATATCATGGGAGATTCACATCTCCAGATATTATATTCATCTCAATGTATAGAGATTTGAGGCAGTATTATTGATGGAATGACATGAAGAGTGATGTCGCAGATGTTGTAGCTCGTTGTTGATGTTGTCAGCAGGTAAAAGTCAAACATCAAAGATCTTGTGGATTAATTTAGAGATTACCTATTCTCATTTGCCTTTCACTTCTTATGGTTCTAATGATATTTGGGTCATTGTAGATTGATTGACCAAATCAACATATTTTCTCCCTATTTAGATGTCTTTCAGCGCAGAGAGGTTCACTCATATTTATGTTTGTGAGATAGTCTGCCTACATGGAGTACCCTTATTTATTATATCAAACAAAAGCTCAGTGTTTACTTCTAGCTTTTGGAGGAGTTGGGTACTTAGGATGACCTCAACACCTCTTTTCACCTTCAGACCGATAAGCAGTGGTAGTAAACTATTAGGTTCTAGAGGATATTACCCTTTCATGTGTTATGGACTTTAGAGGTTAGTGGGAGCAACCCTTAGCCTTATCGGAGTTTTTCTATAATAATAGCTTCCATTTGAGTATTGAGATAGACCCATTTGAGGCATTATGTAGTAGGCGTTTTTGATCTATGATAGGTTGGTACAAGACCTCTGAAGTTAGGCCCCATGGTATGGACTTACTTTGTGAGTCGTTGGACAGCCGAGTGATTCAAGATAGATTGAGGCAACTCAGAGTAGAAAGAAGAGTATGCTTATCGTAGACTTTGTGTCTTGAAGTTTGGAGTAGGTAATTATTTTTTCCTTCGAGTATCACCCATAAATGGCGTGATGAGGTTTGGGAGGAGGGTATAGTTCATCCCTAAGTATGTTGGTTAGGGGTGGCAATGGTGCGGTGCGGTGCGGTTTTTTTCTAAACCCGTAAATTTTAAAACCGCACCATACCACATTGCATCACCTTTAAACCCGCCCCACAGTCATATCCGCACATACCCGCACCACACCACCCTATATTTTTTTTTTTTTGAAAAATTCGTAACTCCATTGAAAATCATAATACTGTCAAATCTACAACTAGGAAATAATAACAACTAATTTATATTCTATCACTTTTCACTACGAAATTATCGAAAAGTATCACGTGTACAAGTAATGATCAAATATCATACTTTTTAAAAATGAATGGAGATATTAAAAAATCTATAAAATTATTTATTTGTAGTGTTATACATGTCATTTTAAGTATCATACAATTTTAAGCAAAGAATACAGATAATTTTAGGTATATTCACGAGAATAATACTAATTTTTAGCTTTTTAAAATTAAACCTGCATATACCCTCAACCCACGCCGCACCACACCATTTTAAAAAAACTTACTTTAACCCACACCGCCCTGCATAGCTTAAAACCCGTACTGCCCCATTGCCATCCCTAATGTTGGTGAATTTGAGATACTTTAAATAGTTGGAGAGGTAACTTATGAGTTGTCCTTGCCCCCAGATTTTATAGTTGTTCACCAAGTTTTCCATATCTCTATGTTGCGTCGTTACATCCCAAATGAGGATCAAGTGCTTTAATGTGACTTGACATAATTAGATATGAGGTTGACCTTCGCTGGAGGATCCAGTTCTTATATTGGCCAGAGATGCCAGGCAGTTATGATCTAGAGAGATTCTAGTGGTTAAGGTTCAGTAGAGACACCGCCCAGTCCAGGAGGCCACCGGGAGATAGGGAGTAAGATACACACCCAGTATTCCTACCTATTTGAGCCTTTAGTTACACCTTAATTCTTTAATTCTGCGAAAAAAATTCCTTTTAGCATTAGATATGTAATGACCCTCTAGATAATTTTCTTTATTTCCAAACTATTTCACTATTTAGAGGTTTCCTATAGCCCTAATTCATTTATGACTTGTTAGAGCTGAAAATTTGGTTACTGGGTAGTTCATTTGATTTTTAAAGCCAATTTATTGTGTTGAAGTTTTTGCTATTGAGAATTGGATATCGGGCTTAAGCTTCAGGTTAACTGTCTTTTATGTCAATTCTCATAGTTCCATTAGCTCTAGAATGTCAATTTTAGTTTAGGTACCCTTGGTTCGGGTCCCGAGGCTTCCAAACTCATTTTGATCTATCAGGTGGATTTTAGTTAAAATGGAAATTTAGGTGTGGGACCCATATTTCATCAAAATGACACTAGATGAAAATTAATTTTGATGACGTCGTTGAGTATGAAATGTCAAATTTGATAGAATAACGTAGTTCGTATGTGTTCATAAGATTTTGAATGAATCCTGATGGTCCGATATAAAACTTGGCAATTTTGCTAAGTGATAGTAAGGGCCTCAGCTGGTGAAATCACTTAAGCCGACCTTGGGTTGCTTAAGTAGAGGTTGCTTTAGCGACCAGTGGATCGCTTTAGCGACTAGCCTTGGTCCCCCCTAGTCTCTTAAGAGGAGGCCTCATCTATTAAGCATTGGTCGCTTAAGAGACACTTGACTACTTAAGAAAAGGCCGACTTCTCATTAAGGGCCACTTTAGCAACACCCAACTGCTTAAGCGGTGAACGCTTAAGCAATCATTTGACCGCTTAAGCGGTCATTGCTGGTACTACCTCTTTATAATTCATTTCCTTCAGCAAAGCTTATTTTCTAAGTCGCAAAATTCTATAAAACCCTAGGAGACATAGAAACTTGTGTAGCTTAATCATTAGGCATTCGGGGAGGATTGGAGATTTTGTTTTGTCATTTTTCGATCAAGATTTTCGTGAGTTTTCTTTAATTTTTTAATTAATTCTCCATGTTGAACCCAAACCCCTAAATCCCTTGTAGGATGATTTGAGAGAGTATTTATGCTTGGATTTCAACGTTTTTTAGGATAAATAATCCTTGAGCTTAGAGAAAAGTTTTGACAATTTTAAAGTTTTTATTTTGCAAGCGGGACTCACATGAGATTTTTAGCTCAATTTTGAGCCCGAAGTATTTATATGCAGTATGGGTATTGTTATTCTCATATTAATATGTAGATTATTATTTTGATAGAGTGGCATCATGAGGAGGCTTCTTTGAAAGGAAAGCTCTGATTTAATTAACTTTCTCGGGCTTTGTCGATGTTTAGGTAGACTAGGCTTTATTTTCTCATAGAATGAGCTTTATTATGGTATTAATTTAGTATTATGGTGGATTTGAGTTAGAATTTATGGCTTGGTTGCATTTTTAGTGAAATTAGAATATTTAATTGGTTAGAGAATCATTTTGAGGTAGAATTAACCCATTTCTCCTTCCCTTGAGTTAAATTGTTGCCTTAGGACTTATTTGACTTATTTAACACCTAGTAGTAGAAATTGGAAGCCTTGGTCTAGATTTTGGATAGAAAGTACCTTAATATGGACTTTTGAGGTTTAGTAGTGGGCCTCACCAGCCCTCTTTTAGGTCAAATATCCTAATTAGTTCTTTGTAGACTTAGGAGGCCTTCTTTCATCGCCTTACATATATTCTCAAGGCTTAGCATGACTTAGACATCTTTACAACTCTTGATTAGACTTGTTACCCTGTACACACTATAAAGATCAGTTTAAGTCCACACTTACAATTTTACTTATGATGCTAAATTCTCAATTCGAGTCCGCAATACATGATATTAGAATCCAGTTTGAGTCCAACATTTATTGATAACTTATTCTGTCAAGAATTTAGTTTGAGTCTTGTGATTATGGTATGAAAGAGGCCGATTCATAGGTTTAATTTTGGTTGTCGGTTACTTTATGATTATTACTATTATTATTAGTGGTCCTCTCTTGACTATATCCATCCGACTTATGGGGACCCGATTGGTCTATTTTATCTTGTTTGCGCCTTCTGGGCTTATAGAGGCCCAATTAGGTTATAGTTAGCATGTATTCTTCTGACATTTTCACTTTATTATTTATTACCTGTCAGCCGATGTATTATTTTTAGTTTGCCCCTTTATCGTGACTTTAGTTTATATTCTCCAATCTTATTATGCTTTTATTATGATTTAGCTTAGATAATTGATCATGCCTACTTAACCCATTATTTTGGTACTCATGCAGCACTTTTGTATCTTTTTCTGATGCAGATTTGAGTATTGGTCACCATCACTGATGAAACATCAAACTTTCTTTAAGGACTCTGGGATAAGGTGAGCTTTTAGAGTCGGAGCTAATCTTCTCTCCTTCTATTATTTTGGAAATTCTTTACTTTCAAGACTATCTGTATATTTTCATAATTCAGTACTTATATTTTCTATTTGATGGCTCTTGTATCGACCTTACCAGGTCAGTGAATACTGTTTTGTACTCTTTTCTAATTGTTGGCTTTTATTTTGTATTTTGTATATATATTTAACTTTTATTAATCCAGTTGTATACTTTATTTTTGGTATTTATTATACCTTTCACCAATTATCCCATTACCAATATTTTGGACTATGGTTTGGTTTACCTACTAGTGGGTTGGATCAGGTGCCATCATGACCTAGGAAATTGAGCTGTGACACTATATTGTGGATGAGTCTCATATGCTTCATTTGGATTTGTTCAATTGTATAAAGGTTGACCTTTGTTGAGCAGACAGTGTCATTTTAACAAGGATGTTAGACGGTTGAGTTCTAGAGATATTACTTTGGTTAAGGTTTGGGGGAGACACCCTTCTATTAAGGAGGTTACTTGGGAGATCGAGATCGACATGTATAGTATTTGCCCTTAGTTTTTTATCGAATCAAGTATTTTCTTGCCTTTTAGTTCGAGGACAAACTATAGTCTTAGTGGTGGATATTGTAATGACCTGATTTGTGAAAATTTACTTTTTATGTGTTTTGACTATTTTTTCTTTTTCATAGTTGCTATATGTTGATTTTAGGGTGTGGAGATAATTGATACGATTTTTGATATGATTGAGAATGATTTGGGCAAGTTTATGATTTTTAGAGGCTTTAAAAGTCATATAGTTAACTTCAATCAATATTTGTTGTTCCGGGTGTTGGTTGACAATTTTATTAGGTTCAAAATGTAGAATTTGGATTAGTCGAATGATTGGTTCAAGTTTAAGATTTTTATTTTGCATTCTGGCCCTTTATTTGGAATATAGTAAAAAAAGGGTCCCAAGGGTTAATTTATTGAAAATAATATTTTTGAAAATATGGCATCACCATTGATTCCAAAATGTCAAAATAATCCTGATAGTGTATATGGTTTATCTCTGTAGGGTCTCGATCAAATTTCAAGGGTCCGTTTTGAGTTTGATAGGCATCACCAAAATCAACATTTGTTGATATCTGGTGAATCCCCTAAAGCGGTCATGGTTTGCTTAAGCGACAATCGCTTTAGCGTCTCAATACCGTTTAAGCGCTAGTTGCTTTAGAAGCCACGCATCACTTAAGTGGTAGCCACATTAGATTCCTGGTACTGCTTTAGCGGTAGCAGCTTAAGCAGTCATTTAGTCCCTTAAGAGGCAACCGTAATATATAAGCCTCCATTTTCATGATTTTCACCATTTTTAGATATCCATGATTCAGGAAGAGGCGATTTCTTAGGGTTTCCTCCCCATTCTTACTTGGTTAAACTCCTAAATCATATTTTTATTAATTACATCTTTGAAAAGCACCTTTTAATCATGATTTTGTAATGAAATTTTGAGGATTTTACCGGCAAAGCTTAAAGATGTTTTTTCTTTGATTTGAACCTCATTTTAACCCATTTTTTCTTGGATTTTCAACTGTAGACTCCTATAATATTTCAAAAATAAAATTTTAATTTTATCCCTTTTATTTTCAAACTCTTTTATCAAATTTTATTTAGGACCCGACTCAAATATAGACAATATGAATATCAATAACTTTTCTTAATGCGTAGATTTTATTTTTGAATATTGAAGTTTATTTTGAGGACATTCGTAAGAGAAAGAGTCCTTGTTGAAGCACTTTAAACTTGAATTTTGTTGTTTTGAGGTAGGTTATGGGTTAAATTCTTTCAGATTGAGCAAAGTAGTTAATAAATAAGTAACCTATGAGTTGAGAAAATAACTATGGGATTTATATTTCGAGTTTATTATTACTATTGTGTGCTGGTGTGAGGACTTTTATTTTATTGTTGTTAACTTGTGATATCTAGTATTACGTGTTGCCATTGTGGGGGCTTTATTTGATATCATTGACTTTATCTGTGCATTTAAATGCTTTTATTCTAGATATAATGCCCGTGCTGGGGATTGAATTATATTTTAGACCTTTTTGAGCATTGGTTGCCCTTATCATGATAAAAATACCCGAGTTGGAGATTGATATGATATAAATAATGTCGTACATGCATATTTATTCTGATGATGCGTAATTAGAGTAGATAATCATGCATTGCGGACATATTGAGTTGATTTCTGAGATCACTTATATATGTGTTGGGTGGATTGGATATCTTTATATTGAGTTGATTGTGAGCATTACATTCTCATTCCATACATATACATTCATGAAATATTGGTACCATCGTGGAACACAGTTTTAGAAGAAAAATGAGATACTTTTACAAAAACCCTCGCTGTAAACATGAGTTTGACATGTGGGTTGAGATTTGAGATATGAATTATAGTATATGGTTTACGAACCCCCATAGGTCCTACCTAAAAGCTGCGAGCTCGGTAGGTGTATACAAAAAGTCATGAGATGACTTTCACCATTCATCTCATTTATATTATATTGCATTGCATTTTCATACGCATTAGTTTCAGTATATTTTTCGTGTATATCTATGTTATTTTCATTTTTGTGTATATTAGACTGTTGGTGGAAATCGTGTGAGCTACCATTTGGGACTTTTCTTCTTGGAGGTTACATGCTCATAGTGTTACTTTACTTACCTTATTTTCTGCTTTGCTCAGTTGACTTATGATACCTACTGAGTACAAGTGGACCTCACTCATCCCTACTGTTCCCTTTTAGTGCAAATCCTACCATGAGTATGACACGTGGAGGTTGAGATCATGTTGTTAATTGGTGATATTCAAGGTACCGGTTGATTTATGTCTTTAGAATCGACCCCAACCCTCTTTTTATCTAGTTGGAAGTCTTTATTTTTTCTTTTAGAGGCAGATCATGTACTTCAGATTCTGTTTGTAATATTAGATGCTCTAACTTATGACACCAGATTTTAGGATATTTTTTATATTTTGTTTAAATTTTGTCCATTGCTTATATATATGCATGACTTGACTTTGTTCTAGAAGTCTTGTTTTACGTTATTGCCTTACTTAATTCGTATTTATTTTCTTTGGGGTGATTGACTTACTTATCAAGGGCGGGGTGTGATAAGTGCCATCATGGCCTAGCTTTTGAGTCGTGACATTCTGGTTTAGTTAAAATTTGATAAATTGATGATTTCCAAGTTAATTTTAACTCAATTTTCTTATGAAATTTTAGATTAGAACTCCTTAATTTGTGGGTAACATGATTTTTTAATAAAATTTTAATTTTCCTTTTTGGACTTAGGGTTGACTTTTGATTGACTTTTTGATCCAGATTCAAAGTATAGAAATATAGGTGCCTTGGTTTTATTTTCTCATGTAGATTTCATATTTAAATATATTAGACTCGTTCGGAGAAATTTTAGAAGGACAAGGCTTCTATTTGATTCTTCGTACTTTCTTAAGGCAAGTTGAAACTTTCTTTTGACTCTCTTTCGAAGTGCTATACTCCCTCTATTCCTATTTATATGCTCCCTTTATTTTTCACGAGTCAATTTGACTAACTTTTAAAATTAAAATAAATTAGATTAATTTAATTTCTTAAAATTAAAATTTAGATATTCAAAACTTATATAAAAAGTACTATAAATTGTAATTTTTCTTTTTTCAATTTGACTAAGAAATAGATCTTAAAATATTGGTCGAAGTTTGTGTCGTTTAAACTAAAAAAAAAGAGCATATAAAAAGAAATAGATGGAGTAGTTGCTCCTAATGGAGGTAATAAGGAACAGGGGTCCTATATAAGTAAAATGGAGAGCACTTATGTAGGTACCCGTGTAACGTGGAGGGTTTAAATGGTTAATTGACTTATTTTAATTGTTTTGCTCTACTGCTAGCATGATTCATGTGAAATGTGGTTATAAAGTGAAATATGCTAAATGATGATGACAATGTTTGATAAACTAAACTAGCTTTGAGTTGATATCCATTTTACCTTGTGATATGAGATGTTTTGTTTAAATTATACTGTTGATATGTGATCGAAGAGACGCAAGCACACGCGCACACACACATACAAATACACACACATATATATAAATTAATTATTATTAGGACCGGAGTGCATGTCTGCACATATATTACATATATTATTGGGATCAGAGTGTGCGTCGTACAGTATTTATGGACCTCGCTAGTCCAACATGGGTCCCGATCTTGAAGCAATATGCTCGGCTGGCTGTGTACACAATAAATACATTGAATTTATCCTTTCATTTCTGGTTCAGGTGGAATATATATATATATATATAAATAAATTATTATTAGGGCCGGAGTGCAAGTCTGCAAATATATTACATATATTATTAGGATCAGAGTGTGCATCACACAATATTTATGGTCATTGCTAGTCTATCATGGGTCCCGACCTAGAAGCAATATTCTCGGCTGACTTTGTACACAATAAATATATTGAATTCATCCATTCACTTATGGTTCAGGTGGAATACGACGTATTATTGATTTTGTTTTGTTGACTCAAAATTTGGGTATTTGTGTCTGATTTTTATTGGAGAATCAGAGTATTTTTTATCTGAGTTTTACTGGTTCAAGGTTCTCTTTGACTGTGATGTGCATATATGACTATTAGGGCCTGCTTACTCTGTTAGACTAAGTGCAGGTTTCATGGTTGTTTTGGATGGTTTGTTTAGTAGATCTCGTCACCATTTTGAATTAGGATTAATCGACAATGTTGTTAAGTACACGTGTTACTATACTCACCCTGACTATTTTTCTATACCTTACGTATTGGTACCAAGCCATTGGTTCTCGATCGTTTAGCACTGCAGTGTTGGTAATTTTTTCTGAAAATTTAGATATAGCAATTGTTGGCCCCTAATATACTCGAATTCTCCATCTTATCTTAGTCTTATGTACTCTTTTGCAATTAGATATATTTGGACTTTTTTTTGTACTTTCTAATGATTTAGAGACTTGTATACTGACTTTCAGACCTGAAAATATTGTTACATTGTGTATTTGTTTTATTCAAATAGTTTTGAGTTAATTTTAGATTTTTGAATTATTCTATTGTCTTTGCTTAATTATTATTTTATCTGAAAGTTTTGGAATGAGTTTAGGCTTACCTATCATGGTAGGTGTCGCCACAGTATCAATTTTGGATTCTGAAATGTGTGTGTTGTATATTGTGCGTGTGTGCATGTGCATGCTTTCCTACATGGCGCACGTGATTTATTTTTGTGTGTATGTGCGCGCGCACATGCATATGGTGTATACATATGTCTGTGATTGTGCATGCATGCATGCTTGCTTCCTTATACGACACACATGGATTATGGGTTTATGAAAACAAAAGTTGTTGATTTAGTATGGAGCGCTGAATTAGTTTGGGGGATTATGATTAAATGTAAAGAAACACAATCCTTATGCTTGCCTACGTGACATATATGGATTGATTAATTTTTGACAAAACTTCACATATAGTCAACTTTTACCCCTATTACCTAACTTCTTAGTCTAAGTTTTAGTAACTACATTTCATAGATTTTAGTTAGTGATTAAATGTGTTTATCACTCTAATATACAAATATTAACTCACAAATTTAATTACTATTTCGTTTATGTTAAGCCCCATAAATTTGATGATTATTTAAATTGATAGCTCCCAAGGGGTTTAATGTAATTTTAAGGTTGTATGTTGATTAGGAATGTTAACGGTACCATTAGGAAGTGTTCTAATTTTTTGGAATGAGTTTTGGGGCATATCGGATCTCTAAAACAGTTAGGGTCTGTTTAGGCTATGCCACGGAGGTAAGGCACATCCTGATGTAAAAATCAGTGGCCTAGCGCGATAAGGGCATGCCATGCCTGCTGGTTGTCGCGATAAGGGAGTGCAAGCCACTGGCTTTGTGCAATGAGGTGTGCCATACCACTGACTTGGTGCGATAAGGGTGTGCCACGCCAATGGTCGTGTGATGTCAAAAAAGTATTTTTTCTTCAATTTTGAGGGTAATTTTATCTTTTTTATCCTAGTTGGTCCTACAAGTAACACTAAATGCATTTCCTCATTCCATAACTCAAATTACACGGTATCCTCTCCTCCCAAGCTCCCAAGAACATCAAAGAAAGGGATTTTCTCAAAAACTCCATCTCAAGGTCTCTAACTTCAAGTTCCTCCAAGAAATTTGCTAAGTTCAGGTATGTGGGGGTTAAACAAGAATTACTTTTCGTCCTTGTGCCCAAAAGCTCTGTTTTTATATGAATTTATGGATTTGATGATTAGGATTCATACCCATTTTCATCCTTTTGAAATGATGATACTTCCCTATGATTTAAACTTCATTTAGTACAAGAATTCATATTTATTCATATTTTCTTACTCAAGTATTTGATCTTATGATTTGAGTTTTAATGTTTTGACATGAAATTCTCATGAGTTGATAAATATATATATTATTTAGAATGATCCACTCAGTTTACAAGAAGTTCAAGCTTACTAATTCAAATTACAGATTATTACAACATGATTAAGATTTCAGTTTTGATCTTATGATTTCAGACAAGATATGAAATTCACATATTTATCTAAGAACATGATTTAGCAATAGAAGCATGATTGGTTCTCAGACACATAAATCTATATGCTAACTTTATGGTGAATTTCATATATTATGAGCACCAGTATGTTTTTGGAGAGTATTTAGGACCGAGGGGTTATGGGTTCAGCAAACAAATTCTCGAAAACTACATGCTATCGTAGGTTAAAGAGATCCTCATAAGAGAGTGTCTCCCTTGACCAAATGGACTCAGTTTAGTGATTACTTCTGTTCAGGTTCTATACTGATGACAAGGTATAAAATAAACCTCTTCAACGTGGGTCAAATGTTAGACTCCATGTTAGCTCACATGATTTATGTCGGTTTTAAAAATCTCCCGCAAAAAAATTGATTTCAGAACCTAAGTGTATTGACTCACTGATTTTACCAGATTTATGCTTTACAATATCTCAGGTTATTTATGACCAAGGGGAGTTGTATACACTTAGCATGCATGTGTTCAGATTATGATTTATATTATCAGTTCTTTTTTATTTATTGCAGTTACCCCCATATACTCTATGCATTTCAAAAAATACTAACCACATATATGTTTGTGTGGCTACATTATTTTATAATATAGGTTCTGGTGTTCGTCCTCAGCAACACGGTTAACCACGATCACCACTTTCTACCTCCTATCAGTTGGTGAGTCCTCATGTTTCGAGGACCTAGATTATGTTTCCATCAAGCATTTCAGTGATGCTTATGTTCAGACTTTATGTTTTTGTTTGGATAAGCTAAGATCTGTCCCAGTGGCTCTTCAGTATACTTAGAGGCTTGTCAAGACTATCCAATTGTGTTTAGACTTTCATTAGTTTCAACTTATGTTTAGTTTACAATGTTTCGTTTGAGATTGTTTACCTATTTGGTTCTAGATTATAAATTCAAAGTTTCCATTCATGTTTTAAGTATATTTGTCATGGTTTAGTGCTGAGTAGATATCATGGCATAGTTTTGGGGCTACTCATATTCCTAAGCACCGTGTGACGTTTAGGGGGTAGTCTCAAGGCGTTACAATTCACTTTCTTTATTCTCTCCAACATATTTTTTTCAAATCATTTATTTATTTCCTTTTCATATGGACTTTTATAGATTACCTTTTAATTTTCGAAATACAAAAAGAGAATTCAAACTAAAATTCCTCTGATTTCTTCTTTTGGATTCAAAATTTAAAATATAATTTCAATGTATTTATCCACAAAAATTAACATAAATAGAAATACAAATGTTGAACTGATACAAATGAAAATTAGCTCTGCATTTAACATTCAAATGCAATTACAAACACTTACAAGTCATATCTTCAAGATAAATACGAGTTGATACAAATTCAAAAGTATAAAATGAATAAAAGTTCAGATTATATGTTTAAATACACAAATTCAAATGTATAAATATATATAAATTTAAAATATATGTGAAATGAATATAACAAAATAAATACAAAAATACAAACGCACTGATAGAAATATACAAAAAAAATTTACTTTGTGACTAAATATAATTTATTCAAAATATCTTTGAGTTATATACAAACACATGATAGTTGTATACCTATATATAATGTATAAAATATGAAGCAACATATTCTATACAAACTAAAAACTGATTGTACAACTTATACGTATAATTTATAAATGTATATATATGTATATACCAACACATGACAACTGTCTAATTATATATGATGGTCATTTGCTTACGTTTATACATCAAATATTGATATGGTAGATATACTTATGTATAACTAATAAGATAAAAAGATATATAGACATCTGTATATCTATTGTATAAACATTCATACGAATGTACATTTGGGTATATATAAAGTACCTTCGAATCATTCAAAACATCATTGTCCCCCCACCCGCTACTCCCTTGGAGTGAGAATCCTTGAAACTTTTTTTTTCGTTTAGTTTATACGAAATATCAATAACAAACTATACAAACTGGGATATACCTAATGTCTAATAGAAGAACAAACATAGTTTGTTCAAACCTACTTCAATAATATACAATTTAGTTAAATACAAACACGTGATAATTGTATACCTATATGTAATATATAAAATATGAACCAATAGATTTTATACAAATCAAAAACTAATTATACAAACCAATAAAATTGTATATGACGGTTATTATATATGTGTGTGTGTGTGCATGTGTATATGTGTGTTTGTATTGTATACGTATTGAAATCTTTTTTTCGAGTGAATTAGAAGAAAAAAATTGAAGAAACCTTTTTTTGATGTAATAAATTTTTGGGCAAAACACAAAAATATACTATTTAAGAGTCAATATAACAAAACCTACCAATAATTTCTACTTTTAAAGGAAAAAGGTTGAAGAAGGTGGTGGAAACTTTAAGAAAAGAGAGAAAAATCAAATAAATCGAAAATCTAAGAAGAGAGAGAGAGGGAGAGAGAGAGAGAGAGAGAGAGAGAGAGAGAGAAATCATATAAATAGAAAAACTAAGAAGAGAGAGAAAAATCAAATAAAATGGTCAATTTTCAAAAGTAAATCAAAAAATAAAATTAAGTGCTCAATTAAGTCAGTTAAAATTTAAGCTAATTAGATGAGAGAGAATATACTAGCTATTATATTTGTATATGAGGTTCCACTTAAATAATAGTTCTTTAGCTAACTTTTGATTATGTCATGTAATTATTTAAACATTAACCATGATAGATAATTAAAAAATCTTTTTATCTATGCTATGTATTTTTTCCTTAATATTTTGGGCACCTAGATTTTCAAGTTTTTTGCTGAATAATTGACTAATTTTTAAATTTAAATGTAGAAACGCTTTATATGAAATAACTACAATTGATCAAATTGAAATTAATCGATTTGCAAAATCAAAGTTTCTAAAAAACACATTGGACATTTTTGAAGTAAAATTGAGATGAATTGTTAATTAATTCATAGATTAAGCTTTCCTAGTTTGAGCAATGTAAAATATTTATTTGCAAAAGTAAATTGATATTATCTTAAAAAAAAAATATATGGCGCAAATTGATTTAAAAGTGATAAACATGTAACTAATATCCATATGTATTTCTCAAATATTCAAATTTTGTAAAATAACATTTATAATATATATGAGATATTTTGCCAAATAAAATGGCAAAATTATTTAAGTATTTTTTAAAAAATAATTTCAAACATAAAAAAAATATTTATTTACATTATTTGAAATATAGAAGCTTAATCTATATCTATAATATATTAAAAGTGCGAAGACCCTTAGAAAAGTTATATATATATATATATTATTATATATATATATATATTATATATATATATATATTATATATATATATATTATATATATATATATATATTATATATATATATATTATATATATATATATATATATATATTAAAAGTGCGAAGACCCTTAGAAAAGTGATTTGAACTTTTTGTCCTTCATTAAAAGACTCTTCTTTAGACAAGACTGTCTTTTTGCTATTTTCTTCAATTTATTATTTAATTATTTTTATCATATTAACTAGACTCCTAAAATATATGGGACTCTAAAATATATGGAAGGAGAATCAATTAATATTTTCCTTTGTACTGATCAATTAGAAAAATATTCCTAAAATAGGACTCTATTAAGAAAATACTTCTATAAATATTGAAATGCACGTTAAACTAGAGAAGAAACTGATTTACTTATGGGAAAAATATTATTCACGTTCATCTAACTTGATTCGATTGTATGTTTAGATTGATGGATGCTTAATTTTCTAACCCTCAACTTCTTCACAATTTTTGTCAACATAATAGAATTCAACGTGTGTGTAAATATATATCTTCTTTGTTTTTATTCAAGTCAAATTTTGCTCAGACAAGAATTATTTCATAAAAACTGCAGCTTTGTGATCAGTATTGTATTATTTTGTTGTAATTTACAGATCGTAGATGAATTTACAGGTCGTAGATGAATGTCGGTCGGCTTTGAGAATTTTTTTTAGGTAAAGGTCATGCTTAATTGTATTATTTTTATATCTCTGTTTTGAGATTTTTTTGGTGTAAAGATAACGTTTAGTTGTATTATTTTGATATCTCTATTGCCGTATTATTTTGTTATAGTTTACAGGTGGTCTATGAGTGTCGGACAACTTTGAGAAATTTTTTATGTAAAGGTTAGATTTAATTATATTATTTTGATGTCTCTATCATTGTATTATTTTGTTGCAGTTTACCGTTGATAGATGAATGTCGATCGGCTTTGAGATTTTTTTTTTTGGTAAAGGTTATGTTTAATTAAATAAATTCTCCAAAAGATATTGAATTTAATTATTGTATTCATCTTTATTATTTAAACAAATATTCTAACGTTTGAACTCAAAAAAGTGAGGTACACATGCCAGCCGCGTACACCTAAACTAGTACTATGTCAAAAGTGTGAAAGTGCTTACAAATATTGTTTGAAATTTTTGTCCTTAATTAAAAGACTTCGCAATAGAAAAAATTAACTTTTTACCTTTTTAATTCAATTATTATTTTATAAGCTTTATAATTGATTATGATCTTGAAACATTAAGGAGTTCTAAAATATATGATAAAGAAAAAAGAGTTTTAAAAATTAATATTGAAAGTATTTTTTTTCTTCGTAGTATATGTAAAAAAAACTGTTCTAAAACATATGGTAAGAAATGTTGGGGAACAACAATAATAACAGTTGAATATTAAATAAAAATAACTGCGATATTATTTTAAGAGATATAATAATTATACTTGAGTCGTGCTAGACACTTCCCTAAGAAACTATTTCAGCAGTGTGAAATGTTTCCCCAGGATTAAACAAGAACTTCCCTAATTAATTAGAGGATACAAGAATCAAAAAAATTATTAATACAAATTCCAGCAAGTTAAACTATAGGTTTACTAAAATGATAACTAAATTATTAAAGAGAAAATTTAGAGAGGAAATTTGAATGTTCAAGATTTCTGTAAAGATTGAAGGAGTATTTATAGGTAAAACTTAGCTTCTGAAGTACACCTCTTGATGGCTTCTAAAGTAAGCTTTCTCAAGTATATGTCTTGATGGTTTCTAGAATAAGCCTTCTCAAGTCTATCTCCTGATGACTTTCAGAGTAAGCTTTCTCAAGTATATCTCTTGATAGCTTCTAGAGTAAGTTTTCTCAAGTTTATCTTTTTATGGCTTCTAAAATACATTTAAAGATATGGTTTTTTCAATACACTTCAAATGTAAATTATTTTGAAATAGATAAATAATTTTTCTACAATCCCCATATTATTTTAAAATAATTTATAGAAAAAGAATTTTAACTTGCTGGATTTGCATGGACAAAATGAAATAGGTTTGATGTCTTCTGGACTATGAACCAAACTTAGACCAATAAAATTTAACTTATAGAATTATCGGTGAAATATAATATTTTTATGAACCGAATAATTCTTTTTGTAAGCCAGAGATTTTATGAATCACATTTTGACCGTAACTTTGTTGTTCAACGCGATTTTGTGCCAATAGGCCATGCGCGTGCCTGGTATTCATGAAAGTTATAGAGACTAAAGCCAAAAGTCTCATAGGAACGGCCTCATTCCACTTCTCATATAGGTGAATTCATCAAGTGTATACTGCTTTAAATACACCATCCATAAGGACTATGAATTCATTAAGGTCAATAACTCATCCCTCCATTTTATTAGCAGTTCAAGCACTCTCAATAAGTGCGCAGAGTCAATATCGACTTGTTATTACCCATATGAACCTACTTCATGGGATCTCCAATCACATAGGTTGGGTTACCATCTCTATTGACAATCAAATTGGCCTTAACCCCATCTTTTTTTTATGTTTGAAGAATTAATTTTCTTCCCACGGGTTTAGTCAGTGAATCGGCCGAATTCAGTTCTGACTTCACATAATTAATGGAAATTGTTCCATCTTTCAGCAATTGCTTAATAACATCATGCCTCAATTTCATATGTCTGCTCTTACAACTGTAAGATTTATTCTTCGCAATAGCAATTGCGGCGTGACAATCACAGTGTATATACACAGGAGGCATCAGATCATCCTTATTTAAAGGGATATTAGACAACAGATCATCCTTTTTAAAAGGGATCTTAGGCAATCGATCATCCTTTTTAAAAGGGATCTTAGGCAACAGATCATCTTTCTTAGAAGGGCTATGAGGCAACAAATCATCCTTTTTAAAAAGGGATATTCGCTAAGAAATTTCTTAGCCATTCAGCCTCAGTACCAGCTAACTCCAGAGCCACAAACTCTGATTCCATAGTTGATCTTGCAATGATTTTCTGCTTAGCTGATCTCCATGATACTGCACCACCACCAAGGGTGAACACATAACCACTAGTGGATTTCGTCTCATCTGAATCAGAGATCCAATTTGCATCACAATAACCTTCTAAAGTTGATGAAAATTCACTATACAAGATACCATAATTCACGGTTCCTTTCAAATATTTCATCAATCGCATTAATGCATACCAATGCTCATTATTGGGATTGTGAGTATATCTACTCAGTCTACGTACGACGTAGGCTATATCAGGCCTAGTAAAATTCATTAAATGCATTAGACTCCCAATAATCTGTGCATACTTAGACTGAGCTACTGGGTCACTATTATTCCTTTTTAATTTAGAATTAGCATCATAAGGAGTGGCTACATGAGTTACCTCCCAACATTCAAACTTCTTTAGAAGTCTTTCCATATAATGTTCTTGTGACAACATTATACCATCTTCACTCCTCATAACTTTAATTCCCAAAATCATATTTACTTCACCCAGATCTTTCATATCAAAGTTAGTAGACAAAAATAATTTGGTACGCTCCACAATATTTAAACATGTACCAAATATAAGCATGTCATCAACATATAAGCAAATTATCACATAATCATTGTCTACCACTTTTGTATAAACACATTTATCCACCTCAACAGAAGAAAAGCCGTCTTTTATTAAGACTTGATCAAATTTCTCATGCCACTATTTCGGAGCTTGTTTAAAGCCATAAAGAGATTTAATTAATTTACAAACTTTATTTTCTTGTTCAGAAATTACACATCCTTCAGGTTGAACCATATAAATTTCTTCATCTAAATCTCCATTTAAGAAAGCTGTTTTCACATTCATTTGATGGATAAAAAACTTATGAATTGATGTCAAAGCAATTAATACTCGAATAGAAGAAATTCTTGTTACTGGTGCAAAATGTATCAAAATAATCAATATTTTTCTTTTGAGAAAATCCTTTATCTACTAACCGAGCTTTATATTTATCTATAGATCCATCCACATTAAGTTTCTTTTTGAAAATCCATTTACAGCCAATCGGTTTTGCACCAGGAGGTAAATCAGTTAAAACTCATGTATTATTTTTCATAATTGAATCAAGTTCAATTTTTATTGCCTTTTTCTAAAATTTAGCATCAGAAGAAGATACAACTTCAAAATAATTTGATGATTCATTATCAACAAGAAAAGTTTGAAAATCATTTCCATAAGAGAAATATTCTTTTCTAGGCCTTTTACTCCTTCTCAGTTCCTCAATATTAGAGGTCGATTCATTTTTTTTTTCAACAGGTGCATGGGAGATTTTATCACATAGTGGAAAAATATGTTCAAAGAATTCAACATTCTTTGTCTCGATTATAGTATTAATATCAAGTACATCACTTTTCAAGAAAAGAAATCTGCATGCAACACTATGTTCAGCATATCCAATAAGCATGCAATCAACAGTTTAAGAATCTATTTTCCTCTTTTTGGGTTCAGGAAGATGAACTTTAGCAAGGCAACCCCACACTTTTAAATATTTCAAATTAGGCTTATAACCTTTCCACAATTCATAAGGGGTTTTGCCAGTTCTTTTATGAGGAACTCTATTCTGTAAATGATACACAGATAAAAAAGCTTCACCCCACAAATTATCAGAAGCATTAGAGCTAATTAACATAGAATTCATCATTTTTTTAGTGTCCTATTTTTCCTTTCAGCTATACCATTAGACTCAGGAGAATAAGGCGGAGTTACTTCATGAATAATACCTTCTTTTTCACAAAAAACATTCAAAGATACATATTCTCCACCTCTATTAGATCTAATTCTCTTGATTTTTCTACTAAGTTGATTTTCAACTTCAGATTTATAAGACACACAAGCATCAAATGCATTATCTTTATTTCTAAGCAAATATAACTTAGTAAATCTGGAGAAATCATCAATAAAGGTCACATAATATCTTCTACCACTTCTAGTCATAGTTTGTTTTAAATCACCCAAATCTGTGTGAATCAAAGATAACAATTCAGTTTCTCTATCAACTGAAAAACATGATTTTTTTAGTAATTTTAGCTTCAGCACATATTTCACATTTATTGAAATAATTTGAATCCAAACCAGATATTAAATCAAATGATTGCAAATTCTTTATATATTTGATATTAACATGTCCTAATCTAGCATGCCATAAAGAAATAGACTCAATCATATAAATAGAAGCTGATGCATTATTATTGATAATATTAAGTACATAAAGTCCATGGTTACAATAGACTTTTCCCATAAATACATTATTTTTTTGTCAAAATAAGCTTATTAGGTTCAACAGACACTTTCATTCTAGCTTTATCCAGCAAAGCCACAGAAATCAGGTTTGCTCATATTGTAGGAACATGTAGCACATCCATTAGGGCTAAATTTTTTTCCCAAGTGAGTTTTAGGAGTACTTTACCCTTGCCCAAGACTTTAGCAGTTCTTGAGTCTCCAAGGTAGACTACTTCACTATTATCTCCTATTGATGTATATGAGACAAATGCTTCTCGATTTATACAAATGTGTCGAGTAGCTCCAGAGTCTACCGCTCATTCTTTTATATGTGCCACCATATTTACTTCAGAAATAACATTTGCAATTATTTCATCTCCTTTAGCTAAATTAGCTTTGGGAGGATTTCTCATTTCTTTGTTATTTGTCATTTTGTACCTACATTGAGCGGCATAATGTCCTGATTTTTCATAAGTAAAACAAGTGCCTTTTCTTTTCTTAAAACTGAGATTATTAGGCTTGTAACCCTGAGACTTATTACCATACCTTTTGTTGTTGCTGTATTGACCTTGTACTAAATTTGCGTTGAGCGCAACCTGCTTAACTTTGAATGACTCTTACCTGTTGGTATCTTCAATTAAAATATGAGTTATTAGTTCCTCAATAGTAAAATTTGTCTGCTTATGTTTCAAGTTATTTTTATAGTCATTCCATGATTCAGGCAATTTTTCAATCAACACCCCAACAACAAATTTTTTTGGTAAAGTGATGTCCTCAACCTTCAAATTTTCTAACAGTTTTTGATATTCATTTATTTGAATTTTTATTTCTTTAACATCACTCATTTGCCAATTGTAAAATTTTCCAACCACAAACTTTTGTTTGGTTACATCTTTAGTTGTAAATTTCTTGATTAAAGCTTCCCAAATGACTTTTGCTTCTTTGCAACTGTAATACACATCAAATAGTTCATTAGAAATTATTTGTAAAATAGTATGGCGACATACCTTATTGGCGTATTGCCATGACTTCAAAATTTTTCCATCAATGTCTGCACCAGGTTGTGCTTGTGCCAAAGCATATGCAACACCATGAACATCAAGTAGTGAAAAATTCGGTCTTGCCATCTTTTAAAGTTTTCATTAGCGAATATTTCAATATTTGAAACATCAGGAAACGACTTTGCATATGGTAGAACAACCGGAACAAGAACATTAGGAGTTGGTTTGGTAGCAGAAGTACCAGGAGTAGAATTACTTGCCATAGTTTCTTATATTGTTGGGGAACAACAACAATAATAGTTAAATATTAAATAAAAATTACTACGATATTATTTTAAGAGATATAATAATTATACTTAAGTTGTGCTAGGCACCGTCCTAAGAAACTATTTCAGCAGTATGAAATATTTTCGCAGGATTAAACAAGCACTTCCCTAATTAATTAGAGGATATAGGAATCAAGAAAATTATTAATACAAATTCCAGCAAGTTAAACTATAGGTTTACTAAAATGATGACTAAATTATTAAAGAGAAAATTTAGAGAGGAAATTTTGAATGTTCAAGATTTTTGTAAGGATTAAAGGAGTATTTATAGATAAAACTTAGCTTCTCAAGTATACCTCTTGATGACTTCTAAAGTAAGCTTTCTCAAGTATATCTCTTGATGGCTTCTAGAATAAGCCTTCTCAAGTCTATCTCCTGATGACTTTCAGAGTAAACTTTCTCAAGTGTATCTCTTGATAGCTTCTAGAGTAAGCTTTTTCAAGTTCATCTTTTTATGGCTTCTAAAATACATTTAAAGATATGACTTTTTCAATACACTTCAAATGTAAATTATTTTGAAATAACTAAATAATTTTCCTACAAGAAAAAGTGATGAAATATATGATAAAAGAGAAAAAAAGAAAAATATTACTTAGTAATAGATATTTCTTTTCCCAGAATTAGTGTTACATAGGTTTTACTTTCAAAAAAATCCTAATTCTATGTATACGTTGCGTATGTGTTCATGCTTTTTTTTTTTTTTTTTTTTTTTAGAATTTAAGTTGGGAAAAAAAATTCCTCTTTCGTTGTGTACGTTGCATGTGTTTATTTTTAGACTTTAACTTGACAAAATTACTTGAAATTTTTATACGTATGGGTTAAGTTCTTTTTTTTTTCTCTTTTTTTTTTTTTTTTAGAAAAAGAGTAAAAGCCATTTAGGCTATTTTATGAATTTAATCAAATATAAAAAATAAAAGGACTACTAAGTTGAAGTATGAATTGCATAAGTACCTAGAAAAAGTTCAAAATAATATTTTGAGTCCTAAAATATATGTGAAGAGAAAAATGTATTTTAAAAATTAAGAATTTATAAAACATATAGTATTTTGATCTAGATAAGAAATCATAATATTTATCGTTGGTACAATATATAAATCATTTAAGATATATTATTTATAAAATAAATTTTATACTAAATATTAAGGCATGTTAAGGCAATGAAAGTCGGAAAGATGATGTTGAGTACTATGTTTCTTGTTGTTGCAACAGGAGAAAATAGGAAGGTTTTGTTCCAAAAATTGAAGGATTAGATGGTTTTGACGGAAAGATCATGCATTCTAGTGAATATGGAAATGGAAAGAGTTTTAAGGATAAAAATATTTTAGCTGTTGGTTGTGGAAATTCAAGAACGGAAATTATTTGTCTAACTGGGGTGCTCAGATCTCTATTGTTGTTCGTAGTCCTGTAAGTTCTCTTTTACTATTTAATTTTCTTATGTAGGTCTTTTTTATCTCTCAGTTTAGTCAAAAGAACTTGATCAATTCTGTCTGTTTTATTTTATGTGAATTTTATTTGATTGAAACAAAAAAATTTTCCTTAATTTTTTTTTTCTTAAAAAACCTTGTGATCTTAAATGTGCTTTGATCTTTTTATCGCTAAAAGTTAAAATCATATCATTAAAGGTAAAATTATTTTTTAAATAATATAAAAATATATCATTTTTTACAAAAGAGACCGAAAAAGAAATAATATCACACAAACATGATCTTTCAATATTAGTTGTATCAAAGTTCATTATAATAATCATCATGTTTTAGTTTTTCTGGTTTATAGGTACACGTTCTGACGAAGAAAATGGTCCAAAGGGGAATCTGTTAATATTCCATGTAATATAGTGGATCAAATGTTAATGATGTTAAGCAAACTAACATATGGAGATCTTTCTGTCTTTGGAATAAATAGGCTAAAAAGGGATCTTTTTATCTTAAAAAAACTACTGGTAAATCTTCTGTTATTGATGTTGGAACAATCCATAAAATCAAAGAAGATAAAATCAAGGTATAGGGAATAATTATTTTATTTAATAAATTTTTTTTTTTTTCAAAATATAAATTTATTTTGCAACTTTTATGGTCGGTCTTATTTTGTACATCGGGTTTTACCTTCGATAAAGACATCAAAGGAAATTATGTTAAATTTACTTATGGTACGAAGAAACAGTTCGATGCCTTGATTTTAGCTACAGGATACAAAAGCACAGTTACAAAATGGCTCAAGATATTTATAAATTTTGTGCTCAGAGTCGAAATTTAGATTGTAACAATCCAACTTTCATTTTAAGTTTTAACACCTCGATTTAGGATTCAAGATTTTGTATAAGTAAATGTAGCCATTCTATCCTAAAATCGAAACGTTAAAACTTAAAAAGTAAAGGTTGTGTTGTTGCATGGTCTTGAAAATTGAATTTAGTTTTTTTTATTTACAATAATAATAAAAAATCCTAGATTTAAAAAGAAGATTTGAAGATATGATCTTTTCAAGTTTGATTGTTTTGTGAAATGCTTTGCGTAAGATAATGGTGTGCTATTCAATGAAAATGGAATGCCAAAAAAGAAAAGTCCTTGTCACTGGAAGGGGGAGAAAGGTATTTATTTTGCAGGATTTGCTAGTGTTGGTTTATTTTTATTTTTTTTTTTGTTTTTCATTCGATGTTCGGTGTCCGCATTGGAGCCCCGATTAATCCGGATCGCGCGTTACAGAGCTCATTAAGATGGCAGCGCTCCCAATAGAGTTTACTCCATACTCAGGGTCGAACTCTCGTCCTCTGATTAAGGATGGAATAGCCCTTATTGTTACACCATCTGATGCCAAGAATATAACTGGCGATATCAATAAGATTTTGATGCACATTTGATGTGTGCTGGTGGTGAGATGGATGAGATCGCTTTACCTTTTAAATTGGACATTTTGAATTTGAATTTTGAGCATGGAGAGTATCTTCATGAGGAGTATTCTTTATTTGAGTGCATCATAGACTATTAATCATGCGGTTTAGCTATGGTATTATGTTACATTTTTTATGTAAGACTTTTTACCATATTTATTCAAATCAATAAAGTTTCGTTTTAAAAATAGATCATTGTGTTTGTATGCGTGTCCAATAGTTATACAGTAGACGATTTGTGTGTGGAGTTTTATGGCTCCTGCATGGAAGTTTAAATTGTTGGTTCTTCTAAGTTACAAATTTGTGTTCACAATCAAACATAAAGTTGGACAAATATTTTTATGACTGTAGCACATGATTAAATATAATCTTATCTTGATTATTAGAGTGGTCGCATTTTAATTTCTTGTGTTAGTACACTTAGTGTGTATTGACCGAACCCAGTAGAGATGATTGTTCATAGAGAAAGGACATTCGCCTTAACTTTCGATGACATCATTCAAAATCACTATGTGAAGAATCAAGCTTTGGTCGCATGGAGGGCACGGGATCATACTTGGAGGGGTCGTTTTGAGCATGCCACTAAAAAAAAACCCGAGTGTGGAAGATTGCTTGGAGCCTTGAAGACTTGAGGACTCTTGGGTTTGGACCACACTTGTTGATTCACGGTTTTGGTTCCCTTTATTAAGGGCATTTTGGTCACTTAGCCTCAAGGACATTTTGGTCAATTATCCTTGTCTAAGTGACACTCTATGACCGCCCCTCCTCATTAAGGGCATTGGAGTCATTTTGTGTTTATTTTGTAATAGATTATAAATAGGCTCCTTTAGTCTTACTTTCGGTAGTTTATGAATGATAAACATTTGACATATTGTAATTCCTCTCTCTTGATAGTAGAACACCTTAGTGTAGTCTTAGTTAGGGCTTGGAATAATCATTGTAGTTTAGGGCTTGGAAAAGCTAATATTGACCTTTGCTTGGAAACGGTAGATCTTGAAGTGAGTTGATTCCCTTGGCGGTCACCGTAAGAGTGTGGTGTTGATTATTACATTTATTAGCGGTTAGTAATTGATATACACTTGGTCCTTAATCTTGTAATAATCTATGTCTCACTTTCTATCCTTTACTTTCTTGTAAATCGTTATGGGTTGTGTTCTTGTAATCCAAACTCGTGACTTCTTGTTCTTGTTCCATTGTTGTTGCTCTTCATCTTGTTGTTATTAACATAGTTTGGATGTTGGCTATTTTGGTGTAATAAACACCTTGTTCTCTTCTTGTTGTGGTGTTCTTGTGAAACCGAGACTAGGTCTCCAAAAGGCTCTCTGGTTTACCTAGTTTTGTGGACTGTTTTGTGCCTTTTCTTATGTTCCATGGGTTGTATCATATCAGATAGCAACTCGTCTTCTCCAAATAATAAGAAAGAAAGATTTTACAGAGCTTTTATAGTAAATTTATAAAAATAATATTTATTCCTCAAGATATCAAAAATTTAGATCGACTACCTGTATTCATCAATTTTTAGCTACAGATCGATCTCAATATCGACTTCAAACATAACGACAAAGAAAAAAAAATAGTGAAAATGCCTAACTTAAAGACAATCAAAATTGAAAACAAAGTGTACATATGACCACCAAAATTAGGGAAAGAAAAAGGAAGCTTGAAATATAAACGAAACAAAATTTTGAGTAAAATTCATTATGTCAAAAAATTAACATCGCTTTCTACTTCCAAAATGTGATTAAAAATTGAAAACATATAACAATGGAAGAGAAGTTAAGAAATAGAAGAAATTTTCGAAATACACAAATTGAAGAGCTTAAAGTTGAAAAATATAAGTAGTAAAATAAAAAAAGGGGGAAAGTCAAGTTGATCGTGGAATTCGCCGGAGAGAGAAAAGAAGAGGGAGAGTAGAGTTTTCTTACCAGTGAGATTCATCGGGAAAAAAAAAGAGAAGGAAAAGTGAAATGGGTTAAAGTGTGAAGAACTTGAATTTTTACTTGACTCTTTATTAAATGGATAGAAAAAGTTATATTATATTATTTAAATAAGGATGAGACACACACAATATTTGAGAACATAGTTGAAGTAAAAAATGTGTATGTATTATCGTTAGAACTGGTTTTGAGGGTAATAGGACGTCCGCAAAGTTAAAGTGTCTTTTAGTAAATTCGGGACAACTTCAATGGTGCCTTTATTTCTTTTCTCTTGTTCATATTCTAAATGTATATGAAACAACTTCTCTAGATCGTTAAATGTACTTATACTCATAATCTTGATATAATTATTATGATCAATGTGATTAATTTTTTATTTTTATCTATCAAAAGGTGAAACTCTTTTGTTGGTTAATACATTCCTGCTAGATTGGATGATAGCAACCCATGTATCAATCTTGTGATCGATTATACCTTTTTATGACTGTTTATAAGTTTTCATGTGAAAATGATCCTGCGAGTGAATTTTATATCCGTAATATGAAAGAAGTTAAACGTTGAAATAAAGGATTAAATTAATCAATGAATTAAATTGTCAGAAATTTAATTCAACTGATAGGTATATGTAATCTTAACACGGAGAGTAAATAAGGTTTAATGAACGATTTTAAAATTATACATAGGAGTGCTATTACAAAATTTTAGTTGAATAATTTGTAATTTATTATGATAGGTTAATTCATTCATTTTGCGATCCCATAATTGAAAGCCCCATTGATAAAAATTTTGGTCCTTGTTATGCCTAATTAAATGATAAACTTGGAAGAGATCAGTTTTTTAGAAGTAGTAAAATACTACACGATTTTGGTTAAAGGTAACTGGTCTTCAAGAAGAAAAGTTGTACATATTTTGGATAGGATTTTACCCCAAAAACGTGCACAATGACTTGGAGAGGAAGATTCCTTCATGTTTGCAACTAGGATTTTAATGTGTACAATATATAAACATATTCTTAACTTGGCCTCAGCCGACCTCAATTGTCTCCAATCTTAGATGTGCACAAGTAGGTACTTAAAACTTCTATAAAGTTGAACAAATTGTAACAATCTGAAACTTTGATGAAATATGTGAAATTTGTGATTTTAAGTGATTTGACTGTTGTACCCCTCTCCGTAGTTCTATTATGGAATTTTTGGGGTGTGGGGGTGATTACCATGATTTTCGCTGCATTTTGGTACCATTTATACGATACTGTGATTTTTGATGGCTTCGAGAGCCTGATTTTGGACTTTTGTGGATATCTTTTGATCCGTATAACAGATGGCTAAACAGACTATGTCAGCAGTTCCAAAATGTCAATTTTAGGTTGGGTAGACCTTTGGTTCGGGTATCGGTGCACCCGAGCTCATTTTGACCCATTGATCGGAAAGTTGGAAAATTAAAAATATGGGTGTGGGACTCATATTTAGTCTAAACGACCTCGGATAGAAAATCTGACTTCACCAGTAAACCCGAAACGTTAATTTTAGGGTGGTAACATGTTTGGTGTGATTTTATAATTTTTAAGTCTCATTTCGACCCTCGGTTTGGAAAATTATGATTTCAGATTTTGGGGGTCAACTTTGTGAAAATGACATTTTTTTGAAAATCTGACTCGCCTACGAGTCTGAAACTTTGAATTTAGTGTGATTGCATAGTTCATTTGTATATATCGAACTTTGAACGAATTTCGGACACCCTGTCAAAATCCGTTAGACTAAAAAAATTGCTATAGCAGAAAAATCTGCTATAAATTGCAAATTTTTCTCCTTTTTTTGGGCCCATTTTGCTCATGTTTCATCTTTCATCTTGAGAGTTAAACTTTAAAATAGTGTCAAAGCTTAAAAGTGAAGCTTGTGCGAGTTTGGATAGCTAGATTAACTTTTATTTCTTGATTCTATTACAGATTTAAGGTAAGAATTCACCCTTTTATTAGTAATTTCTTGATTAATATCTCAAAACTCCAAATATCTTAGGGCTTGATTTTAAACCCTAATTTCACTCCTTTTAACTTGAATAATATTTTTATCTTATAATTACTAGTTTTTCATCAATTTAACCTTCTAAACAACTCCGATTCTTGATTTTAACCCGGGTTTCAAAGATTTTATACGGTAAAGCTTAAAAATGGGTTTTCTTCGATTTGAACCTCATTTTTGTCTCGATTCGACTTGAATTTTCCGCTGTAGATTTCTAAAAATATGGAGAACACATTTTAAAAGTAAAGTTATGATTTTGCCCTTCTTTTTTGAAAACCAGTTTTGGGAGTCCGTTTTGACTCCGAACCAAAAGTAGTCAGTACGGGTGTATTTAGTTTTGTTTTGATGCGTAGATTCCATAATTAATATTTTAGAGGAGTTAAGGATCGTTTGTGGAAAGTAAGGTCATGGGTTCAAGGTGGAGCTGATCGGTTTTGGCTTTTGAGGTAGGTCATGACTTAACTCTTTCGGACTGGGTTGGATAGTAAATGATGGTACAAAATATATGTTAAGGGTGAGAACTAATCATGAAAATAGCTATATATGTGTTGTGCCCATGTGGGGGCCTATATGCGATGTAATTATCGAAATTGAGATATTATATGATATGCGTGATCGTGTATGTGATATTGATAGCCTTGAATATTTGTGAATAATTGTATTGTGTTGTTAAAATGCTTAATGTAGTAGCATTGGTGTATTGTGATTATATTCATACTTTATTGGCATATGAGACATGTGAAAATTCATGGATGAAACAAAAATAATGAGTGGATATTAGCTCACATAGTTGTGGAAATGTATCGTTGTGGTTGGTTATGGAAATATATCACTTGTTTGGTTGTGAAAATACTCATTGTGATTGGTTGTGAGCATTACATCCTCATATCATACTCATTCATGAAACATTGGTACCACCGTGGCAACACCTGGATAACAATAACAATACCTTTTTAAAAAAATCTTCCCCGAAGAATGTGTCGGGGAGGATATATTGTAACACCTTATAATACTATTTACGAGGGATGTGCCAAAAAGGAAATATGAGATATGTGGATTGTATATTGGTTGACGAACCCCCATGGGTCCTATGTCGCAAAGTTTTAGCTTCGTAGGTGTATATGGGGATTGTGCGATGATTCCGGAGGTTGTGCAATGACCTCGTGCATCATCATCATCATCTCATATACATTACACTTGCTTTATTGTGTTTATATTGTGTTGTATTGTCATATTGACTTGCCATTTATGTAATTGTCTTATCTTCTTTTACTTGTATTTGATGAGCTTGTATATGCATGTTTCCCCTTGTTCTACTTATATGTAATATAATGCATATTTGTATTCTATCTTGGTGTGATGTTACAATATATATGATATATTAGAAATATTAGTGCAAGCAATGTGGGCTACCGTTGTGGGACATTTTCTAATTGCAGGTGACGTGGCCTTAGGATATATTTTGTATGCTTTATTTAATACTTTTCTTGGTCGGACAATGATATTTACTGAGTACAAGTGGACCGTACTCATGCCTATTGTGCCCTTTTGGTACAGGTCCTAGCCCGAGTGCGCCTCAACTTGCTTGACTCAGGAAATTGTTGGAGCTTCCAAGATAGCGGTTGCACATTCATGTGTCTGGAGTTCACCTCTATTTTGTATTAGTTATGTATTTATTAGTATTAAAAGATAAATATTATTTCTTTGTGGTTGTTTTTCAGATGTATTTGACTCCTAGATAGTATTAGTAGTTCTTACACATTTGATACCAGGTTTTGAAGCTATGATTTCATGTGTTGATTTTATTCTTTCCGCTTTTATTATATCTATGTGGATCAACTTCATTCTAGAAGTCTTACCTTAGGGGAATTTCTATCTTTTTACTATGTATATCAGTTTGGTTGAGGGGCTTACTTGTCAAGGTTTGCCGCATAAAGTGCCATCATGACATCTGTTTTGGGTCGTGATAAATTGGTATCAGAACAGTTAGTTTCATTGGTCTCAATGGTGTATGAATGAAGTGTCTAATATAGTTTCGCGGATCGATACATAGACGTCCATATCAATCTTGGAGAAACAATAGGACGTCTTTTGAAAACTTTCCTCATTTTATTATTTATCGTGTGAAGTTCTTTCATACCTTATGTTTTGAGTTGTGTTTCACTCTTTCTGTGCAGATGGTGTGACTTATACTATCTTATTAGTTGAGAGATGCGGAGGTAGATTAGTGGAGGTCGTTTTTCAGTTGTAGACCCCGTGATTCTCTTGAGATGACTTGGTATCAGTTCGTCGAGGCTTTCTCAAGAGAGATTTGTGCCTTTCAGTTTGAGAGATCGTATGCGCGATGCATTTGATCATTTGGAGTAGGGCTCCGTGACGGTTGTTAAGTATGAGGAACACTTCCATGCCTTGTTTATATATTCCCATGGTAGCATTTCCACCGAGTCTGAGAGGATTCAAAAGTTCATGAAGGCTTTTGATGTTTCTGTTTAGTTGACTTCATCTCAGATGATTGTATTTGGAGCGTCTTTTCAGAGCATTGTGGATCATGCGAAGATGACAGAGGGCATTCTTCGGGTATCATAGAGAGGCGCCAAAAAGGTGCGCCGTTTTGGTGAGTTTAGAGGTCAGGTTTGTTCTGCCCCTCTTTTAATCGAAGGGTTTGGAAAATATTATTTTTTGACTATTTAAATTATTTCGAAACCTTAAAAAAAAAGTTTGAAACAATTTAAGAAATTATAGAGTCGCCACTTGAGTTTTGAGAAAATATCAAGAAAAACTAAAAATATTACTTAAAAGATTCAAAACAGAAAAAATCTTTTAAGTTTAGAAATTCCGAGTAAGTGGTTCCTATTAATACTCTTAGAAAGTTGTTAAGGCACCAAGAGTATTCACTAACTTGCGGTTATCCGAACTATTTGAAAATAATTTTTTTGACTAACTTTAAAAAGGAAAATAGATTTATGAAAAGAAAACGATTAAGGAAAAAATTGTCTTCAAGATTTGTGCAAAATAAATTTTAACGATTTTACGGAAATTTTTAACTAAGTCTAAGAAAACTAAGAACAATTAGCATATTAAGGGGAAAGGGGAAGACTAAATAACTTAATCCATTAGGCCCAAATCCATAAATCCTGTCCTAAGCTAATTTGGGGTTTTGATCCATCTTCACCTGTCCTAATCTAAATACTTGGGCTTTTGACCCATAACCTGTCCTAAGCTAAATACTTAGGCTTTTGACCCATAACCTGTCATAAGCTAGTTGTCGGACCTTTGAGTCCCAAAATCCTCTTTACCTGTATTAAATTACAACTTTGGATTCGAGGCCTAAATGAATGAACAAATAGATAAATAAATAAATAAATAAATAAAGAATAAGACAATACTAAAAATCGAGACTTTTCATGTCTCTTAGCGACCTCATCAATGGGTTTTGGCCCATTTTTCTTCTTCTTCTATCTTCTTGCACCTGCATGCCATATAATCGAATTTGAATTTAAATTTTGGACTTGACTCAGAGAGATAGGCCTCATTGGCCCATTACAAAATGCAAGAGGAAAGGATTCCATTTGGACTCCAAAACAGATTCATGCAAAGAAAAAGACACATGAATTAATACGTGTTCAAAAATTTTACACTTAATAGATAAATGATGAAATGGAAAAATAACATTCTCAAGCATAAAGAAATAGTAAACTGCGATATCAAAACAAATCAAATTATCCAAAGAAAAGAAAATTACCTCATATAACAAAGAAGAAGATAGAGGCTAACTTTTAAGAAAAGAAATCCTTAAACTCCAACTAAGATGACATTAATGATGATTCATACATCCAAATTATGACCAACTTTAGCGAAAATATGTAACGACCTATGATTTATCTTTCTAAGACATCATTTATTCTCTTTTGATATTCTAAATCAAAGAGAGACACGAATCAAATCTTTACACACACAAAGAGCACATATAACAATCCGAAGGGAGTAAGAAAATTAGAATAAAAGCTTAGCATCACTAAAAGTGAAATATTATTCAACAATCATACTATGCATGACTTAAAAATATCTAAATATCTCTATTTAGCCAAAAGAAATCCAATTTTTCTCACCATTTTGACATAACAACATGAGAAAAAAAAGGAATAAATATCTTAGATGGAAAATAAATCTAGCACTTCATCTCTTATTTGAGGATTTTGAAATCCATTAAAATAATTAGCAAGCAAATGACAAGTTCTTAACTTAACCAATTACTATTTTATTAAGGTAAAACAAACAATAATAACTATTCTTTTCGACATAAAGAAAACAACTTTACATGCTAAAAATAAATATATCTGCCAACAATGAATTTAAACAAAGCATAAGTACGTCTTTTAAGCAAAGATTAAAACTTTATCTATAAGATTAAAACTTTATCTATAATAATCAAATAATAAATTCAAGAAGGGGAAATAATCAATATTAACTATTCTTTTCAACATAAAGGAAACAACTTTACATGCTAAAAACACAACTTTTACATGCTAAAAATAAATATATCCGCCAACAATGAATTTAAACAAGGCATGAGTACGTCTTTTAAGCAAAGATCGAAACTTCATCCATAATAATCAAAGAATAAAGTCAAAGAAACATGTTCAACTATTGCTAACTTATTTTTATACCATGAACATGAAAATAACCATAATATCGATATGACAACGTCTTATGGCCTTCAAGGTTGCTACAACAAACAATCCCCACAAATAAAATTACAACTACGAACTATAAAGAAGGAGATGAAGAAGAAAATGAAAATAAAATTATAAGGGAAAAGGTGTGTTTACCTTTTCTGGGGAAGCAAAATGGGACTTCAAACTTTCTTCAGAGTCTTTATCACCACCGAAAAGCAATCTTTCGAGAATCCCGATTAGACTACCGCTTGAAAATTTTACTAAACAAAAGAAATTTAACTATTTGATCAAAAGGTTTTTCCACTCTTTGAGACTTGGTCTTTTTACCAAAATAGTGGTAGTATTTATATGAAAGGATAGAGATTCAGTTCTTTCATCCACCAATGTGAGAGAAAGAATTTAGGAGTGTTTTGGAAATTTTAAATTAAGGGTAAGAGTTGTTGGAGGATAAGGTGGGGTGGAATTGTATAATCTAGTACAAATTTTGAATTTCAAAAATGAAAAAAAGAATAAGGTTGAGGTGCAATTGTACAATCTAGTACAAATTTTGAAATTCAAATGGAAATGAGGATAATGTCGAGAGGGAATTGTACAATCTAGTATAAATTTTGAAATTCAAATTGAAAAAAGAACAAGGTTGAGGTGGAAATATACTATCTAGTATAAATTCAAAATTCAAATTGGAAAAAGGACTAGGTTGAGGTGGAATTATACAATATAGTACAATTTTTGAATTTCAAAATTTAAAATTCTTATTTTGGGATTGATGTTGGCATTTTTTTTTAAGGATTTAAAATAACCCCAATCAATTTAGGATTTAGTCAATTCATTAAATATTTAATCAAATTAAAAATCAATTGGCCAATTGTATCGCAATTATGGTCAATTTAATTTCAATTTTGGTCAAATTTAATAGATCGGCTAAATTAAATTAAAATTTGATACGAATTAATACTTTGTTTAATTCCGAGCTTCTGAATTTAATAAAAATCAAACAAATATTTTTCAAATAAATTATTTTCAAGAACAAATTATTCAGATAAAATAAATGTTGCAATTTTATTCAAAAATCAAAGAAACTTGAAATTAAACTTAGTTGTGGAGGGCAAAAATTAGGTGTCACAAGGTTTTTTGTAGTAGAGGTACCAGGGTAGGTCAGTGCAGATGGCGTTACAAAGTTCAGGTGGTGGATCTTCTAGTTCAGCATTTTAGGGTGGCTTTTCGAGCTCAATTGTACCTTCTTCTTTTGATACTGGTCATAGAAGTTGCTATGTGTGTGATGATATTGGCCATGTGGCCAGGGATCGTCCCCGTCGGATGGTTTGGACTACTTCTATTCTTGCTGTGAGGGGTAGGGGTGCTACCAGAGGTGCGAGGGGCACAAGTAGTAAAGCTCATGAGGGTAGCCGTGGGGCCACCGAGGCAGCTGGTGGTCGTGATTAGTGTTACTATACCATCCAGACCTGAGGTAGAGGCTTCTGATATTGTGATTACAGGTATCATCCCCATTTATTTCAGACCTACATCTATATTATTTGATCTAGATCGACTTTCTCCTATGTGTCAAAATATTTTACTTTGGGTTTTGATTCTGTTAGTGAGCCTCTTGCCATGCCTATTCGTGTATCTACCCTGGGTAGGTGATTTTTTAGTGGTGAATAGGGCACACTGATCTTGTGTTATGACTTTTGCCGGGAGTGAGATTTTTGGTAGATTTGCTCATATTAGATATGGTTGATTTTGATGTTATTTGGGGTATGGATTGGTTGACCCTTCATCATGCCGTCCTAGATTATTATTCCAAGACCGTGACTTTAGCTTCGCCGAGTGTGCCAAGGATAGCTTGGATGAGTGCACTTCACTTGGGTTCAAGAGGATTATATCTTATGTTCAAGCTCGTAAATTGGTTGAGAGGGGATGTTTATTGTACTTGACTCAAATTCATGATACCAGTGTTATTTCGCCTTTTTTTTTTGGATTTTGTTCATGTTGTCCATGAGTTTATAGATGTGTTCACTATGGACTTTCTTGGTATGCCTCTAGATTGTGATATTGATTTTACTATTGATTTTAAGTCGAGCACCAATCCCATTTTTATTTCTCCTTATAGGATGCCCAAACAGAGTTGAAAGAACTGAAGGATCACTTGCAGGAGTTGTTGGATAAGGGATTTATCCTGCACCTATCTTGTTTGTGAAGAAAAAGGATGGGTCATGTATTGATTATCGGCAGTTGAATAAGGTGATGGTTAAGAATAAGTGTCCTCTTCTTTGCATTGATGATTTGTTTGATCAGCTTTGGGTGCTGCAGTGTTTTTGAAGTTTCATTAAGGTCCGGTTATCACCAGTTGAGGATTAGAGCTTCATATATTTCAAAGACAGATTTTCGGACTTGATATGGTCATTATGAGTTCTTGATCATGTTCTTTGGGTTGACCAATGCCTCTGTTATGTTCATGAAGTTGAAGAATCGGGTGTTTCGACCGTATCTCGACTCTTTTATTATTATATTTATATATGATATCTTGGTGTATTCTAAAAGTGAGGTTGAGCATGAGGAGCATTTACGGGTGTGCTTAAGAGATTAAGGGATAAGAATTTGTGTGCCTAGTTCTTTGAGTGCAAGTTTTGGTTGGAGTCTGTTCTTTTTGGGGTCATGTAATGACTAATAAAGGTATTATGGTTGATTCAGCTGAGGTTGCAGCAGTTTGTGATTGGTCTAGACCTACTTCACTCACCGAGATTCAAAGTTTTATAGGCATAACAGGATATTATTGGCGTTTAGTTAAGGGTTTCTCTTCTATTACAGTACCATTGACCAAGTTAACCCAGAAAAAGATTTCTTTTTAGTGGTTCGATGCATGTAAGGTGAGCTTTCAAAATCTCAAGGATTTATTGACTTCGGCTCCTATCTTGACTTTGCTTAGAGAGAGGGCGTGAGTTTTTACCATCTTTTGTGATACTTTATATATTGGGTTAGGTGTTGTGTTGATGTAGGAGGACATGGTGAGTTCTTATGTGTTCATTAGTTAAAGCCTCATGAGAGGAATTATCCTACTGTAATACCCCGTACTTTTACCTAGCTTAAAATTATCCCAAAAATGTTAAAGACTTGTTTTAAAAGAGTAATCCACTTTTATACATATGGTATTTTCAAGATTTTCACTTTTTGTCATGTGGAAAATTCAATAAGCTTTCCATCGATACCAAATTTTCCCAAATCCGACACCCGGATGAAGAGTTAGAGCCTTTTTAGGTGCTGAGCCATCAGCGCATCGCGGAGCCAGCTTAAATGGAAATTGCCAATTTTCAGTTTGTTCCGCTATAGTGGAGCATCGCTCCAAACTTCCAGGTCACAAACAGAGTGGAAATGCGATAGCTCCGCGTCGCGCCACCATGCAATTTCCCATTTGCCACTTTCCAGAGACACGGTGCAATAGCGCTACATCGCGCCAAGGGTCCAGGTCGGGAAATTTTCACAAAATTAAAATATGTGTCCAAGGGTTAAAATGGTTAATTTCTCACTCCTATATAAACCCAATAACACGTGATTCAGCCAAATTTCACCCTAATTATAGTGTTTCTCTCAAGAACAAGCTAGGGTTTTCAATTGGGAATTCAAATTCAATACTCAAACTCAAGAATCTCTCTGTCAATCTCTATAGAATCAAGAACAAAGGTATGCACAGTGTTCATTCATGGATTGCTTTCATCCATGAATCCCAAGAATTTAGTTTTAAATCTTGTATTGTGAATATTTTGTTGTGGGTTGATTATGTTCATGTGATTATGGTTGTATGATTCCCAAGTTGGAATCTTTATGTGTTGTTCATGAACCTATGCTAGTATGTGGTCTGAAACATGTGAAATTGAGTTGAAATATGAAGTTTTGTTGTATTAATTTGATGGTCATGCCTATGCCCTAAGTCATGCATCCTAGGTGTTTGATAAAATGCCTAAGAGAATAAAATTATGCATTATAGCTTAATTGTGACCTAAGTGATAAATGCATGCTTTATCCAATGACCAAGAATGACTTCCATGATATTGTGTGCATTATGAATGATTGAGGGAATGTCCATGAGATCAGGTTGATGAAATTATGACTTGTTTATATGTTATTCCATTCATGTACAAGACTATGATAACCATGTGCTTCATGAAATCCCCAAATTAATGTATTATGAAGTGTTAATATTGGTCATGTGTTCAACAAGTGTCATGTACTGTCAGTTTCGTGTTATCAAGTCCTGGGGCTACTTGTACCCGACAATTTAGCTGTGTGCCTAGAGCCAGTGTCATGTTTTCACGATACGCTCAGTAAAGCCATGATCAGTAGAATTCAGTCAGTCATATGCCTCAGGAAAACTCAGTATCAGTCCAATCTTACTCAGTAACCTCAGTCAGTTATCAGATTTCAATAGCATTCCGTCAGTCAACGTAACTCAGTAAACTCAGCTTAGCTCCGCTAAACAATACCATTAGTATCAGTTCAGTTAATTAGTTCAGTGTTTATTTAGTTGGGAGTAGAATTCAGCACCGAGTGAACCCAAGGATGGGGACTCACCTGTTATTCAGTGGAGGGTGTGATCCTTAGAAGCAATCCTTGTGTTCCAAAACTACGTAGCCAGTGTAGGTAGAGATTCACCCTACGCGTTTAGGGATTTATACATCTCATTTGGGTTACCTACTAGAAGGGGTTGACGGAAGAGCTCCCTGTCAGAGAGGGTATACACATATCTTGTCTTTACTCGTGGCACGGTCCTGACACCCTTCCAGCTGGGGTTATAGGTTGGACCTTACTAGTTTAGTTTTGGGGCATGTCAGTTAGATGATTACCTCCCATAATCTCAGTTTTAGATCCAGTCTCAGGAATAGAACTCAAATAGTTCTACAGAATTTAGGACTATCAGATACAGTCAACTCAGTACAGTACGAAACTTAGCTAGTTCCATCAGTATCAGGACTGTCAGATATAGTCACTTATGTTATCAGTACTCAGACTCAGTAATCATGTTATCATAGACTTAGTTAATAGTATATTAATTATACAAAACCCATGTTATCAGTATTCAGTTTCAGGACTGTCAGGTACAGTCAATCAAACCAGTTCTTCATAATTAAAATTATCAGAAATAGTCCTTCTTTTATCTGTAATATGACATTAGTTCCTCAGTACTCAATAGAATTAGTCATTCAGTATCCCAGTATTAGTACTCAAATATTAGTAAATCCACGTTATCAGAATTCATGAGTCAGCATTATCACAATCTTAGTTACAGTTATGTATTCACGTGTGTATTCTCACATTCATGTTATATAGTCAGTTATTATTGTTCATACATATGAACCCTTGTATTTAGCCTACCTCACTTGCATACCAGTATATTTAATCGTACTGATGCATTTGCGCTATGGTGTTTTATACCATAGGTTTAGAAACACGAGCTCCCAAGCATCCTTAGTAGATCAGACGTTCAGCAGCCAGACTAACAGTGAGTCCTCATCATTAGAGAATAATATGATTATTTTATTACTTTATTATTTCAGTAGTTCAGAGTTAGTTGGGGACATGTCCCATTAACTCTACATTTTTTAGATAGTTTAGAGGCTTTCAGACTACAACATGTTTCAGACAATTTATTTAAGTTTTGGGTATTGTTATACCCTCATTACATACATTGTTTTATATTCAGTATTAGTTCAGTTTTGAACCTTATGGCCTTACAACTTATGTTCTGCATATTTACAGTATATTATTTAGTGCTCAGTTACAAATATCAGTCATGGGTTAGCTTATGGTCCTTTGGGGTCATGAGCACCGTGTAGCATTTCGAGTACCAGATTCAGGGCGTTACACCTACCCATGATTTAGAGTTGTGCGCATTCGTGTTTTCCTTGAAGTTGTGGAGGCACTACTTGTATGGAGTCCATTGTGAGATCTTCTCAAATCATCATATCCTTCAGTACTTCTTCACCCTGGAAGATCTTAATATGAGGCAGTGTCATTGTCTTGAGTTGCTTAATGATTATGACTTGATTATTCTCTACCATCTAGGCAAGACAAATATGGTTGTGGATGCCTTGAGCCGAAAGTCGACTAGCATGGGTAGCTTGGTGCATCTACTGACCCAAGAGAGGCCTTTGTACTTTGAGGTTCAGTCTTTAGTTAAACAAATGGTTAGGCTTTATATTTTGACACCTGGGCTTGTTTTGAAATTTATGGAGGCTAGATCTTCTTTGATGGAGCAGATTCAAGCTTATCAGTTTGATGATGTTGGATTGAGGTTGATTCAAGATAAGGTGTTGAGTGGGGAGGATAAGGAAGCCTCACTTAATTCAAATAGAGTTTTGAGGATTAAGGGTTGAGTTTGTGTACCAAGAGTGGTGATTAGATTAGGTTGATCTTGGAGGAGGCCATTGTTCCAGATATTCTATCTATCCAGGTGTGACTAAGATGTATCATGATTTGAGGCAACATTACTGGTGGGGTGGTATGATCCGATATGTGGCAGATTTTATGGCTTGATGCCTATGTTGTCAGAAAGTGAAGGCTGAGCATATGAGGCCTGGTGGGTTACTTCAGAGGTTACCCATTCCTGAGTGAAAGTGGGAACAGATCACTATGGACTTAGTGATTGGTTTTCCTCATACATCTCATAGTTCTGACAGTGTTTGGGTCATCGTGGATCGATTGACCAAATCATCTCAATTTATTCTGATTTAGGTCTCATTCAGAGTTGAGAGGTTGACCTATATATATATATATATTTATGAGATTATGCGTCTGCATGGTCTGCCGATGTCTATTATTTTAGATTGAGGTTCTATGTTGGCATCTTACTTTTGAGAGACTTTTCAGGATAAGTTGGGTACTCTGGTTAATCTTAGCATAATATTTCACCCCCATACTGATGTCTAGTCAGAGCCAACTATTTATATTTTATAGAATATGCTCCACGCGTGTGTGATGGATTTTGGTGGCAGTGGGAGCAATAATTGGCTTTAGTAGAGTTTGTATTTAATAATAGCTACCATTTCAGTATTGATATGGCCCCTTTTAAGGTATTGTATGGTAGGCATTATCGCCCCAGTAGATTGGTTTGGTGTTTCATAGGTGAGACCTCGAGGTGTGGACTTTCTTCGTGAGTCTTTGGATAAAGTCTGGGTCATTCAAGATAAACTTTGAGCGGCTTAGAGTTGACAGAAGTGCTATGGTGATCATATACTTCATGCCTTAAGATTTGGTGTTGGTGATTGTGTCTTTTTTCAAGTTTCACCCATGAAGGGTGTGATGAGTTTTTGGAAGAGGGGAAAGCTTAGCCCTAGGTATATCATCCCATTTTAGATTTTTTGGACTGTTGGTGATGTGGTTTATGAGTTGGCCTTTCCCCTTGATCTGTCAGCTGTTCATCCAGTTTTTCGTATTATGCTTCGCTGCTATATTCTTGATGAGTCTCATGTCATTCTTTGGGAGTCGGTTCTACTAGATGAGCAGTTATCCTTTGTTGAGAATCCAGTCTCCATTTTGGCTAGGGATGTTAGGCAATTGTATTCTTGAGTTATCCCTGTGGTTAAGGTTTAGTGGCGACATCGACTTGTAAATGGGGCTACTTGGGAGGTTGAGTCTGATATGCATAGTTCCTTTCCCTAACTCTTCATTAATTAAGGTATTTCTTTGTCTTAGTTTGAAGATGAACTAGTTTTTTAGTGGTGAATGATGTAACGACTTGAAAATTTGATGAAATATGTGATATTTGTGATTTTGTGTGATTTAACTATTTTACCCCTCCCTGTAGTTGTATTATGGTATTTCTGGGGTGTGGGGGTGACTGATATGGTTTCTGATGTATTTTGGCACTATTTATGTGATATTGTGGTTTTTGATAGCTTTGAAAGCCTTATTTTGGACTTATGTGGATATCTTTTGATCTGCGCGATGGATGACTGAACAAAATAAAACAACTCTGGAATATCAATTTTAGGTTGGGAAGGCCTTTGGTTCGGGTCCTGGTGCACCCGATCTCATTTTGACCTGTTGGTTTAAGTTAAAAAATTGGAAATATGGGTGTGGGGCCCATATTTGGTCTAAATGACCTCGGATAGAAAATTCGACTTTGCCAGCAGATCCGAAACATTGAATTTAGGGTGGTAACATATTTGAAGTAAAGTTATGATTTTTTCCTTCTTTTTTGGAAAGCCATTTTAAAGGTCTGTTTTGACTCCAAACCAAAAGTAGTAAATATGAGTGTCATTGGTTTTGTTTTGATGCATATATTTTATGTTTAATGTTTTTAGAAGAGTTCAGGATCATTGGTGGAAAGTAAGGTCATGGGTTCAAGGTGTAGCTGACCGGTTTTGGGTTTTAAGGTAGGTTATGGCTTAACTTTTCCAGACTGGGTTGGGTAGTAAATGATGGTATAAAATGTATGTTAAGGGTGGGAACTAATCATGAAAAATGGCTATCTATGTGTTGTGCTCATGTGGGGGCCTATATGTGATGTAATTTTGAAATTGAGATATTATGTGATATATGTGACCGTGTATGTGATATTGATAACCTTGAATACTTATGAATAATTGTATTATGTTGTTAAAATGCTTAATGTGGTAGAATTGGTGTATTATGATTATGTTCATACTTTATTGGCATATGAGACATGTGGAAATTCATGGATGAAACGAAAATAATGAGTGGATATTAGCTCACATGGTTGTGGAAATGTATCGTTGTGGTTGGTTATGGAAATATATCATATGTTTGAATGTGGAAATACTCATTGTGATTAGTTGTAAGCATTACATCCTCATATCATACTCATTTATGAAACATTGGTACCACCGTGGCAATACCTGAGTAACACTGGCAATACCTTTTAAAAAAAAACTCCTCGAGGGATGTGCTGGGGAGGAGATATTATAACATCATATAAAAGCATTTTCAAGAGATGTGCTATAAAGGAGATATGAGATAAGTGGATTGTATACGAATTGATGAACCTCCCATGGGTCCTACGTTAGGAAGCTTTAGCTCCGTAGGTGTATATGGGGATTATGCGACGATCCCAGAGGTTATGCGACGACCTCGTGCATAATCATCATCATCATATACATTGCACTTTATTGTGTTTATGTTGTGTTGTATTTCCATATTGACTTGTCATCTATGTAATTGTCTTATCTTTTTTTACTTGTATTTGATGATCTTGTATATGCATGTTCCCCCTTGTTCTACTTATATGTGATATTATGCATACTTGAGTTCTAACTTGGTGTGATGTTACTATATATGTGATATATTAGAACTGTTAGTGCAAGAGGTGTGGGCTTCCGTTGTGGGACATTTTATGATTGCAGGTGATATGCCCTTAGTGTATATTTTTTATGCTTTATTTACTATTTTGCTTGGTCGACCTATGATACCTACTGAGTACAAGTGGTCCGTACTCATGCCTACTGCTCCCTTTTGGTGCAGGTCCTAGCCTGAGTGCACCTCAATTTGCTTGACTCAGGCGATTGTTGGAGCTTCCAAGGTAGCGGTTGTTCATTCATGCGCCTGGAGTTCACCTCTATTAGTTATGTCTTTATTAGTATCCAGAGACAAATATTATTTCATTGTGGTTATTTCTCAGATGTATTTTCCTCCTAGATAGTATTAGTAGTTCTTACACCTTTGACACCAAGTTATGGGAGTTATGACTGCATGTGTTGATTTTATTCTTTTCGCTTTTATTATATCCATGTAGTTCAGCTTCATTCTAGTAGCCTTACCTTGGGGGCATTTCTGTCTTATCCCTATGTATCAGTTTGGGTGTGGGACTTTCTTGTCAAGGTTTCCTGCGACAAGTGTCATCATGATCCTTGTTTTTGGGTCGTGACACAAATAGATACATGTGTCCGGGCTGCAAAATTTAAAGGCTAAAAATTTCTTAATCTGCTTTGCTTCATTGGTTTCTTCAAACGAAATAGAAAAAGTAAAATGGCAAAATTTTGGTTGAGGTTATTCTATTTACTAGTTAACATGTCCATGCTTTCCGCGATCATAATAAATACTTTTCAAGGCATTTTTTTATAAATAAGTTCATACCCAAAAGAAGATGGAGAAGAAGACAAAGAAGAAGAAGAGGGAGAAGAGGAATAAGAGGAAAAAGAAGAGTAAGAAGAAGAAAAGGACAAGGAAGAGGAAGAAGAAAAGGAAGAGGAAGAAAAAGAGGAAGAGGAAGAGGAAGAAGAAGAAGAGGAGGAACAAGAGGAGGAAGGAGAGGAGGAGGAGGAGAAAGAAGAGGAATAAGAAGAGGAAGAAAAATATGAAGAAGAAGAGTTCCTTGATATGATCTATTTAACACAAGATCATATATGTACATAATCTTGTTTTAAAAGTCTTCATTTTTTTTAAAAAAAATTTACAAGTTAAAATATGAAAAATAACAAACATACCAATAATAATGCAAGCCAAGGAATAAGTTAACTATTTTCTAACCAAATAAAAAACAAAATCACAACCTCGTAAGAATATAGAATACTGAGAAACATCGATATTAATATTTCAAACAAACAACTCGTTACAAAATCATGTCACTATAGGGTTCCAAACTCGCGGTTCTTTAAATCTATCATAAATCGAAATAAAGCAGAGACTTATAAGCTTGACTAAGAAGGAACAAAGTTAACTTTGAGAAAGAAAATGAGTGCCCTAGCTGCAACAAAAAACAATAACGGTAATGTGTAAGAAATGGCCCCTTATTATAGATAGGGCCTTAGAGCTTTACTAATAAGAAACATACATAGGGCTAACTTTTTTCAGTTTGATCGGAATCGATTCTATGATTGAATAGCAGAAGTTATACTTAGTAGTAGAAACTCAGAGAAACAAACAGAGAAGGGACTCTTTCATACCTGCTAACTCCTAGACTAAGAAGTAGATCCATTGTTTTTGGCAGGAACAGTTCCAACCTTTGTTGTCCCTCGATAGAGTGAGTCTACTTAGAAAATTGACAGGGAACGGGGATCTGTTAATCAATATGAATCTCAAGAGAGTATGGTTGATCTCCTTCTCCTTGTCCCTTAGGCTCTACTATCGGGGATGGGCTTCCTATCATAAGCCTTTCTCCCAATTTATGTGAAATGAGTGACAAACTCATTTTTATTCGGTCATAGGTTAAAGAACGAGAGTTAGCTTCCAATATAAAGTCGTATGGTAGAGCGTTCGCCTGTTAACTGATTGGTCATAGGTTTGAATCCTTTTTGGGGAGATTTTGTAAAATGAATTCATTCTGACCTAGCGCTTACTTCTGGTGGTGTTCTTCTAGATTGTTTCTAAATTAGTAAAATCGCGGGACATCAAATGCGGTAAGCTGATTATTGATTTTTATTTCTCACTCTCATCTAGGAATACATAGTTTTTTCCATTCTTAGTGAAGGATCTAATGGAAAAACTAGAGTAGTATCTTTGTTAGTCGAAAGAAATTAGTCTCCACAAGCGTCATTCGAAGAACTGACAAAAAAAGGGTCACTCTTTAGGATATATAGATGAGGACTAATGGATAAATATCTGTCAACCTCTTATAGACTAAACTCTCTTTAGACTTTGCGTTCTTTTAGGGAGTATGGTCTAATTTTCTAGTAGCAACAAAGTTCTAAAAGGACTAGATTCTCCTAGAAAGCCAGTTAAGCTAATAATCTTAGTTCCCTTTGATTAAATCAATAAGATTTTTGATTGATTCAGTGCTTCCACCTTTTTAGAATTAGAATCCCTTGAGGGGGTCTCATCCTTGGAAGGGGAGAGTGGCCGACTGGTCAAATGTGGAAAATTGTAAATTTGTTGATGTTTTTCTACATAGGTTCAAATCCTTCCTCTCCCACTTGTTTGTGCAGACATCATAGAAGAGAAAAGAGGAATTCGCCAGCGTAGGAAGGACAATTGAGCAAAGATCTTTCTTTTATTAGCCGTGTCATAAAGTAAAATTGTATCGTATGTTAGTTAGAGAGGTTGGTGAACTACTACGATATATCTAATTCTCATCTATATCCAATCCCAATGAGAATAAAAGTGAGTCGCTTCTGGCATGTCTTATAGTAGTAGTATTTTAGCTTATGTAGTCGTCCGCCTTCCTACATGTTTGCGTTCGCTAGAATGCCTTCTTGGTTTGAGATGAAGCCAAGTCAATATATACGATAAGATAAGAAAATACCCCCATTTCATAGCACTTGGGTAATGCAAGTTTGATCGAGAATTGGTGAGGAGAGGTGGGAAAAAAAGCTCGAGATGGAAAAAAAGCTCGAGATGGATTTATGAGTCTTTGTGAGAGCCGTATACGGTGAGAGTCACATATTGTAAAGAAGGGAGTTTGCATCTATATGTGTTGTGTGATTCTTAGGCATACCCACCCTATTTGTTCCATGATCTATAGGTATACTGGAGCTAACCACTTTGATCAAGTTGCCAAGATTTTGACCAAATACGAAATTCCTGGTGATCGATCTAGTGGTATTTTAAGGGAATTATATTTACTGCTATAGGATCCTTATTCTAGATCACTGCAGTTTCTTTTTAGGAAATTATAGATGGTCGGATATAGGTGGTAGGTTAGGGTGGGTGGTAATTCTCTACGGCCAATTTTCATGACTATGCGTTGGCTGGGCTTATAGCGCTTAACTCATCAATACCTTATAAGGACATTGAGACAGTAATATGTTACACGAAAGTGTTGCTTTCTATGCAATGTTATCACAGATATAGAGATACTTGTGTGCAAAATTTAAGGGCTAAAAATTTCTGAATCTGCTTTGCTTTGTTGGTTTCTTCAAATGAAATAGAAAAAGTACAATGGTAAAAGTTTATTTGAGGTTATTCTATTTACTAGTTAACATGTCCAAAATTTCCGTGATCATAACAAATACTTTTCAAGGCATTTGTTTTATAAATAAGTTCATACCCAGAATAAGACGGAGAAGAAGAGGAAGAAGAAGAAGAATAAGAAGAAGAAGAGGAAGAAGAAGAAGAAGAAGAGGAAGAGGAAGAGGAAGAGGAAGAGAAAGAGAAAGAGGAAGAGGAAGAGGGAGAAGAGGAAGAAGAAGAGGAGGAATAAGAAGAAGAATAATAATTAGAAGAAGAGTACCTTGATATGATATTTTTAACACAAGACCATACATGTACATAATCTTTTTTTAAAGTCTTTATTTCCTCTTAAAATTTTGTACAAGTTTAAATATGAAAAATAACAAACATACCATTAATAATACAAATCAAAGAACAACTTAACTATTTTCTAACCAAATAAAAAACAAAATCACAACCTCGTAAGAATATAAAGTACTGAGAAACATCGATATTAATATTTCTAACAAACTACTTGTTACAAAATCATGTCACTATAGGGTTCCAAACTTGCAGGTCATCAAATATATCATAAAACAAAATAAAGTAGAGACTTCAAAGCTTAACTAAGATGGAAGAAAGTTGATGATGAGAAAGAAAATAAGTGTCCTATCTTCAAAAAAACAATGGTGATGTGTAAGAAAGGGCCCCTTATTATGGATAGGGCCTTAGATCTTTACTAATAACAAACATACATTAGGCTAACTCATTTTTCAGCTTGATCGAAATTGATTCTATGATTGAATAGTAAAAGTGCTACTTAGTAGTAGAAACTCAGAGAAGCAGAAAGAGAGAGGACTCTTTCATACCTGCTAACTCCTAGAGTAAGAAGTAGGTCCATTATTTTTGACAGGAAGAGTTCCAACCTTTGTTGCCCCTGGTAGAGTGAGTCTACTTAGCAAATTGACAGGTCTTGGGGATTTGTTAAACAATATGAATCTCGAGAGTGTATGGTTGATCACCTCCTCCTTGTCCTGGAGGCTCTACTACCGGGGAGGGGCTTTCTATCGTAAGCCTTTCTCCCAAATTATGTGAAAAAGAGTGACAAACTCATTTTTCTTTGGTCATAGGTTAAAAAAAGAGAGTTAGCTTCCAATATTAAGTCGGATTATAAAGCGTTCGCCTCTTAACCGATTGGTGATTGGTTTGAATCCTGCTTGGGAAGATTTTGTAAAATGAAGTCATTCTGACCTAGCGCTTGCTTCTAGTGGTGTTCTTCTTGATTGTTTCTAAATTAGAAAAATTGTTGGATATCAAATGTGGTAAGATGATTGTTGGTTTTTATTTCTCACTCTCATCTAGGAATACTTAGTTTGTTACATTCTTAGGGAAGGATCCAATGGAAAGACTAGAGTAGTATCTTTATTAGTCAAAAAAAATTAGTCTCCACTAGCGTCATTCAAAGAACTAACAAGAAAAGGGTAACTTTTTAGGATAGATGGATGTGGACTAATGGGTAAATCTCTGTCAACTTCTTATTGACTGAATTCTCTTTAGGCTTTGAGTTCTTTTAGGGGGGAATGGTCTAATTTACTAGTAGAAACAAAGGTCTTAAAGGACTATATTCTCCTAGAAATCTAGCTAAGCTAATCATCTTAGTTCCCTTCGATTAAATCAATAAGCTTTTTGATTGATTCAGCGCTGCCCCTTCTTAGAATTAAAATCTATTGAGGGGGTCTCATCCTGTGTAGGGGAGAGTGGCCGATTGGTCAAAAGAGGTGAATTGTAAATTTGTTGAAGTTTTTTTACATAGGTTCAAATCCTGTCTCTCTCACTTGTTTGTGCAAACATTAGAAGTTAGCGTAGAAAGGCCAACCAAGCGAAGATCTTTCTTGTTTTAGCCGTATCTTAAAATAAAATTGCATTGTATGTTAGTTAGAGAGGTTGGCGAACTACTGAGATCTATATAATGCTCATATATATACAATCCCAATAAGAATAGAAGTAAGTCACTTCTGGCATGTCTTATAGTAGTAGCCTTTTAGCTTATGTAGTCGTCCGCCTTCCTACATGCTTGTATCCACTAGAATTCCTTCTTGGTTTGAGATGAAGATAGGTCGATACATTTGATAGGCAAAGAAAATCCCCCTATTTCATAGCACTTGGGGAAAGCAAGTTTGATAAAGAATTGGAAAAAAAATCCCGAGATGGATTTATGAGTCTTTGTGCGAGTTGTATGCGGTGAGAGTCACACATATTGTAAAGAAGGGAGTTTGCATCTATATGTGTAGTGTGATGCTTAGGCCTACCCACCCTATTTGTTCTATGATCTATAGGTTTACTGGAGCTACCCACTTTGATCAAGTAACCAAGATTTTGACTGAATACGAAATCACTGGTGCTCGATCTAGTGGTATTTTAAGGGAATTCTATTTATCGCTATAGGATTATTTTTCTAGATCACTGTAGTTCCTTTATGGGATATTGTAGATGGTTGCGTATAGGTGGAAGGTTAGGGTGGGTGGTACTGCTCTACGGCCAATTTTCATGACTATGCGCGGGCTGGGCTTAGAGCGCATTAAACTCATCAGTACCTTGTAAGGACATTAAGACCATAACATGTTACAGAAAAATGCGGCTTTCTATGTAATGTTATCACACAGTTTCCCACCTAGAAGAGAAACTAGCTTTGTAGTGTTGTCATACAAATAAGTACGCAGGTTACCTGCTGGCCTAGCAAACAAAGTTATCTTTCGGTGAACTATCCACCTAGTCAAGTGCAAAAAACACATTAGAATCATGCAACGCATGCTGTTGGTGTGTTTCTTGCTAGTGAGAAAGGAAAAAAGAGAAGCAAAGTTCAGTTTAGCTTTGACTTTTTGTAGCATGGGTATAGATTCCCCAAAAAATTCCTAGGAACAACGAAAAAAATGATATTTTGGTAATGAAAACTATAGGGGGTTATATTGGTGAGATCCAACGATGAACATTTGACCAAAAGAAAAATTTCCTGGAAGTTTGAGGACCTTTAGCACTATACTACACACGAATTAACAATCTTTGCGCCTAACAAGACTGTCCTTGTCCCTTTCCTTTCTCCATTCTACCTTCTTCTTTATTTTGTTCCAATAGAGTTTAAGGTAAAGTGGTACATATGCTTACTTTATCTACTTGACAAAAGGAAAAAAACAATATTTCATTTCTAGCTTTATGTATTGGATTCATTCAGCCTCACGACATAACCAGAGTGAGGCTTTAGTTACCGACAAATGCTTCTCTAAAAGTGACCCTCTCAAATTTCCAGCTATTTTCATCATTAAAGTATTTATCACCATACCAAATAAAAGAAGTCACTATCAAATTTCTCTCCTTATTAAAGTACCAAAGGTGCACTCAGTCACATTACTAGGAAATATTTTTACCCTTGAATTAAAGTAATGAGGTCGGAAAGAGTAAAGTAGGGCTCCTATTTACTAAACATTCGTTCTTTGCTTTCCTTTAGAATACAAGTTTCTATGAAGCCCCTTTCCTTATAGAGGATAAAATCCCCTACTACTTACTTGATATGATTCCAAGTCCCATAAGGACTCTTACTAGAAGTCAAGTCTAGAAGTTAAAAAGTTTGAAAGCTATATTCACAAAGAGAGAGATATTAGAGCTTATTTTGATAACCAACAAAAGGATAGCATGTGCTAATAGTTGAATTGGGAGTTCATAATTAAATAAACCCCTTATTGCCAAAGAGCGAAAGTTAGGGGGGTGTTCAGTCACTCCCTCGACCAACCGTTCCTTGAGCCGTCAAGAGAAGCTCAAGAGAAGTGTACACTATCAGAGGCGATGAAAAGAGGCACGGTAAGTCACTCACTTGACTGGCTGTCAATCGAGTCATCACCACCAAGTATAACCCAAATTTTTTGGGCTTCTTTCTATCTATGTCAAGGTCACTTTTGGCCTTTGTATAGACTATAAATAATAACTACTAGGGTTTACTTTCATTAACTTGTTTTTGAATATTGAATGAACTTAGCACTTGAGAGTGTGATTGGTGAACTTGTATTGGATATTTTTTTAGAAATGAGGGTTTTGAGGGTGTTAAATCCCTCTTGATCCACATAGAGATTAGGCTCTTGTTGATAAAGGATTAAGGGTTTTTGAATTTAAGACATTCAATAGTTCTTATTTCCTTCTATCTTCTTGTGTCAATCTACCTATCTTTATCTCTATTTTGATTGTTCTTTAGTTTTCATAGTTAGATTCTTGCTTTAACAGTTTTTCTTGTATTATTTGGTATCAGAGCTGAGCTTAGAATTGTTCCCATGATTTTAGTCTTGGCTTTTTCCATCTTGAAAATCACAAAAAAGGTTCTACCCATTTTTTTGGGTCTTTTACAAATTTTGATTTTTTTATTTTTGAGTCTTCTTGTGTTTCTAGTGATAGAATAATGTTCTCTAGTGTTATTTGAGTCGTTATCTAAAATTTGATCTTAGTTCGATTAGAATTGAGTAACCACCCTTGTTGAAGCTTAAGTTTAAAGAAAATTTCAAGTGGGTTCTAAAATCTAAAAATATTGGGTGAGTTTTGAGGTATAAGAACTATTAGGGTTTGTTCGAGAGCTTTAAAGGAGCATGGCTTTCGAATTTCATTGAATTCTAAGTAAGTTTTCTTAAGGGTCAAGAATTAAGTGTTGTTCAAGTTTTTAATGTCTTGTTGAAGAAAAAACTCCAAAACAAAAAGAGTTTGATCCAAAAGAATTGAAGCAAACGGAAGTGTACTTGTTTATTCTGAAGAATATTCCAAAAGAAGGACAAGGGGTCCACAAGAATATTTACCTGCACCTGATTGACGGTTTTAGTGACTATCGGTCACAAAGGTGAAGGTCAGTCACCCTAATCATTGCTCAAGGGCAACTTGGACGACATTCTGGAAAGGCCTGGCGTCCCCTTTGATGGCCATTCACCCCAAAAAAGTTTTCCCAAGCTCATTTTAGATTTCTCATTTCATTTATTCTTAATCATATTTTACTTGATTGTAACATTAATTAACAACTAGTAATGAACCTACTTAGTTGTGAATTAGTTCTTGAATTCATTTCTTTCTTTGACCCAATTCGTTGAGTGCTTTTATAGTTTTTACTTCATCGTAACTTCTTGATTCAAGTACGCACGAGATTTATTTGAGTCCTTCAAGCATGAATCCATTTTGAACAAGAGTAGAAATTGACACCATAACTCTCTTCAAAGTATAAACCATCATTCAACACTTTTGTATCCAAGTGTGAGGCATACAATGGTGTGTAGAGTTGTGAGTTTATTTTCCAAATGCTAATTTGTTTGTTGTTTCTGTTAGTGTCTTTCTTCATAGGTACAATGGACCCGGAATGCAAAACATTCCAATCCACGAATAACCACACCTCAAATGCTATCTTAGCGACAATTGATTCTATCGACTGCAAACTAAATCATTAGATGCTAAGGTAGGATGCCTTGAAGGACGTGTATCAATATGGATGGAAGTATAGTTAGCATGGAAGGTCGACTAAAATCCACCCTATCCACTCCCCAAAATTACCATGCCTCACCTAGCGGACATGCACAAAACATATCCACTACCATTTCTGTAGAAACACTCCACCAAATATTAAATCCACCAAGACCAACACAATATCCCACTACCTAAACCACCATCCATCCACAAAACCAAAATCCCATTCGATAACTCCATTCACAATTCAACCAAACACAACACGAAGAGCCTCGAAACAAAATACCCTAACCTCCACTAAACCAAATTCTCCCATTCCAAGTACCTCTTATCCAAAACCAACCCATCCAAGTAGAAGAGGAGGGAAGGAAGGACTAATAAGAGGAGTTTAGAGCATTTGATAAAGCCGATATGTGGGAGGAAAATATAAGAAATAGACCAATGGGTCAAGGAGAAAAATTTGGTTCAGTACCTTGTGAAAGAGGAAACTTGGGAAATCGAACCCAAGGTAATGACCAATGGAACTATAATGGGAACTAATATGGCAATAGAGATCGAGATGTTGGAATAAACTCAATAAAGGTTAATATTCCAACTTTCAAAGGAGAAAGTGATCCCAAGGACTATCTAACATGGGAGTCCACTTCTGAACGACTCTTTTAAGTCAACGATCTCACCGATGATAAGAAGAGTTGTTAATCCGTAACCCACTTTGAAGAGTTTGCTAATATATGGTGCGAATATGCCAAAAGATTTAGGAATATGTTGAATAAGGGACAACCACCCATGTGGGATGCATTGAAGGCCCTCATGAGAGAGAAGTACGTGCCATAAAGGTATAGGCATGAGTTACTTACCAAGTTATACAATTTGAGGTAAGAAAACAAGAGTGTCTTGACCTAATATGATGAATTCCAATAATTGATCTTTAATCTTGAGTATCATGAGAACATGCGGCATACCGTCATACTCTTCAAGGTTGGGTTGAACAAAGAGATCTCCTCATCCATGACTTGCCATAATTTTTGAAACCCTAGAAGAAATCTTTCAACCAGTATTTGAAATTGAGAGAGATCTCAAGGATAGGATATCCATCAAGTCCAAGGGTTACTATCTACTATTACTTGGAGTGAATACAAAGAGGTAGCTCAATTTTTGTTGGGATAGAACAAGAATAAGGACATCAAAAAGTCCTATGATGAGAATCCCATCGAAAAGACCACTCCAAGGTATCCACCAAGAAATAAAGGTAACAAATATCCAACTCCAAATCCTAAAGGTATTCAATTTTTAAATGCCAAAGATGGGGACATAGAGAAAATGAGTGTCCTAATTTGGAGAAATGTGAGCCTTAGATAAGGTAAGTTGTATTACCTTGGAGGGGAGGTGGGACTAGAAAGGAATGAGAATGATGATAAAGCCCAAGATGGCAAGAGTTCCAAAGAAGAAGAACAAGTAGAAGGACGCGGTGATGATGCTTGGCCTTAAGATGGATAGTTTGAAGTTTATAACTTTGTGGTAAAATGAGTGATGATTAGTAAGGCCTTAGATGACCCAATCAAAAAGTAAAACCTATTTCACACCAAATGTTGTATCAATGTCATGACCCCATTTAGAGTCATGATGGTACCTACCACATCCCACCAGTAGGTAAGCCGATACCGTAACCCGAAGCTATTGTAAAGGGTTACCTTAGTAAGAACATCCAACATGGACCCTATATGTGAACACAATATATAACAACAACATTTCACAACTAAGGACAACCGATATTCAAACAAAAATCCCACGACCTAATAGTATTAATACAAGAGCTTCTAAACTTGAAAAGAGGCATTTACAATCTCAGAATATAAAATGTCTTAGATAATCTCATGCATTTGTCTCAAAAAAAAAGACAAATAAGGATAGAAGGGAAAGAGGGAAACTCGATCTCCAAGAGCTCAACCTGTCTCCGAATAGTCAACTCGCATGAACTAGCTCAAACGGCGGCAACTAGAACTGGGTCTGCACCAAAATGGTACAGAAGTGTAATATGAGTACCAAAACACGGGTACTCAGTAGGCATCATTGGCCGAATGAGCTCAAATATAATGTAAAGACGATATAAAGTAAGACAATAACCTTAAAGTCAAGGGATAGGATCAAACCTGAATCTTCTTTGATACCACTGTAAAAACATCTATACTACTAAAGCAATAACATGACATACTATCTCAATATACCCCATAATCACCATAATAACCGAATATCATTTCAAAATCGTAGATCCATATACACAATAGCAAAGCATCTACTTGCCATAATCATCAACCATCTTTAGAACAATAAGCATAGAACTTACCACGACGTCCCATACCACCAGGAATTACACAAAAAAGAGCACAACAAAGAAATCATCACGACGTTTCATACAACCGGAGAGTACACAAAAGAATATCAAACAAGAACTCATCACGGCGTCCCATACCACTGGAGAGTACACCAAACGAGTACAACCAATTATACAATAAAGCACAACTATTCTATCAATTGATCGAAACCGCGGGTAGCTTAATCCTTCCTTAGATTATTTTTGAAATCCACTTCCAAATACCCATATCATAATTTAACATAAAGAAGGCAACATTGTCATAGCATAGACATGTGGTCATTAATTCTATAATTCATTGATACACACCATGTGAAGTCGATACTAGTTAGCCTTATTTTCTATAAATAGATTACAAGTCTTATCATTACTAGCCATCACATTGGGGAAAACTACAGGCCACCCATATTATAGGTTATTCACCTATCATAAGGCCATTCCTTAGCTAGCATCTTCATGGCATGAGTTATTAATTAAGCTATCTCAACCTCACATATTAGAAGATAATTTAACTAACCATCACACAATACTAGGTCCATCATTACTAAGCATGTCATAACCTTAAGGACTAATTTCCATATTTTAATCAAGTAAAGTCCACCAACTAGTTTACTAGGTTTCTAGCCTCCAAAGAATAATCATATAATTTTAAAAAAACTAGTTATTACATAAGTGACTTTACTAAGCAAGATTTCATAATACAACCTCTTATTCAAGTCAAGGATATATATATTAGGTTAGACCTTGATTCTACGCAAGATTATTCACACCACAAAGTCTTAACTCAATATTAGGAAGAGGTTTCCTCTAGTTACTAATTTAGCATCAACAAGGGTCACACCTCTCATTTAGTGATTTAGAACAAGAAATGAATAGTAATATACCAATAGATACCTTATATCTCAAACACATAGGCGGTTGGACCCACACGGCCTAACCTTACAAATCTCAAGGCATATAAGTAAATTTTTCCCACAAGCATCATAATGTTCTTACCTCTTCTAGATTCATCGAGCATTATCACAACATCAACATCTCTAGATTTATTGGGCATCATCATAAGATTAACATATTTCTCTGGATTTACCAAGCATCATGATAATATCACATATTCCTTTCGACTCGAATCGGGCATCACCATAATATCACATATTCCTCCAGAGTCGAACCGGACATCATCATAATATCACAAATCTCTCAATACAACAACATACATCCATATGCATGGCCAAAACTATAAATATACACAATGGTTCATAATATAAGAAAATAGGGATGTAGGATACACTTGCCATTTTACCTTGCTAATAAGTTTCATACGTAATATAAGCATCAACAAAAGCATGAGTATTTACAAAACATGCACAATAATCACTTAACATGATTGTTCAAATCATGATCACAAGATAATACAATAATCGAGTTCAACCATCATAACTCCTATGTATATATAATTTAGGAAATCACCACATATCTAGGTTGCTAAGCATTTACTTAGTTCAAGCCTAAGGTAGGTCAAGTTTCACTTCTAAATCCATAAGAAAGCCAAAGCTTTACTAACACAAGTCTAGCTTCTACACGAAATTAGGCTATGTCATTTATACCTCGCCATGAGGGCTTACCAATCCTTTCTAGGTTTATAGGAAAAGTCTCTTCAAGAATCCTTCCTAAGTCAACCCAACACCAAGGTCATCTTCTATATAGGCATTATGTAGGTCAAAACACGTATAAAAAGAGAGAAATATACCATTCATGTCTACTTAGAATAACTATAGTGTCCTTATATTAGTCATGAGACCACAAATAAGCTAACCAAGGTCCTAGACTAGGGGTCAAATATCATACCATACAAATTAATAGTCTAAAGCACTAAATAAATCCTAAGTTCACCATTTAATCACCTATGTTCTAAATTCTCCGCCCAATCTCACTAGATATCAATAATTACATTACAGACAAGCTTAATATAGTCTATGGGTAAGCCTAACCTACCTTGAATCCAAGCAACTCACGATCAAACGAGCTTTTCCTTTTCTTTTCGCGAAGCTTCTTCTTCCACAGGCAATGCTACCAACAATATAATCTAAGCATTACAAAAAGAATAACAAGACCCATTCTAGAACCATTGTGCCATGGGTTTTAAATGGACACCAAAACTCTAATTGGGTTTCACCCTTGGAAAGGAGTTTCCAAGACCATCCCATAACATAACTATCTTTAAGGAGTTAAAAACCTCAAGTAATTTGAGTAAATCATTCAATTTTGGGGCTATAATTGACCCTTAATGATTAGGGGTTTTGAGTTAAGAAACCATGAAATCAATACCAAATTAGAGGAATTCTTACCTTAGATTATAGCAAGAATAATCACACAAGTTGTTTAAGTTCCAATTCAACCCATAACATACACTTAGAAGTTTTTATACTCAATTAGGGTTTCTAGGTAAAGAGGGAGACACAAAATGGCCAAAATTTATGCAAGACAACACTTAAATATGGACCACCAAGCTCTCTAATGGCGTAGTTACCGCCCTCGTGTCACCGCGGTTATGGTCTTGAAGTCTCACCTCCTTAGCCACAGTCACGGTACCTCGGTGCATGCCATGCATAGTTAATTCTTAGAACTTAGTTTCGAGCTTCGACCAATGCCTCGAGATACATTCGGGGTCCATTTCGAACATATAGTATATGAAACCATATAGTTTTTGACGTTCCGAATGCATTGGTGTGTTGGATTTTGTATACGAGTCTGTTTTACTAAAGTTTTCACTTAGTGGTCAATTAAGATCAACAAAGACTTTAAATTAAAAAAAAGGGTTCTAAAACCCAAATGAACCGTCAGGTAATCGAACTATCGGTCCCCGCAAGTCCTCAATGACTTGGGACGGATATGAAGAAGCTATATTAGAAGAAGCAAGCAAGAATATGGAAAATGACCTGAAGGGTTATTACAATCAAGGAGAATGTGTGCCGAGTGATCATTGATAGCAAGAGTTGTGCTAATGTATCTACTGCCACTATGGTTAATTTCTTAAAACTTTAATGGTTGAATAAATGTGGAGAGTTAAAAGTAACTCGATACTTTGTGATTTAGTTTAAGATTGAGAATTATCAAGATAAGGTACTTTGCAATGTGATTACCATGTAAGATTGTCACATATTGTTAGGGAGGCCATGTTAATATGATTATTTGACTAAGTATGGTGGAAGAACCAATCGGTATTCACTTGAATTAAATAGCCAAAAATTTACACTACACCATCTTTTACCCTCACAAGTGAGTGAAGCTCATTAGAGAATGAGAGAGTTGATGGAAAGGGAAAAGAAGGTAGGATAAGAGAAAACCCATGAAAGAGAGAATGGTGAAGGGAAGGAAAAAATGAGGTTGAATAGAAAGAGTCCAATGGTTATGTTGGATAGGAACAATGATCTTTTCAAAGAACATAACAATGAAACATCCATGCTCCTCCTAGACCATGATTTTCATACTAACCACTCTACTTCTCCCATTCTTCATTCTATTTCTCTTATTTTGTAGGATTATAAAGAATTGTTCCCAAAGGAAATTCTAAAAAACTTACCCCCATTTTAGGTAATTAAGCATCAAAAGAAACTGTATCATGTTCTCAATTGACAAACTAACTGGATTACCGAAGTAAACCTATGAATACCAAATCAAAGAACTCCTCAACAAATGATACATTAAATAAAGCATGAGCCCATATGTGGTCCTAGTATTATTGGTGCCAAAGAAAGATGGACATGGAATATGTGGGTTGATTGCAAGGATATCAATAGAATAATGGTAAATTATCGCCACCCAATTTCCTATTTGGATGATATGTTAGATAAATTGAATGATTCTTGTGTGTTTTCTAAGATAGATCTTAGGAGTGGGTACCACCAAATCCTGATGCAATTGGGTAATGAGTGAAAGACTATCTTCAATACCAAGTTTGGTCTATATGAATGGATGGTCATGCCTTTTGGCCTCACCAACGTTTCCAATACCTTTATGTGGTTGATGAACTATGAAATGAAACTGTTCATTGGGAAATTTGTTATGTGATATCTTAATGATGTTATAGTTTATAGCAAATCCCTTGAAGGGCATGTTTTACATTTGCAAAGCGTGTTTGAAGTACATAGAAAAGAAAAATTATATGCTAACCTTGAAAAGTGCTCTTTTGATGTAAATGAGGTAGTGTTCTTGGGATTTGTTATAAGCTCAATTGGAGTTGACGTGGATGAATCTAAGACAGATGTTATCAAGAATTGGCCAACTCCAAAATCCATTAGTAAATACGACGCTTCTATGGATTGGCTAGTTTCTATAGGCATTTTGTCAAAGGATTTAGTACCATAGTCGTTTATTGATCGAGGTAATCCGCAAGGGTAAACCTTTTAAATGGGGTAATGAGCAAGCCAATACATTTGAAGTTTTGAAAATGATGCTTAACTCTGTTTCCTTGTTAAAATTACCTAACTTTGATAATATGTTTGAAATTTAATGCAATGTTAGCAAGGTAGGCATTGGTACCATCTTAATGCAAAACCTTAAACCAATTGCCTACTTTAGCGAGAAACTCAAAGGCACAACTTTGAACTATCCCACTTATGATCTTGAGTTGTATTTGATGTGGCCAAAATTATGCCTCTAATAAAGTATAAAGTAGTTGCTTGTCAAATATTGTACCCAACCAGGTTGGGGTCAATCCCACGATGAATAGGCCAAAAATCTATCACGAGTTTGTTGATGTAATTAGAAATTACAGAAAGTAAAATAGGGGGTTGTGAAAATAATAGTAACAACAACAATGTTGGCCAATTAGGGTTGTTAGCAATATGATACGATCACTAGGATTGTGTTCCCCCTAACTTCATAACTATGCAAACTTGTCATACTTGTCAGACTATTTCGATGTCTTGCATGCGAAATCTAACAAGTTATGTATCACCTAACTGTCTCTCAACCTTGGTTTGAGTGAATTTCACTCATATTATCTTGGTATTAGAGTGTCGCATTGCTAACCCTTGTTTTTGATATCAGATTAACTATATTCTCCCAGTCTCAAGTTAATTAGATGAAGGTTGATAGATTCAAATTACTGTTGTAATCTCCTTTCCTAATATCTACCTCTCTCTCGAGAAAGTATAAAATACAAGCAAGTTCCTAACATTTGTAACCATTAAGAAAATATTCAAATGAAGGAAACACCACTACATGCAATAACACCAATCTATAAAGACTTCACACTTAACCTGCTTTGTTAATCCATTAGAGTCCCCACAACCCTAGTTATAGGGTTTAGCTACTCATGGTTGTAAGACCGTACATATATTCCATAGATGAAAGCATAAGGATGAACTTATGAAGAATAATAATAAAAACCCAAAATCTCAAATTAATTGTAAAGACTAAAAACCAAGAACAATAATGTATCTCAGAACTCAAAACAATGTCAAAACAGTGTAAAGTGCAGAAAATGAAAATAAAACATCCAAATGGTATTTATAGATACAAAAGAAAACCTATCCTGAACATCTAACCATGATTCATAGGTCTAATTGTAGGTACAACATACAAATCATGCCTTAGGTCATGGAAATTTGAGTGAAATCTTCATCTTTGCAGAAACTCCTACCTATGAGGCAACTTACGGGCTGTAGGTTATACCTACGCCTTGTAGGTAAGCTCATGAGAATCAAACATTAATCAACAAGATTTAGAAATTTTGAACACCAACCTATATGGCCATCTACGTTTCATAGGTACTACCCATGAGTCGTAGGTTGTCTCATGGGTAGCCTTCTCCATAACTCTTCATTTCTTTTTTTTCCTTTGCTCCTAACTCTATTTTCCTGTAAAATCAACACAAAAGCACATCACATCTAACAAGAATACCTAAGTACTTGCATAATTTCCTTGTTTGAATCATTGAAAGTTCCATGAAGCCATAGCATATTAACACCCTCAACTTAGAACATTGCATACCCTTAAGCAACTAACACAAAACTTAACAAACACGATGCTTAACTAAAAAAAACATAAGACACCTATGACAGTTAACTCATTTTAGCTTAAATTTCTTACCCCCTCCTAGACACAACTTTAAAAACCACTTGTGAATCCATGTAGAACAATAGCATGATACAAAAGAAAACAAGTGATTGAATTAGATTATCAACAAACAACCAAACATATATGCTATTGACACTACCTGAATAAATAAGTAGTTAATAATACAACCCATGTACCCTCACAACAAGGAAGTTCCAACTCTCACAGTATCATCATACATGTCAATGCAGGGACTGCATCAAACACTCACACTCCCAAAAGAAGTTCAAATAGTGTACATAAAATAACATAGGCTTGCCCTTATTTTCTCAAACTTTATTTTTCAGATAGTAGAACTGGGATCACTATAGGACTTTTCTAGGCTTGTAATGTAGTCTTTAGGGAAGGTATGGTAGATATGTAAAATAGTGACTTACCTCCTTGACACTACACTTACGTTATTGGCTCCACTACTTAACCATACTTTTTTTATTCTCTCTTTTGTCCTTTATTGCTTATTCAAATTGGGTATGGTTTCTTAATTCTTTGCATTTATTTCTTTTTTTCTTCTTTTTCTCTCATTTTTTATTTTTTTATAATTTTTCTACCACGCCCAACCCTACTTTATTTTCTTTTATTCAACAACCTTCTTTATACCTATTTTAAACTATGCATCATATGATAGCCTTCCTCAACTTAGGTGATTTACCTGAGTTCAGTACACAGTGTCCAAGGAGGGACTAGAGCTAAAACAATTTCATTATAATTAAATGAGAAGGTGAAAAGGTTAAAATAAGAAAATAGGTTAATGTAGGCTTAAATTAGGGATCAAGGTATACTTATTCTTATTTGGTCAGTCGTTTTAGGCTAGGAGTGGACTTATTCTAACACATCCTATTATCATGCCCCTACCAACTATCCTACAACCTAGACAAGACTAATCGGGCAATTTCTGGATTAAATAAACTAAGTAAACTAGGTAAATTCCTCTAACACATATGGTACAAGGTTTCATTACCAACTCCTACCTATGTGGTTCATGCAATGCTAAGCTATGGTTATTTATTCCCTAATACTAATGCCATAACAAGATTCAACTATGGTCACACATATATTCACAACACACAATTCACAAAAAATTTAGGAGGGATATCATATTTTTTAAACATTTAAGAACACAAAATTTTTTAATTGCACTTAGATTTCTTATTTTTCTTCTAATTAAACAAAACAACACATAACACATATTACAACACAACACAAGACGTAAACATGCCGACTCTACTATGATAGCACACCCTGGGGAAAAGAGACACCCTACCCCCAACTTAAAGTTGATGCACTGTCTCCAGTACATACTAGAAAATAAAGAACATAAGGGTGTAGTGACATACATGAGATGCTCTAGGATTTAAAAGCAAGATCGCCCCAAGCTGGAGCACCATGTGGCTTATTACTAAGATGTGGTGGTGGTGCTCGACTCGAAGAGGAACCCAACTCAAGATGGGAACGCCTCTGCTCATCAATATCATAATGAATCACAAACTCTGTGGCGGCCTTCTTTAAGGACTGCCTAAACTAGTCTGAGGTATCACCCTGCTCCTCATGTTATGTCATCTCTTGTCCCTAATAGTCTGGGCCTAATCTTTCTCAAAAACAAATCACATATAAGCTATGGTGGGGATGGATAACGGCTTTATATATAAAGGTATAACCAAAGATACAATAGGAACGTGGCTCTTAACTAAAGTGCAAACCTCTAATCTCAAAGTAGCCACCTCATCGCGCAAGCCTGATAAGTCTGGCACCTGAGCCTCGCGGAGTTGGTCTCTCATCCGAGCCTTAAAACTATTAATATGCTCATGTATATCTATAGTTAGAAATTCTCCGACGGCCATCATCCTAGACTCTACTCTCCCCTAAAATGCCTCTAATGTAGTCCGCAACCATGGTCGGATAACTTGGCCAACTGGGTGTCAACGTGTCTCTGGCGATCACTCAACTCCTGCTGCTGATCCACCAAGTGCTATAAGAAATCCCATGGGACAGTCTCCATGCCTAAAACTATCCTGTGAGTAGGAAATATAGAAGTAGAAGCTAGAGCTAAAGTACCTATAGTCCCCTTACTACCCAACGTAGAAGAAGGCTCTACCCATTGGCTACTTGTGTTAAGATTGCAACCTGATATAACCCTATCAACATGCTCATCCAACTCAGAAGGACCCTTAAAATGGGTTGCACTTGAAGATATAGAGGGTTGTGTTTTATATAATTCAACGGGGTTGGCGTTATCCGTAATCAACCCAATATCAGCCGCACGGGTAGCCTTAGCCCTATTATTAATATATAGCAATCATGGGACTCTTGTCGTATCATATAATCTTTTGTAGGAATGCCCTCTTATGAATATTATCTCAGATCCACCTGGTAAAGTTAATATTATAGCCAGCTATGAGGCTGGCAATCAATATAGCCTGATCCCATGTAAGCACATTCCATGCAGGTAATGAACTCAACTTATGGCTCAGAATGGTCCACCAAAACTTCTCACAAAGTGCAGTAAAGACTTCTTTATCTATTCTTTCCCCTCAACCCAAAGGGATTCAATACCAAGCTCAATGATCTGCTGAGCTAGCCATCTCACCAATCTATTCTTTGCTCTCTATGGTCGTCATTAATAGTCCTTTTACTCCTCATAATTCATAGTCTATAATTAAACTCTACTATAGTGGTCGACCCCATAAACTCTGGCACAAGTAGGAATTCATGAATAGTCTTCTTCTCAGATAAATCAACCCTAACTTCTCTAACCAGTATATGAGTTAGTGAGGGTTGGTTCTGTTCTCTTCCCTTAACTGGGGTGATCAAATCCATAGATTTTATGTAAGATGCATAAAACTCCCGAACAATCTCTGGGCAGTAGGATCCTAAAGTCTCTCCCATCTAACCAAGTTCATTTTTATCAAAAGAGTCCTTCAGGTCTAGATCACCTGCCAAAGTAGTGAGCCCAATGAGAGAGTCCTAAATATATGGCATCAAGGTCTACCCTACTCAATAACAATAATGTCTCAATCATAGATGTGTCGCATGTCCATCACACATCATATCTGAATGGATTGAGCAACTGGCACTATGAACATGAGTGTGGACTCCTGAGCGGCTGAAGTTAAAGAATAAAAAGCATCCTGAGTACCCTATAAAGTCTCTACACCCTAATCAAACCAGAGTGCATCTATCTCATGATCATCAAGACCTAATGCAGACTCTTCTCCTTCTTAGATTGGGTATGGCTGAATCCTCCTCATCGATACTAGAACCAAACTAGTCCTCCCCCTCATCAAGCTGGGGAGGGATAGAAGAGTGTGGCAGTGATGTCCCAGATAATTTTATCCTAGGTCAAGTATGAATAAGCTGAGTTGGGGGAGCTTGGGATCCAGACTGAGGTATCGGTGGTGGGGTAGGCTGAGAACCTACCGAAATGGCAACTTTAGGCTACTGTCTATCTCTAATTTGGCCCCTAGTCTAACATCGATAAAAAGGGCGTACTATTTACTAGGTACTTCTCTATGGATCCACTATATTTGATAGATTCATCTCTCAATTTAGACTGTACACCCTTCTTTGGTGTAGCTTTTGGTGCCATAATACCTATAAAGAGAGTTTTTAGTGATTGAATTACAATAATTTAACACAAAAAGGAAATAAAATTAAAGTTCCCTCTCAATTGATACCTACTACACGACCTATAAGTCATAAGTCGTACTATGGGTCGTTGGTAGACTCATGGAATTAGATAATACCTCTAAACCATCAGGGCCTCATGTCTAATTCCTACAAGGCCAATCCATTACTCGTGGGTTAAATTTATGGGACGTATGTTGGGGAGTGGGTTACTCCCGAGGGTCTCTTTAATTTCTTCCCAAATTTCATGTCCAAATCAAATAATAATTCACTTGTTGCAGATCAATTTTAACCACATTATGGTAAGGCACATGGATTAATTTTTACAAGGAGTTCAAGAATTTTTTTGAATTAATCAAATTCTATTCAAATCTAAGCGCATGCATAGGTTTCTTTGATCAAAATCCAGTTATCAAGAAAATTAAGGCCATGATAAACCTTGCCTGGAGTGAAGAATCTAAGAATACAAAGGAATAAAGTAAATTTCACACTTTTTTGGGGCCTTGGATCGTGCAAGAATATGGTAGAGTAGGAGAGTTGTGAGGTTATGAACTGAAGAGTTTGAATTTGTTAAGGAGTTGAAAAGTAGGGGAAAGAATCATAATTAGGTTTTAAATATAAAGGATGTCCGATCTGGGTCGAGTCACATAGGCCTGAACCAATTTTTTTATTAATTTTTTGGCCCACATTTTAGAGGTTACCTACGCCCCAACCTACAGGTCGTAGGTTGTAACTATTTGCTGTAGATAGGGTCGTAAGATTCAAAAAAAGCCTCTAAAACTTCAAGGCTTCATGTTTGATTCCTATGGAACAATCTACAGGCCGTCGGTTGAGGTTTAGAGACCTAAATTCAACTTTTAATTCACACAGCTTAACTTACATGTCATGGGTTGAGTCATAAGTCTACTTACCTGTACTTGTCTGAAATTTTATAATTTTTAATCATTCTCCAGGTACTTGTCCATGCTTCCTATCCTACAAAACAAAAACAAAGTAAACACTAAAACACTAAAACCTTAGGTTGCCTCCCAAGCAACGCTTAATTTAACATTGTAGCACGGCATGGCTATGTTAGGTACTCAGACTTCACCAACAATCCCATGGGTTTACACCCATACAATGATTGATTTAACATAACGGCACAACTCAGCTTCCTTTGGCTACTTAGACTTTGCCAAGGCTAATATTCTCACACACCTTCAGCTCATCCATGTTTCCCATGTAATGCTTAATACAATTCTCGTTCACCTTGAAATGGGCATCCCCATCTTGTTGTATCTTAATTACAACACGTGGAGATACCATTACCATAATGAATGTCCCAAACCACTTAGTCCTCAGCTTCCCAGGAAATAAGTAAAGTCTCAAATTATACAACAAAAACACATCACAAGGTTGGGAATACCCTTTTCTCAATTTTATTGTCATGGTACAATTTTATCTTCTCCTTATGCAATGCTGAACTTTCATATGAATGGAGGAAAAACTCGTTCATCTCATTTATATTATCCAATCTCAAGTGTGAAACATCACTCCACTCAAAGTTTAACTTCTTCAATGGCCATAGTGCCTTATACTAAACTTCAATAGGCAAGAGGTAAGCCTTTTCATATATAAGCTGAAAAGGTAAGGAACTTATGGGGGTTTTGTAAGATATTAGATAGGCCTAAAGTTCATCATCTAACTATCTGGACCAGTCAATCCGGTTGACCTTCATAGTCTTTGCTAAAATGGACTTGATCTCTGATTGGAAACCTCAACCTGCGCACTTGTTTGTGGATGGTAAGGTGTTTCCACCTTATGCTTCACACCATATTTCTAAAGTAAGGATTTGAACAGAATATTTCCAAATTGGGACCCACCATCACTAGTGATAGCTCGTGGATTACCAAATTGAGAAAACATATTTTTTTCAAGAACATTGTGACACTTAGACCTTCATTATTGGGAAGCACAATTTCTTCGACCCACTTAGAAACGTAGTCGACTGCCACCTAGATGTATTTCATGCCATGTTAAATCATGAAGTGACCCATGAAGTCAATATCCCACATACCATACAACTCAAGCTCAAGAATAGGTGTCATGGGGTGCTTATGCTTCCGTGAGATTTTTCCTCGCCTTTGGCATTGGTCACAGGCTCGAGCGTAGTTATGTGCATCTTTATAAATCATCTTCCTGTAGTACCCATATTGCAGTATCTTGTGGAAAGTGTGAGTACCTAAATGGTGACCTCCCCCAACAGGAGATGAATGACAGGTCTCCAGAATACTCATGATCTCAACTTTGGGAATACACATTCGAATCAAACCATCCGCACACACCCAAAATAAGTATGGATTATTCTAAAAGAACTTTTATACCTTATGCATAAATCATTTTTGCTGCTGAAATGACATATTTTCTGATATAAGGTCACTTGACAAATTATTGGCAAAGTCAGCAAACCAAGAGATTAAGTCATGTTATGCTGCCAAGGCTTGCTCATCTGGAAAAATGTCATCAATCTCAATATCACCCCTAGTTTAAGCATCACCTCCTCATCTAGGAGGGGATGATGGTATGCATACTAATTTTTTGTGCCCTTCCAATCCTTAACCTCAAAGTCAAACTCTTTCATCCATAGTACGCATTAAATCAATCTAATATTAGCATCCTTCTTCTCCATAAGGTACCTAAGAGTTGTATGGTCAGTGTACACAATGACTTTGGTACTAATCAAATAGGACCGGAAATTTTCAAAACCAAACACTACCATAAGCAATTCCTATTTAGTAACCATGTAATTTTTCTATGTGGGGTTAAGTACTTTGCTAGCATAATAAATAGGATAAAGTATATTCTCGCATCTTTGGCCTAGGACTGCTCCTAGGGCCATACCACTAGCGTCACATGTTAACTCAAATGAAAGAGTCCAATCCGAAGACACAATAATAATGGTTGAGATGAACCTCTCCTTAAGGAACTCAAAAGCCTTGAGAAAAGCATCATAAGAACAAACTTCACCTCCTTCTCTACCAACTTGCACAATAGGTTTGGAATCTTAGAGAAGTGTTTGACAAACCACCTATAAAATCTTGCATGACACAAGAAATTTTGAATACCTTTCATAAAAATTTATGGAGGCAATTTTTTAAGCACCTCAATTTTAGCCTTGTCGACCTCTATCCCCTTCTTAGAGATTTTGTGCCTAAAAATTATCCCCTCTTTGACTATAAAGTGACACTTCTCCTAATTTAGAACGAGGTTGCACTTTGCACATCTTTACAGTGCATTAGATAAGTGATCCAAACAATCATCAAATGAGTCTCCCAATATAGAAATCATCTTTTGATAATATCCTCCACCATATAAAAAAAAATAGACATCATGCAACGCTGAAAAATGGCGGGAGCATTACAATAACCAAAAAGCATCCTCTGAAATGTGAAGTACCATATGGGAATGTGAAAGTGGTTTTCTCTCAGTCCTCGGGGGCAATAGAAATCTGATTATACCCCCAAATAACTACCAAGAAAATAATACCATCCTCTACCCGCAAGATGATCCAACATCTGGTCCATGAATGACACAAAAAAGTGATCCTTCTACGTCAAAGAATTTAGCTTTCTATAATCTATGCAAACTCTCCATCCCGTGAGTAGTCTTATATGAACTAATTTATTGTTCTCATTGGGTACCACAGTGATCCCACCCTTCTTTGACACACACTTAATCGGGCTTACCTAATTTCTATCGACAATAGGGTAAACCCCAACTATATCTAACACTTAATAATCTTCTTCTTTACCACCTTTTGCATAGGTGAATTCAAACAACATTGATGCTCAATGCTAGGCATATATTTTGGTTCAATATGAATCTTATGAGTGCAAATTTTGAGTGGAATTTCAAAAATATCTATAATATTCCAACCAATGGTCCCTTCAAACCTCCACAACACCAAAATCAAGGCCTCAACCTATGAATCCAACAAATCAGCTATAATGATAATCAATAAGGTATTGTTGGCACCCAATAATGTGAAATGCAAATGAGAGGGGAGGGTCTTTAATTCCAAAATTATTGGCTTCTCAATAGATGGTCGAGTTGGTGAAGTTGTTTTATTCTTCAAATCAAGATTCAACTTCTTTGATGCATAGGTAAAAGAATCTCTACAAACAAGTGCACTCACTATCTCATCATACTCATCGATACCATTTCTATTAAAATTCATGAACACTGCCGCCAATGCCTCAATACCAAGTCTCTCCTCCATAGGTGTAACTAATTGATCTTCATCTATGGTGTCTATCACAGAAACTATCTATATATCCTTTGGTTGCCTTATCGATTGACATACATTGATAGTGACTTGTTCATCATTAAGTCTAAATCTCATATATCGCATATCCGTATCAACCAATGCACTACTCGTGGCTAAGAAGGGCCTTCCTAAGATGATAGAGATATGAAATAAACCTCATAATCGAAAATTACAAAGTTAACTAGGAATATAAAAGAAACGATCTTTACCAACACATTACATAATATACCAATTAGCTTCTTAGGAGTGCGATCGACTACCAATAATCTCGTAGAGGTCGGCATAGGCAATCACAACCCTAACTATTTGTATCTTTAGAGTACGATTGACTATTAATAATCTCATAAAGGTCAGATTAGGTAATCCCAACTACTTGTATTGTAATACCCAACACTTTTCTTAGCTTGATTACATCCCTAGAATGTTAAGAGGTAGCTTCCAAGATAAAGAATATTTATTTCATGTGGAATCTTTCAGATTTAAACTTCCCATTGTGTGGGAAATTGAATAAGCTTTTAATCGATATAAGATTCTCCCAAATCCAACACTCGGTGAAGAAATTATGGCTATCTTAAGTTTTACTCGTAAAACACCGTCATTTTGGTCATTAGCGCATCGCGAAGAAGGTTTAAATGAAGTTTGTCAATTTCCAGTGGCCCTCCATGATATTGGTGTATCTCGGAGAGGGCTAAATCCCCAATTGTCCAATTCCAGTGAGGGTCCGTGAAAAGTTTCCAGGTCCTATCCAAGGGTGGTAACGTGATACCACCGCATCGCGCCACCATGCATATTCCCAGTTGTCATTTTCTTCTGGCTTGGCGCGATAGTGGCGCATCGCGCCAAGGCCAAAAGTTGAGATATTAGTCATTTTTCAGTTCCGTTTATGAGTTTAAGAGGTGCATTTTGGTAAATCTCCCAGCCCCTAATCCATGATAAACGATGAATTAAACCCCTCTAAAGCACTTAACGTCTACTTTTAATCAAATCTCTCTCAAACAAAACCCTAGTTCATCAAACTTCCTTCTCAAGAAATCCAAATTTCTCCATTTATTTCTCCTAAGCAATTCAAGATTGAGAATTCCCAATTCAAGAACTCTAAGAAGTCATCTCCAAAACATCAATAAAGATTCAAGATTTAAGTTTTAGCATATAGATCATCAATTGAGGTATGTGGGGTATCAACAAGGATAATACTTTCATCCTTGTTCCCAAAACTTATTTTAAATTTAACTTTTACTGGAGTTTATGAGATTTTCCATTAAATAAAAGTTAGGGTTTGTTCCCATTATTTCTATTTACAAGTTTGTGATATATCTAATTATTTAGAAGTTGAATTCCATGATTTTGTTCATATTTTAATGCATATTGCTGAAATTTCCATATTTTATGATGGCTTATAAATGCTAATATTATCAAGCATGAATTTTAAGATGTTTTAACATGAGATTGATGAATGGCTCATTATGAACTAATTAAGATTGCTATTTCAAGATTATTTTTGCTATGAGCACCCTCGGATAAGATTATTCTCAGATTTTGATAAAGATTTGACCTTTTGGTCCTAAGTTAAGATAAAGAATCCACTTTGTTCATATAACTTGAGATTTAACCTTGTGCTATTTTTGAAGTGGGTTTCTTAAGATTTTGAGCATAAGAATGGGAGTATTATTTAGTACCGAGATGGGTAAGTTACTATGGTTTCATACCCCAGAACTACGTGCCATCGTAGGAGTAAGATTATTCCCACTTCTATGTGGATGACTAAGATTGTGATCACTTCAGATAATAAGTTCTATACCAATGTCAAGGGTAGAATAACCCTACCTAATAGGGGCCAGACATGGAACTCCATGGATGCTCACATAGTGTGTATCGGTTAGAAGAACATCCCAATAAGATGTCCCCTACTATTAAAATAGTCTATTTACGTAAAGCCTTAAGATAAAAGCAAATGTTTTGAAAGAAAAAGTTTTAAGGTTCTTTATGTCTTGAGATGAAGTGTTCCCCTTATAAATTAATAAGATAATCTAGCAGTTTTCAAAAAGAACAGATTTCAGAACTAGGGGTAATGGCTCACAAGATTCATAATATATGCTTTATTGTTCATGATTTATGATATTTAGTTTTTAGATTACTAAAGCCTATGTGAGTCATTTACCTTTAGCATGCATTGTTTTTTGAATTATGATGATATCGTTTACTTATTGTATTCACCCCTATATACTCAGTACATCCTTAAAGTACTGATCCAAATATACGTCTATGTGCTACATTGTCTTATAGAGTAGGTCCAGGTGCTTAGTCTCAACAGCGTGAGTGATTTTCGAGCATCTGATCTACATCTCTGCAGTTGGTGAGTCCTCATAGTTTGGGGGCTTATTTATTCTTAAGTTTATTAGTAGATGTTCCTTTATTCATTTTAGACAGTTTGAGTTAGCTGGGGCCTGCCCCAGTGAATCTCTAGATTGAGATAGTAGAGGATTCAGTATTAGAATTTTGATTCAGTATTCAGATTCTCAGTATTGTCTTACCAAGATTTATGAGATTTTTATGCTTTAGATAAGATTTCCATATTTATTATGTTTTTCATATTCATATGTTTTCTTATTTTGAGATTTAGATTTAGTAGAAAGCAGCCAGGGTTAGCTCAGGACTACTTGTAGTTCGGAGCACCATGTGGCGTCCTAGGAATCAAATTTCAAGGCATTAAAAACTTGGTATCAGAGCCTAAGGTTTAGAGAGTTCTAGGGAGTCATACAAGCTGTGTTACGTAGAGTCTTGATCATCGATGTGAAGTTTGCCACATTTATGAGCAAGAGGCTATGAAGAATTTTAGGAAATCAGCTCTTCTTTCATGATCTATCGTGCATTCAATGTCTCTATGTACTTCTAATTCATTCTTTCACATGACATAAAATGCCTCTTTATCAAGCTAATGCCCGTAGAAATGAGAATCAGACACCTCAGCCCGAAGACCCTTGAATGATAATATGTCACATGCAGATTTTTAGGCTGCCTTTTAGGTGCTAGCCTAAGCTGTGACAACTAATGTTTAGGGAGATCGTCAGGCTGCAGTTCCACCTCACCAAGATGGGGACTTAGCCGTAGCCAGGATTTGAGATTTTATAAGAATGAACCCGCCAAAATTCTTTGGGTCGAAGGCAGGTGAGGACCCATAGTTATATCTAGATAAGGTGAAGAATATCACCCAAATTATGCATGTTTCTTAAGAGGAAAGTGTAGAATTGGCATCCTATAGATTGAAGGATATAGCTTATGATTGGGTAGTGTTATGGAAGAAGAGTAGATGAGAGAATGCATCTCCCATGACTTAGCAGATTTTTTAGGATGCTTTCTTAGAAAAGTTCTTCCCATGTGAGATAAGGGAATCTAATATAGAAGATTTCACGAACCTTAGGCAAGGCTCAATGACATTGAAGAAGTATTGCCTCAAGTTCAACCAGTTGTCTAAGTATACCCCTGATCAGATAGCTGACCCTAGGTCAAGCATGAGTAAGTTTGTGACCGGTGTGTCTGGGTTGGTAGTTAAGGAGTGTAGGACTTCTATGCTCATGGGAGACATGGATTTTCCTAGATTGATAATGCACGCTCAGCAGATTGAGGTAGAGAAGATGAAGAAAAGAGAGAAAGTAAATAAGAAGGTTAAAATATGGTAGTTTGATTATGGTCAGAATAGGTCTGGAAGAGGGAATCGTTTATAGTTTCAAAACTGTTCATCTATGCCTACACCTTCTTCAGCCAGTGCCCTACACCTAGAAATAAGCAGGAATAATGGGGTAAGCCTTCCATGTCTAGGTCTCAGAATAGTGTAAGTAATAGGCCTAATCATCCCTCATGTGCTAAATATGGTAAGAATCATAGAGGTGAATGTTTGTGGGGTCAGAAAGGTTGTTATGGTTGTGTCTAGTCGGGTGACGGAATCAAAGAGTGCCCGCATACTAGAAAGAGAAATAGAGATGTTCATCCTCAGACTCAGGCTAATAGTGCACCAACTCCTCCAGGTCGCCCAGCCCCTCCCTAGGGCTCCTCATCTAGTGCCGGTGGCGGCCAATGCCATAATTATTTTTATTGTTTACCATCATGTCAAGAGTAGGAAGATTAGCTAGATGTCATTACTAGTATGCTTCGTGTCTTTTATCTTGATGTTTATATGTTGTTAGACCCTGGGTCGAGTTTCTTTAATGTGATCACGCTAGTTTCTGTGAATTTTGAGATAAGTACTAAAAAAATCCCTGAGCCTTTCTTGGTTTCTTCCCTAGTAGGTGAGTCAGCTGTTGCCAAACAGATTTATAAAATGTTCCCTATCACTGTCCTTCATAAAGTTATGTTAGAAGACTTGACAGAGTTAGACATGGTTAATTTTGATCTTATTCTTGGTATGGATTGGCTCCATTCTTATTATGTAACCATAGATTGTCGCACTCGAGTGGTGAAGTTCCAGTTTCCAGATGAGACAGTCTTTGGGTGGTCAGGCAATTCAGCATCTCCTAAGAGTCATTTCATATCTTATCTTAAGGACAGAAAGTTGATATCCAAAGGTTGCATTTATCATTTATTCGAGTTAAAGACACTAAGTCTGAGACTCCAATAATTCAGTCCATCTAAGTGGTCAATAAGTTTCCAGATGTTTTCTAGAAGATCTCCCAGGGGTACCTTTCAATAGGAAATAGAATATGGTATTGACTTTCTCCCAGATACTCAGCCTATTTCTATCCCTCCAATCATATGGATCCCGCAGAGATTAAGAAGATGAATGATCAACTTAAATATCTTTTAGATAAAGGTTTCATAAGGCCTGGTGTTTCTCCATAGGGAGCTCCCGTTCTATTCGTGCAAAATAAAGATTGTTCTTTGTGAATATGCATTGACTATTGACAGCTGAATAAAGTTATGATTAAAAATAAATATCCTCTTACTAGAATTTATGACTTGTCTGATCAACTCCAAGGTACAAGTTATTTCTCAAAAATAGACCTTAGATTTGGCTATCATTAGCTTAAAGTAAGGGAATGTGATATTCTAAAGACAGCCTTTAGAACCCATTATGGTCATTTTGAGTTTTTAGTCATGTCTTTCGGGCTAACCAATGCTCCAGCAGCTTTCATGGACCTCATGAACCGAATGTTCAAGCAGTATATAGACATGTTTGTCATAGTATTCATAGATGACATCCTTGTGTTCTCTCGTAATGAGGATGACCATGTAGATCATCTTAGAATTGTCTTGCAAACTCTTAGAGATCATCAATTATTCGCCAAATTTAGCAAGTGTGACTTTTGGCTAAGATCAGTAGACTTTCTTGGTTATATTGTTTCCATCGATGGCATTAGAGTAGATCCCCAAAAGACAAAATCCATAAGAAATTAGCCTAGACCTATATCTCTATCAGACATTAGGAGTTTCTTTGGTCTAGCTGGTTATTACAAACATTTTGTTGAAGGTTTATCATCTATTGCATCCTCGATGTCTAGATTGACCCCAAAAAAAATTAAGTTCTAGTGGTCAGATTCCTGTGAGAAAAGTTTTCAGGAGTTGAAGACTCAACTCACTTCAGCCCTAGTTTTAGCATTACCCGATGGTACAAATAATTTTGTGGTGTATTGTAATTCCTCTAGAGTTGGTTTGGGTTGTGTGTTGATGCAGCGAGGTAAGGCTATAGCCTATGCTTCTAAACAGTTGAAGCCTCATGAAAAAAGTTACCTAACCCATGATCTGGAATTAGCTACTGTGGTGTTTGCTTTGAAAATTTGGAGACATTATCTGTATGGTGTGCATGTTGATGTGTTCACGGACAACAAAAGCTTGTAGTATGTGTTTACTCAGAGGGAGTTGAATCTCTGACAGAGAAGGTGGTTAAGGTTGCTAAAGGATTATGATATGAGCAAGTTGTATCATCCGAGCAAGGCCAATTTAATGGCAGATGCCCTTAGTAGATTTTCTATGGGTAGTGTTGCTCATGTAAAGAATGATAAGAAAGAGTTAGCTCGTTAAGTTCATCATTTGGCTAGATTGGGTATTAGGTTGGTTGATTCAGCAGAAGGGAATGTATGGGTTCAGAGTAGTTCTGAATCTTCCCTAGTTTTGAAGGTGAAGAAGAAGCAAGATATGGATTCTAGTTTGGTCAAACTAGTTTGGTCAAACTAAAAGAGTCGGTTAAAGATAAAAAATAAGAGGTTTTCTCCCAAAGGGGAGATGGCATATTGAGATACCAAAGTACATTGTGTATGCCATGGTTGATGAGTTAAGATAGAAAATTATGGCTGAAGTGCATAGTGCGCGTTATTTTATTCATCCAAGTGCTACCAAGATGTACCGCGACTTGCGGGAAATCTATTGGTAGAGTGGTATGAAGAAGATATAGCGGAGTTCATAGTTAAGTGTGCGACTTGTCAATAGGTTAAGCTAGAGCACCAAAAACTAGGTGGTATGTCGCAAGAGTTTGGCATCCCCATTTGGAAGTGGGAAGAGGTGACTATGGACTTTATGATTGGTTTTCCCCATTCGCATCGTCATCATGATTCAGTTTGGGTTATCATAGATAGATTGACTAATTCAGCATATTTCTTGCTAGTTTATACGTCCTATACAACTAAGGATTATGCTAAGTTGTATATCTGAGAGTTGGTCCGACTGCATAGAGTTCCCTTTTCTATTATCTCGGATAGGGGTACTCAGTTTACTTTCTAGTTTTAGAGAGCCTTTCAGAAGGGTCTTGGTATCCAGGTCCATCTTAGTTCAGCTTTCTACCATCCGACAGATGGCCAAGCAGAGAGGACTGAGGTATGAAACCATAGTAATCTTACTCCTACGGTGGCACGTAGTATTGAGGTATGAAACCATAGTAACTTACCCATCTCGGTGCTAAATACTACTCCCATTCTTATGCTCAAAATCTTAAGAAATTCACTTCAAAAATAGCACAAGGTTAAATCTCAAGTTATATGAACAAAGTGTATTCTTTATCTTAGCTTAGGACCAAAAGGTCAAATCTTTATCAAAATCTGAGAATAATCTTATTCGAGGGTGCTCATAGCACAAATAATCTTGAAATAGCAATCTTAATTAGTTCATAATGACTCATGCATCAATCTCATGTTAAATCATCTTAAAATTCATGCTTAATAATATTAACATTTATAACTCATCTTAAAATCTGGAAATTTCAGCAATATGCATGAAAATATGAACAAAATCATGGAACTCAACTTTTAAATAATTTGATATATCATAAACTTGTAAATAGAAATAATGGGGATAAACCCTAACTTTAATTTAATGGAAAATCTCATAAACTCCAGTAAAGTTGAATTTAAAACAAGTTTTGGGCACAAGGATGAAATGATTATCCTTGTTCATACCCCACATACCTCAATTGATGATCTAGATGCTAAAACTTGAATCTTGGATCTTTATTGATGTTTTGGAGATGAATTCTTAGAGTTCTTGAATTGGGAATTCTCAATCTTTAATTGATTTGGAGAAGTAAATGGAGAAATTTGTATTTCTTGGGAAGGAAGTTTGATGAACTAGGGTTTTGTTTGAGAGAGATTTGATGAAAAGTAGATGTAAAGTGGTTTGGAGGGGTTTAATTCATTGTTTAGGATGGATTAGGTGCTGGGAAATTTACCAAAATGTCCCTCTTAAACTCATAAACGAAACTGAAAAACAACCGAAATCCTGAATTTTGGCCTTGACACGATGCGCCACTATCCCCCAAGCCACTGGAAAATGCCAACTGGGAATATGCATGGTGGCGCGATATGGTGGTATTGCATTGCCACCCTTGGATGGGACCTGGGAACTTGGAATGGGACAATTGCGAAATCCTGATTTAACCTTGTGCTATTTTTGAAGTGAATTTCTTAAGATTTTGAGCATAAGAATGGGAGTAGTATTTAGCACCGAGATGGGTAAGTTACTATGGTTTCATACCTCAGTACTACGTGCCACCGTAGGAGTAAGATTATTCCCTCTTCTACGTGGATGACTAAGATTGTGATCACTTAAGATAAGAAGTTCTATTCTGATGGCAAGGGTAGAATATCCCTACCTAATGGTGGCCAGATGTGGGACTCCATGGATGCTCACATGGTGTATGTCGGTTAGAAGAACCTCCCAATAAGATGTCCCCTACTCTTAAAATAGTCTATTTGCGTAAAGCCTTAAGATAAAGGCACATGTTTTGAAAGCAAAGGTTTTAAGATTCTTTATGTCTTGAGATAAAGTATTCCCCTTACAAATTGATAAGATAATATAGTATCTTTTAGAAATAATAGATTTCAGAACTAAGGGTAATGGATCACAAGATTCATAATATATGCTTTATCATTCATGATTTATGATATTCAGTTTTTAGATTACTAAAGCCTATGTGAGTCATTTACCTTTAGCATGCATTGTTTTATGAATTATGATGATATTGTTTACTTATTGCATTCACCCCCATATACTCAGTATATCCTCAAAGTACTGATCCACATATACGTTTATGTGCTACATTGTCTCATAATGTAGGTCCAGGTGCTTAGTCTTAGCAGCGCGAGTGATTTTCGAGCATCTGATCTACATCTCTGCAGTTGGTGAGTCACTTAGTTATTCATACTTTCAGTTTATTAGTAGATGTTCCTTTATTCATTTCAGTCAGTTTGAGTCAGCTGGGGCCTGTCCTAGTGACTCTCTATATTCAGATAGTAGAGGCTTATCGGACTACTAGATTCAGTATTAAAATTTTGATTCAGTATTCAGATTCTCAGTATTGTCTTACCAAGATTTGTGATATTTCTATGCTTTAGATAAGATTTGTGCATTTATTATGTTTTCACATTCATATTTTTTCCTATTTTGAGATTTATATTTAGTAGAAAGCAACCAAGGTTAACTCAGGACTACTTGTAGTTTGAAGTATCGTGTGACATCCCGGGAATCAGCTTTCGGGGCATTACATATGTACAACTAGTGGCATTAGATTAATTCTACCTCCCAGATCACATAATGCTCACTCAAAATTAAAGGACCCAATAGTACGAGGAATAGTGAAAGCTTTGGGATCCTTCTTCCTCTCAATCAAGGATCATGACACAATAGCACAGTAGTTGTATATATCATCAGAGAGCTCAAAACATACCGTCCGCTTCTTAGTCACTAAATCCTCTATGAATTCGCATAAACAAACATCTAATCCAAAGCATCCACAAGAGGGATATTCACAGACAAATCCTTCAACATTGACATGAATTTTTTATATTACCATTCTTTTTCTCTCTTCTTTAACCTTGAGAAAAAGGTGGGGGAGGTCGTGGAATGGGTTTCAATATTGGTTTGACCTCGTTACCCTTTTATTTATCATGATCCACTTATTTCACTTCATCCGTTTATTTCTACGAAGTCTTTCCATTAGTCACCAACTTCTCAGTTTTAATTTTGGGTTCATCATCAACATCTATAGTATCATTTCTTACCTCATTAACCATATGCATAAGTGAATCAATAGTAGCCTTACCACTCTGAGTGGTGATAGCTAGGAAGTGACTGTCGTTCTTCAGATTCTAAATTGTATTTCTAGGAAGAGTGCCTGGTTGATATTGATTCAATGTAGCCAATATCTTCCCAAACTACTGCTCAAGATACTTAATCACGGTTGTATACGATTCTACTTTCTAGCTTAACCCTAATATATCTGCCTTAATCTCCTTAAGGTAACTCTCTTGTCTCTCTAAACCATTAACAAGATTATCAAGTAATTCTTCTATTCTCAAACTTCCAAACTCAATATCATAGTTCCCTAGTAGAACATAAAGACCATTTTCCTATTTGCAATCATCTTTTCTCCTCCAGTCACCATCACATTCTCTACTCTTGTCTCTATACCTATATCTATAGTAGTTTCGACCTTTATTCCCTTGCTTTGAGTTCTAAGTATATTGGTTAGACCCTTGTCCCTTGGCTCAAAAACTCGTTATATCTCTATCTAAGTACTTTGTTTCCTCCTTAAAATTAGACTCTTCTTATTTAGAAGCCTTACATCGAGAACTTACCACATTTATCTTTTCTACTCTCATAGCTGCAAACTACTTAGAAGGCAAATCATTCATAGTCCTTAGTTGTGCTATCTCTTAATCCACTATCTTATCTAAGGCCCTCTACTCACTAGAAGCACCAATAGAATAAGTATCGGTCGACCTATCCGCCTCTCGAGTATGCCACCCTCAATTGGTTTTAGTGATTCGACTTAAGATTTCCACAGCCCGCTCCCAACAAAGACTCATGAAAGCCCCACCTATAATAGTGTTAGCTACGACCTTGGTACTTATATTCAAGGCTCTATAGAATATCCCTAGAAAGTTGTTTTTGGTGATCTTGTGGTTTGGAATATTCATCAGCTTCTTTTTAAACCTCAACCATGTCTCGTATAGTGCCTCTAAATATAACTGTCTAAAAATTATACATCTCATCCTTGAGTTGCATCATTCTAGAGAAAAATTAGTCCAGAAACTATGTCCTCAACTTGTTCCAAGTGGTAATGGACCCACGAGATAGCTTTCCTAACCACAAAGTTACTTCTCCTGCGAGAGAGAATGGGAGCAACCTTAGTCGAATAGCTTCTTGACTCACCCCAGGTGGATTGTATAAAGTGGAAATCCCTACAAATTTCATAAGGTGCATGTTTACATCATTATTAGGCAAACCAGCAAACACTCCCTTTTAAATTTAGCAACTGAATCATTACACTTGTAATGTCAAATTTCATTCCTTAGGGATACTCTATAGGAATGATAGTACCTGTCTCAATTGGTCCAACATACCCTAAATCTTCTTTCATACCATCATAAACTGGAAATTACTGATAAGAGGGTGGTTGACCTCTATCTTTCTAAGTCTATATCTGTCGAATGTTGCTCGATCAACTTCTTTCTCTTGCCTAGCCCTCTCCTCAGCATGTCAGTCAAGTGCTAACTAGAATTTTCCTCGACCACTAACCAGGCAATGGTTTTCTCAATAGTTTCATGAACACCAAGTGGAGGTGGCTGATTTAATACGGTTGGGTCATCATGAACCCCCTCATCATGAGCTCCTTGATTGTACTCTTTTTTATTTATCATCTTATGATTCTGTCATAAGGTCTATTCAAGATTAAGATCAAATAGAATTAGGGATTGCCTTGACTTTGAGTACTTGGCATACACTGACGCGTGCCCTGAAAACAGTCAAAGACCAAAAATCAACATATAAAACCAACAACTTCAACAACCTCAAAAAATTAATCCATAATTGTATTCCCTAGAAACGATGCCAAAATTTGATATGGACCAAATTACACCTCCAAGAAAGTATAAAATAGCTGCTTGTCAAATATAAAACCCAACTAGGTTGGGATTGTTCCCACTAGGAATAGGTCAAAAATCTATAGGAACATGCTGATGTAATTGGAAATTGCAGAAATTAAAAAGGGGGTTTTGTGAAAATAATAGTAATAGTAACAATGTTGGGCAATTAGGGTTGTTAATAGTATGAGACAATCACTAGGATTATGTTCTCCCTAACTTTATAATTCTACACACTTGATGTACTCATCAAACTATATCGGTACCTCGTATGGAAAATCTAACAAGTTATGTATCATATAATTATGTATCGACCTTGTTTTGGGTAAATTTCACTCATTTCCTCTCGGTCTCAGATTGTCACATTACTAGCCCTTGTTCTTGATCCCAGATTAACTATCTCCTCTCGATCTCAAGTTAATAAGATAAAAATTGATAGCTCTAAATTACTATTGTGATATCCTTCCCCTAATCTCTACCTCTCTCTCAATAAAGCATCAAATACATCGAGTTCCTAACATTTACAACTGTTAAGAAAGCAATCAAAGCGAATAAAACCCCAATATATGCAAGAATACCAATCTTGAATGACTTCACACTTAACTTGATTTGTTAATCCATCAGAGTTCCCACAACCCTATTTATGGGGTTTAGCTACTCATGGATGTAAAAACATATATAGATTCCATAGTTGAATGCACAAGGATGATCTGATGAAGAATAATAATGAAAAATCAAAATCTCAAATTAACTATAAACCCTAAAGACCAAGAACAATAATTCAGGATCAATAATGTATCTCAAAATTCAAAACGATGTCAAAAGTGTATAAAGTGTGTAAGCTGATAATAAAACATTCAAAAGGTACTTATAGATACAAAAGAAAACTTATCATAAAGAGTGTAGGAAACCAGAGTCATCATCTACCCACGATTCATAGGTTAAATCGTAGGTATAACCTATGAGTTGTGCCTTGGGTCATGGAAATTTGAGTGAAATCATTATCTTTGCAGAAACTCCTACCTATGAGGTAACCTACGAGCCATAGGTTGTACCTACACCTCGTACGTAGTCTCGTGAGAATCATATATTGATCAACCAACTTTAGAACTTCAGAATACCAATCTATGAGGCCACCTACATCTCATAGGTACTACCTATGAGTCGTAGGTTGACTTGTGGGTAGCCTTCTTAATAATTCTTCATTCTTTTTTCTTGTTCTTTGATTCGAACACTATTTTCTTGTAAAATCAACATAAAACACATCACATATAATAAGAATACCTAATTAATTGCACAATTTTCTTATTTTAAGCATCAAGAGTGCCATAAAACCATGGCACATCAGTATGCCTAGGATAGAGCTTTGGGTAATTGGCAATACTATTTGTGGACCAAGGAGTTCATGATCCAAACTGACCATGAATCATTGAAGCACCTCTGGGCCCAAGATAAATTGAATAATAACATTCCAAATGGATTGAGTTTCTAGAGACTTTTCCTTATGTAATTCAATACAAAAAGGGAAAATAAAATGTCCTAGCCGATGTGTTTTCTAAAAGGCATGCGTTAATCTCTATATTGTCTTCAAAATTGATGGATTTTTCATGTTTAAAGGCAATGTATTTTGAGGACCCCTTGATTTCTCAAATCTTTCAAGATTGTGAGGAATGGAGTAGGGAAAGATGGATTATAGATAGAACATCTATACCTTATTCCAATTTTGATGGTTTATTGTTTAAAGAAAAGAGATTGTGTCTGCCCTCTAGCTCATAGAGAGAGTTTTTTGTGAGAACGACACATGATAGTGGTATGATAGGTCACTTTGGAATTAAAAAGACCCTCAGAATCCTAGAGGAATAATTCTATTAGCCTAGGATGTGTAACCATGTTGCTAGAATGTGTAGACAATGTATGAATTTTAGTAGTGCAGAATCGCGCCTGCTCCTTCAAGAATTATATACACCACTTCCCACTCCCATACGTCCATGACTTGACATTTCTATGGATTTTTTTTGGGTTTGCCTAGGATGAAAAGGGGTAGGGACAGTATCTTTGTGGCGGTTGATTGATTTTTTAAAATAGTCCACTTAATTCCGTTACATAAGAGTGAGGATGCTTCCAATGTAGCTTCTTTGTTTGTTGAGCATGTTGTCAAATTGCATGGAATTCTTTGGACCATTATTAGTGATAAGGACTCAAAGTTAGTCATTTTAAGAGGTTATTTGGGGTAGGCTTGCCACCAAATTACTTTTGTCAATATCTTGACACCTACAAACCAATGGCCAAATAGAAGTGGTGAATAGGACCTTGGGTTCTATGCTATGCATTATGGTTAAAGGTAAAATAGATTATTGGGAGGATCACCTACATTATTCAAGTTTGCTTATAATCTTGTTTTTCATTCGACTATTGGTATGACTCCCCTTGAATGTATTTATGGATGTAACCCCTTACTGTCACGAACCAAACCTGGGCCTGGCCATGACGAGTAATCTCAAACCTACCATAGGCCGAAGTCAACCCCCTTACACTTAACTCAAGAGCACAAAATGTAAATAATGAAATCCAACCAAAAATGAAAATAAGAAGGATAGATAAACCACATAAAAGTTCTAAGATTCAAACAAAGAACTAACTCAATACTTGTCCACAAAAGCCTCTAAACCCAAAATACCAAACTAAGTCAGGACATTATCATAACCCGAGGCTACCCCCTAGTCGCAACAACGGTGCTTACAGTCACTAGTGACCACAAGCTAACCCATAAGCTAGTACCTGCTATGAGCGCTGAATATCACAATAATTAAGGACATGTGCAGAAAATAACTAATAAAGCCATAAGGTCAGAATACTAAACATATAATAAATTTACAAATCTATAACGTCTAATAAATACTGAAGCACAACTGATAAGACTGATAAACTGACCAACTGTCTAACTAACTGTCTAAATGTCTTAAAGCCTCTAAATTGACTAAGGAGTTTATAAGACATGCCCCAACTGACTCCAACTGACTAACTGAATAGAAATGCAGAAATAACTGAATAAACATAATAGGTCCTCGATAGATAAGGATTCACCACTGTTGTTGTTGTTGAAGCACTGGACTGTCTATGTACGGTCAGGAAATGAAGTATCTAAACCTATGATTTAAGACATCATAGCGCAAAGAAGAGTATGCGTTCAGTACTTTGAATGTATCGGTATATGTGATGAGAACAGGATGAAATACATAGGGTACTAACATTGGCTATGTGGATCCACTAAACTGGTGTCCCGAAGGACTAAGGAGTCACCCTTTATTGGCAGAAAACTCATGTGATATATTTCAACCCAAATTAGCAGGAACACATCTCAAACTTATGCTGGCTATGTAGTTCTATAACTCAGGGATTGTTGCTAAGAGTCAAACCGTAAACGGGCAGGAATGCCCCCATCCCTAGGTTCACTTGGTGCTAAATCCTACTCCCAACTGAATGACACTATTTACTGGACTAAATTAAGCTTAACTGGGAAAACAACTGATCATAACAACTAACTGGATAAAAATGCTCATGGTTTATCTGAAATCATTCTGAAGATATTGAAATTGCGTAAACAACTAGGTATCGGGTATTTATAACCCACAAGCACCGAATGGACATAACAATGATGACATATAAAGCTTTAAAATCCATGGTAGGGAATCATTGTTCAAAAACCCAATATTTAGACATTTCACCAAATACATGAGAGTCATGAATTTAAACATGGTAATGGGTAAAGCATGCAAGGATAACATGATTACAATACTTAAACCATGAATTAGGGATTTCAATATTCAAAACATGTAATGGCTCATCCCATCAAAAACACTTGTAAACATAACTCAAAATCAAAATCAATAATAACTTCATGGAGATAATTCAACTTGAACATGTTAAAACTCCTAATTTAAAATTAAAAAGGATTCTTGGACTCCTTAGGTGAAAAGAACCCATGGATGAACATTACACATACCTCAACTATCGAATTGATGACTATTCTACAGATTAGAAACTTGAATTCCCCGATCGCTTAAGAATGAGTTAGGGTTTGTTCTTCAGAAGGAGGAAGGATTTCTTGAGAGGATTTGTGATTAAAAGAGAAAATAATGCTCTTTAGGGACCTAAATTTCATGTTATGGACTGATTGGGTCAAGGGAAAAGACCAAAATGCCCTCAAAATGCCAAAAATCATAAGTTGGCCACGATGGAGGGCGCAATGGGGGATCCAGAGCATCGGAATAGAGGGCGCCGCACGGGCTCTGGCGCGCGGTCTGGATGGGTTCTCTAGAGCCTGCAGCGTGGGTTAATCCCGGTGCTACCACTATTTTAGGCTTCCAAACATGCCCTTACGCTAGTCCAAAAATTTCAAAACACACCCGAGATGTACTTTTAACATCCCCGATCATGAATCCACTCAAAAATCAAAGTTTCGAGGTCAAAAAAACCAAAAATAAAATCATCGAAGTTCAGGGGTATTGGAAATGACTAATCCCCCAACATTTAGCCAAATTTTCAAGTTTTGGGACCCCTTTAACATGCAACTGAGAGTTAAAATGAGATAAGACTTTTACAGGGTATTATAATATCTCCCCCTTGGGAACATTCGTCCTTGAATGAGACTGATTAAGCTAAAGATACTGGGGAAAATGAAACCATATACTGAACATGCATAGCTGGAAACATGATTACATGGTTGAGTCTGAAACATGACACATGAACTAAACTGAATGTATGCAATGACATGAAATGGATTTCATAGCTGAAACTGAGCATAAAAGAGAATTAATTCTGAGAAAAAATCATTACATTAAGCTTAATCTGAGTTTACGGAGAAAAGATAAGGGTACTTGGTTTGCATATCTGCTTCTGTTTCCCAAGTGGCTCCCTCAATGGACTGATTTCGCCAAAGGACTTGGACCAAGGGAACTTTTTTGTTCCTTAGTTTACGAATCTGACGATCAAGAATATTAACTGGGACTTCTTCGTAAGAAAGGCTATCCTGAACATCCATGCTTTCTAATAGAACAACAATAACTGAATCACCAATACATGTCTTCAACAGGGAAATATGAAACACTGGATGCACTGAGGCTAAATCTGCAGGCAATTTAAGTTCATAAGTGACCTTCCCAAAATGACTCAAGATTCTAAACGGGCTAACATATCGGGGACTGAACTTGCCCTTCTTGCCAAATCTCTTCACTCCCTTCATGGGTGAGATTTTTAAATTGACTAAGTCACCAACATCAAACTCAAGATCTCTTTTCCTTACATCTGCGTAGGATTTCTGATGACTTTAGGCTGTCTTTAGCCTCTCCCTAATCAACTAAACTTTTTCCATTGCATCAAATACTAAATCTGGTCCTATTATAGCAGCCTCACCTACTTTAAACCAACCGATAAGAGACCTACATCTCCTCCTATAAAGAACCTCAAACGGTGCTATCTGAATACTGGAGTGATAACTGTTATTATAGACAAACTCAATCAAAGGTAAGTGGTCATCCCAAATTTCTTTTAAGTCAATAGCACAAGATCTCAACATGTATTCTAAGGTATGAATGGTCCTCTCTTCCTGACCATTTGTCTGAGCATGAAAAGCTATACTAAGATGAACTTGGGTACCAAGACCCTTCTGAAAAGCCTTACAAAAGTGAGAGGTAAAATAAGTACCTTTATATGAAATAATAGATAAGGGGACTCCACGCAACATAACCAACTCTCTAAGGTAAATCTTGGCATAATCCTCCGCTAAATAAGAAGCGTGAACTTGCAAGAAATGAGCTGATTTGATCATTCTATCTACAATGGCCCATATAGAATCATGCCGACAACGTGTACGAGGCAACCCTATTAAAAATCCATGTTCACTACTTCCCACTTCCAAGTGGGAATACTAAACTCCTGCAATGTACCACTAGGCCTCTGGTGCCCAACTTTAACCTGCTGACAATTGGAACACTTAGCCACAAACTCTTCAATTTCTTTGTTCATACCACTGTACCAATAAACATCCTGCAGATCGCGATACATCTTAATGGCTCCTAGGTGAATGGAATGCCATGCACCATGTGCTTCTGCTAAGATCCGTTGCCTCAAACAATCGACACATGGAACACACAATATTCCCTGACAACACAACACACTATTTCTCCCGTGGGAGAAAACCTCTATCTTCTGATCTCAAACTGATTCCTTCAACTTAACCAAACTGGGATACCTATATTGCTTTTCTTTCACTTCGGCAACCAAAAAAGATTTCGAACCATTCTGGACCCATTTACTACCCTCAGCTGAATCAATCAACCAAATACCTAATTTTGCCAACTGATGAACCTCCCTGACTAACTACTTCTTATCCTCCTCAACATGGGCAACACTACCTATAGACAATCTACTAAGGGCATCTGCCACTACATTGGCCTTGCCAGGATGATATAATACACTTATATCATAATCTTTTAACAACTCAAGCCACCTTCTCTGACAAAGATTTAAATCTTTCTATGGGAACACATACTGCAAACTTATGTGATTATTGAACATATCCATATGAACCCCATATAGATAATATCTCTAAATTTTTAATGCAAAAACAACTACTGCCAACTCAAGATAATGGGTAGGGCAGTTCTTCTCATGGGCTTTAAGTTGTCTAGAGGAATAGGTTAGACCTTACCTCTCTGCATCAATACACAACCAAGACCAACTCTGGAAGCATTATAATAAACAACAAACCCATCTGAACCATCAGGCAAAGTCAAAACTGGGGCTGAAGTGAGTCGAGTTTTCAACTCTTGAAAACTCTTCTCGAAAGAATCTGACTACTGAAACTTGACTTTTTTCTGAGTTAATCGAGATATGGGGGATGCAATAGATGAAAACCCTTCAACAAACTGTCTGTAATAGCAAGCCAATCCTAAGAAACTCCTAATATCTGATGGAGAGATGGGTCTGGGCCAGTTTCTCACTGTTTCAGTCTTTTGAGGGTCAACTCAAATGCCATCACCAGAAATAATATGACCAGGGAAAGCTATTGATCTTAGTCAAAACTCAAACTTACTGAATTTGGCAAACAACAAATGGGATCTAAGAGTCTACAATACAATTTTGAGATGGTCTACATGATCATTTTTAATACGGGAATAAACAAGCATATCATAAATGAAGACTATGACAAACATGTCCAAGTACTTCTTGAACACCCTGTTCATCAAGTCCATGAAAGCGGTTGGGGTATTTATTAGTCCAAAAGACATAACTAGAAATTCAAATTGACTATACCGAGTCCTGAAAGCTATCTTTGAAATGTCACATTCTCTGACTCTAAGATGATGATAGCCGAATCTGAGGTCTATCTTAGATAAATAAGTGACACCCTAAAGTTGGTCGAATAAGTCATTAATTCTGAGGGGTGGATACTTATTCTTGATTGTGACTTTGTTCAACTGATTGTAATTGATGCATATTCTGAGAGAATCGTCTTTCTTATGCATGAACAGGATTAGAGCGCCCCATGGGGAAACACTAGGTCTGATGAATCCCTTATCTAAGAGATCTTTCAACTATTCTTTTAACTTTCTAAGCTTAGATGGAGCCATTTTATAGAGAGGAATAGAAATAGGCTGGGTATCTCAAAGGAGATCTATTCCGAAGTCAATTTACCTTCCGAGAGGAAATCCAAGGAGATCTTCAGGGAAAACGTTTGGAAATTCCCTTACTACTGAGACTGGCTCGAGACTTGGAGTCTTTGACTCGAACAAGATGGTAAACACACCCCTTAGATATTATTACTCTTTCCTTAAGATATGAAATAATCTGACCCCAAAGCACTAAAGTAATATCCCTTTATTCAATAACTGGTTTATTAGGAAACTGAAATTGAACCAACTGAAGCATAACATGAGTGAAGCCAATCCATGCCGAGAATGACATCAAAATCAGTTATCTCTAACTCCACCAAATCAACTGAGGTAACTCTCTAGGACATTGTAACTAGGCAATTCATCTATACCCTTCTGGCTACAATAGAGCTACCTACTGGAGTAGACATTGAGAAAGATTCTGCTAAAGATTCGAGACAGACACCAAAATCGACTGCTATATGGGGATTACAAAAAAAGTGAAGCTCCAGGGTCTAACAGAACATACACATGAAAATGAAAGACCTGTAAAGTACCCGTAACCACATCAGGAGAACTTTCCAGATTATGTCGGGACTGGAGTACATACAGCCTGTTCTGGCGTTGTCCACTGCTTATATTGGAAGCGGCACCTTACTGAGTTGGGTGACCAGCTAGAACTTGGGAACGACTGTACTGACTATGCTGACCCACCTATGGGCATTCTCTGACTCTGTGGCCTGGTTTTCCACATCCAAAACATATATCATTACCAGCCTTACACACATCTTGGTGATTCTTACCACACTTCCCGCAGAGAGAATTAGTATGACTACTGTTCACACTACCCTAGGACTTAGAGCCTGTCACCCTTTCCCAACTATTAATTCAGAACTTTGGCACTGGCGTACTAGCTGAAGACGGAGCTTAGGCTGAAATTTTTTGACAAAACTGAGAACGGTTACCATCCTCTGACCTCAGCTCAGAAAAGTTAAAACTACCTATCCTGGACCTCTTATTCTCTCTCTTTCTTCTTAAGCTTATATTTCTCAATCTGCTGAGCATGAACCATGAGCCTAGATAAGTCCATCTCCTTAATCAATATTGCGGTCCTACACTCCTTCACCACAACATCAGCTACACCAGAAATAGACTTACTCATTCTAGACCTATTATCTGCCACCATCGAAGGAGTATACCTTGCCAATCGAGTAAACTTAAGCGAATATTCCTTCACTCTCATATTACCTTGCTTCAAATTAATGAACTCCAGCACCTTATCTTCCCTTAACTCTAACGAAAAGAACCTGTCTAAGAATGTCGTGGAAAACTCCTCCTACTCTGCAGGCCCTACCTCAACACCTCTATCTTCCTTCCACTATTTATACCAAGTATGAGCTACATCCTGCAACTGATATGCAGCCAACTCTATGCTCTCACTCAAAGTGACACCCATAATATTAGTCATTTCCTAAACCATATCAAGAAACTCCTACGGATCCTCCTTAGACTTGGATCCCGAAAACAAGGGAGGGTTCATTCAGGTAAAGTCCCAAATCCTAGTTGCAGCTGTGTTCGCGATTGGATAGGCTACGGCAATAGCCTATTCATTATTCTGAGTAGCTACTGAGTGAGCCAAAGTACTGAAAGCAAATTTGAATTTGGCATGAGAGACATGCTTATTCAGGGGATCCTCCTGAACAAGCGAAGGTGCGGGCTGATTCACGTTCCTTTGTCTGTTGTTTCTTTTGGGAGGCATTGTCTGAAAATGGAACGAAAGATGAGTTATAAAAATATTTTAAATAGAGCTCATGCTCATTCATATGACATGAAAACTAAAAGAAGGGAAACTTTTCCTAAAAGATCTTGTAGCCTCTTGTCCATAAACTGGCGCGCTTCACACACATGTACAAGACTCCACTCAACACGGATTTTAGACTCTCTTGGACACTTAAGGCTCTAATACCAAGTTTTGTCACAACCCAAGGTACCCCCAAGTTGCGCCAATGGTACTTATGGTCATAAGTGACCACAAACTAACTCATAAGCTAGTTTTTACTATGAGCACTGAATATCATAATAATAAAGAACATGTGCGAAAAATAACTTATAAAGCCATAAGGTAAGAATACAGAAAATATGATAAATTCACAAGTCTGTAACATCTGATAAAATACTGAAACACAACTGATAATACTAATAAACTGACCAACTGTCTAACTAACTTTCTAAATGTCTAAAAGCCTCTAAACTGACTAAGGAGTTAAAGGGACAGGCACCACCTGACTCCAACTGACTAACTGAACAAAAATACAGAAATAACTACATAAACATAATAGGTCCTCAATAGATGAGCACTCACTATTGTTGCTGCTACTGAAGTACTGGAGTGTCTAAGTACGATTGGAAAACTGAATGTTCGAACCTATGATATAAGAAATCATAGAGCAAAGAAGAGTATGTGGTTAGTACTTTGAATGTACTGGTATATGTGATGAGGACAGGCTAAAATGCATAGGGTACTATATATGTGAAATAAAGACTAACTAAATAGCATGAGATAACTAAACATGAATGCATAGGAACTAAAATATCTGAGAATGCAAGACCAAGCATATATATATATACATATTTCTAAAATAATTTATAAACTGAAATACTAAAAATCTGATAACTGAATGATTGATAATTTGTATGCTTTGATCAAGCAAACCTGAATTGAATTCAGGACTAAATACTGCATTACGATAGTGGAAGGTATCATCTAACTAACATGCCCCAATCTGATCTAATCAGGGTCCAACCTGTAACCCCAGTAGGAAGGGTGTTAGTACTATGCCATGGGTACTAACACTGGCTGTGTGGATCCACTAAACTGGTGTCCCAAAGGACTAAGGAGTCACCCTATTCTGGCAGGGAACTCAGGTGATATTTGTCAACCCTAAATTGGCAGGAAGACACCTTAAACCTATATTGGCAACATAGTTCTGTAACTTAGGGATGGCTACTAAGGGTCAAACCCTAATTGGTAGGAATGCCCCTATCCCTGGGTTTGTTTGGTGCTAAATCCTACTTCCAACTAAATGACACTGTTTACTGGACTAAACTAAGCTTAACTGAGAAAACAACTGATCATAACAACTAACTGAATGAAAATGCTCATAGTTTATCTGAAATCATTCTGATGATACTAAAATTAAGTAAACAACTAGGTATTGGGTATTTATAACCCACCAATACTGAATGGAAATAATAATGATGGCATGTAAAGCTTTAAAATCCATGGTAGGGGATCATTTCTCAAAAACCCAACATTTAGAAATTTCATCAAACACATGAGAGTCATTACTTTAAACATGGTAATGGGTAAAACATGCAAGGATAACATGATTACAATACTAAAAACACAAATTAGGGATTTCAATACAAAGATTTCAATATTCAAAACATATGATGGCTCATCCCATCGAAAACACTTGTAAACATAACTCAAAATCAAAATCAATAATAGCTTATGGAGATAATACAACTTGAACATGTAAAAACTCATAATTTAAAACTAAAAAGGATTCTTGGACTCCATAGGTGAAAAGAACCCATGGATGAACATCACACATACCTCAACTATAGAATTTGTGATGATTCTACAGATTAGAAACTTGAATTCCTCTATTGCTTGAGAATGGGTTAGGCTTTGTTCTTGAGAAAGAGGAGGAATTCTTGAGAGGATTTTTTATTAAAAGAGCAAATAATACTCTTTAGGGACCTAAATTTCATGTTATGGACTGATTGAGCGAAGGGAAAAGACCTAAATGCCCTTAAAATACCAAAAATCCAAAGCTGGCCGTGAAGAAGGGCGCAGCGCGGGCTCCGGAGCACCGAAATGGAGTGTGCGGTGTAGGATCTAGCGCACGGTCTGGAGGGGTGCACTGGAGCCCGCGGCGCATGTTAATCCCAGTGCTTCCACTACTTTGGGCTTCCAAACATGCCCCTATGCTCGACCAAAAATTTCCAAACTCACCCGAGATGTACTTTTAACATCCCCGATCATGAATAAACTAAAAAATCAAAGTTCTAAGGTTGGAAAAAACAAAATAAAATCATTGAACTTTAGGGATTTTGGAAATGACTAAGCCCCCAAGACTTAGCCAAATTTTTAAGATTTTGGACCCCTTTATCATGTAGTTGAGAGATGAAATAAGCTAAGACTTTTACGGGGTAATATAGACATGCTCCCAACTATAACAAAAGAATCCAAAGGTAGTAAGACAGTTAAAAAACCAATGAAATGACCATGCATTTCGAAATATGGAGGCTCACCACTTCACGATAGATCTTCAAATGTACTACACCACTTAATATTACACAAGGGTAATAGAAAATCCCTCATACCCTAATCATGAAATAATGCAGTGTCCAGGGATGGTTAGTGGAGCACGTACTGGCATCTAACTCAGGGGACAAGGATAAAATAATATTGCTAAAAAATAGTCAAAAACCACATGCACAACATTTATATAAATACAAATATAGGATTTCGAAATAAGGACAAGGGTCATGAATATAAGAATTTAAATCATTACCCTGAACTATATAGATCGCTCCATCCTAAAGGCACCCACAATCTATATGGGTCCAGCTCCCCCTACTGGAAGGGCCCAGTGCATGTTAGCCACATGAATCAAGGTAAGGTTAAAGACACCAAGACGATAGTCATCCAAATATATAATGTGTATCCAGACACATGGTCATATATACCCCCATGCTAGAAAACATGGTCCCTAGTGTTGTTCCTCGCGGGACTACACCTTCACGATAAGCTACATAATTCCCTTTAAGCCAAAACTAATACATTTTGCACATAAACCCAACCATTAACCAAGAAGTCTTTATTAAGGCATTTTCCAAAATGGTATCGTTATACCAATATGCTTGCAAGCTAATTCAATTATGCTAAATCGATCCATATAAACATTAGATACCCAAGCTCACTTAAAATACAAAACCATGGCCATCAAGGGCATTCCAAAACCATTTTTATCCATTTATCTTTTAATACAATGCAATATTTTCAAAAGGATAAGTTAAACTATGTAAAATTCATATTTAAAACCAAGATTGTTAAGTGAGTTGAGGTTAATACCATTATCAAGTAAAAATTTTATCAATTTGGGAAACCCATGTCATCCATTCCAATTATTATCATAATGCACCAATTCAATCCCAAAAACCATCAATTAAAGCATGAGTAATTATTTAAAACATAGGAAAAGCAATTCAAGTAATAACAATCAAAATACCTCAACCCAATTTCAATCCCATTAATTAAAAAACATGAATATTGATTAAATAAATGCCACAATATAAAATTCAAGTTATGAAATGATAAACATGCCTGAAATATAGAGAAAATTGAAGAAAAATCAAAGGTAGGAGCTTGAATGATGAATTCTCTGTAAAACCCTTGAGCATTCTTAGGTTGGGAGTTAAGAAGAAAAAAAAGTAATGTTTTGATCTTAAAAGCTGAAGGAAAAAGGTCACATTGATGTTTATAAGTCGTTTAAGGGGTAAAAGGACCAAAAGATCCTCACCCCATCTGAAAAAATGAAAACTGGATGAAAATGCATAGTAGCGTGACATGCCTATCATAAAGGTTAGCCTTCATGCCATGCCCTTATCGCGGAGACTAAGTGGTATGGCATGCCACTATCGCAAAGGGTTATTGTCGCGGGGTCCCAAAATGGCCCTAAACCTCTTTCAAAAATTCTAAAACATTCGCAAAATACCCTTTTAATATCCCTTATCATAATTCAAGTCAAAAATTGGAATTACACATGTGGGAGGGTCAAAAATAAATTTGTTGAAATTTTTACGGGTTCTCACATTATCCCCCCTTTGGGTCATTCGTCCACAAATGAGGAGTCAGGACATTTTTAGCATGATAATAACAAGAATGTTGTAGAATCCAAAGACAAATTCGAAATGCGCTAAGAGAGAAATGAAACTCATACCTTAAGCATTTTCATCTAATATGGGGAACAAGATTGGGTACTTGGTTCTCATATCTTCCTTAGCTTCCTATGTAGCTTCTTCCACCTTTTGATTTCTCCAAATAACCTTCACCAAATATACATCCTTAGTTCTTAATCTAAGAACTTGCCTATCCAATATCTCAATCGAGACTTCCTCATAAGACAAAAATTCGTAACACCAATATCCTCAACTGGAACTATCAAAGAATGATCACCCACAAACTTTTTTCAGCATAGACACATGGAAAACAAGATGAATCGAAGCTAAACTCGCTGGTAAATCTAACTCACAAGCGACATTCCCAATTTTTCTTAAAATTTGATATGGATCAATGTAATGGGGACTGATCTTCCCCTTCTTCCCAAATCTCATGACTTTTTTCATAAAAAAACCTTTAAGAATACCCAATCACTTACTTGAAACTCTAACTCCCTCTACCTCACATCCGCATAAGACTTTTAGCAACTTAGAGCATTCTTAAATCTTTCTCCAATCACTTTCACCTTCTCCATAGATTAGTGAACCAAGTAAAGAATAAATATTTCTCTCCAATTTCCCATCCATTTAAGGGTGAAAAGCGGCGTTAAGGTTCACCTGAGTACCCAAACCTTTCAAAAATAAATGCCAAAAGTGAGAAGAGAATTGCATACCTCGATCTGAAATAATAGACACCGATGCTTCATGCATCTTAAATATCTCTTGAATGAACAACTTAGCATAATCCTCTCCTAAGTAGTTGGTCCTCACAGGCAAGAAATGAGTAGACTAAGTTATTCTATCCACAATGACCCAAATAGAATCATACTAACTCTGAGAGCATGGAAGACCTATAATGAAATCCATATTAATCATCTCCCACTTCTACATGGGTAATTCCATCTCTTGGAACAAGACACCAAGCCTTAAATGTTCAATCTTAACTTTCTGACAAACCATACACTTAGCCATAAAGTTTCCCATATCTCTCAACATATTATTCCACCCGTAGATTTCCTTCAAGGCATGGTACATTTTAGTTAAACCCGGATGAACTGTATATCTGGAATCATGAGCCTCAGTAAAGATTCTTTTCCGCAATTTATCAATATTAGGACATACAACCTTTCTTGATACCTCAATATGCCATCTCCCCCAATCTCAAAATCCATAACCTTTTTGCTGACCCACATCATCCTTAATCTGCATAAGCATGGGATCTAAAGTGTCATAACTGATGATAGGCGTATTAACACGCCTAAAGTACTATAATTTACCCATATTTTAGCAAAGTTTTGAGGACAAAATATATAATTCATGCACTTTTAGTCCTTTTTCCTGTAAGTGAGCTAACAAACGTGATTAGCAAGTTTTCAGGTATAAATGATGAAGATTTCAGCATTTTATGGATAACTTGACACCCAAGGAAGCTTCACGAAAGAAGGAAAGGAGATCTTGGACGCCTAGGGACTAAAAGTGATGCATGGAAAACCTTTTCCGAGCAAAAGAAGCACTTTTAAAGACTTTGGGGATCAACAGTAACTTAGTAGGATTAGGATAATGATGCAGTAACCTAGTAGGACTAGGATAAGTAATGCAGTAGCTTAGTAGGAATAGGCTATGGGTGTTATAAATACCCTATTTTGCTGGAGATTTTTATTATTCCCATCCATCCACCATCCATCCATCCATCAAAACAATTCTCCACCACCCTCATCCCTATTCTATCCTTCCCCTTTTTCTTTATTAATTCATTGTTGACATTATTTTTCATATATTCGACTTTTAATTTTTACAACAAGAGAAAAGCTATTTTCAAGGAATTCACGTGAGATTTTTATGATGATAATGTCTATTGTGTTTTGCGTTGCACTCATGCGTAGCTAAACTTCTCTGTTAGGGTTATGGAAGCCTTATGAGATACTATCTATTGCTATGATTTTGTGAATTCTTGACACGTATGCTGCTTATATCATTACTCTCTTCATCTTAATCTAAATTCTTGTGGTTGCAAACACATAGAATATGCCAGTATAGCATTAACTTGTTCGAAAGAAAAGTTATATGTCTGGAAAAGAGATAATGTCAAGGTAATAGGGCACCAACCCCTGTTAAAAAGTTAGTGTCGTAACTGGATTAACCTCTTGGAGAATTTGTACCGTTAGATACGCTTTAAGCTTGAAAGAGTTAAAGTGAAATAATCCTTGATGGTCAAAAGATGCCTGAATTTACCATAGAATACAATTCTCTATAAGCACATGCATGTCTGAATTCCGCATAACTCATAGCCAATAGAGACGTATAACTCATAAGGTGGATATAACCCCAACTCTCAATTCTCATTGGTTAAACATCTTACTAAACATTCTTTCTTTTTACTTTGCTATTTTCCGTTTTCACTTTGTTACATTATTGCACGTTACAATCCCCCCTTTTACTAAACTTTCACCAAAAGTCTATTAATCTTTGCTTACTTAGTGACCAAGTATTCTCTGTGGGATTCGACACCCAACCCAGTTGGGTTCTACATTTGACAACGACCGCTTACACTCTTACGAGAGCTGTAGTTTGAGCGTTATCAAAAATTGGCGCCGTTGCCGGGGAATACGGTTGTCAACTAAGTTTGTGATAGTTACTAGACCCTTTGGTCAAAAGTTCTCAGATTTTACTTTTAGCTGTTGTTTTTGTTCTATTCAGGTTCTATTGGCAGGATGGATGCATAACGTGACATTGACAGAAGGGCGGCTCAACAGGAGCAGGCTAGACTAGCTGCACTGGCAGCTGCTCAAGTGCATCAACAGAATATTGATAACCCAGGTTGGGCAACAAATCCTGATGATGAGGACCTGGGTGATGAGGAGCTACTAAATCCTAGGCGTACTGATGAGGTAGCGGCACCTATGCATAGGAGAGATCGTCAAGCTAGAATGAGACCTGACCGCCGAGCTGTACAGGCTCCTTTTGATGATGATGATGATGATCTGGATGGAGCTGGTGCTACAGGAGCTATTATTCCTCCGTCCTTGGTACCTGGAGCAAAGTTCAATATCACTAGCACCATGATTCAGCTATTGCAGCTCAAAGGTTTATTTGGTGGACTCACAGGTGATGATCCGAATATGCACCTGATCAACTTCATCTCTACATGCAAGTCATTCGACAATTCAGGAGTTAGACAGAATGCAATTCGGCTGCGCTTATTTCCATTGTCTCTATCTGGGGAGGCAACTCTATGGTTGAATGGGCTGACTCCTGATTCTATCACCAATTGGAGGAAATTGAAAGACATTTTCCTAGAAAGATTCTTTCCGCCATCCAAGAGAGAACAGTTGAGAGATGAGATTAGCAACTTCCGACAGCTTCCAACTGAAGCTCTCCACGAAACATGGGAGAGATTCAAGAAGAAGCTTATGCGGTGCCCAAACCATTATTTGACCAATGTCCACTTGATGGAGATATTATACAGGGCTTTGAACTCAGTGACTAAGCCAGTGGTGGATAATGCGGCTGGAGGATCATTCATGGACCTTAATTTTATTGAGGCAAGTGATATGCTAGATCGTATGACAAAGCAGAGCAGAGCTTGGCATACCAGGGATTCTGAGGTAGCAAGCTCTACTATATCTATTGGCATGACTGCAGAGCAGAGGCGAAGACAAGAGGAACATGACCAAGATATGGCCCACATGAAAACACAGATGGATCTTCTTACCAAGCACTTATTATCAGGAAAGACCGAAAAGGTTAAGGCCGTTGTATCATAGGGAAGAGATGAATCCGACTATAAGGAAGAAGCAAACTACTTGAATAATCAGGTGGGTTTCCGAGGCAATGCCCAAGGAAACCAAGGTCGGAACTACTATGAGAAATCTGGAAACAAGGACCAAGGTAGTTGGAAGAACAAGAATGACAATAGTGGTTTATATGTTCCCCCAGGAAGACGTGACACCACTGCATCTGGGTCGAGAAATATGGAAAAGATGATGGCTAAACTGTTGAAAGGAGAGGAAGCAACCAGTGCGGGAGTAATGGAGGTAATAAATGATTTGTCCTCAATGAAGTAATTGGTTGACTCGCATTCTACTACAATAAAGCAACTAGAGTAGCAATTGAGTCAACTTTCAGCGGCATTCAATCAAAGAAAGGTTGGCACCTTACCTAGCGACACTGTGCAAAACCCAAGGAATGACGGATCGTGTATGGCTATCACTACCCGGAGTGGTAAAGTGTTGGAAAATCCATCCAAAGGCAAGCAGGTAGTTGATGATAGAGAAGAGAAAGTTGATGAAGCAGAGTTTGAAGATGCCGTAGAAGCTGAAGTGAGTGCTCATGATGTTACACCTAGACGTCACCAGCCTGAAAAGAGTGATAATCGGAAGCAAGATAAAAAGGAAGTGGTGAAGAAAATGATTCCCCTTCCACCACTACCTTTTCCTCAGAGACTGAAGAAGAAGGCTGATGACACCAGGTTCAGTAAATTCATGACCATGTTGAAGCAGCTGACTATTAATGTTCCGTTGGTGGAGGCGCTGGAACAGATGCCTGGGTATGCTAAATTCATGAAGGATATTTTGACAAAGAAGAGGGCAGCAAGTTATGAGTTGATGGATATTGTTCATCATTGCAGTGCAATCGCTACTAGATCACTAGTTCAGAAGAAGGCTGACCCCGGTGCTTTCACTATCCCTTGCAATATTGGATCGTTGGATTTTGCCAAGGCAATGTGCGATCTGGGTGCTAGCATCAATTTGATGCCACTATCCGTCTACAGGAAATTGGGGTTAGGTGACCCTACACCAACCAATATGCGGCTTGTGATGGTAGATAGGTCGGTAAAATGACCTGTGGGTATCTTGAATGATGTGTTGGTAAAGGTTTCCACCTTCATCATTCCTGCAGACTTTGTCATTTTGGATTGCGAGGTGGATTCTGAAGTTCCCATAATCTTGGGATGCCCTTTCCTCGCAACTGGAAGCGTGCTTATTGACATGAGAGATAATGAGCTTTTATTTCGAATGAATGACGAAGTGATTCGTTTTGATTTGTGCAAATCGATGAAGCAGCCAAGAGATATGGATGTGTTCTCTGTAGCTGATGTTCATTATGAAGATAAGAAAGCATTATCTGTAGAGAAATAACTTACTGTTGAGCCATTGTCTGTTGCGCTGCTGAATGTTGAGCATGAGGATGATGAAGATTATGAAGAAACTATGTGTGCTCTAACAGAAATAGGGTCCTATTCTCATACTCATAAGCAGTCGGACCTTGATCTTAAGAATCAACCGTCACCAACAGCAAAGACTTCCATTGAAGAGCCACCAGTGCTAGAATCAAAAAAACTCCCCAATTATCTAAGGTATGCATTCTTGGGAAGTGGAAATACACTTCCAGTAAGTGTTGCAGTTGCGGATGATCTAAGTGAATAGCACGTAGAGGCTCTCATCTCTGCTCTGAAGAGGCACAAGAGAGCTATGGGTTGGACTATTGATGATATAATTGGTATCCCTCCTGGGATATGTATGCACTAGAGTCATATCGAAGAAGATTGCATGCCTACAAGTAAGCATCAGCGTCGTCTGAATCCATTCAAAAAATGATGCCCCATCTATCTCGATGAAGTCTAAGTAATCGAGATAGCTATGTCGTGTCGCGACAATAAATTAAGCGCTTGGTGGGAGGTAACCCATCATTTCTAATTATTTTGTTTTCTTAAGATTTTATCGAGCCACGACCAAAACTAAGGCGCTTGGTGGGAGGCAACCCATCGTTCTAATCGTTTTTTATGTTTTTGAGTAAATGTAGGTGCAAGAGGTGTAAAGGAAGAGATTGGTTTCAAATTTTGATTTGGAAGTATTGCATGTTTAAGGTGGTAAGTTAGGAATGAAGAAGCAAAAGGCTATGGGTTAGGCATTGCTTATGAAAATATAGGCAAAGAACAAGGCAAAGCCTATGTAAATCTAGGCCACGAACAAGGCAAGGCCTATGCTATGGCATAAGCTCTCAGATTCTAGAGTGCCATAGCATAGGCGCCGCCTATGCTCAACAATGCCATAGCATAGGCGCCGCCTATTCTCAACAATGCCATAGCATAGGCGCTGCCTATGCAAAAGCCTTTTTCTCAACTAGGCAAAGTATTAGGCATGGCCTATGCTATGTCCTTCTACTCAACTAGGCAAAGCTAAACGCGTCTCCTTTGCCTCCCAAAACTTTTATTTTTTCTCTTTTAACTTTGCAAGAACATATTCCGAGGCCATCAACCAAGTAAGTACTTCTTTGTTCTTCTTTTATATTCCGTAAGTACTACACTACTACGCCTATAATAAATTGTTAAATCTTGAAGTAGTATTGGTGATTTGAATATGGTTGATTTGTTGTGATACAACTAAGTGAGTGAAAGAATACATAATGATGCTCTTGATTTGGTTCCGACTTTTATTTGATTGTTATACACTGTCATACTTTTACGGAGTCGACATGGTGAAGTTAAGTGCATAATCTTCAAAATTGCATGCTTGAATGTTTGAATGACTCGTTCATCGAGATAAAGATCATGATTGAATACAAGCATGAGATGTTGTGATTATTTCTATACCATAACTTGATACGATCTCTATGCAGTAGTCTTGTTCAAAAAGTGCATTAATCCAAACATGAGAGTATGATCAAGATTACATGAAATAGAGTTGGAAAGGATAGTTAAGACGACATGAAAGTATGACTGTGATGAACATATGGTTGGAACATATCGCCCAAATGTATGACGATGAAGTCTGAGTAGTCGACATCACTCACTTAATTAGTCTGTGCCAACAACTTAAGTGTGGGGTGGTGCCATTACTGTTTGTTTATCAATTGAATCTTCTGAGATAAAGCTAACATGACTCTATTAGGATCTCAGGTAGAATGGCCTCAAAAGGACGACAAGAAAAATAAAAAGTATCCACCTCACAGAAAGGTTAGGAAAGCGTAAGAAAAAAGCAAGTTGAATCCTCCTCGCTACAAATACCTCAACGCACTTTTAGATCAAGTGGTGTACAATTTAAGGAAACTCTGAGGATGACGACTCTGATGATGATTCTGACGCAGGGGGTATAACCCCAGACATAGAAAAGGAGTCCGACTAATCAGTTTTTCCGTATTTATTTTCCACTGAGGGCAGTGTGTCCCGTTTAAGTGTGGGGTGCTGGTATTCGTATGTTGTACTTCTTTCCCTACATTTATTGTCATATTTTTTTGTTTGTTTTAATTAGTAGTAGATTTTTTTAGATTTTGATACATGAAATTGTTCTGATAGGCAGCATGATGTTATGACAAGAGTTTGTGCTAGAATCATTACTATTGAGACATTTAGGCTCTAAGTGTGACTCACTGTGTGATAATTGTGTGGTTTAATTCATTCATCTGTTAGGGTAAAGAGTCTATAATACTCCCAATAAAGTTGACCATGTGCCTTGTGTGTGTGAGGATATAGTATATTCTTGGTTGTGACAGATGCTAGAACTTGCCTGGTGTGTGTGTAAAGCGAAATAAAGAGTGCAAGTTTAGGAGATGATTTAGGCATTTCTTTGGCAACCTGTATTTTTTTACCTTCCTTTTACCTACCCATGGACATTATCTTAGTTAACCCCCTTTGAGACTTTAGCCATTTTCTTTGACAGCCTCATATGTAAGCTGAATCCATTTTTTTTCAAGACCATAATTTGATCCAAATTCCTAAGTGCTTTAAGTTGTGAAGTCATGTGACAAAATAAGAGGAAATTGGGTGAGAGTGATTCCTTAAAGTGAATTGGTACTTGAATTTGTTATGAAAAAAAAAAGAGTGGCTATCATAGAGGTGTGTTATAAAAAAAAGAAAAGAAAAGAAAAAGAAATAGAAAAACAAAAATAAATTGTGTTTATGATTAAATAAAAAGATAGTTATGCTTGAATGACAAAATAGGTGAAAAGGGGTGATAGATGAAAGAAAGGTAGCAGGGTTGATTAAAAGAGAGTGTTAATGGCATAATGTGATGTATTAAAGCGCTTAGGAACATAGTCACTATTTCTGGCCAAAATAGTCCTACCCGTCCCTTAGCCTACATTACAACCTGTAAAAGACCTATTTGATCCTAAGCTTAGCATTCTGATATTAGTAGAGCATTACACTAAGGGAAAGCCTATGGTCATCAGTTGCAACATATGAATTCTTCGTGAGAGTGAGAGCAAGGAAAATCTTATACTCATGTCTCGAAAAATACAAGACTTGTGAGTGATTATGGGTGATATATTGCGTGAGACACACATGGTTGATGAGTTTTGGGCAGTCTTGTATGATTCTTTGTGCCTTAACTTTTGGATACGAATTAACCATCATCATGAGTCTATGTTAGAGGTTAAATTGTTTCTAGTAGTGATCAGAAAACTACTCTTTGTTAATGATTGTCGTACCTGTCTTGATGAATATTTTGTGTTGTTACTGTGAAACCCTAAGTAGATGTTTAGATGGACATGATATTTTGTTCGAGGACGAACAAAGCTTTAAGTGTGGGGTGTTGATGATAGGCGTATTTACACGCCTAAAGTACTATAATTTACCCATATTTTAGCTAAGTTTTGAGGACAAAATATATAATTCATGCACTTTTAGTCATTTTTCCTGTAAGTGAGCTAACAAACGTGATTAGCAAGTTTTCAGGTATAAATGATGAAGATTTCAGCATTTTATGAATAACTTGACGCTCAAGGAAGCTTCACGGAAGAAGGAAAGGAGAGCTTGGACGCCTAGGGACTGAAAGTGACGCATGGAAAACCTTTCCCGGGCAAAAACAACACTTCTAAAGACTTTGGGGATCAGCAGTAACTTAGTAGGATTAGGATAATGATGCAGTAACCTAGTAGGACTAGGATAAGTAATACAGTAGCTTAGTAGGAATAGGATATGGGTGTTATAAATACCCTATTTTGCTGGAGATTTTTATTATTCCCATTCATTCACCATCCATCCATCCATCAAAACAATTCTCCACCACCTTTATCCCTATTCTATCCTTCCCCTTTTTCTTCATTAATTCATTGTTGACATTATTTTTTATATATTCGACTTTTAATTTTTACAACAACAGAAAAGCTATTAGCAAGAAATTCACGTGAGATTTTTATGATGATAATGTCTATTGTGTTTTCCGTTGCACTCATGTGTAGCTAAACTTCTCTGTTGGGGTTATGGAAGCCTTATGAGATACTATCTATTGCTATGATTTTGTAAATTCTTGACACGTATGCTGCTTATATCATTACTCTCTTCATCTTAATCTAAATTTTTGTGGTTGCAAACACATAGAATACGCCAGTATAGCATTAACTTGTTTGAAAGAAAAGTTATATGTCTGGAAAAGAGATAATGTCAAGGTAATAGGGCACCAACCCCTGTTAAAAAGTTAGTGCCGTAACTGGATTAACCTCTTGGAGAATTTGTACCGTTAGATACGCTTTAAGCTCGAAAGAGTTAAAGTGAAATAATCCTTGATGGTCGAAAGACGCCTGAATTTACCATAGAATAAAATTCTCTACAAGCACATGCATGTCTGAATTCCGCATAACTCATAGCCAATAGAGACGTATAACTCATAAGGTGGATATAACCCCAACTCTCAATTCTCATTGGTTAAACATCTTACTAAACATTCTTTCTTTTTACTTTGCTATTTTCCGTTTTCACTTTGTTACATTATTTCACGTTACAATCCCCCCTTTTACGAAACTTTCACCAAAAGTCTATTAATCTTTGCTTACTTAGTGACCAAGTATTCTCTGTGGGATTCGACACCCAACCGAGTTGGGTTCTATATTTGACAACGACCGCTTACACTCTTACGAGAGCTGTAGTTTGAGCGTTATCAATAACTCAAACTAGGTCCTAGTCATGATGGGTATCTCAACCTCGTCGTAAGCCGGAGACCACACCCTTAGCCTAACATCTAGAACACAATAAAAGAATACAGCGAAAGACAACCAAATATAATGATAAGAAGAATTGATAAATCAAATGAGAATTAGATTCAAAAAAGAAAAAAAACACCCTACACTTGTCCACAAAAGCCTCTAAAACCAGTATACCAAACTAGGTTAGGACATGCCCTCAACCATGACAAAGAAAGCTTACAATTCTCAAAATTTAAAAAGAATCCTAATAAAATGATAGGGCTTTTCAAAAGACGAAGGCTCACCACTTCACAGCAAATCAACCAATAAAACAAACCACTTAGTGTTGCACAAGAGTAACAAAAAACACTTGGACCCTACATCATGAAATGATGTAGCATCTAGGGATGGTCAGTGAGGTAAGAACTGACATGTAACTCAAGAAAAGTGATAAAATAATGTCATTACCAAAACCAATAAAAACTATATGCACAACAATCATATACATATATAGAGAGAGAATGTTGGGATAGGAACAAGGGTTATGAACATAAAATTTAAACCATTAAACTGAACTATGTTGTTCGCTCCATCCTAAAGGCACCCATGCCTTATATGGGTTCAGTTCCTCCTGCTGAAAGGGTCGTAGTGCGTGTTAGCTGCAAAAACCAAGGAAATCGAGAAAAGGCTGAAGACACTAAGGCTATAGCCATCCAAAATATAATGTGTGCACCAAGAACATGGTCATATAGACCCCAACACTGGCAAACATAGTTTACAATATTGGTCCTCCCACGACTATGTAATACCTCTAGTTTTGGGACTGGAGTTTCATTGAAAAACTAATCTCTACCTAGGCAACGACTGAGGTGATTAGCACTAATCATGAGTCATAGTGCGCCAATCATAGTCATAACAGTAAGGTTGCCTGATATTTCTATCTTAATCACGTTTGAGACCCCATGAGTCCTAGAGTAGAGTCACAAGTTATGGTAAGGTACTCATGATCATAACAGTGTGGTTATCATAGCGTTATGCTCAGGCTATGAGTCAAGGTTATGACTCATGATCAGTCACCATGAGTCGTTACCTGATCCATAACGATTGGCGATAGATTTTACTACACCATTTCATTAAGGAGTCGTTTGGTAGAGTGTATAAGAATAATGCAAAATATGGTGTATTAGTAATGTTTGTGTTAGTTATTCTTGCATTAGTTATGCTTGTATTTTTCTTATGCAGTGTTTGGTTTGATGTATTAAAAAAAATATGAATTGCATAATTTCAAAAAAAAAAAAATTACATAATACACTCAATATATATGTTAGAAAGGATGCGGAAAATTTTTTGAGGGGTAATAGGATCTTTAAACATGTTAATGCATGCATTAGATCAATTACATTACTAATGCCATGGATTTTGAGGTATTACTAATACACACCTCAATACACAATAGAGTGTATAACTAATGCTTGCATTAGTTATACAAAGGGTAAAAAGGTATACCACACAAGGTACTACTAATACACATTAAACTAATGCATGTATTAACATTTCAATACACTCTACCAAACGACCCCTAAGGGTAATTTGGTTTTTCCCTTCTTTACTCTTTACTCATGACCTTATAACACCTAAGGTGTCCCTTTTTAATTATTTTACTAATCAAAACACATATTCTCTCCTCTCAAACTTACAAGCAAAAGAAAAGCTAGGGTTTTAAGGGTTTAATTATCTAAGCTTCAAATTGTGGTTTTTTTTCCAAATTCCTTAGAGTTTCAGGTATGTCTCTCTTCCCTAACTTGATTTTACATAAAAGTATATGTTTAATTATGATCCATGTGAAGTTAATTGTTGGGTTTTGAAATTAGGTTTAGGTATTTGAATAGTTATTACTTGGATGGTTTTTACCATGGTTTTGAACTTGTCATTCATCCTTTATCTTATGGTTTTTGAACTAAATGAACGCATGGGTATGGGAAATTAGAATGGGGAGTATGGGTTCCCCAAATTTATGGATTTTGGTTTGTAATTAGCTTAACCTTAACCCACCTTGTGAAATTGGTTTTGAAACATGGATATATGCATAATTTAACTTACTCTTGGAACCTTGCATTGCATAAAAGGTTAATGGAACATAAAAATGGTTTTGGAAGGCCTTAGTAGCCCTGGTTTGGTTTTAATTGGAACTTTGAAGTCTAATGGTTAACGGATTGGTTAGGGCATAATGGATTTAGCTTGCAAGCATAATTAAATTAACAGTAAGTGTATTAATAAATGACTCCATGGTTATGTTTGGTATTATGTGATAAATGGTTTTAATTTGGGCTTGAAGGAGGTTGTGTAGCTCACTGTGAAGGTAGAGGTCTGGGGGAACCAACATTGGAAACCATATTTGCTAACGTGGGGGTCTTTGTGATTGTGTGCATAGTTCACACTTTATATATATATATATTGGAATATATATATATATATATATATATTGGAATGTCTGGGGTAGTGGATTCTCTGTCCTTTCTTTGGATTTTCCTGGTTCGTACGGCTAACACGTGTTGGGACCTTTTCAGTAGGAGAAGCTAAACCCGTATAGACCGTGGGTGACCTTAGGATGGATAGAGCTATGCAGTCAAGGTTAATGATTTTAAAATTCATACATAATACCCTTGTCCCTATCTCGACATCTTATATATACTAGTTAAGTGTACGTGCTCCGCACGTGTATATCATTTTAGTCAATTTTAAATATAAATAAAGAGGATAAATTAGCTACTTTGATTGTTGTGTATATATAACTATACTTTTAGATTAATGAAAAAAATTACAACAAAAAAATATTCTTAAATAAACGTGGATGGAATTATTTTTGAATGCACAAAAATTTGCACAAGTAAAAAAGAAAGGTGCGAAACTAAAACTTGGTCGAGTTCATATAGCACTATAACTCAATTCAGATAAGAAATGTTAAGTTATTGAATTCATCAACGATATGTAAAGGTGTAGTGTTAGCCAAACCTACAATAGACACCAATGTTGAAGACTACCCCTGACATTCCTCCTTTATGATCCACAAGTTATCCATCAATCCATCACATTAATTTGTTGTATTCATTAAGAATATTCACTAACATATAATCAATTTTTTTATCATTATTATTGTATAGTGATCCAATAACCTGTAATATTTTTCAAGTAAAATTATACTATCGTGCTAATTTCTAAAATTCTGATACGCATAATATACTTGAACTCTTGTAAAAAAAGAAAATTGATAGACATAATAGGAATAAACTAATTTGAATGAATGCTTGGCATAAAAATCGGATTCTAAATATAGTATATGAATCAAAAAGAAAGAAAAAATATACTCTCTTCATCTAACTTATGGGGTACTTTTTGAATTTTAAGATTCAAACGTACGATTAAATTTTTCTTTATATAAAAATTTCGTCAAAGTCCAATCAAATATTCTATCTACTATTTGTAGTAAACATAAAACACCAAATAGTAATATAACAGAAACTATAATATGACCGTGTTATCAGAACAATACGATTAACTATAATCTTTACAACATAATCAAATTACAAACTATATTCAAAATACATACATTAGAAAACAAAAATAAAATTAAAAAAACCTAGGCAATGTATTGCAAAAAATTGTGAAAAGGAACATTTATAGATTAGATCATAGAATTCATTACAAATTAAAATACCACAATTGAGAGTCGGTTGCTAAAATAAAGAATCACATTTATATTAAAATAGGAAAGAAAAAATAAAATAAGTAAAAGACCTAAATTTTTATTTTAAAAAACAAAAACAAAACCTAACAAACTAATGCTAGAATACGAAAGAAATTAATAAAGTAAAGACTCTAACCAAAAAAATCCAACTAACTATAATGCTAAAATACGTAAGAAAATAAACTATTTTAGTATTCATTATTAGTACTATGTATATTTTGTATGTTGAGCTTCTTTTGGAACTTTAACCAACAACAAATTAACATTTGATTTTTCCAATTTAACACAACAAAAGGGAGTTTTGAAACAATGATAAAGTTATCATGAGTTTGAATTATAAAAGCAACCACTAATGCTTTAGGTTAAGCTGTCTATATCACACTTTATGAGTTTGACCCTCCTCAAACCGGCTAATAGTCAAATAGAATAAAAGAAGAGTGCAAGAACTCCTCACAAAGCTAATATGGTTCTCCCATTTTAGAAAATTTATATTCTCATAATATAATTGTAACTGAAAGAGGATAACAAACATGTCCATATAATTATATGATCTGTTAATATTTAGAATAGGTGGAACATAAACTTTATAAGTTCTCCAATAATCACATCCACTAACTAAAAATATAGGCTAAAAGTTCAAACATAGTGAACATTTAGGATAAAAAATTGCATACGTAAATGATGAAGAATCTTAAGAGTTTTTAAGTGTGCAACATAAACATATACTGAAAGTCAAAGATTTCATAAAAAAAAAAATTGGGTTAGAAATCAAGGAATATGATTATTTTTTTAGGAAAAAAATGACATGCACATTTAAATCAACAAAAGACTAATCTTAAATCTCAATGTCCAAGTCTCTTTTTATTGTTAGACAAAGGAATAAGAAGAAAAGGAAAGAAACGTACAATAAAAAGGCACAAGGAAAAAATCATATTTGGTCTGCGTTAAAGCCTTATTACTACGTAAGATATAATTTATAGATCTATTGTATAAGATGTGCATCTACTATTCTAGCTAAGCTCATTCAAGTGTCGTCTTCATTAACCTGCACTACATCTCATAAATATTTTGTTATTTTAACATCAACTCGATCATTAAACAATGGACATCTTCAAATGTTTTAAGGATTAATTATTTGACTGATACTTTTTAGTAAATGATTACTACTTTTATTCATACTTTTTGTTTATTACCATTTATAAATAATGCACCGTGTATTATTGTTAAGTGAAAGAATTTGTTGTCCTTGCTCGGACTAAAGCCAACTACAACTTTATGAATCTTTCTTCACCATATTACTCAGCCATGTCTATTGTCCTTTTTTTGAGGATGGAGCTTCACCGCGCATAATTGAACCTGAAAAACATATCAAACATTAAAAGTAGTGGTGGAATAAATAAGATCTTTTAATTTTTAGAACATCATGTTTTTTGAAGTAAAATAAATGAATTTAACAAATATACTAAGATTGTAAACATTTGAATAAAGATGTTAAGATTTCAAACACTCGTTGTGGCATCACCTTTATATATAATCAGTAAAATATGTTTATGAAGTTTCTTTGCACTTAAATTGAGTTAATCAAGATGCATAATAATAGAACCTTTTGAATTCCCGATCAGTAAACCTATAAAGCCAAGAACAGTAGTATAAATTTAATAAAATAATAACTTATATATAGATAAATTTTTAGAACTTATAAGTTCAAGAGAAAATGTTGCCTACTGAAGAGTGAAGGGAAAAAAAATCCAGTCGTAGGCAAATTAAATAGTTACGTGTAATTGTAACATTTATTTAAAGTTCTAAATATAAAAGGAAAGCAATTAAATTACTAATTTTAAATAGAGTTTTAATTGATTTAAAGTCCTAAATATAAAAAATAATTTTATGAAAATTTTGAAATATAATATTAAGAAATAGTAGCTGAAGTTTAGTACGATTTTGTTTTTGCTTGTTTTAAACATTTTTTGGCCTAATTTTTTGTATAAGTGAAAATGATTTCGTGCCCCTTTTTTGGACTATACCCAACGCACCACAAAAAAAATTTACCATAAATTTTAAAATTTAACCATAATAAGAAAAAAATTCTTAAATGTACGAAAGATTTATACCAAATTTTATTTGAGTGTTGAAACAAATATCCTATTTTTGATAGAAAAGGTTTTTATTTTATGTGAAAAATTATAGTCTATATTTAATATCACTAAAATAATAAAAAAATAGTGAAAAGATAATTTTTTTCTAAAACAGAGACATTTAATGAAAGGCAAAAAGTTCAAATCACTTTCTAAGGGTCTTCACACTTTTAATATATTATACATATATATATGTATATGAATATGTGCATATGGTTTTGGAATAATTTTGGACATGACATCATTTTATCCCTTCCTTGAGTTACATGCTAGTGGTTATCCCACTGACCATCCCCAAATGCTGCATCGTTTCATGATGTAGGGTCCTAGGGGTCTTATGTTACCTTGTGAATCCCTAGGTGGTACGGTTCGTCAGTACGTTTGTGTTGAAGTGATGAGCCTCCATCTTTCGAAGGGCCAGACATTTCATTGCTTTCCTTATGGTCTCAGTGTTTTATTATTTTTTTTAGATTTTGGGAATTGAAGAGTTTCATTGTCATGGTCGGGGGCATATCTCAACCTAATATGGTATTATGGTTTAGAGATTTTATGGTCAAAGTATGGGTTGGATATTTATTGTTGACTTTTTTCCACATTTGGATATTATACTTATCTTATTATCATGTCTGGTTGTTTATCTTGATTTGCTCTGTTGGTTAGCTAGGGGGTAGTCTCCGATCCATGGTGGGATTAACATACCTGTCATGGCCAGGACCTAGTTCGAGTTGTGACAAGCTTGGTATCAAAGCACGGTTCAGGGTCTTTGGGTATCCACAAATCCATGTTGGGTAAAGCCTCTTTTATGGGTGTGTAGTATGCCACACTTATAAAGGAGAGGCTACAAAACATTTAGGAATGTTTCCTTTCTTGTGTTCTATTTTGGGCTATAGAGTTCGGTGTCATGAAATTCCCTAACTCTCAGTTTGCTTACATTTTAGATCATGCATCTTGGAAGTTTTGATATTTGTAGGAACTCTACCGGAACCTCTACCATACTGGATGATAATATGGATGGAACTCGACCTGTTATGGAGTGTAGACTCAGTCTAGGGTCCCTGCTTCTGATTGTACTACCCCACATAGAGTTTCACCGATTCCTACTAATCCTCCTCAGGCTATTGATACTCATGCCCATATGCGTCAGGGAGACATCTCTAGTCCAAAGTTCCATTGGTTTATTCATTTGCTTACTCGATTAGTGACATCCCAATCTCATCTATCGAAATGTGTTAGTTCAATTGTTCCTTCTTCTGGCGTTACTAGGGTTGGCTAGTTCATGAGGTAGAATCCCCCAACCTTTATTGACTCTAAGGTTGAGGAGGAACCTCAAGGATTTATGGATAAGATACAGACGATTTTCAAAGTGATGCATGCTACTGATTCTGAAGGTGTAGATCTACATATCAACTGAAAGATGTGGCTTATTGGTCGTATGAGGAGTGGGGGTAGTTATGGGGTGATGATGCTAAGCTGGTGGGATGGGATGATTTTTTAAGAGTTTTTCTTAATTATTTCTTTCCTTAGGAGTAGAGATAAGCTGAGGCTGACAAGTTCGTGAATCTGAAGCAAGGTAAGTTGAGTGTGAAGGAGCATGTATTAAAATTTTAGAAGCTATATCGTTCTGCTCCAAAGTTGATATCTAGTCAAAGATCTAAGATGAGAAAGTTTGCTTTTAGGTTATCCTGTGATTTAGTACTGAAGTGTAAGGCTGCAATGTTGAACAATGATATGGATATCTCCAGGCTTGTGGTTTACATACAATAGTAGAGGATGAAAAAAGAGATAAGAAAAGGTAAGAGAGAGGTAAAATAAGAAGTTTAGGTATTCAGAGCAGGGTATAAGTTAGCAAAATAGTGGAAGAGATGGTAGACAGTAGACCAGGAAAAAAACTTGGGAAATTCTATTTTATATTCTTCAGCTAGTGCTACTTATCCTAAGCCATTTAGTGATCTTTACTTTCAGGCTAGCAATGGTCCTAAGGCACAAGTTGTCTAGTCTTAGGCTAGTGGAGCACAGTCAGCCCCACCTTATCCTTCTTGCCGATTTTGCAGACAGTTTCACCATGGTTATTATGATGAGAAAAGGAACTCATGTTTCAATTATGGTCAGCCTAGACACATGCAAAGGAATTGTCCTGTGGTCAAGGTAGCCATTAGGGATAATAAGGCTTCGGTCGCTACTTCTTTGACTTCTGCATCAAAGGGGGCTACTTCTAGTACCGATACTGGGTGGAGTCGTCTTTATGTTCTTTCCACTTGCCAAGAATTAGAGACGTCTCCTGATGTTGTTACCGGCACATTACAACTCTTCTCTCGTGATGTGTATTATTTTCTTGATCCGAGGTCTACCCTTTCTTATGTGACCCTTTATGTGGTTATACATTTTGGTTTCAATCTCAAAAATATTTTTGACCCATTTTTTGTTTCTATCCCGGTGGGTGATTCTAAGTTTCTAGAAGGATCTAAAGGGTTGTATGGCATCTATCTTTCATAGAGTGACATTGGTACATTTGATAGATTGGATATAGTGGATTTTGATGTTATCTTAGGGTGCATTGGCTTTATTCGTGTTATGCTTCTCTGGATTGTAGGACCTAAAAGGTTAGTTTCATTTTCCTAATAAATTGATAATTGAATAGGAGAGGAGTTCCTTAGTGCCTAAAGAAAGGTTTATTTCCTATCTTAGAGCCCAAAAATTGATTTCGAAAGGGTGTTTATATCATATAGTTTAGGAAAAGGATTTAACTTTGAGGGTCTCTCTTTGCAATCTGTCCCTGTGGTTAATGAGTTTTTGGAAGCATTTCCCGATGATCTTCTGGGAATTACTCCTGATAGGGAAATAGACTTGGGGATTGATTTTCTTCTGAACACTCATCCTATTTTCATTCCTTCTTATAAAATGGCTTTGGTTGAATTAAAAGAGCTAAAAGAGCAGTTAAAGGATCTCTTTGATAAGGGTTTCATTAATTCTAGTATTTTCTCGTGAGGTGCTCCTGTGCATTTCATGAGTAAGAAGGATAGGTCTCTTTGGATATGTTTGGCAGCTGAATAAGGTTACAATGAAGAACAAATATCCTCTTCCTAGGTTGATGATCTTTTTTACTAACTTCAGGGTTTTAGATGTTTCTCTAAGATTGATTTCGATTGGGTTACCATCAGTTGAAGATTCGGGAAATTGATATTCTCAAGACTGTTTTCTATATTTAATATGGTCATTATGAATTTTTGGTTATGTCATTTGGGTTGACTAATGCTTCGGCTGCATTTATAGATCTCATAAATCGGGTGCTTAGGTAGTTTTTAGATTTATTTATGATAGTTTTCATTAATGACATCTTGGTGTATTCTAAGAGTGGGGAGGATCATACTAATCATCTTCGAATTGTATTGCAGGATCTTAAGGATCGGAGGTTATATGCTAAATTCTCTAGGTGTGAGTTTTGGCTGAATTTTATGACTTTTCTTGGTCATGTTATTTCTAATAAGGGGATCATGGTGGATCCACCAAAAGTTGAGGCAGTTAAGAGGTGGAATAGACCTACGACTCCAACCAACATTCGGAGCTTCTTAGGCTTGGTTACGTATTATATGAGGTTTGTGTAGAGTTTATTCTCTATCACTGCTCCGCTAACTAAGCTGATTCAGAAGAAGGTTGAGTTCTTGTGGTTCGAAGCTTGTGAGGGTAGTTTTGATAAGTTGAAGGATAAGTTGACTTCTACGCCAGTCTTGAACCTACCCAAGGGTACTGAGGGATTTGTTGTGTATTGTGAAGTGTTCCGTGTGGGATTGGGTTATTTCTTTATGCAACATGGTAAGGTTGTGGCTTATGTTTCTAGGCAGGTCAAGGTTTATGAGAGAAATTGTCTGACTTTTTAGAGTTTGTGACTGTGGCTTTTTCTTTGAAGATTTGACACCACTATCTATATGGGGTACATATGGACATCTATTCAGGTCATAAGAGCTTGCAATATGTGTTTACTTAGAAGAAGTTGAATCTCAGGCACACGCGGTATCTTGAATTACTTAAGGATTATTATATGAGTCTTTACTACCATCCAGTTAAAGCTAATATTGTTGTTGATTCTCTTAGCAGGTTGTCTATGGGAAGCCTATCTCATGTGGATAAACAGAAAAGAGGATTGGTGAAGGAAATTCACCGATTATCTAATTTGAGAGTTTGTCTTTGGACTCTGAGGATGGAAAAGTGATCGTTCACGAAGTTGTTAAATAATCTCTTGGTGCTGAGGTAAAGGAGAAGCAGGCCTTGGATCCCATGCTTATGCTGATTAAGGATGATATGGGTTAGCAAAAGGTTATGTATTTTGAGATTCGGGGAGATGGAATCCTGAGGTCTCAAGGTAGGTTGTGTGTTCCTGATGTTGATGGGCTGCAAGAAAGGATCTTGATTGAGGATCATGAGTCTATGTATACCATTCATCCAGGTTTAACAAAGATGTACCATGACCTGAAGAAAATCTATTGGCGGAATAACATGAAGAGAGATGTTGTAGATTTTGTGGCTACACGTATAGTCTGACAACAAGTTTAGTTAGAACACTTGAGGCCTGGTGGCATGTCTCAGGAGATAAAGTTGTCCAAGTAGAAGTGGGAGATGATTAATATAGATTTCATTATGGGTTTTTCGCTGGCTCGAAATTAATATGATTTCATTTGTGTCATTATGGATAGGATGACTAAGTTTACTCACTTTTTGCCTATGAGGACTAACTACTCAGGAGAGGATTATGTCAAGTTGTTTATTCAGGAGATTGTCAAGTTGTATGGATCACCTGCGTTCATTATTTCAGACTGAGGTACGCAGTTTACTTCTCATTTTTGGCATTTGTTTCATAGAGGTTTGGGGACTAAGGTGAACCTTAGCACCGCTTTCCACCCTCAGACGGATGGATAAGTGGAATGAACTATTCAGAATTTGAAGGATATGCTATGGTCCTGTGTGATTGATTTTGGAGGTAGTTGGGCTGATCACTTACCTCTCATTGAGTTTGTGTACAATAATAGTTATCATTGAAGTATTCAGATGGCTCTTTTTAAGGCTTCATATGGTAAGAGGTGTAGGTCTCCTATTGGGTGGTTTGAGGTTGGTGAGACTAGGTAGTTTGGTCCTGACTTGGTTCAACAATCCATGGAGAAGGTGGAGGTGATTAGAGAAAGTCTTAAGACCTCTCAAAGTTGCCAAAAGTCTTATAAGGATGTAAGGCAAAGAGAGTTAGAGTTTGAGGTTAGCAATTGGGTGTTCTTGAAACTCTCTCCTATGAATGGAGTGGTAAGGATTGGGAAGAAGTACAGATCAGTCCCCATTATGTTGTTCCATATCATATTATGAGGAGAGTTAAGAATGTTGCTAATGAATTGGAGTTGTCCACGTGTATGACTTTTTGTCATCTTGTGTTCCATGTGTCGATAATGAAGAAGTGTGTGGGTGATTCTTCTTTAATTGTTCCTGTAGAGGATGTTGGTATTTCGGATTCTTTTTCTTATGAGAAAGTCCCGATAAAGATTTTGGATAGGCAAGTACGTCGATTAAGAACTAATAATGTGGCTTCGCTGAAGATCCATTGGAGGAACCAAAAGGTGGAAGAAGCCATATGGGAATCTGAGAAAGATATGAAGGTCAAGTATCCATTCTTGTTCCCCACATTGGATGGAAATATTTAAGGTATGATTTTCCTTCTCCTTCTCGTGGCATTTTGAATTTTTCATTTGGTTTAGTGTGTATTCTTTCTTGTTTTCGTGTTAAGGGGTGTCCTAACTCCTCATTTGGGGATGAATGATCCTAGGGGAGGGTAATGTATACCCCTAGTTTTAGGGATCTAGAATTTCATTGATAAACTGATCATTGCTTAGGCAACGACTCAGGTGACGAGTTGTTATCACTCATCGAGAGTCGTAGTGTGACAATTGTAGTCATACTAGTAAGATTTCCTAAAGTTTGTGTCTTGATCACGACTATGATGCCACGAGTCGTAGGGTAGGGTTAGGAGTTATAGTGAGGGACTCGTGACCATAACAGTGTGGTTCTCGGAGTGTTCTTATCAAGCTATGAGTCAAGGTGACAGATCATGATCAGTCACCATGAGTCATTACCTGACTCATAACGATTGGCGATAGTTTTTCCTGCATGATTTCATTAAGGGTAATCTAGTCTTTTCTATTCTTTACCCTTCACCACGACTTTAAAACATCTAAGGGGTCCCTTTTTCATTATTTAAAAAATCAAAACACTTATTCTCTCCTCTCAAACTTACAAGCAAGAGAAAAGCTAGGGTTTCAAGGGCTTGATTATCTAAGCATCAAATTGTAGTTTGTTTTTCAAATTCCTTGGCGTTTCAGGCATGTCTCTCCTTCTTGACTTGATTTTATATAAAATCATGTGTTTAATTATGATCTGTGTGAAGTTAATTGTTGGGTTTTCAAATTAGGTTAAGGGATTTGAATGGTTATTACTTGAATTGTTTTCCCCATGGTTTTGAACTTGTCATTCATCCTTTATCTTATAGTTTTTGAACTAAATTAATGCATTGTATGGAAAATTGGAATGGGGAACATGGGTTTCCCCAAATTTATGGATTTTGGTTTGGAATTGTCTTTAACCTCAACCCACCTTGTGAAATTGGTTTTGAAACATGGATATATACATAATTTAACATACTCTTGGAACCTTGCATTGCATAAAAGGTTAATGTAAAATAAAAATGGTTTTAGATGGCCTTAGTAGCCATGGTTTGGTTTTAATTGGAGCTTTGGAGTCTAATGGTTAGTGGATTGGTTAGGGCATAATGGATTTGGCTTGCAAGCATAATTAAATTTGGTATGACAATACTAACGGTAAATGTATTCATACAATGACTCCTAGTTATGGTTGGTTATGTGCTAAATGGTTTTAATGTGGTCTTAAAGGGGGTTGTGTATCTCACCGTGAAGATAGAGGTCTGGAGAGGGACCAATATTGGAAAAAACATTTGCCAGTGTGGGGGTCTTTGTGATCGTGTGCATAGTTCACACTGTGTAGCTATATTTATCTTAAGGGCACCCACGGGCTTTGTCTGGACAACACACATTGGGACCCTTTCAACAGGGGGAGCTGAACCCATAAAGCATCTCGTGGGTTCCCTTAAGATAAATATAGCTACATAGTCTAGGTTAATGGTTTTAAAATTCATGCTTAAGACCATGGGAATGATTTTGGACATGACATTAGTTTAACATTTTTCTGAGTTACATGCCAGTGATTATCCTACTGACCATCCCCGAATGTTGAATCGTTTTATGATATGGGGTCCTAGGGGTATTCTATTACCTTGTGCATCACTAGGTGGTACAGTTCGTTGGTGGTTCTGCGTTGAAGTGGTGAGCCTCCATCTTTTAAAAGCCAGACATTTTATTTTTTTCTTTATGGTCTTAGTATTTCATTAGGTTTGTTTTGTGATTTTGGGAATTGAAGAGTTCCACTGTCATGGTCAGGGATATGTCCCAACCTAATTTGGTATTTTGGTTTAGAGGTTTTGTGGACAAAGTATGGGTTGGATATTTTTTGTTGACTTTTTTTTCTTATTTGGCTATTCTACTCATCTTATTATCATGTCTGGTTGTCTTCCATTGTTTACCTTTATTTATTTTGTTGGTTAGGCTATAGGGTAGTCTCCTGCCCACGGTGGGCTTGAGATACCCGTTACGGCAAGGCCCTGGTTTGGGTCGTGATAGACTACACCTTTACCGTGAGCTACACAATTCCCTTTAAGCCTAAATTATAATAGTTTGCACATAAACCCAACCACTAACCCAGGAGTCAGGTATTAAGGCATTTACTGACATGGTATCGTCATACCAATATGCTTGCAAGCTTATGTAATTATGCCAAACCAATACAATTAACAATTAGACTCCCAAGTTCCATTTAAAAGCGACATCATTGTTGCCACCACTAAAGGATGTGGTGCTGTGGATGGGGATGCTCCTTCCTTAACCAGAGGTTTTGGGTTCGAGCCCTAGGTATGGAAAAATCCTTGGTAAGGAGCGTTTCCCCTGAATGGGGACTTACGCGGTGTGTATTTGAATTAGTCTGACTCCAACGCAGGTACTGCACATCGGATGGGAAACCAAACAAAAATCATTGCCACCAAAGGCCTTCTAAACCCACCTTTCACTATCCATTATCCTTTAATGCAATGCAAGGTTCCAAAAGTAAGTTAAATTATGCAAATTCCATATTCGAAATCAATGTAATGAAGATGGGTTGAGGTTTATTTCGTTATCAAGCCAAATCTTTATCAATTTGGGGAACCCATGTTCCCTATTCTAATCCCCGTAATAATGCACCCATTCAACTCCAAAAACCATTAATCAATGCATAAATAACATATTTAAATCATGGGGAAGCAATTCAAGTAAAAAACGACCAAATCCCTCAACCCAATTTCAAACCCAACAATTAAATAACATGAATGTTGAATCAGTTTATGCCATAATGCAAAATACAAGTTTAGGGATAAGAGACACGCCTGAAATACACAAGAAATTGAAAGGAATCCTAAGTTTGGAACCTAAATGTTGGATCCCTTGTGAACCCCTAGTATATCTTGCCTTGAGAGTTATAGATGAAGAGAGTAAGGTTTTGATTTTGATAAATGATGTTAAATGGGTCATTAGAGTTTTTAAGCTGTGGGAATAGTCAAAGGAATAAAAATACCAAAAAGACCTTAATTAAACATGTAGGAAAATACCGAGTACAGTTTTCATGGCTTGGGTAACGACTCAGGAGGTCTGACCACGAGTCGTGGCCTGGAGTCATTACCTGAGGATCAAAAAATCTGGCCCCTTACTGTATGACAATGAGTCATCCATGACGACTCATTATCTGACATCACGAGTTGTGATGGTGACTCATGGTCATAGGCTGAATTCCTGGTAACCTACTATTAAGACAACTAGTCACCCATAACGACTCGTTATGTCTCATAACGAGTCGTACCTTGGACTCAATGTCAAGGGATCAAACCTAGGCAAACTCACTGCCATGGTAATGAGTCTTCCCATGGACTCGTTATGTGACATAACGACTCATGCCCTAGACTGTTGTCACTGACAGTTTTGACATTATTTCAGGAACTTGGCTAATTCAATTACTCAACTCTTAGAGGTTCTAAAGATCAAAACTTGGGGGGTCACACAAAGCCTGTTTCTCCTTCACCTCAGCACTAAGAGGTAATTTAACGACTTCCTGAATAATCACTCCTCCATTCTCAGAGTCCAAGAGACAAACCCCAAATTTATCCAACCTGTGAATAACCTTCACCAACCATTTTTCTCCTCATCAACGTGAGATAAGCTCCCTATAGAAGACCTGCTAAGAGAATCAACAACAACATTAGCTTTACATAGATGGTAGTGAAAGCTTCTATCATAATCCTCAAGTAGATCGAGCCACCACCTCTTCTTGAGGTTCAATTCCTTTTGTGTAAGCACATACTATAATCTCTTATGGTCTGAATAAATATCCATATGCACCCCATACAGATAATGGAGCCAAATCTTCAAGGCAAAGACCACAGCTGCCAACTCTAAATCATGAGTCGGGTAATTCCTCTTATGAAATTCAAGCTGCATAGAAGCATAGTCTATGACCTTACCATACTGCATCAATACACAACCCAGTCCCACACAGGACTCATCACAATACACAACAAACCTATTAGTGCCCCTTAGGAAGAGTCAAAACAGGCACAGAAGTCAACTTATCTTTTCACTTTTCAAAAATTCCTTCACAGGCATCGAACCACAAAAACTTAACCTTCTTATGAGTAAACCTTGTCAACAGAGTAGTAATAAATTAGAAACTCTACACAAACCTCCTATAATACTTAGCCAGGCCTAAAAAGCTCCAAATTTCGGTTGGAGTCGTGGGTTTAGGCCACTTCTTAATTGCCTCAACTTTTTGTGGATCCAGCATGATCCCCTCAGTAGAAACAACATGCCCAAGAAAGGTCACAAGACTTATCCAAAATTCACACAGAGAAAATTTTACATATAATTTTTGGTCCTTAAGAGTCTGCAACACAATTCAGAGGTGATTGGCATGATCCTCCTCACTTTTAGAGTACACCCAGATGTCATAAATGAAGACTATAACAAATAAATAACAAAATTGTCTGAACACCCAATTCACAAGATTCATGAAAGCAGTTGTAGCAATGGTCAGCCCAAATGATATAACCAAGAATTCATAATGTTCGTATTGGGTTCGAAAAGTAGTCTTGGGAATAGAAACCTCCCTAATTTTTAACTGGTGATATCCCAAATTGAGTTCAATCTTATATAAAAACCTAGCACCTTGAAGCAGATCGAAGAGGTCATCAATCCTAGGAAGAGGATACTTATTTTTCACTGTAACCTTGTTCAACTAACGTTGTCAATACACATCCGAAGAGACCCATATTTCTTTCGCATGAAAAGAACAAGAGCACCCTACAGAGAAACACTAGGATAGATGAAACCCTTATTAAGAAGATCCTTTAACTATGCCTTTAGTTAATCCGGAGTCATCCAATAAGGAGGAATAAAAATGGGGCGGGTATCCAGAAAAAGATCAACCCGAAATCTATTTCCCTATTGGAAGTAATTCTAGGAAAACCATCTAGAAAAACTTCAAGAAATTCATTAACCACATGGACAAATTACAAAGAGGGAATCTCAGAGTTAGAATCCTTGACCCAAACTAGATGATACAGACACCTTTGGATATTATGTTCTGAGCTCTAAGATAGAAAATGAACCTCTTTTTGGGTACTAAGAAACTCTTCTCCCATTCAATCTCTGATTTATTAGGAAAAAGAAAGATGAACTTCTAGGTCCTACAATCCATAGAAGTAGAGCACGAATGGAGCCAATTCATCCCTAATATTACATCGAAATCCACTATATTGAGTTTTATCAAATCCACCAATGACTCCCTATGAAAAATGGACACCACACAACCCCTATAGAATTTTCAAGCAATAATATAATCACCCATCGAAAAAGACACACAAAAGGGGTCTAAAATATTTTCAGAACCAAACCAAAGTTTACAGCCACATAAGGGGTCACATAAGATAGGGTAGAACCCGAATCAAGCAAATAATAAACATCACGAGAGAAGAGTTGTAGCATACCAGTGACAACATCTGGTAATGCTTCTAATTCCTGACGAGTAGTAAGTGCATAGAGATAATTCCAAACACTGCCAGCACCTAAGGTGGACCTCTTAGGTGAAGGAGCTGAAGAAGGGGCAACTGGAACCTTATTAGCTTTGGTGGCAGCTTTAGCTATCAAATTTTTTTTGTTGCAGATGACCCAACTGACCATAATTAAAGCACAAGTTCCTCCTCTTCTCACAATAACCACGGTAAATCTACCCATAAAATTGACAAAGAGGATAAGGTGGGACCGAATGAACTCCACTAACCTGAGATTGGGCACCCTCTGCCTTAGGGCTACTGTTAACCTGAACATGATGATCACTTAAAAGCTGGGGACAAGGAGAACTAGCTGTCGAATAAGAATTTCCCTAATTTTTTTCTTAGTCCACTGTCTACCATCTCTCATATTGTTCTCTTGCACCCTACTCTAAATATCTAAACTTTTTATTTTGATTTTCTCTCATCTCTACATGCCTCTTTTTTTCTCATCCTCCACCTGCTGCATGTAAACCTATCACGACCTGAGGCTACCCCCTAGTCACGACAAAGATGCTTACGGTCACAAATGACCATAAGCTAACCCATGAACAGGTACCTTGCTATAAGCACTGAGTAAAACTTATAATAAAAGGCATATGAAGAAATCAACTGAATACACCATAAGGTTTAAATACTAAAAATAATACATCTGAATCCATAAGTCTGAAACATATACAAAAATACTAAAAATTTGACTGATATAACTGATAAACCAACTAACAGTCTGAAATATCTAAAAGCCTCTACTGACTTAAGAGTTGATGGGATAAGACCCTAACTAACTCTGACTGGCTAACTGGAAAAAATACTGAAATACCGAAAGGAACATAATAGGTCCCCAAAACATGAGGACTCACCCCTACTGTTGTTGCTGATAAGATGAAACGTCTAAGCACAGTCAAGAAACTGAGCGTCTGAACCTATGATATTAAACATCATATCACAAAAAACGAGTATCGATCAGTACTTTGAATGTACTAGTATAAGAGATGAGGTTAGGCTGAAATGCATGGGTTATGTGTATGAAGTAAAGACTGGTTGAATAGCATGAGATTACTGAATATAAATACGTGAAAGTTGTAAAATCTGAGAATGCATGACCAAGCATATAACATAATTCTGAAATAGTCTGTAAACTAAAATACTGAAATATGATAACTGAATAATTGATAACTGTACGCTATAATCAAGAAAACCTAAAATTGAATTTTGTACTAAATACTGAACTGAGACTATCGGAGGTATCATCTAACCGATATTTCCTAATCTAAGCTAATTAGGGTCCAACCTGTATCCCCAGTTGGAAGGGTGTTAGTACCGTGCCATGTGTACTAACAATAGTTGTGTGAATCCACTAAACTGGTGTCCCGAAGGACTAAAGATTCACCCTAATTTAGAAGGAATACTCATGAGATATGTGTCAACCCTAAACTGGCAGGAAAACATCTCAACCTACGTTATCTACATAGTTCTATAATTCAGGGATTGCTACTAAGGGTCAAACCTTAACCTGGTAGGAATGCCCCTATCCCTAGGTTCACTCGGTGCTGAATCCTACTTCCAACTGAATGACACTGACTACTGGACTAAACTGAGCTTAATTGGGCCACCAACTGAACATGATACTAACTAAATGACAAGGCTCATGGATGACCATCTTACATACCTTAGACTCTTAAACTTGAAAGAAAAACACAATCTTAAAAGCTTTCTTGAATGTTCTTGGATTAGGAAACACAAAATCTTAGTTTTCTTGGAAGAAATAGGATTGAATTTGATGAACTTGGGGAAGGAGAGGGTTTATATTTGAGAGTAATTTGGAGAACTAAGGAAAATAATGCCCTAACTGAAGTTTAATCCCGTGTTTCTACGAATTAGGTTGGTGGGGAAAAGACATGATTGCCCCTCAGGGATTAAATTAGTAACTGGAATGCTGTTTAGAGAGGCACCGCAATGCGATGATATGCTTATCGCTATACCCACCATGGCGCACCACAATCGAGGTGAGGTTCTGGAATTGAAATCCAAATATGCCTCAATTCTCATTTGAAAAATCGGAAACTTCCCTGAGACATGCTCCTTACACCCCAGAATATGAATTAACTCAAAAACATACATGTTGGGGTCAGGAAGGCCAGTTTAAAAATCCTCGAAGTTAACAGGCCAAAAATAAGACTAAGTTCCCAACACTAGGAGAAATTTTCAAGTTCTAACCCTCTTATACAAGCACTATGAGCTGAATTGGACTAAGAAAAGTATGGGGTATTACAATATCTCCCCCTTGGTAACATTCATCCTCGAATGAGACTGATTAAGATGAGAATACTAGGGAAACTTAGATCATACACTGTACATGCATAACTAAAAACATGATTACATGACTGAGCCTAAAACATGATACATAAACTGAACTAATCTCATTAATAAATGCAATGACATGATATGGATTATATAGTTGGAACTGAGAATGGAAAAGAGTCAATCTAAGGAAAACTGATACCTTAAGCTGAGTATAAGTTTGAGGAGAAAATATGAGGGTACTTAGTTCACATATATTTTTCTTCTTTCCAAGTGGCTCCCTCGCCGGACTGATTTCGCCAAAAAACTTTGACCAAGGGAACTTCTTTTTTCCTTAGTTTGCGAAGCTGACGATCTAGGATCTCGGCTGAGATTTGTTCATAAGAAAGGCTATCCTAAATATCTATGCTTTAAAAAAGAACAACTACAGCTGGATTACCAATACACTTCTTCAATAAGGAAACATGGAACACTGGATGTACTGATGCCAAATCTGCAGGCAACTCAAGTTCATACGCTAGCTTCCCATAAAGACTCAAAATCCTATAAGGGCCAACATATCGGGGATTGAGATTCCCTTTTTTGCCAAATCTCTTCAATCTCTTTATGGGAGATATTTTCAAATAGACTCAATCACCAACCTAAAATTCAAGATCTCTTCTCCTCACATCTGCCTAGGATTTCTGCCGACTTTGGGTTGTCTTAAGTCTCTCCCTGATTAACTGAACTTTCTTTATCGCATCAAATATTGAATCTGGACCTATCAAAGATGTCTCACCTACCTCAAACCAACCAATAGGAGATCTACATCTCCTCTCATAGAGAGCCTCACATAGAGCCATCTGAATACTGGAGTAATAATTGTTATTGTAGGAAAACTCAATCAATGGCAAGTGATCATCCTAACTACCCTTAAAGTCAATAACACAAGCTCTTAACATGTCATCTAGGGTTTGAATGGTCCTTTCTGCCTGCCCATCTGTCTGAGGATGAAAAGTTATACTAAGATGAACTTGGGTACCAAGACCCTTCTGAAAAAACTTTCCAAAAGTGAGAGGTAAACTGAGTACCTCTATCTGGAATAATAGAAAATGGGACTCCTGCAACCTAACCAACTCTCTAATATAGAGCTTGGCATAATCCTTGGTTGAATAGGAAGTATGAACTGGCAAGAAATGGGTTGATTTGATCATTCTATCTATAATAACCCATATCGAATCTTGCTGACAACGTGTGCGAGGCAACCCTATCACAAATTCCATATTTACCTCTTCCCACTTCCAAGTAGGAATGCTAAACTCCTGTAAAGTACCACTACGACGCTGGTGCTCAACCTTAACCTGTTGACAATTAGAGCACTTAGCTACGAACTCTTCAATATCCCTCTTTATACCACTTCACTAATAGATTTCCCATAAATCATAGTGCATCTATGTGTCTCCTGGGTGAATAGAATAACACGTACCATGTGATTCTACAAGGATTCACTATCTCAAACCATCGATACATGGCACACATAGTCTACCCTAACATTGCAAAACACCATCTTCCCCTTGGGAGAAAACCTCTACTTTCTGATCTCTAACTGACTCATTCAACTTAACAAAACTGGAATCCATGTCTTGCTTTTCTTTTACTTCGGCAACTAAAGAAGATTCCAAACTATTTTGAACCCATCACTACCAGCAGTTGAATCCACCAACCAAACACCTAATCTAGAAAGCTGATGAACCTCTTGAACTAGCTTCTTCTTATCATCCTCAACATGAGCAACACATCTCATAGACAATCTACTAAGGGCATCCGTCACTATATTAGCCTTTCCTGGATGATAAAACATACTCATATCATAATCTTTTAATAACTCTAACCACCTTCTCTAACGGAGATTTAAATTTTTCTGTTAAAACACATACTGCAAGCTTTTGTGATCAGTGAACACATCATCATGCACCCCATAGAGATAATGCCTCCAAATTTCAAGGCAAAAACAACGACTGCTAACTTAAGATCATGGGTAGGATAATTATTTTCATGGGGTTTAAGCTATCTAGAGGCATAGTCTATGACCTTACCTCTCTGCATCAATACACAACCCTGACCGACTCTGGAAACAACACAGTAAACAACAAACCTATTTGAACCATTTGGCAACGTCAAGACTGGGACTGAGATGAGTCGAATCTTCAACTCCTGAAAACTTTTCTCACTGAAACTTAACTTTATTCTGAGTCAATCGAGATATGGGGGATGAAATAGATGAGAACCCTTTAACAAACCATCTGTAACAGCCATCCAAACCCAAGAAACTCTTGATATCTGGCGGTGAGATGGGTTTGGGCCAGTTTCTCACTGCTTCGGTCTTTTGAGAGTAAACTCTAATGTCATCACCGGAAATAATATGGCCAAGGAAAGCTACTGATCTTAGCCAAAACTCATGCTTACTGAATTTAGCGAACAACTAATGGGCTCTAAGAGTATGCAATACAATTCTGAGGTGGTCTGCATGATCATTTTCACTACAATAATAGACAAGAATATCATCAATAAGGACAATAATGAATATGTCCAAGTAATGCTTGAACACTCTGTTCATCAAGTCTATGAAAGTTGTTGGGGCATTCGTTAGTCCAAATGACATAACTAGAAATTTGAAGTGACCATACCGGGTTCTGAAAGCTATTTTTGGAATGTTACATTCTCTGACATTGAGTTGATGATAGCCGGATCTGAGGTCTATCTTAGATAAATAACTGGCACCTTGAAGTTGGTCGAACAAGTCATTAATTATGGGAAGTAGGTACTTATTATGGATGGTGACTTTGTTTAACTGACGATAATCGAGGCACATTCTAAGAGAACCATTTTTCTTACACACGAAAAGGACTGGAGCGCCCCATGAGGAGACACTGGGCCTGATAAATCCCTTATATAGGAGATCTTTCAATTATTCTTTTAACTCCCTAAGCTCAGCTGGAGCCATTTTATTGGGCAGAATAAAGATAGGCTGGGTATCTGGAAGAAGGTCTATTCCGAAGTCAATTTCCCTTTCTAGAGGAACTCCGGAAAGATCTTCAGGGAACACATCTGGAAATTACCTCGCTACTGAAACTGACTTGAGATTGGGAGTCTCAAAATTAGAGTTTTTAACTCGAACGAGATGATAAACACACCTCTTAGATATCATTTTTCTCGCTATAAGATATAAAATAATCTAACCCCTAACTGCTGAAGTACTACCCCTTCATTCAAGAACTGGTTCATTTGGAAACTAAAAATGAACGACTCTATTTATATAATCAACTGGAGCATAACATGAATGGAGCCAATGCATGCCGAGAATGACATCAAAATTAGTCATATCTAACTCTACAAGGTCTACTGAAGTAATTTTCTGGGATACTGTAACCGGGCAATTTTTGTATACCCGTCTAGCTATGATAGATTTACCTACTAGGGTAGATACTAAGAAAAGTTCTACTAAAGTTTCAGGACTAGCGCTGAAATTAACAGCTCGGGGTATAACAAAGCATAAACATGGATATGAAAGACCTGTAACGGACTCATAACTACATTAGGAGAACTTTCCTTATCCTATCGGGATTGGAGTGCATATAACCTATTCTGGCGTTGTCCACTGGTGACACTGGATGTAGCGCCCTGCTAGAGCTGAAGGAAGACTGTACTGACTTAGTGGACCAATGTTAGGACATTCTCTGATTCTGTGGCCTAGCTTGCCACACCCAAAACACACATCATTGTCATCCCTACGCACCCTAGATGGTTTCTACCATATTTCTAGCAAAGGAGATTAGTACGTCTACTATTTACATTGTCCTAGGACTTTGAGCCCGGCACTCTATATGATTATCATTTTTGAACTTTAGCACTGGCGCACTAGCTAAAAGTAGAGTTAGGACTAAAGATTTTTTACGAAATTGAGGACGGTTACCACCCTTCAACCTTGGCTGTGAAAAATTAAAGTTACCTGTCCTAGCCCTCTTGTTCTCTCTTTCTTTATCCTTAACCTTCTATTTCTCAATCTGTTGAGCATGAACCATAAGCCTAGACTAGTCCATCTCCTAAATCAACATAGCAGTCCTACACTCCTTGACCACACTATCAGCTACACCTGAGACAAACTTACTCATTCTAGACCTATTATCAGACACCACATTAGGAGCATACCTGACTAACTAAGTAAACTTAATCAAATACTCTTTTACGCTCATATTTCCTTGTTTCAAATTTATGAACTCTTGCACCTTAGATTCCCTAAACTCTAAAGGGAAGAACCTGTCTAAGAAGGTCATGGTAAATTCCTCCCATTCTATAGGCCCTGCATTTGTGCCTTTATCCCTCTTTCACTGCTTATATCATGTGTGATCTACATCCTTCCACTGTTAAGCAGCTAAATTTTCACTCTCACTGGACGTGACACACATAATATCAGTCACTTTCTGAACCATATCAAGGAAATCCTTAGGATCCTCATCAGACTTGGATCCCAAAAATTGAGGAGGGTTCATTCGGGTGAAGTCCCGAATCCTAGCTGCAGCTATATTAGACACTGAATTGGCTGGGATAGCAGCCTGCAGATTAAGATGAGCTGCTACTGAGTGATCTAAAGTAGTTAAGAAAGCTCTGAAATCAACGTGAGAGACATAAACATTCAAAGGATCTTCCTAAACAGGCGGAGGTGCAGGCTGATTTCCATTTCTTCTTCCGTTGTTCTTTCAGGGAGGCATTTTTTATAAACGAAAGGAAAAATGAATTAGAAAAAGAGTTTAACTAGAGCTCATGCTCTTTCTCACGACATGAACGTTGAAAGAAGGGAAACTTTTCCTAAAATATTTCGTAGCCTCTTGTCCATAAGTATGGTGCACTTCACACCCATGCACAAGACTCTACTCAGTGCGGCTTTCAGAATCCCTAGGACACTGTAAAACCTTAGGCTTTGATACCAAGTTTTGTCATGACCTGAGGCTACCCCCTAGTCACGACAATGGTGCTTACGATTGATGATAGGCGAATTTACATGCCTATAGCACTATATTTTGCCCATATTTTAGCCAGGTTTTGAGAACAAATTATATATTTCATGCACTTTTAGTCCTTTTTCCTGTAAGTGAGCTAACAAACATGATTAGCAAAGTTTCAGGTATAAATGATGCAGAATTCAGCATTTCATGGATAACTTGACGCCAAAGAAAGCTTCACGAAAGGAGAAAAGCTAATCTTGGACGCCAAGGACTAAAGATGGCGCATGGAAATTCTGTCCCGGGCTAAAACAACATTTCTGAAGACTTTGGGGACTAGCAGTAATTTATTAGGATTAGGATAATGATACATTAACCTAGTACAATTGGGTTAAGTATTTCATTAGCTTATTAGGATTAGGATAATGATACATTAACCTAGTACAATTGGGTTAAGTATTTCATTAGTTTAGTAGGATTTGGTTAAGCATTTCATTAGCTTAGTAGGAATAGGATATGGGTGTTATAAATACCCTATTCTACTAGAGATTTAGGGACATTCACCATTCCACAAACATCTCAGAACATATTCTTCTATTAATTCTATTTTTCTTCTTCTATTCTTAAATTCCACAACAAGAGAAACGTTACCTTGCTAAGGGATTCACGCCTAACGCCTACCACACCATTACAAACGTGAAATCTTTATTGTGGTATAACAACAATGTCAATTGAGATTTCCTTCGCACTCATGGGTAACTAAACTTCTCTTTTGGGGTTATGGAAGCCGAATGATATACTATCTATTGCTGTGAGTTTGTGAGTTCGTGACACGTATGTTGCTTATATCATTATTCTCTTCATCTTAATCTAAATTCTTTGTGGTTGCAAATGCAAGAATACGCCAGTATAACATTTAACTTGTTCGAAAGAAAGGTTATCTGTCTGGAAAAGAGATAATGTCAAGGTAGTAGGGTCCCATCCCCTATTAAAAAGTTAGTGTCGTAACTGGATTAACCTCTTGGAGAATTCGTACCGTTAGACACGCTTTAAGCTCGAAAGAGTTAAAGTGAAATAATCCTCGAATAGGTCGAAAGACGCCTGGATTTACCATCGAATACAATTCTCTATAAGCACATGCATGTCTGAATTCAACACACTCATAGTCAATAGAGACGTATAACTCAGAAGGTGGACATCACCCCAACTCCTCAATTCTCATTGTTTCACAACCTACTAAACATTCTTTCTTTTTACTTTGCTATTTTCAGTTTTTTCTTTAATAATTTGGTTACACATTACAAACCCCCCTTCTTACGAGACTTGCACTAAAAGTCTAGTAATCGTTGCTTACTTGTTGACCAAGCTATTTCCTGTGGGATCGATACCCAACCCAGGTTGGGTTCTATATTTGCTAACGACCGCTTTACACTCCTACGAGAGCTGTAGATTGAGAGTTATCAAAAATTGGCGCCGTTGCCGGGGAATACAAGTGTCAATTAAGTTCGTAATAATTACTAGACCCTTTGGTCAAAGATTCTCGTACTTTTACTTTTAGTTTTTGTTTTTGTTTACTGCAGGTTTTTGTTCAATGCATCAATGGATGCACAACGTGAAATTGAAAGGATGGCTGCTCAAGCGCATCAGCAGAATATTGATAACCCAGGGCGTGCAACAAATCTTGATGATGAGGACCTGGGCGATGAGGAGCTACTAAACCCACGGCATACTGCTGAGATGGCAGCACCCATGCAGAGAAGAGATCGTCAAGCTAGGTTTAGGCCTGAACGCCGAGCTGTGCAAATACCGTTCAATGATGATGATGATCTTGATGGAGCTGGTGCCACAGGAGCCATTTTTCTTCCGCCATTAGCCCCCGGAGCCAAGTTCAACATCACGAGCACCATGATTCAGTTGTTGCAACTCAAGGGATTATTTGGTGGATTAGCAAGTGATGATCCGAATATGCATCTCATCAATTTTATTTCTACATGTAAGTCATTTGACAATCCTGGCGTTGGTCAGAATGCAATTCGGTTACGCTTATTTCCATTGTCTCTATCTGGGGAGGCAACTCTATGGTTGAATGGGCTGACTCCTGATTCTATTACAAATTGAAGGCAATTGAGAGACGCTTTCCTCGAAAGATTCTTTCCGCCATCCAAAAGAGCACAATTGAGAGATGAAATCAGCAACTTTCGTCAGCTTCCCACTGAAGCTCTTCATGAAACATGGGAGAGGTTCAAGACAAAGCTAGCGAGGTGCCCAAACCATCATATGACTAATGTTCACCTAATGGAGATATTATATAGAGCCCTGAATTCAATAACTAAACCAGTGGTGGATAATGCGGCTGGAGGATCTTTTATGGATCTCACCTTTGGTCAAGCAAGCAATATGCTACATCGTATGACGAAACAAAGTAGAGCTTGGCATACCAGGGATTCTGAGGTAGCAAGCCCCACTTTATCTATAGGCATGACTGCAGACCAAAGAAGAAAAGAAGAAGAACGTGATCAAGATATGGCGCACATGAAAACACAAGTGGATCTTCTTACAAAGCATTTATTATCAGGGAAGACCGAAAAAGTGAAAGCTATTGCATCAAAAGGAAGAGACGAATCTGATTCGGAAGAGGAAGCCAACTACTTGAACAATCAAGGGGGTTTCCGAGGGAATACCCAAGGAAACCAAGGTCGGAACTATTATGATAAGTCTGGAAACAAGGACCAAGGTAGTTGGAGGAAAAACAATGAAAAGAGTGGTTTGTACGTTCCCCCTGGAAGACGTGACACCACCACATCTAATTCTGGAAGTATGGAAGACATGATGGCTAAACTATTGAAAGGAGTGGAAGTAACGAGCGAAGGAGTAACGGAGGTAATAAATGATTTGTCCTCAATGAAGCAATTGGTTGACTCACATTCCACTTCAATAAAGAAAATAGAGCAGCAATTGATCCAACTTTCAGCAGCACTCAATCAAATAAAGGCCGGCACTCTACCTAGCAACACTGTACAAAATCCAAGGAACGATGGATCATGCATGGCTATTACTACCGGGAGTGGTAAGGTGCTGGAAAATTCATCCCAAATCAAGCAAGTGGCCAAAAATAAGGAAGATGCTGACGCCATAGAAGCTGACCAAGACGTCCATGACGTCACCCCTAGTAGGTTGCAGCCTGAAACTACCAAAATTCGGAAGCAAGAGGAGAAGAAAGCTGTGGAGAAAACAATTCCATATCCACCACCACCTTTTCCTCAAAGATTGAAGAAGCAGGCAGATAATACAAGGTTCAGCAAATTCATGACGATGTTAAAGCAACTGACTATTAATGTTTCGTTGGTCGAGGCACTGGAACAAATGCCTGGGTATGCTAAATTCATGAAGGACCTATTGACAAAGAAGCGGGCAGTAAGCTATAAGTCGGAAGATAATATTCATCATTATAGTGCAATTTCCACAAGGTCATTAGTACAGAAGAAGGCAGACCCTGGTGCTTTCACTATTCCCTGCACAGTTGGAGCTATGAATTTTGCTAAGGCATTGTGCGATTTGGGAGCTAGCATCAATCTGATGCCACTATCCGTCTACAGAAAGTTGGGGTTGGGTGACCCTACACCAACCAATATGTAGCTCGTGATGGCAAATAGGTCGGTAAAACGACCTGTGGGTATCTTGAATGATGTGTTGGTGAAGGTGTCTACCTTCATTTTTCCTGCAGACTTTGTGATTTTGGATTGCGAGGTGGATTCTGAAGTTCCCATAATTTTGGGACATCCTTTCCTTGCAACAGGAAGTGTGCTTATTGACATGAGAGATAATGAGCTTTTATTTCGGTTGAATGATGAAGTGGTACGCTTTGATATATGCAAAGCAATGAAGCAGCCCAGCAATATGAATGTGTTCTCTGTAGCTGATATTCATTATAAGGATAAGAAAGCGTTGTCTGTAAAGAAACAGCTTACTGTTGAGCCACTATCTGATGTGTTGTTGAATGTTGAGCATAAGGATGATGAAGATTATGAAGAAACTATATGTGCTCTAACAGAAATAGGGTCCTATTCTCATACTCCTAAGCAGTCGGACCTTGATCTTAAGAATCAACCGTCACTAACAGCGAAGACTTCTATTGAAGAACCCCTAGTGCTAGAATCGAAAAAGCCCCCCAATTATCTAAGGTATGCGTTCTTGGGAAGTGGAACTACACTTCCAGTGAGTATTGAAATTGCGGATGATCTAAGTGAACAGCACGTAGAGGCTCTTATCTCTGCTCTGAAGAGGCACAAGCGAGCTATGGGTTGGTCTATTGATGATATAATTGGTATCCCTCCTGGTACATGTACGCACAAGATTCATCTCAAAGGAGATTGCATGCCCACAAGTAAGCCTCATTGTCGTTTGAATCCATTCAGAAAATGATCCACCATCTATCTCGACGAAGTCTAAGTAATCGAGGTAACTATGTCGTGTCGCGACAATAAATCAAGCGCTAGATGGGAGGCAACCCATCGTTTATCATTTTTCATTGTTTATTTCGTTTTAGTATGTGTTTTGCTTTTGATAAATAAAAATCCAAAAATAAGAGTCGTGCCACGACCAAAACTAAGGCGCTTGATGGGAGGCAACCCATCGTTCTAATCGTTTTTATTGTTTTTGAGCAAATGTAGGTGCAAGAGGTGTAAAACGAGGAGATTGGTTTCAAAGTTCGATTTGGACGTATTGCATGGTAAAGGTGGTAAGTTAGGAATTAAGATGCATAAGGCTATGGATTGAGCATTGCTCATGACAAAATAGGCATCGAGCAAGGCTAGGCCTAGGTAAAACTAGGCCACGAACAAGGCATGTCCTATACTATAGCCCAAGGTCTCGGAATCTAGTGTGCTATAGCATAGGCGCCGCCCATGCTCAAGTATGCCATAGCATAGGCGCCGCCTATGCTATAGCATTTGGTCTCTGAATCTCATATGCCATGCTAAAGGCGCCGCCTATGGTCACTAAAGGCATTGCACTAGGCGCCGCCTATGCTCACCATAGGCTTTGCATTAGGCGTCGCCTATGGTCACCATAGGCAAAGCTAAAGGCACTACCTATGGTCACTTTTTATCTCCAAAACCGATTTTAAATGGGTCAAAACCCGACCCATTCTTTTCCTATATAAAGGAGACTTAGTCTTGAAACATAAACACATTGAAAACTTGACCTAGGCGCCGCACATACTCTCCAAATCATCTCAAAACTTTTCTTTTTGCTCTCCCACTTCACAAGAACATCTCCAAAGGCTTCAATCACGTAAGTACTCTTTTGTTCTTCATCTATTTTTCGTAAGTGCTATGTTGCTATGTCTATTATGAATTGCTACATCTTGAAGAAATATTGGTGATGTTAATGTGTTTGAATTGTTGATACAAAACCAAGTGAGTGAACATGAACGTTAGGATACTCTTAACTTGTTTCCGACTTAAATCTCATTTTGATGCATTGTTATGCTACTTGCGGAATTGCTACAGTCATGAACATCGCATACTCTTGTCACTTGAATACTTACATGTTAGAATGTCCCGTTCATCGGAATAAGACTTATAGTTGCCCACCAACATAGGCAATTGTGATTATTGATAGAAACTATACCATGATGTAATCCCTATGTAGAAGTCTTGATATACCTAACATGAAAGTATTGCAAAGGTTGCAAGAAGTGATACATCTCTGATTTTCTTTTTGGAATATAGCTCATACAACGTATGTTGATGAAGTCTAAGTAATCGACCACTTTCACTTCACTAATTCGTATCAACAAACTAAGTGTGGGGTGGTACCCCTACTGCTTATGTATAGATTGTATCCATTGAGATTGTGCTAACGTGAACTCTATTTCAAGTCTCAGGTACAATGGCACCCAAAGCAAGACAAGGCAAAGATAAGGCTACCACTTCACAAAAAGGTAAGAAAAGAGGCCAAAAAGAGTAAGAAGAACCCTCCTCGCTGCAAATACCTCGACTCACTCTTGAGGAACTTATGAGGAACTTCTGAGGATAACGAATCTACTGATGATTCCGATGCAAGGGGTATGACCCCAGACATAGAGGATGAGTCCGACTAACCAGGTTCTTCTTATTTATTTTCCACTGAGGACAGCGTGTCCCGTCTAAGTGTGGGGTATTGGTATTTGCATGCTATACTTCTCTATCCACATTTGCATTTATTTATGTTTGTTTGTTTTGTTAGTAGTTAATTGTTTTTTTCAGTAGTTAAAAATTTTTTAGCTTAGCTTCGCATGAAATTATTCTAATAGGCAGCATGAGATTATGACAAGAGTTTGTGCTAAAATCATGACTATTGAGACATTTAGGCTCTAATTGTGACTCACTATGTGATATTGTTTGGTTTAATTCCTTCATCTGTTGGGTCAAGAGTCTATACTACTCCCAATAAAGTCGACCATGTGCCTTGTGTGTGTGAGATAATAGTATATTATGTGCTTGTGGCTGATGCTAGAACTTGCCTGGTATGTATGTAAAGCGAAAATAAAGAGTGCAAGTCTAGGAGATGATTTAGGCATTTCCTTGGCAACCTATGATTATTTACCTTCTTTTTACCTACCCATGGACATCATCCTAGTTAAACCCTTTTGATCCTTTAGCCTATTTTCTTTGACAAACCTCGTATGTAAGCCTAATCCATTTTTTTCAAGACCATAATTTGATCCAAATTCCTAAGTGCTTTAAAGTGAAAAAGTCATGTGACAAAATAAGAGGAAATTGGGTGAGTATGATGCTTTAGAATGCATTAGTGCTTGAATGAGTTATGAAAAAGAAAGTGCTATCATAAAAGGTATGTTATGAAAAGAAAAAGGAAGAAAAAAACTGAAAAGTTAGTTATGTTTAAAATTGAAAAACAAAAGAGGAGAAAAAGAGTGGTAGAATAAAAGAAAGTAGAAAGGTTGTTTGAAAGAAAAGTGTTAATGATACAATGTGATGTATTAAAGCGCTTAGGAACATAGTCACTATTTCTGGACAAAATAGTCCTACCTGTCCCTTAGCCTACATTACAACCATTAAAAGACCTAGTTGATCCTAAGCTTGGCATTCTGACATTTAGTGGATCATTACACTAAGGGCAAGCCTATGGTCATCAGTTGCTGCATATGAATTCTTTGTGAGAGTGAGAGCAAGGATATTTTGATACCCATGTTTGAAAAATATGCTATACTTGTGAGTGATTATGGGTAATATATTGTGAGACACACATGGTTGATGAGTTTTGGGTAGTTGTGTATGATTCTTTGTGCCTTGACTTTTGAATATAAGTTGACCACCATCATGAGTCTATGTTGGAGGCTGAATTGTTTCTACTAATGATCAGAAAACTACTCTTTGTTGATAATTGTTGTGCTTGTCTTGACGAATATTTTGTGTTGTTGCTGTGAAATCCTAAGTTGATGTTTAGAGGGACATGATATTTTGTTCGAGGACGAACAAAGCTTCAAGTGTGGGGTGTTGATGATAGGCGAATTTACACGCCTATAGCACTATATTTTGCCCATATTTTAGTCTAGTTTTGAGAACAAATTATATATTTCATGCACTTTTAGTCCTTTTTCCTGTAAGTGAGCTAACAAACATGATTAGCAAAGTTTCAGGTATAAATAATGCAGAATTCAGCATTTCATGGATAACTTGACGCCAAAGAAAGCTTCACGAAAGGAGAAAAGCTAATCTTGGACGCCAAGGACTAAAGATGGCGCATGGAAATTCTGTCCCGGGCTAAAACAATATTTCTGAAGACTTTGGGGACTAGCAGTAATTTATTAGGATTAGGATAATGATACATTAACCTAGTACAATTGGGTTAAGTATTTTATTAGCTTATTAGGACTAGGATAATGATACATTAACCTAGTACAATTGGGTTAAGTATTTCATTAGTTTAGTAGGATTTGGTTAAGCATTTCATTAGCTTAGTAGGAATAGGATATGGGTGTTATAAATACCCTATTCTACTAGAGATTTAGGGACATTCACCATTCCACAAACATCTCAGAACATATTCTTCTATTAATTCTATTTTTCTTCTTCTATTCTTAAATTCCACAACAAGAGAAACGTTACCTTGCTAAGGGATTCACGCCTAACTCCTACCACACCATTACAAACGTGAAATCTTTATTGTGGTATAACAACAATGTCAATTGAGATTTCCTTCGCACTCATGGGTAACTAAACTTCTCTGTTGGGGTTATGGAAGCCGAATGATATACTATCTATTGCTGTGAGTTTGTGAGTTCGTGACACGTATGTTGCTTATATCATTATTCTCTTCATCTTAATCTAAATTCTTTGTGGTTGTAAATGCAAGAATACGCCAGTATAACATTTAACTTGTTCGAAAGAAAGGTTATCTGTCTGGAAAAGAGATAATGTCAAGGTAGTAGGGTCCCATCCCCTATTAAAAAGTTAGTGTCGTAACTGGATTAACCTCTTGGAGAATTCGTACCGTTAGACACGCTTTAAGCTCGAAAGAGTTAAAGTGAAATAATCCTCGAATAGGTCGAAAGACGCCTGGATTTACCATCGAATACAATTCTCTATAAGCACATGCATGTCTGAATTCAACACACTCATAGTCAATAGAGACGTATAACTCAGAAGGTGGACATCACCCCAACTCCTCAATTCTCATTGTTTCACAACCTACTAAACATTCTTTCTTTTTACTTTGCTATTTTCAGTTTTTGCTTTAATAATTTGGTTACACATTACAAACCCCCCTTCTTACGAGACTTTCACTAAAAGTCTAGTAATCGTTGCTTACTTGTTGACCAAGCTATTTCCTGTGGGATCGATACCCAACCCAGGTTGGGTTCTATATTTGCTAACGACCGCTTTACACTCCTACGAGAGCTGTAGATTGAGCGTTATCAACGATCACAAGTGACCACAAGCTAACCCATGAGTTGTTACCTGCCATGAGCACTGAGTAAAACTGATAATAAAAGACGTGCGGAAATCAACTGAATATGCCATAAGGTTTAAATATTGAAAAAAATACATCTAAAACTATAAGTCTGAAACATATGCGAAAATACTAAAAATCTGACTGATATAAATGATAAACTAGCTAACTATCTGAAATGTCTGAAAGCCTTAATTGACTTAGGAGTTGATGGGACAAGCCCCCAACTAACTCCGACTGGCTAACTGAAAAGAAATACTGCAATACTGAAAGGATCATAATAGGTCCTCAAAACATGAGGACTCACCCCTACTGCTGCTGCTGATAAGCTGAAATGTCTAAGCGCAGTCAAGAAACTAAGCATCTGAGCCTATGATATTAAACATCATAGCATAAGAAACGAGTATGCTATCAGTAATTTGAATGTACTGGTATAAGAGATGAGGTTAGGCTAAAATACATGGGTTATGTGCATGAAGTAAAGAATGGTTGAATAACATGAGATTACTGAATATAAATACGTGAAAGCTGTAAAATCTGAGAATGCATGACCAAGCATATAATATGATTCTGAAATAGTCTATAAACTGAAAAACTGAAATCTGATAACTGAATAACTGATAATTGTACGTTATGGTTAAGCAAACCTAAAATGGAATTTTATACTGAATACTGAACTAAGACTGTGGGAGGTATCATCTAGCTGACATTCTTTTATCTGAGCTAATTGGGGTCCAACTTGTAAGCCCAGTTAGAAGAGTGCCAGTACTATGCCGCGAGTACTCACAATGGTTGTGTGGATCCACTAAACTGGTGTCCCTAAGGACTAAAGAGTCATCCTAATCTGGCTGGAGTACTTACGAGATATGTGTCAACCCTAAACTGGTAGAAAGACATCTCAACCTACGCTGACTACATAGTTCTATAACTCAGGGATTTCTGCTAAGGGTCAAACCCTAACCTGGTAGGAATGCCCTAATCCTTGGGTTCGCCCGGTGCTGAATTCTACTCCCAACTAAATGACACTGACTACTAGACTAAACTGAGCTTAACTAAGCCAACAACTGAACATGATACTAACTGAATGGCAAGGCTAATGGTTTATCTGAAACCATTCTAAAAATACTGAAAAACTATGTAAACAGCTAAGTAAAGGGTGTTCATAACCCTCCAGGACTCAATGGAATCACAATAGGAACACATGAAAACTTTGAACCATAAAAGGGAATCATTGTTCCAAATTCAACACTTAGGTATTTCATCAAACATATGAGGGTCATGAATTAAAGCATTGGAATGGTTTAAAACATGTAATAATAACATAGCTTCAATATTAAAAACCATGAATCAAGGATTTAACATGAAACTGTCATTATTCCAACGTGTAAGGGCTAATTCCCTCGAAAAACAATTGCAAACATAATGTATAACCAAAATTCATAAAACTTCATGGAGATAATTCCACAAGAAAATGTAATTTCATAATTTAGAACATAAATACAGATTCTTGGACTCCATGGGTGGAAAGGTCCCATGGATGAACATCTCCCATACCTTATACCCTTAAACTTTAAAGGGAAACACAATCTTGAAAGCTTTCTTGAATGTTCTTGAATTGGGAAACATAAATTCTTGGTTTTCTTGGAAGGAAAGGGATTGAATTTAATGAACTTGGGAAAGAAGAGGGTTTGTATTTGAGAGTAATTTGGAGAATTAGGGAAAATAATGCCTTAACTGAAGTTAATCCCGTGTTTTTATAAATTGGGTCAGTGGGGAAAAGACATGATTTCCCCTCAGGGATTAAATACGTAATTGGAATGATGTTTAGAGTGGTACCGTGATGCGGTTATGCGCTCATTGCTATACTCACTGCGATGCGTTACTGTTGCGGTGAGGTTCTGGAATTGAAATCCAAACATGCCTTAATTCTCATCCGAAAAAATTTAAAAATTCTCCGAAACATGCTCCTTATACCTCTGAACATGAAGTAACTCAAAAACTTACGTCTCGGGATCGGGAAGGCCAATTTAAAGATCCTCGAAGTTAAGAGGCCAAAAATAAGACTAAGTCCCCAACACTTAGAGAAATTTTCAAGTTCTAAGCCTCTTATACAAGCACTATGAGCTGAACTGAACTAAGAAAAGTATGGGGTATTACAAAACCACGAGCCTGGATATATCCATATCCTTATTCTACATCGTAGCCTTACATTCTAGCACTAATTCCCGAGACAAACCAGAAGCAAACTTCTTTATTCTGGACCTTATATTAGACACCAACTCTGGAGCATAACGGGACAACTGATGGAACATTAAAGCATATCTTTAACACTTATCTTACCCTGCTTCAAGTCATAAATTCTTCGACCTTAGCCTCTCTCAACTCCTGAGGAAAGGAGTAATCAAGAAAAACACCTGAAAACTCATCCCACACTACCAGTTAAGCATCATCACTCCTCATCGCTTCCCACTCCTCATACCACTGGTAAACCACATCTTTCAACTGATAGGTAGAAACTCTACACTGTTTGAATCAGTAGCATGCATAACCTTAAAAATTTTATCTATCTCATCAATAAACCCCTGAAGGTCCTCCTAAACCTTAGAACCTGTAAAGATTTGGGGATTCAACCTCATAAACTGGTCAACCCAAGTAACCTCAGATGAACTAACAACAGAGCTAACATGATCAGACCGACGAGACTGTGATGCCACCAGTTCAGAAAGCATATAAATAGATTGATGGAACTCCGCATTAGAGATATCTCCCTGAGGTGACTGTGCATGAGTATCACCAGCCCTGAAAGCCCGAGAAGGACTATTAAGGACCGGTGGAACCTCGCGTGGAGCGATACAGTCAGGAGCAAGGACCCTAGATCGGGTCTACACTTCATAAATAGGGTGAGTTCCCTCCATATTTCCTTTATGGGACAATGGTTCCAGCAAAGTTTCTATGACTGTCAGACCTTCGGGGAGGCATGATCTGAAATGCGAGTAAGCTAGGAGTTAGAGAAGTTTTATGGTAACTAGACTCTATAGCCCGAAATAAAACACAAAAAACAAAAACATTAGTAAATGCCTTGTAGCCTCCCCCTTATAAGTGTGGTATGCTACACACCCATAAAAAGAACTCTACTCGACATGGATTTGTGGAAATCCAACGACCCCTAACCGTCCTCTGATGGCAAGATTGTCACGATCTAAACTCGAGTCTGTCCATGATGGGCAATCATAAACCCACCATGGGCCAGAGACAATCCCCTTAGCCTTACCTCAAGAGCATATAAATGTAAACAGTGAAAGCAAACCAAAAATAATAATAAGAAGGATAGATAAACCAAATGAAAAGTTCTAAGAATCAAACAAACAAACAACCCCATACTTGTCCACAAAATCCTCTAAACCAAGAATACCAAACTAAGTCGAGATATGTCCCCGACTATGAGAAAAGAATCTAAAGGTACTCAGACTGTAAAGAAATCAATGAAATAATCGAGCCTTCCGGAAGATGGAGTATCACCACTTCACAAAAAATCAAGAAATGGGCCACTCCACCTAACACTGCACAGGGGTAATAGAAAAGCCCTCGAACCCTACATCATAAAACTATGCAGCATTCAGGAATGGTTAGTGGGGCGAGCATTGGCATGTAACTCAGGGAAAATGAATAAAATAATGTCATTGCCAAAAAACAATCAAAAAACACATGCACAACATTTATATAAATACATATATAGGATGTCAGGATAGTGACAAGGGTCATGGATATGAGAGTTTAAACCATTAGCCTGAACTGTGTAGCTCACTCCATCCTAAAAGCAACCACGGGCTATATAAGTCTAGCTCCCCCTGCTAAAAGGGCCCCAGTGCGTGTTAGCCGTACGAACCGAGGTAAGCCTAAAGATACCAAAGCGATAGCCATCCAAAAATATAATATGTATCCAGACACATGGTCATATAGACCCCCCCACGCCGGCAAATGTGGTTTCCAATGTTGGCCCCCCTGGGACTATACCTTCACGGTGAGCTTCATAATTCCCTTTATCCCAAATTGAAACAGTTTGCACATAAACCCAAACATTAGGAGTCTTTATTAAGGAACTTTCCAACATGGTATCGTCGTACCAATATGCTTACAAGCTAATTCAATTATGTCAAACCAGTCCATAGAACCATTAGATTCTCAAGTTCTATTAAAATCCAAAATTATGAGCACCAAAGGCATTCTAAAATCATTTTTATCCATTTATCCTTTAATGCAATGCAATATTTTCAAAGACAAGTTAAACTATGTAAATATTCATATTTAAAACCAAGATTGTAAAGTGGGTTGGGGTTAATACCATTATCAAGTCAAAATTTCATCACTTTGGGGAAACTCATGTCACCCATTCCAATCAATAGCAAAATGTACCAATTCAGTCCCAATTAAAACACGTGAATATTGATTAAATAAATGCCACAATATAAAATTCAAGTTAAGAAACGAGAAACATGCTTGAAATATAGAAGAAATTGAAGAGAAATTTAAGTCTGGAGCTTGAATGATGAATTCTTTGTAAAACCCTTGAGCTTTCTTGGGTTGGGAGTTAAAGAAGAAAATAAGTAATGTTTTGATCTTAAAAGATGAAGGAAAAGGGTCAATTTGATGTTTATAAGTCGTTTAAGGGATAAAAGGACTAAAAGCCCCTCGCCCTAAGTGAAAAAATAAAAACTGGATGAAAAATTGATAGAGGCGTGGCACGCCGCTATCGCGGAGGTTAGCCTCCATGCCATGCCCTTATCTTAGAGGCTAAGCGGTGTGGCACGCCACTATTGCGGAGGCTTACTACCTTAGGTTCCCAAAATAGTCCCGAACCCCTTTGAAAAACTCCAAAGCTTTCCCAAAACACCTATTTAGCATCCCTTGACATAATTTAAGTCAAAAATTGACATTACGCACGCGAGAGGGTCAAAAATAAATTCATTGAAATTTTTACGGGGTCTTACACTTACCCTTTTAGGTCTCACTCTTTTGTCTAGTGATGTATTGATAAGTTTAGATGGTAACAAAAAGGCGAAAGTAATGAAGAAGCTACATGAGAATGGGAGACTTCATCTAGAGAAGAAGAATCGAGAGGTATCAAAGAAGGTGAACAAAACGCGAAAAAGGCTTGCACTTAAACTAGGCGATTGAGTATGGGTACATCTTTGGAAGCACCATTTCCCAACCTAAAGGAAAGCTAATTTTATGCCTCGAGGCAATAGACCATTCCAAGTGCTTGAGATGGTAAATGGCAATGCATACAAGATTGACCTTCCACTAGACTACCAAGTGCACAACACCTTCAATGATTGTGATCTCTCGCCCCTTGATGTACTAAAGGATGATGAATCGTGAATTTAAGGTCAAATTGTTCTCAAAATAGAGAGAATGATACGCTTCCAAGTTTAGATAAGAGAGTGTTTTTCCCAATTATTAAAGTAAAGGCTCAGCGAAGGGATGGTGGTGTGGCAGAGGAAAGGAAAATGCTTTTGGAGATAGAGATTTTTTGCATCAAAAACAAAGGTGGGGAATGGTGTGCATCTTATTCGAAGGGAACAAGTTTTTTTGACCACCGTGGTATGGAAAACATTTTTGAACAAAAAAAATAAAAAGAAAATTTTCTATTCCATTTCAAAATATATCGGGCAGTTTTGACCCTTCACATTTCAAAAGTCATGACAAAACTTATTTTAGAACTTCAATACAAACTTTACTTAAATCTGATTCCTCCTAAATATTTGAGCATGTTGTACTAATAACGACCTGGGTTTCCCCAGATTTTGTCCGATTCCCATATCCAACAACGAACCCCCGTCGCATTTTCAAATAAAGCCGTTTCCTTTGTGCTTCATTCCATCGTCCGGCTAGCGGAAATCTAGCTGTAAGTGACCAATCCTCTCGCAGTTTCTGCTTTTAGATTTTCCTCCTAGTCTTGTTTTCACCTCTTGCAAATCCAACATCTAATATCTTAAATTATTCTAATTCAATTCTGCCTCCGACTCCAAAAATTAGTCAAATTGACTCTAGTAAAACGAAATATGACAAGTAAAAAAAGGAACGAGGTAGTATCTTATTTGTATTGGAAGCCATAATAGTTTTGGCAATATTGTATGCAGGTTAATGTATCTGACTGTTTGGAGATTCAATCTATGGAGGCAAATATCTTTTGTTTGTTTGTTGGATTACGAGATGTTAGATTTCGATATCATAGGGCAAGAAAATTTTTCTTTAGACTACTTCTTACGTAAATAGGTAATAGAGGACTTCTATGTGGTGACTGCTATGTGATCAAGAAGTTTGTTACTGGAAAAAAAATCACAAAGTTATGCTAAAAATTAGGGCTAGTTCATTTCTTAAAATATAGGTAAGTCCTTTCAAAGGAAGTTATGTATAGGGAAGTTGGACGGAAGTTAGTTAACATGCTTCTCTAAGATAAGCCATTAGTGCCAATGCTAACTTGAGCCTCCTTAATTCCTTTCCAGTTGCTTTAAGAGGCTTAAGAAATTCATAGCATATCAAATCTCCCTCCTTCAACTTTGCACCCAAGGGTGTGGCCGAGTGGTCAATGAAGTGGGCGATAACTATGAGGTCCCCAGTTCAGATTCCAGCTTAGACAAAAAAAAATAGGTGATTTCTTCCCATGTGTCTTAGCCTTGATGAATAGAGTTGCCTAATACCTATTGTTGGTGGGAGGTGGCAAGTATTCCGTGGAATTAGTCGAGGGGCGAACAAGCTGGCTCGGGCACCATAGTTATTGAAAAAAAATCTCCATACTTCAACTCATCCTTGTCCTCAAAAGTGTGTAATGTAAAAATCAAGGAACTTAATGCTACGGGATCAAATGGAAATTGTGTAGATTCATCGTATACAAGCATTCTTGTTCTGTATGATCATCAAGATCAATGTCTCCATATCTACAAGCATAATAATTTAATGCTTCTGAGATGACGGGTCTTGGTTCAAATGAAGACTTTATGATATAGCCTTCTATCTTAATGAGATGCATATATTTTTCTAAAACTCCTAGAGGTTCCCAAGTAGTGCTGCAACCATAGATTAATTCCATAATCAGAACGCTCACTTGTCTTTCTATTTGAAACTGTGACAACGCCTCCATCTCATGCCTATATCATTGATCATATTCTCACAAACGTCAACAATACAATGCACCTCTAGTTCCACCAGCTTTATTTATTCAAGAGCATTTGCAACACCTTCTTTCCTTCGGCTATCGTATTATTTGTTGCTTCTACTGTTCTTTTCTCCATAATTTTTAACATGGCTTCTTCACTATTATATTTCTTTTTTATTCCTGATTTTGTATGCTTTATTTGAGCCGAGGGTCTATCGGAAACAACCTCTCTCTAATATTCTAAGCAGGTCAATGTATTTGATAACTATTTTTTTTTTGTTAGTTTATTGGATTAGTAGATGTTGATTTCTATATCATGGGGCAAGACAAGTTTTCTTTAGATTAGTTTATGAATAGGTAATTAGAGGACTTCTATGTGGTGCTCTTGATGAGTAAGGAACATGCTATGTGATCAAGAAGTTTGCTAAGTTGATGTAGATTTTCAAATTTGGGGTTGGTTTGCAGTACAGTACAATCTTGCATTATCTCAAAGAAATGCACACCTTCCTTGTTAGTTCCTTGTTGTGCATCACCAGATATCATTGAACACCAAGATTGCTAGCTCTACATTATTAGTCTCTTCTTCAACATCTGTTGCTTCGTCTTCCTCATCTATAAGAGTACTTTGTCAACCATCTAACGATGAAGCAGGTTCCTCTTCCTCATGCTTTATTGCATTGCATCCATTTGCATGGTTGTAGCTTCAACAGTTGAAAGATCTGCCTCTACCACCATTTGTGTGTTGTAGCTTTATCTTCCGTGTGCTACTTATACCTTCTATGAGATGTGATCATTTATGGTCTGGGCTAATTTCAACGTACATCCCTCTGATCATTCGTATTTTACAACGTCCATTTTATGAAACTTTTTGGGCTTCTAGAATCCCAACATCGCTCATCTAACATTGCTAGTTTTACGGCTGTTCTATAGACTTGTTTTGCTTATGGTATAGTATGGAACACACAACTAAGGCTGCAACAGTTCTGCCCCATTCAGGCCTTTTAATTCCAATACTCAATAATTGTCTTCTTGGAAAAATTAAGGGCATCTTAATGAAGTCGAGGGCACATGAGTCTGACCCACCTAAGAGGCACGGCCAATTCCAAGACGATCACAATAGTCCTGGTCATGCCATGCTAATGGTTGTAGAAAATCATCATCAACTTTGAATTGATGAATATGTACGGAAAGACGCAATGGACTAATGGTGTGGATACATCGACTGACTGTAAAAATTCATATATCTTGAAAGGCTATTGTTTCAGGTTTTCTGCAGAATTTTGACTGCAATTCTGCTTACAATATGTTTTTGTAGATGATATGTGAGATGTAATGACCAAATAGCATCATGTAATGTCCTTAGATAGGTACTTGAAAACTGAATGTTCTGATGAGAAAAAGACTAGTTGAAGCCAAAGTTGAGGCACTTGCTTGTAAAATCAGCTTGTGCTGGAGACAATGAATTGTTAAGCTTGAAATAGTACATGAATTTGTTACTGGAGGAGGTTCAGAGATGTGAATTTTATATTGGACGTCTAATGCTTAATATCCTGGTGTTCTTTCACATAAGAAAGCGCTGGTTACAATTTGCAGAAGAAGAATATCTGTAGGGATTGCCATGAATAAGTTTGCCATCTGTTGTGGTTATCATGTATATTTTTGCCTTTGGTTCTAGTGCTGGGTCACTAAGAATTCTCTCCGAAATTCCTGTGAATTTTGAGTCCATTTGTAGGACTTATTTGAAACTGCTAAACTCATTCCAGCCTTTCTGTTACAACTTTGCCATTTTGGAGGTTGTGCAGCAGTACTTTATTTTTTTGTTTATTCTAGGAAATGAAGGAACTGATCTTTGTGGTGCGTAGTTTCTGAGAATAGTAGCTGAGAGATTTTATCTAGTCCCTTATCTGTTATTTTCTATTTTTAATTTAGGATTATGGATGGTTGGCTATGGATGATTTTAGGCGGGGTAGAGGTAGGCTGAAGAAATATTGGAGGGAGATGATTAGGTATGACATGGAGCGGTTACAGCTTATGGAGGACATGACCCTTGATAAGAAGGTGTGGAGGACGTGAATTAGGGTAGAGGGCTAGTGGGTGGGAGTGTAGGGAGAAGTGCTTTGTTTTGTATTTGTGCCTGTAGCTTCTTGTCCTTAGTGTTCTGATGATGTTTGTGATCTCGAATAGGTAGTTTATAGTATTACTCTGTCGGTTTCTTGTTTCTTTTATTATCTAGCGATATGTTATCCTATTTTGCCTTTTATTTTTATGTGTTTTGTTTGTTATGCTATTTATTTATTTTTTTTTTATAACCGTGGTGTCCGGGCCAGTGTTTTGTTTGTTATGCTATTATTTGTGCTGAACCGGAGGTCTATCGGAAACAACCTCTCTACTTTATCTGTGGTAGTGGTCTGGACTGCGTATACTTTACCCTCCCCAGACCCCACTTTATGGGATTACACTGGGTATATTGTTATTGTAATTTAGGATTATGTAAGTTGGGCTCTTTATTGTCTTCCGCAAGCTTCTGCTTCTGCATCTCAGAGAAAATTGTGTTAATATCTTTTCTTTGATATGCCAGTGTGATATTTGTTCTTAGGTGATATGGGACTTTACAACTCTGATATTTTTTCCTCAGGTAGACAAGTATGAGTATAAAACCAACCGTTGCATTGAGAGCCATCCTCGTCGGAGGAATAGCTGCTTTTGCAAAAATTGGTGGTGCTGTTAAAGCTGCAGGAGGTGTAAAATTAGGTGCAGCTGCCGCTGCCATGACTGCTGCTGCAACAGCAGCCGTATCAGGATCAAAAAAGGAAGAAAAGAAGGATGGTTCTCAGCAGTTGGCACCCAAGTGATGCCCACAGCTCATTTGTTAGTCCCCCACCCCACCCCACCCACCCTATGTAACTTATAAACTGTCAAAATAAAAGTTGTAGGGTGGTGGAATACACCAGTCAAATGGTTTCCCAAGATGATATTTAATAGCTGAGATATATAGGTCCTTACAACTGTTGGACTCGTTAGATCTGTACTAATGGATGTAGGAATTTTGTTGGAAGTGAAAAATCATCACTCAGTTCCTGTGCCTAGATGCAGTCTGTTTGCTCTCCAGTATCTGAGGTATGTAATTGTTTTTGTACCGGTAAAGGATGTATTACTGCTTCTGTGCTCCTTTCAAAAGCAAAATTTATGTTTTTGTGGGGTTTTACAACATGGGATCTGTCAATAAACCCACTTTGAACTTCTTGTTCTGAGTGCGAAGAATGCATCAACTCCTTTTACAATAACAATTGGATTGCGGTATATTTAGTTCTTTAGATATTTCTCCATGTCACCCTTCATCTCTTTGTTTTATAACATCATCGTCCCCCCTTCTATTTGATGATAAATTAACTAATAAGATATGTGAAGGTTTGATCCCTCAAAATGACACCATTGAGTGTTTGCTCACATCCTTTTAAAGACGGTCCCAGTTTAATTCTACTCTAGCACAATCAAGCAAAAATGTTGTCAGAAATATAAAACTCTTATTTAATCAAATATCAACGTACAAATGAGTTGTCCTGAGGTAGTCAAGCATAATCAATCATAACATAAAATAACAATCTTTGACAACCATTATGACATACATAATGACCAAAGCTGATGAAGACAATGTAGGTTTTACTTTCTCCGTCCATCTTTACTTGTCCGCTTTTCTATTTTTGAGATATCCAACAATACTTGTTCAGTTTTTAAAACCAATGGATAAATTACCTATTTTTACCCATTTTACTCTTAGCATTAAATATAATTCATTATCTAATGCATTTTTCAAAGCATCAAATTTGTTACCTTCAAATGTTAGTATGGTAAAATTACCTCTCATTAATTACTTCTTAATCTGTGTGCCAATAGGAAAGTAGAAAAGTAAAATGCACGCGAGGAAGTAATCCTTACTATTATAATAATTCTCATAAATATTATCCATTGAAAAGGTCAAATACATAGAGAAATGTTCCACCCACAGAAGATACAAGTAAATACTTTTAAACTTCATAACTCTCCATTTGCACATCGCTGGACTTCAAAGATTCATACTCTCCCAAATAAACTTCAAGATGATCAGAAAGTGCAGATTTGTCAATGTTCTCATGGTGATAGGACTTGCAAACAAAGTAAATGATTGTTTGAATCACCAAACCAAAGAGCATCAACGTTAACAATAAGAGAAGACAAAGAAACCCAACCGCTACCCTATACAACATCCCTAGATGCATATGATGGTTCCCACCATGTACCACAAACTTCTTGAAAATAAAGTTCAAGATACCAAGTGAGAGATTGAGCTTGAAAAAGAAAACCAAGGCTATTCTCATCTTCCCCTTCAACAAATCCTTGCTTTTGAGCATGGCTTTCATCCCATATGAATCCTCTAATACGGTTATCACAGTAGCTAAGTGCCATATAACCGACAGGTACACGGATCCAACGACATAAACAATCGCCATGATCACGAAAATAAACTTAGCAAGACCGTCATTTTCACCCCGCATGCTGACAGCCCATACAAACCATATAGCTAAGACAAAGAAGGCAACAAGGTTGTATACGAAGAAACAAAGGAAAGCACACAAGAAAGTCACCATAACCCGCTTCCAAACTTTGGGGACAACACTCATAACTTTCATGAAGCCGATTTCACGTGACGTGTATATGGAAGCAATTGTGTAAACCACAGCAGAGGTGGAAAGAAGGGAGAAGATGATGAGGATAGTGAAATAGACAATTATGAAAAGCCATAGAGAGGTTAGCTCTTTACTTATGTGATCAGAGATCTTGTTGTATTTCGCAGTGCCCGTGTGAGTGTGTTCGAGCTGAAACTCAGAATGGTTAAGGTCAGAGAAGAAAAGATGGTAAACTTCCATGTGAGCTAAGAAGATGAAGGACATAGGAAGGATCAACGATAGGGTGATTTGGCTGAAAATTTTCCTCCATTGGTAGATGACTTTGTAGGCTTCTATGTATATATCAAAGAGGCCTAGAAATTGCATCTCTTCTTGTTCTCTATCCATGGTTAGTTGCATAGAGGATATGGAAATGGTGGTGTTGAAAAAGGGGGGTAGATAGTAGAATTTATTCTATGGAGTTCAATGAGAGATTAATATATGGTAGTAAATTGGGGTGGATATTATATTAGGCAAAATTTCCTCTCTTAGGCCAATTGTTGGAAAAATATAAAAACAGGATTGGAAAAAAACAAAAGAAGAAGATTTTAAGCATGAATAAGTACAATATATTTAAAGGAATATTGCCCCTATATTTAGAGAAATATAGAAAAATTGAATAGCCACTTTCAAGGATGCCATAATATAAAAGAAGATTGTTTTAGAAAAAGTTTCTTGTTTTGAACAAGTATTCCTGTTAAGTTTAAAATTTTAAAAGTTTAAGTTTCATATAAATTAAGTTTGTTCTAGAAAAGAATACTAAAAATAAATTGTTTTTATTCAAAGTCCAAGTCAACTAGTCAAGTCATTTTACAGAACCATTTCCACAAATAATTAAAGAGCCTCTTTGTCAATTTTGCTCTCTTGAAAGGGAGGTGCATGTGTGGTGCCTTTGGGGATTATCGTGAGATAATTGATTTAGACCAAAAAAAACAAATAAATTGTATAATTTCCTTTACTCGCCTAGGAAAAGGAAAGAAGGGTATTCAGGGTAGTTTGATAGCTATCTAAATTTAGAATTTAGAAGGTATTTAGTAATACAACGATTAGTTATGAAGAAATTTATGCATTAGTTTATGTTGGAAATAGTTATCCAGAGTTTAATTATTCATGTGTTAGTTACTTCATCTTTTATTATGCATAAAATGATACATAGATTCTCTCATAACTTGTTAATGTTTTAGTAGGGCGTTTATATTGCAAATCAAATACATAAATAACTTACTTTCTAATCAACTGTCAAATATGATATTACTTATGCAGGATTTAATGTCTACATAACCCATGACTGTCAAACCATCTATCAAACGAGCTTAAATGTCTACATAACCCATGACTGTCAAACCATCTATCAAACGAGCTTAAAGGATTTTTCTAACTTAGGTGGATTTCATGGATGATCATTACGATCCTAAAGAATTTTTCGAGCTTGGGTGGATTTCATGGATGATCATTGCTTATCGCTAAGGTCTATTATAACAAAGTCATAAAACGAAAATTTGTAATAAAGCAAACACATTTACTATCCAATATACTTTTTTTCTTTTTATTTGACACATGTTAATTGGATATTCTCCTTAAAAATATTTAGTTGTTTATTTTACTAAATAATTTTGTTAATTATGTTTTGAAAATTTGATTTGACAACTAAAAATTTATGTAATTATTTAATGAAATAATAAATTTCTCTCGATTTAATTAAATGGACATGTAAATTCAAATAAAATGAAAATTGCCAACAATAATCCATCAATATGATGTTGGAAGTTACAACTAAGGTAGAATAGTCAACAAAAATACCATCACATCATCAATGCAACGAATAGAGCTAATATATATATATATATATTATTTTAACGGACAGAAATTACTAAGCTTGGTTTTAACGTCAAAATGTCTTCTACTCCCTCCTCATTAATTTATTGGCTAGTTTAACTGGATACAAAGTTAAGAAAATAAAAAAGATTTTTAAATTTTATTATTTTAAATTAAAAATATATTAAATGTATCAAAATATTATTTAATTTTATGATTTTAAATATATCATATAAAAAATTATAATTAGGGAATTACTAAAAGAAAAAAGAGTCATTCTTTTTTTTAATAATAAAAAAAAAAGTCAAACAAAAGAAACTGACGAATATACAGAGGGATATGTAATCACAACGAAACAGGAAAATACAATTAAGGGATCGTTTGGCAGAGTATATAAGATAATACTGAATAGGGTTGTATTAGTACTATTGGAATTAATAGTATTGGGATTAGTAATACTGGGATTATTTTTTATGCAGTATTTGGTTTGATGTATTGAAAACAATATGTATTGTTATATTTTAAAAAGAATATTGTTTGTTTACAAAATTACTCCCGATATATTATAACTTTGTGCATTTTCTTTGCAAAAGTTTATTCTTCTTTTTTAAAAATAAAAAAAATTAACAATATAACTAATTATTTACTTTAGAATTTTAAGATTTAATCATTCACTTATAACTTTTTTTTTAATCATCTTTTCTTTATTTGTTCATCATTTATTTATTTTTTCTTCTTCTTTTTTGTCAGAATTCATCATCATCATTTGTTTGTTGTTCCCACTTTGTGGTGTTTTTAAGTTGGAGGGAGGTATGTGTAACTTTTGGATGAGACAATAAAATCATTATTAACATAAAATTGTATTCTATAGAGTGTTAAAATTAAGTAGAAAAATTATTTTTATTTATGAATATCCTATTTACAAAATAAAGCTTGTATGCAATTTGTTTTTGGATTTTGACCAATAAATATTTTTTAAGTTAATGGAGTAGTTTTTTTATAACTAAAATTATTTGGAGGGATATTATTATTTTGATAAATTGAAAGAAGTAACTCATATTGAATAAATTGAAAAAGATTTAGAAAAAAATTAAAGAAATTTGAGGACATTTTTTTAAATAATAATAAAATTTGTAAACTAATTTATTTGAATAAATTTATTAGTACAAATATAAAAAATAAAATTAAGAAAATAAAAAAAATATTTAAAAAAATTTGAGGAATATTTTTGTCTTTGCACATACTAATCCCATGGTATTAAAGCTCATGTATTACTAATACCATCATATGTGATGTATTAGTAATACACCCAATAATACCATGTAGGGTGTATAATTAATACATGATATTAGTAATATATTGGTCCAAAATCCTACCAAATATAGTACTAGTTAATACCACATTTAATACATGGACTATTTCTTCTAATACGTCCTACCAAACGATCCCTTAGTGGATAAAAGAAGTATGGATTAGATAGAAAATTGTGGGCACAAGATGTGATTGGATGAAAAAAGAAATAGGCTTTGAAAAATCTAAAGGATCCTTTGGAGCAGAGACAAGTTATGCATTATGTTGCAACTATGTGATGTCAAAATATATCGATAGGAATATTTTTATTCCTGGTCCACTCCGATAAGAGAATTTTGGGATGTTAGGATTAAATACGAGTTTAAAGTGATTTATTATGTAGGTTTATATATATAAGAGAAAAATATGTATTGTACTAGACAAATTTATTATATATGAATTAGTTATGAAAGAATTGATTATGCAAATTATTTTAAAAAAATAAATAAATGAAGATTATGCAAATTGTTTCTCGTTGAATGTTTAGTTTTATATAAAGAAGTTAATCTACAACATATAATTTAAAATAGCTATTTATTGGTTAAACAAAGCCAAAAAATCTTACTATTATGCAGTTCAGTTTTTCTCATTTAATTTGGCAAATTAATCCATGTATTACTAATTTCACATTTTTATACTTAATTTATTTTATATGAACTAATACATAAATTCCACCAAACTTAGCTTATTTCTGCAATAAAAAAGACAATCGAACATTGCCATAACTAGTGTTAAATTTTATATCAATGGGTAACCAAATATTAAATTGTTAATGTTAGATTTTGGAATAAGACATGAAACACCTTTAAACTATAGTAAATTTATCAACTATAGATTAAAAGTATCTGAGGATCCTATAACCTTCTCGGACTTATTTTTTCGTATTATTTATTTTTCTCACTAATTATCTAATAAAAAATATAAGTTAAAATGCCATATTTGCAAAACAGGCTTATTCAATTTTTTTAGAAAAAGGTCTTAATATCTTTTTTTAGACTAAAGGACTTTATCCTCGTCTTCTCTCAAACCTTTCGTCCTCCATTTTTTATTTATGGCGAAGGTGTTAAGTAATTTTGAAAAATAAATTCAGCAAAATTATACGAAATTGTGTAATTTAAGAATATAATGATAATTTAACTACTTTTTTTAGTTCATTTTTATTTTTCATTTATTTCTAAAATAAATTTTTAGTTTTACTTATCACGTTGGAAATATCAAGAAAATTAATTATTTTTTCTATATTTTATTCTTAGCATTATTTACTTATTCTCTAAATCATTTTTCAATACCTAATACTAAACATTAATTGATAGGTATGGTAACCAACAAGGGTTGTAGTGGATTGGTGAGTACTCTTACATCCTTAACAATAGATATTGGGTTCGAGTCTCCCTGGACACGGAGTCACGTTTGTTAGGAAGTGCTTTACCCTCAACGTGATACTTTTCGGCGCAAATTTGAATCTAGTTAAACTTCAATATAGATACCGAACATCGAATGAAAAATTAAAAAAAGATTAATAAGGATAGTGTAGCAAAATAGCCATGTCAAATGTTGTTCTTTTTAATGAGCATGCAACATGCTAAATCAAATGTAAGAAGTAAAAATGAATGAGAAATATTATATAATTGTTTTTCTATCACTTAAATCTTACATATTTAATGCAAGATTTATATTCTATATATATGAAACCAAAGGACCCCCAAGTGATAAGGAACTTCTGGCCGGCAAAGAGAAAGACCAAAAACTTTAACAATTAACGCGCATTGGCGAATTTTCTGACGGGTTCGTTTTCATCTTCCACTCCCAACCATTTTCCACGCACTCTTTTTATCTTCTTTCAACTTTCATTTCCTCTTTTTGGGGAAAAAAAAAATCACACTTCGAATTTCAATAATTCAATCCTTAACTTACTTCAAATAAACTTAAATTTAAAATTCATATATCATAAAAAATAAAAACTATAAAAAATAGATTTTTGTTAGATATTAAATAATATGTTATGTATGCCCATGTGAATGCATCAAGGCATTTTTGTAAAACAAGATACACAAAGACAATCTTGTAAGATAAGTTTTCCACTATATTGGTTGAGTGAAGATGTTTGTTTTCTTGTAAGATAAGTTTTTCACTATATTGGCTTGGTGAAGAAATTTTGCAATTTGGCTATATATAGTCTTTCATTGTACATTGTAAGAGATATGAGAAACAAGGAAAAAACTATTACTATCTTCATTTTCTCTCTGTTAGTATTTCACCATTAAGTTTAATATTTTGCTTTAATTATTTAACACGTTATCAGCATGAGTCTCTGCAAAAAAATTTCAATAATATTTAAAGAATATGGATACTCCTCAAATTTTATTTGGATCACTAATCGATCGTGACGATATTTGTGTAATTGATAGCGAGACAACACATGTAATATTTAAAGATGAAAAATACTTTTCCCACTTACTTAGAAGAAGAGCAAATGTTACGATTTCTGGTAATTCAAAATTAATTGAAGTCTCCGGAAGAGCTACTATATTTCTGCCTAAGGGGACAAAATTAGTTATAGAAGATGCATTGTTCTCTTCTAGATCCCCAAGAAATTTATTGAGTTTTAAAGATATCTGTCAAAATGGATATCATGCTGAGACAATAAATGAAATGAATGCCGAATATCTTGGCATTACCAAGAATATCTCAGGTCAAAAATAAATGTTGGAGAAATCACCAACTTTGTCTTTCGGTTTATACTATGCCGAAATTAGTACAGTTGAAGTACACTCTATCGTAAACCAAAAGTTTACTGATATAAATACTTTTGTGCTTTGGTATGATCGAATAGGCCATCCTGGCTCAATAATGATGAGACGAATCATTGAAAATTCAAAAGGGCGTCCGTTAAAGAACCTGAAGATTCTTACAACGGATGAATTTTCATGTGTTGCTTGTTATCAAGACAAACTGATAACTAGGCTATTGCCACTGAAAGTTAGCGTTGAATCCCCCCAGTTTCTAGAACGTATACACGAGGATATATGTGGGCCTATTCACCCACCTAGTGGGACAATTAGCTATTTTATGGTCCTAATAGACGCATCTTCAAGATGATCGCATGTATGCCTCTTGTCATCTCGTAACCTGACGTTTGTGAAATTATTGGCACAAATAATACGATTAAGGGCGCAATTCCCAGATTATCTCATTAAGGCTATTCGCCTCGATAATACTGGAGAATTTACATCCCAAGCTTTTGATGATTATTGTATGTCAGTTGGGATAAGAGTTGAACATCCTGTTGCTTATGTTCATACTCAAAATGGCCTTGCTGAGTCATTTATTAAGCGTCTACAATTGATAGCAAGATCACTACTTATGAAAACGAAATTGCTCATTACTGTTTGGGGTCATGCTATCTTACATGCAGCATTACTTGTTCGTCTCAGGCCAACTCATTATAATAAGTACTCCCCGTTACAATTGGTCCTCGATCATGAGCCAAATATTGCCCATGATGTATATGTGTCAGTTGCACTACTACAGCGCACTAAGATGGGCCCTCAGCGAAGGTTGGGAATATATGTTGGGTTCGAGTCACCCTCTATAATTCGCTATCTTAAACCATTAACGGAAGATTTATTTACTGCTCGATTTGCAGATTGTCGATTTGATGAAATAAATTTTCCACAATTAGGGAGAGAAAAATGTGAACTTAAAAGAGAAATTGCATGAAAAGTTGCATCATTATCTCATTTTGATCCACGTACCCCACATGTGAAAGTGAGATCCGAAAGATCATTCACTTATAGAAATTAGAAAATCAAATGCCATATCCATTTACTGATTTGAAAAGGATAACCAAGTCACATATCCCTGCAACGAATGTGCCTGTCCAAATTGAAGTTCCAAAAGATCCATCTTCTAATATAATAGCTTCTGAATCCCAAGCACGCCTAAAGTGTGGTAGGACTTTGGGTTCAAAGGATAAAAATCCTAGAAAAGGGAGTGCAAAAAAAGATAAAGATAATATTATAAAAGATTCTCCTGAAGAGACTCAAAATATGATTAATCCTAATATTCCTAAAGAAATCAGCGATCCCGAGGCTCAAGTGAATGAAGAACTTTCAATAAGTTCTACTAGTGATGGGGTAAATTTAGATCGATCGAAAATTATGATGGATAATATTTTTGCATATAATGTCACACTAAATATCATGCAAGACAGTGATAACCTTGAACCTCTATCTGTCGAAGAATGTCGACGAAGAAAAGGTTAGCCAAAATGGCAAGAGACGATTCAATCTGAATTGAACTCACTTGCTAAACGGGAGGTTTTTGAACCTGTAGTCCAAACGCCAAATGGTGTTAAACCAGTCGGCTATCAATAGGTCTTCGTACGTAAAAGAAATGAGAAAAATGAAATGGTAAGATACAAGGCACGCCTTGTTGCACAAGGATTCTCTTAAATACCCGATGTCAACTGTGAAGGAACATATTCACCTGTTATGGATGCAATAACATTCCAATACCTTATTGGTCTAGCTTTATATGAAAATCTTGAAATTCATCTAATGGATGTGGGTATAACTTGTCTTTATGGTTCACTTCATAATGAAGTTTACATGAGAATTCTAGAAGGATTAAAAATGCCTGAAGCATATAGTTCAAAGTCTCGTGAATTACATTCAATCAGATTACAAAGATCGTTGTACGGTCTAAAACAAGCAGGGTGTATGTGGTATAATCTCCTAAGTGAGTACTTGAAAAATAAAGGATACATAAATGATGTTATTTGTCCTTGTATTTTCATTAAGAAAACTGTGTCAGGGTTTGTCATACTCGCCATTTACGTGGATGATATAAATCTCATTAGAACTTTAAAAGAGGTCCGAAAGACAATTGAATATCTAAAGAAAGAATTTAAAATGAAAGATCTTGAAAAGACAAAACTTTGTCTTGGTTTGCAGATTGAACATTTAGCAGACAGGGTCTTCATTCATCAAACTGCCTATACCAAAAAGGTTTTGAAAAGATTTTACATGGACAAAGCATATCCATTAAGTACTCTAATGGTTGTTCGATCACTCGAAGTGAGTAAAGATCCATTCCGACCTCTAGAAGAGGGTGGAGAGATTTTTGGTCCCGAAGTACTATATCTTAGTGCTATTGGTGCACTTATGCACCTCGCTAATGCAACAAGGCCGGATATAGCATTTTCTGTTAATTTGCTAGTAAGGTGTAGTTCTTCTCCTACGCGAAGACACTAGAATGGAGTCAAGCATATATTGAGTTACCTAAAAGGGACTATTGACATGGGTCTGTTTTATACTAACAAAACTAGTACAGATCTTGTTGGTCATGCAGATGCAGGTGATTTATCTTACCTACATAAAGCCCAGTCTCAATATAGGCTATGTGTTTACATACAGAGGTAGTACATTATCATGGCGATCGACAAAGCAGTCCATCGTTTCTACTTCTTCTAATCATGCTGAGATAATAACAATCCATGAAGCAAGTACAGAATGCATATGGTTGAGATCAGTGGTATATTCCATAAAAGTGAGATGTGGCCTAAAGCTCGATATCAAGGTACCCACAGTCATATTTGAAGACAATGCAGCATGCATAGCTCAATTAAAAAGAGGTTTTATAAAGAGATAAAGAACAAAGCACATTTCACCAAAATTATTCTTCACGCACGATCTCCAGAAGAATGGTGATATTGATGTGCAGCAGATCCGCTCCAGTGACAATCCAATAGATTTGTTCACCAAATCATTACCAACTTTAACCTTCGAGAAGATGGTACATAAGATTGGAATACGAAGACTGAATAAGTTAAATCGAGGTCTTCATTGGGGGGGAGGGGGTAAAAATACACGTTGTACTCTTTTTTCCTTAACCAAGGTTTTTTTTTATCCCACTGAATTTTTTCTGGTAAGATTTTTAACGGGGTAACATTCAAATGCATATTTACTAGATCATCCTCTACATGGACATCCAAGAGGGAGTGTTAGATATTAAATAATATGTTATGGATGCCCATGTGAATGCATCAAGGCATTCTTATAAAACAAGATACACAAAGACAATCTTGTAAGATAAGTTTTCCACTATATTGGCTTGGTGAAGAAGTTTGCTATCTTTTAAGATAAGTTTTCCACTATATTGGCTTGGTGAAGAAGTTTTGTAATTTGGCTATATATAGACTTCCATTGTACATTGTAAGAGATATGAGAAACAAGAAAAGAACTACTACTATCTTCATTTTCCCTTTGTTAGTATTTCGCCATTAAGTTTAATATTTTTCTTTAATTATTTAATAATTTTTAAAAATTCATCATCTTTTCATGTATAACGAGCATATATGACTGAAACAAATGTAGGGGTGAACAAAATCAAATTGTAAATTGAGTCAAACTGAAAAAAAAAACTAACTATTAATTTGTTTGACGTGATTTGGTGTTGAAAAAAAATTCAATAATTAATTTGATTTTATTTTAACTAAAAAAGGCTAAACCAAACCAAACGAACTCGATATTACATTTGTATAATTTTTAAAAATATTTGATACATAAAAATATTTACTACATGTAATTTATAAATATTTCTTTAACTTTTTCATTATTTTTATCTTTCTACATATTCTGTCAAGTTTAAACTTAGAATTTTGAATGGTCCAATAAATTTTATAGCCTATAAATATTATTAACTCAAATAAATCTCAATCAGTAGTTCTAACAAAAATATTCAATTAAACACTTGGATTGACAATAATATTGAATATCTATTCTTTAGTTTTACATAACTACATAACCTAAATTTATTTTTCTATTTAATATCTATTGTTATTTTTTTAAGATAGCACAAGTTAATTATATGTATAAGACTTAATAAAAAAAAAATTCAAAAATTTTGAGAAAATCAAAAATCTTTTTAAAAGAAGACGAAGTTTAAAAAATTGAATTTTGTTGGTTTCATTTGATTTATAGATTTTAAAACCCGACGCAAATAGTTTGATTTGATATTTAAAAAATTCAAACCAACCCGATCATGTACACCCCTAAACAAATGTTAAGATTGCCTAAACTTTTAGTCCTATGCGTCTAAAATTTTTGTCAAAAAACAATAATTTTATTCTTTAAATTTCAATACCAAAATTTGAAACATAAATTTCATATATTGCAAAAAATAAATCTCAATCGTCAATTTATTAAAATAACAACAAACTACACAAACTTATTTAGTAGCCTTTTATATTTTTTCATTTATGAATGCGTTCAATCATACATGACGAAAGTACATTAAAACAGACTAAAATTTCAAACATGCTATTAGGACCCTCGAAGATGTATCTCCATTAAATTTGACGGATTTCAATAGAAAATTAAAAAGATGCTTATCTTGGAAAAAAGGATCCAAGAATAAGCACCCAAAAAATAAAAGAAAAAGAAAACATAAACATACACCTTAACTTACTATATTTATACAAATTTTCATTCTTACAAAATAATTTCAAATATTTCAACTAATTATGTGTCATCGTTGGATGTATCGAGAATTAATTATTTATCTCGACAGATTAAAAAAATATACCGGAAACTAATTATGTATCTTTATAAAGAAAAAAATGTATCTTCATTGGATATATTTTGCATCTCAAAAAATTCAGAATTGAAAAAAAATATAGCAAAAATTAATTATGTCTCTTGACAGATCCAAAATCAAGATTTTCAATAATTATGTAAAATATCAAAAATTTTTATAATTAAACTTTCAAGGAAAAATCATAAAAATATACAATTTAAGATTCTATATTGCAAAACACATCGATATTATTTTTTATTTACAAAATATAGTTTTTATTTATAAATCTATCAACTATTCAGATGTCAGTTTATATTGAAAATTCTTACCATTTTCTCACATTCTTCTTCTTTCTTATACAAAAAAAATAAAATAAATAAAATAAAATAATTATGCCCACATCACTCACTAATTATCCAACCCAACTATATTATCATCATCCCTCTCTTTTTTCTTTCTCCTAAAAAATTTTTGGTTGTCGACACGAGTTGCCGATCGTCGGCTTTTCAAGATTCCGAAAATAACACCACCGTCAACTGTAGCACCCTAAAAAATTTCACGTATTTTATCTTTGGCTTTTCTATGTTCGAAACATCTATTTATGACTTGAAATATGTTTAGGAATGTTAAAAGGGTCATCCGAGGGAGTTTTGAAATTTTTGGAAGTAGTTCAGGGTGATTTTGAACCATTGAGGCAGTGAGCCTCCGCGATAACACTGTGTCATGGAGGATATACTCCGCGATAAGAAGCATGTTACGGGGGTTAGTCTCCATGATAAGCAGTGTGTCACATAGGTTAGTCTCCGCGATAAGTAGCATGCCACGCTGCCGTGTAAAATTTGAGCAGTCACTTAAAGGTGAAGGGATTTTCGGTCTTTCTCTGTTTTAAAATCCTCTCTCACGACTTAAATCATCCTATAAGTGTATTTACACCTCTGTGAATCCCTAAACATCATTCTTTAAGCAAAAAGGAGAAACTACCTAGAGTTTGAGGATTCTAGTCTCCAAAGGGTCAAATTTCTCAACGTTCTCTTCGTTGTCAAGGTATGTGGACTATCCTAACTCTCATGGGCATAAGTTTATCATTTTAACAAGATTTAAAGATATATAATTATGTATATTTAATGGTTTTGAAAATCATTTGAAGAACATGCATCACAAACCCATTTTGATGAAAATATGCATTGATTATGGGATTTTTTGATAAACTTGAGTTATAATCATTTGTGTATATGATATGAGTTTTAAAAAGTAATTTGTAAGCATGATTTATGAAACCCTTTTTTTTCATAATGAAATTTATGATCTTAACATGTTATGAATTGTGAAATCAATTACAGAGCAAAAACTGTAAGTCCCATTTTCAATCATGAGATATATGTATGACTAGTGTTGGGGCTGTTTAATGAATGATGATAATTCTTGAGTTTTAAATGTCTCTTTATATATTATGCATGGTTAGTTTACATGTCTTCAAAGAGGTGATTTTTAATCTAAATTCTCTTGTTTCTTAATGAAGAATTGCATATGTTTTATGTAAGAATTGGCCACCACATATTAAAGTATTGAAAAGAGAGTGTTTTGCATAAGTTTCATATGCTATTTGAAATAAGAACTCTCATGTGACGTTTAAATCTTTCAAGTGTACATTTACATGTTTTTGAATGAGAAGGACTACATATATAATTTTATATGATATGGCTTGCAATCCTAGGTATAATGATACCTATTACGGAGTGCCCTTAACATAAGAAGAATGATTATTTTGAGCATGAAACATGGTTTTAAAGAACTAAAATTAGCCTTAAAGAGAGCTATATGGTTAATCGAATAAGGCGCGACTTCAGATAACTCATTGCTCGAAACCGTATTTTGCCGACATAGGATTACGATGTCCTGATATTGGGATTGTACGCTAGCGACGGCCTTTTGGCGTATTATATTATAGAACTACACCCCTTGCGGCAAACTTAGGTTGGGGGCTTGGCCGACAATCTAATGGAGGACCCATATAGCCTATGGGTACTATGTTTGTAGGGTGTACCATCTAGTTTAGAAGTAAAACAAAGAGAATTGTCCATGTTTCTACATATATGGTTTCAGACTCTTTCATTATGCCCATGTGTTTTCATATATATATATATATATATATATTATACTAAATTAATTTCATAATGCTCTCGATTACATTACATGAAATATTTGTATTTTTGGATTGTTCTACATACTAATACTTTTCAAGTATTGACCCCTTATAATACAGGTTTTGAGGCATAGTTTCGTGGTCAGCTCAGTAGTAGATACCTCTTAATCATTTAGAGTTGGTGAATCTCCCTTACTTTCGGAAGACATCCTATCCATATGTTAGTTTCAGTCAGTTTTATGGTCCAGCCGGGGGCCTTGTCCCGACTTAGATAGATTAGTGTCCCATAGAGGCTTTGTATACTGGTTGGTTGAGATTGGAGCTTTCTTTTATGGAATTATGCCTTGAAGTACTAATTTAATTATGAACCCTTGTTTGTTATTCAATTGTGTTCCACATTCTTATTTCTTATAGATTATGCTTATGATAGTACGCTAGGGGGTCTCTCATGCCTTAGTGGTTTGGGATGCCCGTTTTAGCCAAGGCCTCCACTCATATCATGACAATCTTGGAATCAGATAACGGTTTAGGATCCCAGGGTGTCTACGAAGTCGTGTCGAATAGAGTCTTTTTTATGGGTGTGGCGCCATACTTATAAGGAGGAAACTATGCGGCATTTAGGAATATTTTTCCTTTTCTTCATGTTCTATTTTGTGCTATAGGGTCTAAATATTACCTAATTCATGACTTTTCACATTTCAGATCATGCCTCCCCATAGATCCAATGGTCAAAACACCTCAGCTGGGAACTCTTTTCCTATTAGGTCTAATGCTAAAGATATCTTCCCTATTCATGGGATGTGGACACGTTACTGAGCCCGTACCCCAGAGTTCACTGCTACTCCAGGGATTACTCTAGTCCAAAATAGCCCTCCCCGGTCTCCCCAGTCCGGTATTAACTATGCTCAGTCCCCTCAGAGAGAGGTCTCAAATATTGAGTTCCGTCAGTCTATCCACATGATTGCTCAACTTGTGGCTTCTCAGTCTCGTTGATCTGGCGAGATTAGTTGTATGCCTGGTTCTTCTGAAATTACTAGAGTTGGACAGTTCATGAGGATAAATCCACCCACCTTTGTGGGTATCAGAGTTGAAGAAGATCCTCAAGGGTTCATAAATGAAATGGAGATGTTATTTAGATTCATGCATGCTAGTGATACTTAGGGGGTAGATTTTGTGGCTTATCAGTTGAAAGATGTGGCTTACAGTAGTATGAGGAATGGGAAGGGTCAAAAAGTGTGGATGCTAAATATGCTGTATGGAAGGCGTTCTTCGAGGCTTTTCTAGATCACTTTTTCCCCCAAGAGTTAAGGAAAGCCAAAGCTGAGGAATTTGTCAATATGAAGTAGAGGAATATGGGTCTCAAGGAATATGCATTGAATTCACTCAGCTATCACGTTATGCTCCGAAATTAGTATGACACATGAGGTCCCGTATAAAAACGTTTGCATTCGATCTTTCGAATGATTTGGTCTTAGAATGTAAGGGGCAATGCTAAATAATGACATGGATATTTCTGGACTGGTGGGTAGAAAGGAAAAGAAAGAGCAAGCGGAGTCGAAAGAGAGGCAGACTAAGAGAGTTAAGTCTACAGATCAGGATGCCAGCCAGAATCAGGGTGACAAGTGGGGCAAGAAATGGCCCAAGAAGAAATTCTAGAGTAATGTTCAGTCATCGGCCAGTGCACATGTGCCTAGGCCTCTAGGTGAGTAGCAATTTCAGCCAGGAAATAGACCCAAAACTCAGAGCGTGCAGTCTCAAGAAAGTATGGCTCACCCATTCAGATAACACCCTCTCTTGGCACTTGTGGAAAGAATCACTCGGGAAAATGCCAGTGTGGTAGCAACCTATGTTTTGGATATGGTCAGTCAGGCTATTTCAGAAGGGACCGCCCCTCAGCTAGAGGAAATTTTAGAGGCGCTAAATCCCAAACTGCTTTCATAGATCCACCACCAAGGGTACAACTTCTGCTACTGGAGGTGGTCACAATCAGTTGTATGCTTTATCTACTCACTAGGACTCAGAGGCTTCACCAGATGTTGTTGTGGGTATGTTACAGATCTTCTCCCATGACGTTTATATGTTACTTGACCCTGGGTCTATTTTGTATTATATGACCCCTTATGTGCCAGTCAGTTTTGGTTTTGAGCTCAAAAATATTTCTGGACCCTTCTCTGTCTCTATCTCTGTTGGTGACTCTTTCGTTGCTAGAAAAGTTTATAGAAATTTTATGGTGTATATTTTCCATCGGGTTACTATGGATGATCTGGTAGAACTTGATATGGTTGATTTCGACGCTATTTTGGGCTTGGATTGGCTCTATTCATATTATGTTGCATTAGATTGTAGAACCAAAAAGGTCACTTTTTGTTTTCCTAATGAACCAGTTATTGAATGGGAAGGGTAGTCTCTTGCATCTAGAGGGAAGTTCATGTCTTATCTTAGAGCTCGTAATCTCATATCTAAGGGTTGTTTGTATCATCTTATTCAGGTTAAATATTTTAGCACTAAAAGTCAATCTCTTCAGTCGGTTCCAGTAGTTAATGAATTTCCAAAGGTTTTTCCTTATGACCTCTCTAGGATACCCCCAGGTAGGGAGATAGATTTTGGTATTGACCTTTTGCCAGACACTCAACCTATTTCTATTTCGCCATATAAAATGTCTCCTACGGAATTGAAAGAATTAAAAGAGTAGTTAAAAAAACTTCTTGATAAAGGCTTAATTCGTCGTAGTGTCTCTCCCTGGGGTGCTCATGTACTCTTCATTCGTAAGAAAGATGGCTCCCTCCATATATGTATAGATTACTGTCAATTGAATAAAGTCACTATCGAGAATAAGTACCCTCTCCCTAGAATTGATAATCTTTTTGACCAATTGTTGGGTGCTAAATACTTATCTAAGATTGAGCTTCGTTCGGTTTATCATCATTTGAAGATTAGAGAGGCTGACATTTCCAATATAGCTTTCCGAAGTTGGTACAGTCACTATGAATTCCTGGTCATGTTCTTCAGGCTGACTAATTCCCCCATATCATTTATGGACCCCATGAATAGTGTGTTTTATCAATTTTTAGACTATTTGTTATAGTTTTCATTAATGATATTTTGGCATACTCTAAGAGTGAGGAAGATCATGCTAATCACCTACGAATCATCCTTCAAACCATTAAAGATCACGAGTTGTATGCTAAATTTTCTAAGTGTGAGCTCTCGCTCAGTTCCATAGCTTTTCTGGGGCATATTATTTCTAGTGAGGGAATTCAGGTTAATCCTCAAAAGGTTGAAATAGTAAGGAGGCGGCCCAGACTCATGACTCCAACTAACATTTGGAGCTTCTTAGGTTTGGCAGGATATTACTAGAGATTTGTAGAGAGCTTTTCATCCATAGGTACTCTACTTAACAGTTTGACTCAGAAGAAGGTCAAGTTTTTGTGGTTTGATGCTTGTGAGAATAGTTTTGAGAGATTAAAGCACAAGTTAACTACTGCACCTATTTTGACCTTTCCTGAGGGTACAAAAGGTTTTATGGTTTATTATGATGCATCTCGGGTGGGAATTGGGTGTGTGTTGATATAACATGGTAAGGTGATGGCCTATGCATCTAGGCAGTTTAAAGTCCATAAAAAAACTATCCCACCCATGATCTAGAGTTGGAAACTGTGGTTTTTGCACTAAAAATTTGGTGTCATTATCTTTATGGTGTACATGTTTTCATTTTAACTGATCAAAAGAGTTTACAATATGTTTTCACCCAGAAGGAGATGAATCTTAGGTAGAGGTGGTGGTTAGAACAATTGAAGGATTACGACATGAGCCTGCACTATCATCTATGTAATGCTAATGTGGTTGTTGATGCTCTTAGCAGGTTCTCCATGGGTAGCCTTTCTCATATTAAGGAAGGAAAGAGAAATTTGGTTAAGGATATTCATCGACTTTCTAATCTAGGAGTCTAACTCCTAGACTCTGAGGATAGAGGGTTGTTCGTCCAAGAATTAACTAAACCCTCCCTGTGTGACAAATGTAAGGAGAAGCAAGTCAGGGATCCCATAGTGATGCAGATTAAGAAAGATGTTGATCAACAAAATATGATGGATTTTGAAATTAGAGGAGATGGTATTTTGAGATACCAAGGTAGGTTGTGCGTGCCAAATGTGGATGGGTTCCGAGAATGAATTCTTGAAGAAGCTCATACTTCCAGGTATGTTGTTAATCCTGGCTCCACTAAAATGTATCATGACCTCAAGGATATTTATTGATGGAATAACATGAAAAGAGATATCACTAACTTTGTAGCCAAGTGATTGAATTGTCAATAAGTTAAGGTGAAGCATTTGAGGATAGGTGGTACTTCCCAAGACATAGCTTTGCCCTTATGGAAATAGGAGACAATCAACATGGACTTTATTACTGGGCTTCCGTAATCCCAAAAGCAATACAATTCTATTTAGGTAATTGTTGATAAGATGACCAAGTCTTCTCATTTTTTGCCTGTGAGGTCTAACTATTAGGGTGATGATTACGCAAATATGTACATTTAGGAGATAGTTCCATTGCATAGGGAACCAATATCAATAATATCGTATTGAGGTACATAATTCTCTTCTCAGTTTTGGAGGTATTTTTAGAAAGGGTTGGGACCAAAGTAAACCTGAGCACCATTTTCACCCCCAAATTAATGGGCAAGCAGAACATACCATACAGACTTTAGAGGATATCCTAAGAGCTTTCATGATTTACTTCAAAGGTAGTTGGGTAGATCACATACCCCTAATAGAATTTGCCTATAATAATAGCTACCATTCTAGCATCCAGATGGCTCATTTTGAGGCTCTCTAGAAAAAAAGATGTAGATCACTAATTGGGTGGTATGAAGTAGGTGAGACCTGTTTGTTTGAACCTGACCTTGTTCATCAGGCGATGGATAAAGTAAAAGTCATTAGAGAGAGACTTAAGACCACCTAAAGTCGCTAGAAATCCTACGCTGATGTAAGAAGAAGGGAGTTAGAATTTGAGGTTGATGATTTGATGTTTCTGAAGGTTTCCCCCATGAAGAGAGTCATGAGATTCGGGAGAAAATAAAAACTCAGTCCTCGCTACATAGGTCCTTACCATATTCTAAGGAGAATTGGTAAAGTGGTGTATGAGTTGGATTTGCTCGCAATTTTAGCTTCAGTTAACCCCGTCTTTCATGTATCGATGATTAAGAAAAGTGTTGGAGATCACTCTTTGGTGTATCCTGTTAAGGAGATTGGGGTTAAGGACTCATTGTCATATTAAGAAGTACCTGTAGCTATATTGGATCATCAAGTTTGGAAGTTAAGAAGTAAGGAGATTGTGTCGGTTAAGGTGTTGTGGAGGAATCAAAAGATAGAAGAAGCTACTTGGGAATCCAAGGAAGACATGAAAGTTAGATATCCTTCCTTATTTTCACCTTTGGACGAGGTGGTTTGAGGTATGAACCCTATGCTTAACCCTAATCTACCTGATTTCGTGCTTTAAGTCCTTCTATGTTCATCATTATTTTATGATAAGAGTTTTCTAAGTCTTTATTCTGGGATGAATGATACCAAGGGGAGGATAGTGTAACACCTTCAAAAATTTCAAGTATTTTATCTTTGGATTTCCCATGTTAGAAACATCTATTTTTGACTTGAAATATGTTTAGGGATGTTAAAAGGGTCGGTCATTCGGGAAAGTTTTAAAATTTCTGAAAGTGGTTCGGGGTGATTTTTAATGATCGATGCAGTGAGTCTCTGCTATAAATCCATTCCATGTAGGCTAGACTCCGTGATAAGCAGCATGTCACAGAGGTTAGTCTCCATGATAAGCAACGTGTCACAGAGGTTAGTCTCCGCGATAAGCAGTGTGCCACACTACCTTGTAAAATCTGGGCAGTCACTTAAGGGTGAAGGGAGTTTTGGTATTTCTCCCCTTTATTCTCCTCCCCTATGACTTAAATCATCCTTTAAGAGTATTTACACCTTTGTAAATCCCTAAACATCATTTTTAAGCAAAAAAAAAAAAAGAGAAATTGCCTAGGGTTTGAGATTCTAGTCTCCAAAGGGTCAAATTTCTCAACATTTTTATCATTTTCAAGGCATGTAGGACTATCCTATCACTCACGGGCGTAAATTTATTATTTTAACAAGCTTTAAAGATATATAATTATGTATATGTAATGAGTTTTGAAAATCGCTTGAAGAGCATGCATCATAAACCCATTTTATGAAAGTATGCATTGATTATGGGGGGTTTCCATGCACTTGAGTTATAATCATATGTGTATATGATATGAGTTTTGAAAAGTGATTTTTAAACGTGATTTATGAAATCCTTTTTTTTCATGGTGAAGTTTATGGTCTTAACATGTTATGAGTTGTGAAATGGGTTTGAAAGCATAAACTATAAGCCACCTTTTCAATCATGAGATGTATGTATGACTAGTGTTGGGGCTGTTTTATGAATGATGATAATTCTTGAGTTTTATATGCCTCTTTATCTATTATGCATGGTTAGTTTACATGTTTTCATAGAGGTGATTATTATTCTAAATGCTCTTGTGTCCTAATGAAGAATTACATGTATTTTATGTAAGAATTGGACACCACATGTTAAAGTGTTAAAACGAGAGTGTGTTGCATATGTTTCATATGCTATTTGAAATAAGAAATCCGATGTGATTTTTAAATATTTTGGGCGTTCATTTGCATATTTTTAATGAGAAGGACTATGGACATGATTTGATATGATATGGCTTGCAAGACTAGGTATGGTGGTAACTATTATGGAGTGCCCTTAACATGAGAAAAATAATTGTTTTGAGCATGAATCATGTTTTTAAAGGAATAAAATTAGACTTAAAGAGAGCTAGATGGTTACCTGAAGAAGGCGCGGGTTTAGATAACTCATTGCCCGAAACCATATTTTGCCGACATGGGATTATGATGTCTTGATATCGGGATTGTACGTTAGAGGCGACCCTGTGGCGTATTAGATTATAATACTCCACCCCTTGTGGAAAACTTGGGTTGGGGGCTTGGCCGCCGAGCTAATGGCAGACCCATATATCACGTGGGTACTATGTTTGTAGGATACACCATCTAGTTCAGAAGTATAACAAAGAGTGTAGTCTATATTTCTATATACATGGTTTGAGACTATTACGCCCATGTGTTTTCATATCTATCTATCTGTCTGTCTGTCTATCTGTCTATCTATCTATCTATATGTATGTATGTATGGATGTATGTATATTTTATGCTAAATTAATTTCATAATGCTTTCAATTACTTTACATGAAATATTTGTATTTTCGGATTGCTCTGCATACCAGTACTTTTCAAGTATTGACCCCTTATAATATAGGTTCTAAGACATAGTTCCTTGGTCAGCTCAGCAGTAGATACCTCTCAGTCATTCAGAGTTGGTGAGCCTCCCTTACTTTCGCAAGACATCCTATCCATATGTTAGTTTCAGTCAGTTTTATGATCCAGCCAGGGGCCTTGTCCTGTCTTAGACAGATTAGTGTCCAGTAGAGGCTTCGTAGACTGGTTGGTTGAGATTGGAGATTTCTTTTATGAAATTATGTCTTGATGTACTAATTTAAGTATGAACCCTTGTTTTATATTCAATTGTGTTCCACATTATTATTTCTTATAGATTATCTGTATGATAGTACGCTAAGGGGTCTCTCGGGTCCTTTTGGTTTGGGATGCCCGTCGCGGCCAAGGCCTCGACTCGGGTCTTGACATCAACCCACCATTTTCGACATATTACAGATTCATTGAAAAAATTCAAGTTTTGCTAAAGTTTATGAACGAAATTTTCTTCTCATTGAGGGAAAATATTTGAACTTTTTCTATTTTGGTGTTAGGATTTCTATATTCTTGATAACCCTTTTTCTTCTTGAGTAGATATGATGGTGACAGTTGGTATGGTGGTGCATAGTGGCGGAAGCCGGTATAGTAGCAGAGGTGACGGATAAAATTTTTGGTGGAGGTTTTATTTTTCCTCAATATTTGTTGCTTCTGATTGTTTTTCTACTTCTACGATGTTGATAAGAAAGAGGCCGACTAGATTGACAGTTTCTATGAGTTTTGGGAATTTTCTGATGACACCGACGGGGAAAGGATATCAATGATTTTATGGTGCATGAATTTTATAGAAATTGATGTATCAATAATTTTATGGTGTAATTGTATAGAAATTGGTGTGTTAACAGTTTTATATGGTGTCTGAATTGTATAAAAATTGGTGTATCTAACAATTTTATGGTGTTTAAAATAGTGAAAAATTGGTGTATCAATAATTTTATAGTGTCTAAACTATATAGAGATTGGTTTATAAATAATTTTACGGTGTCTAAAATATTTAGAAATTAATGTATCAATAATTTATGGTGTTTGAACTATCTAGAAATTGGTGTATCAATAATAATAATTTTATGGTTTTTGAAATATATAGAAATTAGCGTATCCATAATTTTATGGTATCTAAAATGTATAGAATTTGATGTAGAAATTGATGTATCAATAATTTTATGGTGTCGAATCTATAGAAATAGGTGTATCAAATCAGCAGAGAATTTACTACCGTTAATGATTTTTTCTCCACAAAAATATTAAAAATTAATGTTAATTGCATTAAATAAATTAAATTTTAAAAAATAAAAAAATATCAAATAAATGTGTTATTTTTTCGATTATCTTATTTACTATTTTTTTTAAAACTTAGTTAAAATACAAACTAGGAGAACTATACGACAAAATATCGACCATTAAGTTGCCCCCTTAAATCATGTTATTTTATTTCTTTCTTTTTTTACATTATTTGGTAAATTTTGTTACATTTATATTGTTATGTTGAAAAGTAAAAATTGTTGGTACTTTTTGCATTATTGATTCTTAAATTGTATATTTATGTGATTTTTCCTAAAGAATGAAGCTAAATACAGTAGATGTTGTGAACCAAGCTAATTTGGTAAGGACCCACGGCTTTGTAGTATTGAATGAGATTGGGTTGAGCAAATATTTAAGCATTTTATTTTGGATACAAGCCAATTAGTATCTCGTTAAAAGGAGATTAGGCTTAAAAGGAGCTTTGCATATTGTCGAGAAAAGAGTATGATTTCTCTCGATTCCCTTCATATAGTCTAAGTTTCTCATCCTCATGCTTTAGTTACTTGTTATTTCAATATTTCCATTGTAATTCAGTAGTTTGAGCATTACAATTATGATTCTAAAGTTGTATTCATGTTCCATCTCTCGTTGATGCATGAAATGTTGGGTTTTTAAGAGGTGTGAATGGAAAATGAATAAGTATTTTTTCTGAAAAGACACCAAGAGAAAGGGTGCAATTTGAATAGAAACTTTTTTGAATTGGAAGATTATGACCTTTCCAAAGGGTTGTGACTTTTTCGAAGAGTTACACCTTTATGAAGAGGTGCACCTTTCTGAAACACTGCTTCTCTTCATCAAGCAACACCTTAAATGATATAAATACCTAAATTTTTCCTCAGGTATGGACATGAAAATTTTGAAGAAAAATAACTCCCCTTTCTTCAAAAAAAAAAAAACTCAAGTGTGATTTGCTACCATTGAGTACGTTCGCAGTTCAATAGAATTTGAGGTACCGTTATTTTGTTGAATTGATTAATTTTATCCTGGAAGGATATATTCCATAACCACGGGTACTTGAGGGGAATAATTTTCTTAAGGGAGCACCGTGAATTCAGTGGACTTGAATCTTTCTGTTTCATCTCTTTTTTCTTAAAGTTAATTTTACTATTTTTTCCAGAAAATAGTTTGAACTGCATATTGATAATTCTTCAACTGTTTGAACTTGTGTTTGAAGTTCTTGAAACTTTATTTTGATAGTTCATAAGTTGGTTGAACTTGTGTTGAAGTTCTTAACATTTGGTTTTGCTATTTTCCAGAAAATATTTTGAACTTCATTTTGTTGATGTTCATAAGTTGGGTTGAACTTATTGTTAAAAGTTCAAAGTTGTAAATACAGAGTTGAAACTTCATTTGATTGTTCATATGATTATTTGAACAAGTGTTTGAAGTTTTTGTTGAAAAATACATATTTTAGTAAACCCGAAACAAACAACAATCTTAAGAAAATTATAAAAACAATATTTTTTTGGTGCTTGTTTGGCGAATGAAAGGAAAAAAAACTATCACCATTTATAAATCAAGTATTTGGTTGATCTATATTGGGTCTGATTTTGTGGAGACTAAAATCTTTTAATTTCTACTCCCTCAGTTAGAAGAATATAAAAAACTTCACCGAGAAATTAATGTGGAATTCGATTCAAAGAATATAAAAACTTCATCAATTCGTTAAAATATCTGTATTGATTTTTGGAGTTTAAAACCTGTGGGGTTTTCACTCTGTTTGAATTTGATTCTAATTTGAAGTCATAAAAACTTTATCAGGTTTCAAAGTTCATTCAGTTGATGATTTGAAGATATAATTACTTCATCATTGACTAGAAACAAGTTGGTTAAAGAATAAAGTCTTCATTGTTAGTATTCTGAAATACTGTAGTGTATTTCAAAGATTGATAAAAAAAATGACGAATGAAATTGAAAAACAAATAGATGCGATTGAGAATGGTGTTATCCCAACGACAATCAATGTTGCATTATTTGGTCGTTCATATATTGCTCTAGCAATGAAAATGGTAGAGAAACTGAAAAAAAAATATTTTGGTGTTAACTTCAAAGAATGATAGCAAATGATGTTATTTTGGCTGACCAAACTTGAAATGCAAAGGTTCACAAGTATAGATTCTTATATTCCAGAAAAAATAATGGTTGAAAATCAATTTTCTAGTTTGAAAGATCTTGTGAGTCATCAAGATAGAAGAGGATAAGAGTTGAATGATAAATCATCAATGAAGGTTGCAAATCATGTTAAGGATGTTTCTCCAAATAATAACAAGATGATGAAGTCTTCTGGACAAGAGAAAGAGCAGAATAAGAAAACGTTCAAAGGCAAGTGCTACCATTGTAGTGATGTTGTCCTCAAAGCTCTAAATAGTTAAGTTCTAGATAAGAATAACAAAAGAGATCATATAAGCATGTTGGAAACAACGGGAAAGATTGAAAATCTATCTGCTATGATAACTGAGAGAATTCTAGTTAGATATCCAAATAAATGGTCGTTTGATTCATGATCCACTAGACATGTTTATGAGAACAAATACATTTTTACTACTTCAGGCCATCGTGGATAGGATGACTAAGTATGTTCACTTCTTTCCAGTGAGGACTAATTTCTCTTCTGAGAATTATTCCAATTCGTTCATTGAGAAGAAAGTGAAGTTGGATGGTACTCCAGTTTCCATCATATCTGATCGAGGTACCCAGTTCTCATCTCACTTTTAAAGGTTATTCTAGTGAGGATTGGGGACTAAAGTAACCCTTAGTACCGCTTTCCACCAGCATATGGATGGGCAAGAGGAAAGGATAATTTAGGCCTTGTAAGATATGTTTCAAGCCTGTGTATTTCCTTTTGATGGAAGTTTGGTTGACCACTTACTTCTCATAGAATTTTCCTATGACAACAGTTATCACTATAGAATTGGTATGGCCCCATTTGAGGCCTGATATGGTAGGAGGTGTAGGTCTCCTATTAGGTGATTTGAGATAGGTAAAAACAAGTTGTTTGGCCTCGATTTGGTTCACCAAGACATAGAGAAGGTGAAGGTGATTTGGGATAGATTTAAGGCCACCTAAAGTCGACAAAAGTCCTATGCGGATGTTAGGAGAAAGAAGTTAGAGTTTAGTATTAGTGATTGGGTATTCTTGAAGGTGTCTCCCATGAAAGAAGTGATATGGTTTGGAAAGAAGGAAAATCTTAGTCCCCATTATATCGGTCCATATTCGATTTTGAAGAGGGTTGGTAATATTGCATATGAGTTAGAGTTGCTTTCTAGTTTGAGCTCCATTCATCCGGTCTTTCATCTCTCAATGTTGAGGAAGTGCGTGGATGATCCTTCCTTGGTGGTTCCATTGGAAAGTGTTGATATTTTGGATTTCTTATCCTATGAGGAGGTCCCGATCGAGATTTTGGATTAGTAAGTATGTCGTTACGGACCAAAGATGTGGCTTCGGTAAAGGTTCTTTGGAGGAACTAAAAGGTTGAGAAAGCTACTTGGGAAGCTGTGAATGGAATAAAGTCCAAGTATCCATTCTTATTCCCCGCTCCGAAAAATCATGCTTGAGGTATGTGTATTTTTTAACATCTTATTTTCTGACTGTATTAAAGAAAATTGTGATTTCCTTGGTATCTTTGTTTTCTGTCTTTGTTAAAGGTTAGTGTCATTGTGTTTGGATTCGAATAATGCTAATAAATGTCTTGTCATATCATTCGAGGATGATGATCCTAAGAGGGAGAGGGGATGAGGGAGTATGTAACACCTCGGGTTTTTTATCCTTGAAAATTTCTGAAATTTTATCCTCACTTCCTTGACTACGACTTACCCTATAAGTCGTAGGGAGTATTGACGGGTCCTAAGGACCTAATCATAACTAAATCAGTAAGTGTGTGACAAAGTTCTGCTCTGAGTATGAGTGGCTCACTTAGAGTCGTAAGGACTCATTATCAGTCGTTGGGTGCAAATCGGAAGATGTCCAGTGTTTACCCCAAATGGGTTTTGTGTTGACTACGACTAAACCCTACAAGTTGTATGGTAGAAGTTGAGTTGCAGGGTAAACAATGTATGAGTGTCCTGTAAATTATCTTGAATACAACTCGTGGTGACGAGTCATAATGAAACCTTATGAGTCGTATAGTGACCCATAGTCACTGACGACTAAATTGCAGCTTTTAAGTTGAGGCAACTTTGGACAATTCCCTTCCTACCCAATCAAAACCCCATATTCATAAAGCACTTAAGAGGAGTTATTTCTCATTCATAACGTATAAAACACTTTCAAAGCTCTCTCAAATCTCTTAAGCAGTCATACTTAGGGTTTCCAGGAAATAGGTCATCCAAGGGCTCAAGGGTGGAATTCTCTCCATAAACTAAATAAATTAAGGAATTGTGATTTCCCCAAACTTATGACTTTTGAAGTGGTTATGACCTGACCTCAACCCCATATTGTGAAATTGGTTTTGATTATTAAAAATATACACATTGAACTACTCTTGAACAATTGCATAATGTGAAATGTTAATGAAGCATAATAATTTTTAATTGAACCTTATAGGGTTGTTTAATTCCCGAAGCTAATGTATAATTAAACCAAAGGGGATTGTGATTTCCCCCAAGTGTTGTATGTTGATTTGGCATGTTGATGTTACCTTGCAAGTGTAGTTGGTGTGACGATACCAACAATGAATGCATTAATGTGTATGTGGTTCAATGAATGGGAATGTGTGATATTTTTTTTAATTGAGCTTCAATGAGGATTGTGTAGCTGAGTCGTAAAAGTGGAGGTCACAAGGGTCCAACACTGAAAATCGCAGTTACCAACGTGGGGGTCTATATGATCAGGTGGTTAGAGTCCCTCTTATTATTATCATATAAATGGGAGGATCTAGTCCCCCACATTATATTACATGATTTGGTGGTCATGTCACCTTGATATGTCGTGAGGTTCGAGTCCTCCATTGTGTATATATATACCCTTTGTTTTGTACAGCTATACATATTGTGGCCCTACCATTTGTGGGAGAGTTGGGCCCATGCAGCCCGTGGGTACCTTCTTATGTTATGAAGGTTGAGCTACACAATCCAGGCTAAAGTTTTAAAGTGCATGTTAATCCTTGTTTCCTATCCCGACATATGATCTATATATATATGTGTGTCTGCGTGTGTGTATTTGATAATATGCACTGAATTTGAATGATTTGAACTATTGATTATGGCATTATGTTATCCTTATCCCTATATACATGCTAGTGTTTACCCCACTAACCGTCTCCGGACGCTATATCCCCACGCGATGCAGGAACCAAAAATACCTCTACTTTTCCTACACAAAGTTAAGTGGATTGGCTCAATTTGCTAGTTCGTTGTGGTGAAGTGGTGTGCTTCCATTCTCCGAAGACTTAGACATTTCATTTGTTATTACCATAGATTAGAATTAAGAGTTTTCATTATCAATAGCATTATCATTTTCATTGTTATTGTCAGAGTCGGCAACATGACCTGGCCAAGACTGATTTTGATTCTTTTGTTAGAAGGCTTTGTCGGATTACTGTGGACTTGAGTGATATTGGTCGGTTGTTCGGCCAATTACTGGTTATCGGTCATAGACTTATCTTTTATTCTATAATCTTACATTGTGTTATCTTGTTATATATTCGGAATTCATCTGACATTGGGGATGTTGTGTTATCTTTGTTAGGTGCGGGTCGCAGTCTCTAGTCCAATGAGACTTGAGATGCCCGTCAAGGCCAGACCCTGGTTCGGGTCATGACAAAGAAAAGATAATAGAGATGGCAAATGAAGTTTTCTTAATTGTATTTTGACAATGAATAAATTGACTAGTGGCAAATAAAATTAGGACATCTATTAGTACTGATTTCCAGCTAACACAATTTTTTGGTTTTAACTTGTATTTTTTCACTTCAATTTCTATGCAACTTATCACATATTTCTAATAATATGTTCAAAATATATACTATTTAGCTTCGGATATACGTGCAATGCATATGATCGTAAACTAGTGTGTACACACTTCCCCATCTTATTTTATGTGAGTTAATTTGACTTAGCACGGAATTTAAGAAAAAAAGACTTTTGAAATTTATGACCTAAAATAAATCTATGATACTTGTGTGGCTTTAAATCATTCCAATGAGAGTAAATTGAGCATTTTAAAGTGAAATTACTACTAAGCAGAGAAAAGTGTCATTTTTTAGATAAACTAAAAAAGAAAGTGAGTCGTATAAATTAGAACATAGTAATTACTTTATTAAGCCCGACTACCTTTTTTGGGTCCATTAGGTATCCCTCTATTTGTCTTCTACTTTTGATTAGTATTAGCTCAAGTAACAAGTTACTTGATGGTTTTTATCTTCATCATGTTTGGCTAACCACTTAGAAATTGTCTTCTTCCTTTTCGGTGTACTATCAGGTGGTCAAACAAATAAGAGAGACACAAAAATTGTTGTATTATTTAAAGACTTATAATGCATCACTAGTGTACGAAAATGTTTAAAAGGATTTATACATTTTTAATAGTGTTAATAGTTTAGAATTTCAAATGACATTTTAAACTTTTGTAAGTTACGATTGGACTTTACGAGTTTGTAAAAACTACAAAATACGCATAAACTATCTTAAAATTTATAATTGAAGTGCTAAAAAATTTTTGATAGTTAAATGATCTAGACAATAAATATTTTCATATTGAAAAATTTATAAGGGAAATCTTTTACTAAGCATGACTACAAAAGAAAGTATACGTATTTGAACATGAAAATATTTAGGAAAATTGAAAAAATTATTTTTACCTTACAAATTAACATCATTTTATATATAAACTTACAAAGAGATATCCCATTTAAAAATGATACCAAAAAAATAAAAAATCTAATAACATAATTTTAATTAGGAAAAATATTACATGTGTAATTATGATCTTTACAAATTGGCAATTTGCAGAGAAACAAAGAAGGTAACTCAATTAATATTATGAGAAATTTTCAAATCCTTTTGAAAAAGAAATTTACCAAATTTTATTACCCTTGTTTTTTGAATTATTTTCCACCAAACAATGTAATGATTTTATCACTATAAATACACTCTTGGTATTGAGATTTAATATTATATTTTCTTATTTTCTCAAACTAAATATTTAGTCATGGCTGGTGTGAGTCCTTTACCCAACACTGAACTTCTGACCATCAAAAAAAATTTAAACACCGTGGAAAGCTGAGTTTTTCTTCCAGACTTTCCATCCACATTGCTTGAAACTTTTTTTTTAATGTCTAGAAACATCGGTGTGGATGAATGATTCACGCCAACCATAGCTAAATGTCTTAACGTCAAGGATGTTTTTATAGTAACAAAACCATCACATTGTTTGGTGGAAATGAACTTAAAATAAGAGAGAGCTATATGTTACTTCTTCTTCATAAATATTTGACTAAAACTCATAACATTAGTTGAGTTTACTCCTTTGTTTCTTTGTACCATTGTCAATCTGTAAAATCATAATTACAAATTCAATATCTTTCCTAATTAAAATCATGTTGTTGGAATTTTTTTTAAAAATAAAATTTTGTATTTCTTCTATAAAATATCTCTTAGTAAGTTCATGTGTAAAATGATAGTAGTTTATGAGGTAAAAATATTTTTATTGTATTTATTTATTTATTTTTGAATTTTCTTTTGTTCGAATTTGTATTCTTTTGTTAGTTATGTTGAGTAAAAGCCCTTTCACTATAAATTTTAACAGTGTAAAATTATTTATTTTCATGTGCATATTTATTTACCAAAAAAGTTACCCGCTTCAATTCAAAATCTTATGATAATTAATGCAAATCTTATGATAATTAGTGCAAATTGAGTATTTACCAACTCGCAAAATCTAATAAAAATTTATGACAAGTGAAAAAAATGTCATAATATAAAACCCTACAATCTAACACCGTTAAATATGTATGGACCCCTTTAAAATGTTTTCATACGCTAGATGTGATACCTTATAAAATTTTAAATTGATACGACAATTTTTGTGTCTCTTTTATTTGTTTAACTACTTAGATTTTCAAAGCTTATTAACTACTGAGGTTCACACTAAAAATTACGTCCATAAAATATATATGTGAAAATATATCTTTTACAAACAAACAAATTTGATTCCTTAATTATGGAGATTATGTATTACATTGTCCTAACATCATCTGTCTATCTAACTTGAGAAAATTGAAGAAAAAGTGTCTTTTAAGTCTTGAATGAAGGATTAGTGACATTGACCAACTTAAAAGGTCAAACATAATTAGAAAACTTGATTAAGCTAATTGTAGACTTGATTAATATTTTTAAAACTTTCTAATCTTTTCAAAATACAAATCAACCCACACCCCTCTCCTCCAAATCAACCGTCTCTCTCCTCTCTCTCGAGACAGTCTCTTAACTCTCTCCCAACCAATAGTTCTGCAAAATTTCTCCCTTCAAGCTCCGGCGACAAATAGCTGGGCGAGTTTTTTTTCGACTTTCAACTGTCAATCGACGTGAAGAAACAAAGGAGCTTGAGCCAGCTTCTCCGGTGAAAACAACTTCGAGTTCTTCGTCGTTCCATTTCTTCTTTCACGGGTAAAAAATTATGACTTGAGCCAACTTCTCTTCTAGATTGGTTAACAATTTCAATATCTCTTCCTTAAATTTGAAATGTGGACTGAATAAAACCCTAATTTTTGATATTTCTTCTCTACTTTTTCCGGTGTGAAATATAATTTTTTATTATTATTATAGTTCTTGTTGTCGAACTGTTGATTCAATATATTGGTGATTTTTGGTCACCGTTGATGTTCTTAGTGTGCGTGTGTTGTGTTGTTCTTTTTCTTGGTAAAAATGATGACGCAACAAATTAACTATCTGATGCAATAGATTAGCCATCTGACATAATAAATTAGCCATCTGACACACAGATTAACCATCTAATGCAACAAATTAATCATCTGATGCAATAGATTAACCATATGATCCATCAGATGAAACATCTGATGCAAAAGATGAAACATCTGATGCAACAGATTAAAAAACTAATGCAACAGATGAACACAATAGATCATTCATCTATTCCAACAGACGACTCTTTTATTTGGAAGAAATTTAAACAATATTGATCCAATAGATAACTCATTTTGCAATAGATTAGTGATCTGTTTCAACAAATATATGACTTGTTTTTATTATTTTCAATAGATTACTCATCCGATGCAATAGGTTGATTATATATGGCAACAAATATCCTACCTGGTGCAACAGATGAGTGATCTATTTTTATTGTTTCCAACGAATTACTCATCTACTGCAACAAGTTGGTTATATGCTACAACAGATAACCTACCTGGTGTAATAGATGAGTGATCTATTTTTATTATTTCCAATGAATTACTCATTTGCTGCAACAGGTTGGTTATATACTGCAACATATATCCTACTTGGTGCAATAGATGAGTGATCCGTTGGAAACAATAAAAATAGATCACTCATCTATTACACCAGGTAGGATATCTGTTTCTACCTGGTGCAACAGATGAGTGATCTGTTATAATTATTTCCAAGGGATTACTCATCTATTGCAACAGATTGGTTGTACGTTATAATAGATAATATTTCTAGTGCAACAGATGAGTGAACTATTTTTATTGTTTCCAACGGATTACTTATCCATTGCAACAGGTTGGTTATATGTTGCAATAGATAACCTTCCTGATGCAACAGATGAGTGATCTATTTTTATTGCTTCCAATAGTTTACTCATCCGTTGCAACAGGTCGGCTATATGTTGCAACAGATAACATACCTGGTGCAATAGATATATGGTTTGTTGGAACTATTATTTTACTGTTTGTATGTTAGATTTACTGTTATCCTTTTATAACGATGCATTAATCAATTATAGTCTATTTTATGTTCCTGTTAATTTAAGATAATATGGCTCCCAAAAGAAAAAAACTGAATCAAGTCCAAGTAAAGGAACAAGTGAAGCAGCTAGGCTATATCCACCACTCTATGAGCTTTCTTTACAAGCATTATCTCAATCAGGATCAGAAGATAATGAACATGGGGAGGGGGAATGTTTTAAAATAGATGATCTAAATGCTAATAGCCCTTTCACCAAAGAGTTGGTCAAAACCTTTAGTATTGATCGTTAACCTGTGAGAATTCAGTGCGATGGTGCCACAGATTTAACGGGTGATTTTGTGATTAAGTTAGCCATGGGAAAATCTTTCGACGCCTTCAGAAAAATACTTCGAGCACGAAAATTGGATTCTTATTTCAGGAAAAGCTGCTTTGGATGATATCTTGATTTACCGGAGGACAATGATGCTCGTTTCCAAATAAAAATGATATATGATCTTCTCAAGCATAGGTTTATGTATGAAAACAAAGATAAGATGGATGAGGTGTGGATAAATTACTGTGGCATGCCTGTTTGTTTTGGTTGAAAGGAGTTTGCTATAGTTACTGGACTAAAATGTTATCCTCCTCTTCCTTCTCAAGTTATACCTACTCTAACCTAAAAAAACACCCCGCACACCCAAAGAAGGCAAAGGCAAGTCGAGTGATCGTGATGACCTAGTGTCCATTGCTGGTCCAAGCTTCATAAACAAAAATTTTATAGAAGCATTGAAAGGTAAAATATTTTTAAAGAAGCACAAGCAATCATTGTGCTTGGTTTGGTTTGTGCATAATATTCTTTGGGAGAGAGACGTTAACAACAATATAAGCCTCGGTTTAATAAATCTCTTTGAGGATCTTGAGGTATTTAACAGCTATCCTTGGGGTTATGAAAGCTTCAAAATGACTGTCAAATATTTTTTGACTTCGTTAACGCCAAAGACAGTCAACTTATATGGCTTTCCATGGGATTTCATGATAAATATTTCTTTTATTATGATATAATTTATTTTTTTATTCAATATTGCTTTGGGTTTATTGTCATTATGTTATAGGCTTGGGCATTTGAAGCCATACCTTATTTGAGACAACAAATGAACTACCAGGAAGAAGTTTCCTGTCTAAAAATCGTGAGATGGTTGTTGACCAAAACTGATAAAAATAAAAAAATTCTTGACCTTTTCAATCCTCCGAAGGAAGCAGTAAGTCTAATTCTAATCAAGTTTTTATTTTAATTAATGATTATTTTAAATGATTTCATCATCATTCTAATATATGTACTGATTTATTTTAGATTGTCCATCCGTGGCTTGTTCCGACCAATCAAAAGTTGAAGATGCCATTTTTTCTTACTTTACGATCTGTGCAAACTTTATCGGACCCTAAGGTTGTTGATAGAATAAAAATGGAGTTGTTTGGAGCAACAACCATCACAAGAAAAATAATTTTAAAGGGTGGGCATGTTGTTGTTGATGATGGTAGTGGTAGTGATAGTGGTGCTACTGTTGGGGCTAATGATGCTCCTCTTACAGTTTTTTGAAACAACAAACAATTATAATTATGATCATACTGTTTATACAAATTTTGTCACTTCTAGTGAATGTTTTGCATGCAAATGTCAAGACTGTAAGGCGAAACATGATGGAGTGATTAATGTTATTAATGCACTAACTGCTTCTGTAAAGGAAATGATATCTAAGAGGGGTGTCATTCCATCAAATAGGATTTCATATCCATACACTCCATAGAGATCAAGGTGGGTAAGAAGAGAAGAAAAGATATTTCCAGGGCATTATCAAGCATTGAAAAGCGAAATTGCAACTTCTCTGTCTTTGTCTTGCATCGCTGTTCAATAAGGGCCACAGGAGAGCAACATGAGCTGAAAAAGGTGAATATCATCTGTTCCAATAAATAAATAAGCATATATCTGTTTCAACATATGATACATATACTAAAAATTATCAAACAAATATATACAATTGTTGCAACTGTTATCTAACCTATTGCATTAGATGTGTTATCTGTTGCAACATATGTCCGTCTATTTTAGCAAATCAAACAGATTTTCATACTATTTTAATTTGTACCAACAGATGATTCTTATGTTGCAACAGATGGGTCATCTGTTCAAAATTAGCGTACCGCTCTATTTTACCTGTTCGAATTTGTACCAACAGATGATCCATCTGTTGCAACATAAGACTCATCTGTTGGAGCAAATAGACAATCTGTTGTATATATGTAATTAGCATTGACAATTCTGGCTTTCCAGGTGAATGTCACAGTAGAAGCTACTGCTGAAGAGCATAATATCACAGTTGATAATCCATCACCTGCTTCCAAAGGAGAAGAAAAAGTGAAGCCTGTCAGTTCGGGAGAACGGAAGAATTACCCGTTTGAAGGGTTTAATATCTCGGATGAGGCTAAAAAAACTAACAAAGTTGATCAATGATTATTCAGAATGGATTGCCGATGGGCTGTTAAAGCATCATGACGGCAAGTATATAAATCAATTTTAAAGATATTGATTGATACAATTCTTGTTGTAAAAACATGAAATTAACACAAATAAATCATTATGTAGAAAATAAAATGATGAACACTACAAAGTAATTGATTGATACAATTCTTGTTGTAAAAACATGAAATTAACACAAATAAATCATTATGTAGAAAATAAAATGATGAACACTACAAAGTGAACGATTCGATTCTTGGTTTTAATATGTTCGACTTTATTGTTGCACATTTCGGAATGAAAAATTGGTTCTACTTGATATCACAGCCCCAAACTTACTGGAATGATGAGGTTTAAATGCCATACATATTACTATTAATTAATACTCTATTTAATTGCATCTGTGTATTAATTCTTTTCATCACGTAATCTGAAATGCTTGATAATATGTGCAGCACATCGATTTTATTTTTTACTACCTCAGACAGAAGGCCAAGTTGCAAACACAAGAACAATACAGATACACGACAGATAATTATTTATTTAAAGTTTACATCAATAATGCCTACGATAGGTATTGTCAACAACAGCCAGAAGTTTCCCGAAATGAGGAATCCTTAATCAACATCATCAAAGATTTTAGCATTCCAGCTGTCTTACCTTGGCATTTGGTCGACAAAGTGTACATCCCAATTAATTGTTGTGATGAATTTTATTAGATGTTGGCTGTCGTCGATCTAAAAGAGAGACGCATCCGAGTTTATGACTCTATGTCGCGAAGAAGACATTTTGAATCGTCGTCTGAGATACAAAAGTTATCCAAAATATTGTCTTCTTACCTTGATATGAGTGACTTTTTTTATCAAAAGGTTTGCACTGATTGGTCAATGATTGAAGCATACCGGGATAAAATGGATAATCCATTTGATGTACATGTTAAAGAAATTGCTCAAAAAACTATTGATATCCTGTAAGTATAAGTATCATGATTTAGTTTCATTTCATAAATTTCACAACGCTTACATGAACTGCAAGATATGGATTATCTATTATTTTTGTAGGGGTTGTGGTCTTTTTGTTGCCGCTTACGTCGAGTATTTGAGCGATGGATTACAAGTACCAAATGATGGACTTGATGCCAGATTACTCTATCAAATATATACTACTCTTTTATGGAAATACAGAGAAGCGAAAGCTCAGAAACTGTACGCAAGCGACATTAAAGATTCACGATAACCAAAGCCGAATTTCGTAGCACTGGATAAAGAACAACTTGTCCATATTGAGTAGATCTTTATAGCATGAGTTTGTCAATATAATAGCCTATCCTTCTTGGTTAACTTGTTGATTTATTTGTAGAGTAGATCATTTGTACCCATAATAATTTCTTATATTTCACTTATTTGTTAAGTTATTTCATGTAATTTCCTAAGGTTTTGATTTATTTTATGCCGTCTATGAATATAATTTAATCCTTAATTTTGAACTTGTTAATTGAAATGGAATACTAGATTCAAATATCACAACAGATAATACATCTGCTGCAACAGACGATATATCTTATCAAACAGATTTAGATATATGTTACAACATGTAAGTCATCTGCTGGAAATTATATAACAGGTCTTCCTACTTTTTTGATTTATTAAAATATATTACCCATCAGTTGCAACATATAGATTATATGTTGCAAGAGATTATAGATCTGTTGTGACAGACAGAAACATCTGCATAATTCAACAGATGACCAACCTATTACAATAGATAACTAATCTGCCATAAGAGGTATGATAGCTGTTACAACAGATAGACAATCTGTTGCATTATAAAAATTGAACTTTCGCCAGACATAAAAAAATTGCCACTACAATGTAAAGTAAACAAAGTGGCTTGAAATAAAAAAAAATTATCGTGTCCGTTTTTGTCTTTGTACATATTCTTCTTTGTACATGGGCTCCAATCATTTAGTTAGTACCCCATAATCCCAGACCTATTGCATATTTTCCACAACGGCGTAGCACACCAGCCATTTCTATGCCGGTCAGGAAACACTCGATGTATGCAAGTGAGTACGACCAGCACGCGACACCGATTTTATTTTTTTGAAGGAGGATGTTCTTATTTCGACCTTTAAAATCCCAATGATTCCTTCTTCAAGACTTTCGTTATAAAATGATCCATCAATTTACTCTGTATCAACAACTTGGGGAACTACTTTAAGAGTAGCTGCACGTGGGTTGAAAACCTGGCCACCTTGAAGACAGGTAAGTTGCAGTCATAAACCTTAATCTTTCCCTCGTTGAGTAGTATCTCAACAATGAGAAAATATTTGACTTACTCGTTCATGACTGCAAGGATTCTCTTTGCCTTGGTCCAGCTCTTACCGTGTGGATATGGCCTCTTTCCTCTAACATAGTTAATTATGTCTTCATCCCATTTGAACGTAGAAACTAATTGATCAATTTCCTGACCACCAGGACCAGTTTGATTATGGAGAGTATCGTACCTACTCTTGAAATTGTTGTAGAAGTTGAGATCCATTATCCTATCGACAGCATCATAAGCATCCGGGTATGCTAACTGTCTGCCCCTCATGAGGTAGAGAATTTCATCAACATACTGTGGTATAAGAAGATAATTTTTAAATAGGTTAGTAATTGTAAAGAAGAAAAACACAGTAGAAAGATTTTGTTGAAGAGGGTTCTCTGAATCAGTTCACAGATTACCCAGCTAACGTAACTTATGCAACAGATGTGTCTTATGTTGCAATAGAATATTGAACTATTGTAACAGATTACACATCTGTTGCGTAGATTCTTCTTCATGGAGTAGATAGGAAGGCTAGATTAGCAAAAGTAAACTTATATTGTCCATGTACCACTCACACATATTTGTCATACTCGTGAAGTCTTGGGTGTCAAATAAATGCATGGTGTATTCTTGTGGAACCTTCATTTTGTCAGTCATGATTTTTTACAATTCCTTATTCTTTTCATAGACAAGTGCCGCATATATGTCCACCTTCTTCAGCGGCCCCTGAACATCAGAAACTCTTAGAGCGGGAGGAGTTGTAATTTTTTGGATTTTCGATTGGAGAGCACTTGGCTAATTGCTCTTTTCTTCCTCTTAACCGCCACTGTAGGAGTGTATGGCTCCCTCACCTTCTTGGATGGTATGACACCCTTCCTGGATTTTAACTCCTTGGCAACTTTACCAATATTCTTTAGTTTTTCAAGGATTTTATCCTCTCTATCTTTGCACACTTTGCATTTGCAATGAGAATATGATGGTGAAGATGGGTGAGAGGGACATGTGTAAGGGGTGTTTCCAAATGTATTTATTTTTTCCTGAGCACCAACTTTCTCATAATCATGACTGGAAGCAACAGCATCAGGATGGCTTCTACCATCATCAACAACTTCACGAGCAACACCCCCAGAAGAATCACGCAGATATGTTGTAGTAGGTTGTTCATGAAGATATTCAACATTAGGCTGACCTTGCCTAACTGCTCTTCTTATGGTTGTTGCTCCAGCCAATTCCTTCTTTATTAACTCCTCCGTTGGGTCTACTGTTGTATCAATAAGACCTAGAGTAATAAAAGAAGTCATCCCCAATTTCTGCTCAGTAGGCACGATCCAAAGGATGCACAACCTATAAATAAGAAAAAAGGAATTTAAATCATATCATATAATAATATTTTACAGTAAGTTGGGTTACATGTTAACATAACTAACTTATGCAACAGATGATCTATCTACCGCAATAGTTGATCTTTATGTCGCAACAGTTTGACAATATGTTACATCAGATTACCCATATGTTGCATAATTTGTAGTAGATGGATAATTTTTGAGTCGGGTTCAGGGAACTAGAGCAACAGATGGTTAATCTGTTGTCAAATATGGATTGTCTGTCGCAACAGATTGCCCATCTATTATACCAGTTGCAGCTGATCGGTAATCTGTTGCAACGAATGACCCATTTGTCACAACAGATGGCACATCTATTTTAATATATTTCTTTGAGGCAAATTATTTTAGTTGAAAGAAGACGTACTACATCATCCAGAGGGTTAAAGAGATTAGCCTCCTTAATTTTTTCACTGCCCTTTGCAGCCAACAACCTAAGGATCCTTGGATGAGAAACCTCATTCGGGTAATCCTTGAACTACTTTCGGAAGGGAGGAATGACTTCAAATACCCAATCCTAAAAAAATATAAACAGGAAAGAAAGCAAAAAAAAGTCATAATAACTATATTCGATATAAATTAATGGATGAGTAAAAATAGTGATTAATTTTACCATGAAAGCCCAAGGAAAGCCGTATAATGTGATCGTCACTGTGGATAGCTTTGTCAGTAAATATTGGACAGTCAAGTAGTAGCTATAATATCCCCAGTGATAATCGTTGAATTTTTTCAAATCATCAACAAGCGCGAACAAATCATCTTCTATGACTTTCCTGACGTCTCTTGCCTATATAATGAAATGGACAACCAAACTACGCACAATTTCTCCCTGTACTGCTTTGGTATGGTTTTATCCTTGAAATTTTCTATCAAATCCCCCGCTTTGTAGATACGTCCAACAATGCCCAACAACCCATTTTTTTCTTGCATTTGTTGGACCTTTTGTGGTGTGTTTCCTTGATGAGAGGTTCTTCTGGACGATCGTATCTCAAGCTTGTCACTATGAAAAACTCTTTCAATCCAAAACAAATCGGCATGCCACAGTAGTTGATCCAAATTTCATCTGTCTTTTTTTTGCCCTCCTTCAAATCTTTATCATCCCCACGTACTTGATCCTGCGCTTGAGAAGACCATATACTATGCTCATTTGGAAACAGAGAGTGTGGTCCTGAGGCAGCGTAAGAAAGTATGCAAAGCAGCTTCTCTTAAAAAGTCTGTCTATGTTTTCATTCTTCATAATACTCCTAAATTCATCAAAACCTTTCCCCAAATGTCATTTAAGTAAAAGATCTCCAATTACTTCTTTAAGGTGTTCTATCGACATCGCAACTCAAAACCTATCGATACTAATGGTTTTGACAGGATCATGCTGGGATTTCGATACTAATTACCGCCTCATTGGTGAGAAGGAGTTCTCACTTTCCTCAACATCATTTTCCCCTGATTGAGGAAGTTCCTTCGAATCTATCTGTACTCTAGCCTTTTTTGTTTGGTGGTCAGAAGTTGATCCACTTTCAGTTTTTTTTTCTTTTCGGAGACATCTTTTAACTACAAACAATAGAAAAATAAAAAATACAAAACATTTGATGTCTGTATAATTTTTTTAAAAAAGGTAAGAAAAATTTCAATAAATTATTATATTCCACATTACAAAAAAAAATACTCCAACAGATAACCCATCAGTTGGAACGGAGGGGGAATCTATTCGAAGACCTATTTAATATCTCCCAACAGATCTTCCACCTATTGAAACAGATGGACCACCAAGACCACAACAAATGCCACCACCAATGCCAACAAGACCAACACCAATTCCACCAAGACCACCACCAATGCCACTAATACCAACAACAATACCAAGACCGTCAATATTACCACCAATGCCACCAATACCAATACCAATACCAATACCAAGACCACCGACATCACCACCCAAACAACAAATACTGACACCACCAACAACAGCCACCAACACCACCATAAACACCATCTAACAATGCTACAACAGTCAAAAAAACATTGCAACAAAAATAGGGTTTTCTCGGGTGCTTACTACGTTTTTAGCATAAAAACTCAAAATGTTAACCCATTCTAGAAGATAATACAACTAAAAATCATTTTTTTTATTATTAACTAAAAAGCCCTAATTTTTAGAATAAAGAATAAAAGTAGAACTCTTCTCGAACTCAGTTACCTATTAAGACAGAGAAAATGATGGATACAAGCGAGAATGAAGTCAAAAATAACAATTATGTGATCAGAAATGGGAAGAAAATTGATCTATTTTGAAGGGTTGAGCAATATGTTGAGTAGTTGTTGTCTGTATTGTTGAGAGAGAGATAAGATCAACAACTTAAGATTTGAAATGAGGAAAACAATTTCACAAAAATGGATGATTTGTATGGGTTAATTTGTAATTTTGGAAAAGAATGACAAGTTTTGAATTTGTTAATTTAGTCTGAATTAATCTTAATTAAGTTTTAAAATTTTAAAAGATATAGTTTTTAAAATATTAATTTAATGAGAATCTTTTCAACTCAGAGTGATCGATCGATGACTTTGGTCGGGATGAACACAATACCAACACCATGCAATTGCAAAGGCTCAAATGAAGTTGTATTTGACCCTATGAACTTATTCATCCTTAGTTCTACCAAAATTAATTTAGGTAATAGCTTAAAATTAAGCTAATGAGAATCTTTTCAACTCAGATTGATAGATCGACGACTTGGGTCGGGATGAATGCAATACCAACACCATGCAATTGCAAAGACTCAATTGAAGTTGTAGTTGACCCTATGGACTCATTCATCCCTATTTATACCAAAATCAATTTAGGTACTAGATTAACATTAAGCTAATAAGAATCTTTTCAACTCAGACTGATCGATCGATGACTCGGGTCAGGATGAACGCAATACCAACACCATACAATTGCAAAGACCTAATTGAAGTTGTAGTTGACCCTATGAACTCATTCATCCCTATTTCTACCTAAATTAATTTAGGTACTAGATAAACATTAAGATAATAAGAATCTTTTCAACTTAGAGTGATGGATTGACGACTCAGGTTGGGATGAACGTAATACCAACACCATACAATTCAAAGACTCAATTGAAGTTGTAGTTGAACCTATGGACTCATTCATCCCTAGTTATACCAAAATAAATTTAGGTACTATCTTAAAATTAAGCTAATGAGGATCTTTTCAACTCAGAGTGATCGATCAATGACTCGGGTCGGGATGAATGCAATACCAACACCATGCAATCGCAAAGACTCAATTGAAGGTTTAATTGACCCTACAAACTCATTTATCACTAGTTTTACATAAATAAATTTAGGTACTAGCTTAACATTAAGCTAATTACAATCTTTTCAACTCAGAGTGATCGATTGATTACTCGGGTCGGGATAAATGCAATACCAATACCATGTAATTGCAAAGACTCAATTGAAGTTGTAGTTAACCCTATGAACTCATTCATCCCTAGTTATAACAAAATCAATTTAGCTTCTAGATTAACATTTAGTTAATGAGAATCTTTTCAACTCAAAGTGATCGATAGACGACTCGGGTCGAGATGAACGCAATACCAACACCATGCAATTCCAAAGATTCAATTAAAGTTGTAGTTGAACCTATGAACTCATTCATCCCTATTTCTACCAAAATTAATTTAGGTTTTGGATTAACATTAAGTTAATGAGAATTTTTTCAACTCAGAGTGATCGATCAACGACTCGGGTCGGGATGAACGTAATACCAACACCATGCAATTACAAAGATCCAATTAAAATTATACTTAACCCTATGGACTTATTCATCTCCAGTTCTACAAAAATCAATTTAGGTACTAGATTAACATTAAGTTAATGTGAATCTTTTCAACTCAGAGTGATCGATCGATGACTCGTATCGGGATGAATGCAATACCAACATCATGCAATTGCAAAAACTTAATTGAAGTTATAGTTTACCCTATGAACTCATTTATCCCTAGTTCTACCAAAATTAATTTAGGTGCGAGCTTAACATTAAGTTAATGAGAATCTTTTCAACTCATAGTGATCGATCGATGACTCAGGTCGGGATAAAAGCAATACCAACATCATGCAATTGCAAAGATTCAATTAAAGTTGTAGTTGATCCTATGGACTCATTCATCCCTAGTTCTACTTAAATTAATTGCAATGAAATTTGTTGCAATAAATGACTGAGCTGTTGGAAATTTTCAACTAGGCATTCATATCTGTGCAACAGATGACATATCTGATTTAATTATCAAATAGACATTTGTATCTATTGTGACAAATGACTGAGTTGTTGGAAATTTTCAAACAGATATTGATATCTGTTGCAACAAATTACATATCTAATTTAATTATCAAATGAATATTTGTATCTATTGCAATAAATGACTGAGTTATTGGAAATTTTCAAATAAATATTGATATTTGTTGTAACAGATGACATATCTGATTTAACTATCAAATGGCATTTGTATCTGTTGTTACAGATGACTGAGTTGTTGAAAATTTCCAAACAGATATTTATATCTATTGCAACAGATGAAATATCTGTTTGAAATTCTTTTTTTCTTTTAATTTAAAGCAAACTTCTGTCCAAAAGAAAGTTAAAATAGTACTACTAAAGGTGGTAAAATATATTTCTTGGATAACTCAAAAATCTCATTGACTAGTCTTGTCTTGTCTTTTCAATGTCACCTGTTTTCTTTGTGCCCCTCGAGTTATTAATGAATATTAATTAATGAATATTTAAACCCTAAATTATCTCATCTCTCCTTTAGCCCTAAATTTATTTTATTCATCTCTCATCTTTTTTTCTCTCCTCTTTAGGGTTATCACAACCTTTTTTCTCTCTTTTCTCTTCTTTTTTTTATAAAGATCCTTTTGGATCTAAATAGATTTATATCTTTCATCGACTGAAATTGTTATTTTATCCCCTTTTGACATTGCAGATAAGGTATGGTTCACTATTGTTTTTTTAGTTTCGTCTTCTTCTTTGCAAGTTATTTACATCTGTTTTCTTATTTAATTACCATTTACCCATATCATATTTATTTAAAAAATTTGAAGAAACTTTTAAGTGTTGAATAAACGAATAGAGAATTTTTATTACAATATGCGAAAAAGTCATCTGTTGGGAGAAGTTTAAAATCCTTGTTGGCATTATCATTTTTTTGTATGTATTTTATTTATTTCTTTGTTGTTGATGCTGTTGTTGATGTTGGTGGTGGGGTTGGTGTTGTTGGAACTTGTTGTGTGGTGTTGTTGATGGTGTTGGAATAAAGGATGTTGTTTCTTTGTTATTGATGATGGTGTTGGAACAAATGATGTTGTTTCTTTGTTGTTGATATCTTTTTTTGTTGTTTCTTTGATTTTATACTGTTGTTGATGTTGCAACAGTTGGAGCAACTATTGGAACAAATCAAAGTACTAGCAAGGCTGATTTGATGTATTCCAATGGACTCCATATCTGTTGTAATAGACTCCATATCCGTTGAAACAGATGGATAATGTTCTTTTTATTCTTCTCTTATTTGACATCAATTTTTTTTCCCTTTTTTGTAGATATAAGGAACCAAAAGTTGATCAACTTTTTTCCGACCAACACAAGAGGCTACAGTAAAGATGGGTTCGGAGGAATAAACTGCTTGCAGATGGAACCACTTCATATGTGGGAGGTATGTATTACTGATAATGTTATCATGAAAACACACATAAAGTATACTGATTTTCTGAATGTTGTTTTACCGTTTAGTCATTGTTCATTCAAACAAGATATCTGCAATTTTACAATTAAGTTTGATAGGTCTGAACTGATAAGGCTGAGGGGCCATGAATATGGTTCTGATACCCTATTAAGATTTAATGTCGGTTGTTGCTCATGTTTATGTGTCAAGTATTGTGAAGGGGTCTAGTTTTGGTGTCATTGTAAGGATATTTAATAGCGATTGGACTAACTTTTAGGGTGCATTAGACTCTAAGAGGGCCTTTAAAGCCTCCCACTGCCTCAACCAAGAATGAAAACCAATTATATGGTTGGGTTTCTCAGGGTGATGATTATACTTCAGAAGGTGCGGTAGGAGAATGCCTACGAGGCTAAATGGGGGACTGATTAAAGATTATATCAACTGAGAGCTAATTAAAGAGGAAACATAGGATAGAAAGGAACTTCTGGTGAATCTGGACAATGAAACTGACTTAGAACTTGAGAAATCTGAATCAAGTGCAAATATGAAAGTGTATCCAGTAATATAATTCATCTTTTCTTTCTCTCAAAGAAAAATAATGCAGATAGACACTTTTCTAAGGAGTTGCATCTAGGTAGCGTGGTCTAAATTATCACCTAGATAGAATATAACAGAAGACTAAAAAAGCAGCCTCGTGAGCATCGAGAGTTGAAATGATGTACAGTAAGTCTAGAAAACTTGCGCCAATAATAGTTGTAGTTAAAATAAGGAATCTAAGAGAAGGATGCAATTTTTGAATTTTAAATTGTATACCGTGCCTTTTTATTTGTGGTTCCGATTAGGGCCACTACTGTTGACCTGATCGGAACCACAAATAAGATTGAAAGGAAGATTGAGTATCATTACTTCTTTAGCAACATGGATATAATTGATTGTGTTTTCTATCCTTAGCATGATTTCAACATATCTTAGAAAATATCAGAGGCTTGCTGTAGTATGTGAATCCCGATAATTTTCAAGCTTGTCGATTTGGTCTTCAAGTTTGTCGTTGCCATGTTTGAAGTTGGTATAGAATTCCTGGTATTTTGTGAGCTCGTTCAGGAAAACTTTCTTCGAAGTTCTAGCATTCTAAAACACCTTCAGAACACTTTCTTCCAAAACCTTAAATGATACATGGAGGGTCGCTATGTTTGTTTTAGGTCAAAATGTGTTGATTCACACTCAAGCAATGGTCCTAACAGTTGAATAGCTCACTTTATCGAGCGTTTCTCAATGCAGCTTGCTCAACCAACCTTTAAGGGATTTGATAAATTAATTAACAAGGAGTTACGTAACGTTTGATCTAAACTGACTCTACCAAGCCTATCAAATATTGTGTAACTCCATGCTTATTACCCTATAAAAAACCTTTGCCCGAGTTAGTGCACAAATTAAATAAGCTTAATCTCTCAACCTTTCTACTGATTTCTCTTCTCCTATATAGATGACAAGATATCCATCATACAAAAGTCTACACTGTCAGCAGAAATGCTTGCCACAGTGAAAGTCTTTAGAAGGCATGACTAGTAATCTCTCAATATCACTTTTCTGGTTATCTTGACGTCTCTTGCCAATATATTGGAATAGACAAACCAAACTAAGCATAATTTCTCACTATGTCCATTTCAATATATTGGCAAAAGATGTCTAGGTAACCATAAAAGTGATATTGAGAGATTACTAGTCATGTCTTCTAAAGACTTTCGTTGTGGCAAGCATTTCTGCTGACAGTGTAGACTTTTGCATGGTGGATATCTTTTCATCTATATGGGAGAAGAGCGATCAACAGAAAGGCTAAGAGATTGAGCTCGTTTGATTTGTCCACTAACTCAAGCAAAGGTTTTTGATAGGGTAGTAAGCCTGGAGTTACGTAGCGTTTGATAGTCTTGGTAGAGTCAGTTTAGATCAAACGTTACGTAACTCCTTGCTAATTAATTTATCAAATCCCTTAAAGGTTGGTTGAGAAAAGTTGCATTGAGCAACGCTCTAAAAAAGTGAGTTATTCAACTTTTGGGACCATTGCTTGAGTGTGCATCAACATATTTTGACCTAAAACAAACATAACGACCCTCCATGTATCATTTAAGGCTTCTGAAGAATGTGTTCTGAAGGCCTTCTACAATGCCAAAACTTTAAAGAAAGTGTTCCTAGTCGAGCTCGCAAAAGACCAGGAACTCTATAACAACTTCAAAAACGACAACGACAAGCTTGAATACACAATCGGCAGATAGAAGCAAGCTTGAAAATTATTGGGATTCACATACTATAGCAATCCTTTGATCTTCTTAAAGATATATTGAAAGCATGCTAATTCCAAAAATCACAATCAATTAATCCATATTGCTAAGGAAGTAATGATACTTAATCTTCCTTTTAATCTTGATTGTGGTTTCGATCAGGTCAACAACAGTGGACCAAATCAAAACCACAAATAAGAAGGCATGGGATGCAATTTAAAATTTAGAAATTGCAGCCTTCTCTTAGATTCCGTATTTTAACTGCAACTGTTATTGGCGCAAGTTTTCTAGACTTATTGTACATCATTTCAATCCTCGATGCTTGTGAGGCTTTTTTCTTGTTCTTCTGCTATTTTCTATCTAGGTGATAATCACTACCATGCTACCTAGATGCATCTCCCTATCAAAGTGTCCATCTGCATTATTTTTCTTTGAGAGAAACAACAGACAAATTTACATTGCTGGATACACTTTCATAGTTGCACTTGATTCAGATTTCTCATGTTTTAAGTCAATTTCATCGGCCAGAGAAGTTCCTTGCTACCCTATGTCTCATATTCAGTTAGCTTTCAGATGATATAGTCTTTTATCAACTCCCATTTCCCTCGTAGGCATTCTTCTTTGGCTCCTACTGGCGTTTAATCATCTTCTCGAACAACCCTTCCATATAAATTTGGGCCAGCAAAATTTCTATTGGTTTTCCATTCTTGTTTGATACAGTGTGAGGCTTCGAAGGCCTTTTTAGAGTCCAATGCACACTTAAAGTTAAGTCCAATCACTATTGAATCTCTGTAATAACACCAAATATTGATTCCTTCTCAAAACTTGACATGCATAAACATGAGCAACAACCGTTAGTAATTCATAATAGGGTATCGGCACCATCATCATGGGGTCCTTGGCCTTATCGATTTGATCCTATCAAACTTAACTATATAACGTAGGATCTTGTTTGAATGATCAATTCCTAATCAGTTAAAAACTGCATTCACAAAAATATTATACTTTGTGTGTGTTGTTTCGGTGACCTTATCAGTAATACATAACTCCCACACATGAAAGTGGATCCATTCATCTGCACGTACCTTATTCTTCCTAGCCCATTTATGGCTTAAATTGAATAAACAGATGACTAACAAGTTGCAACATATGCCACATCTATTTAAATTATCAAATAATTACAGACATCTGTTATGACATATGATCAATCTGTTGCAACATATGACATATCTGTTGGAAAAATCAAACAGATATATCCATCTGTTGCAACTGATTGTCTATATGTTATAAGTTATCCAACAGATGGAATATATTTTGCAACAGATTACCCATCTGTTAGATTTATTTTAAAGCAATTTTTTTTTCTTTCCAAAATACAAAAAAAAGATAGAATGTTGTATTTAGATCCATTTTTTAAATTACATATTCAAAAAGTCACCAATTTTATTTGATTGAGGGATGAACAGTCGTGGCTTTTTGACTAACCCCTTTAAATTCAATCATTTATAAATAGCTCCCTCCTTACTCGTTCATTCTACTGCACTTACAAATATGGTTGATCCAGATTCGTACAAGAATATTCATATCGAGTCCTTCCGAGAACTTCAAACGCAGTTTGATGAACTCTAGAGGAATTTGGCTGACTTTAGAGCAAGACTGAGGAGGGCCCTGTTGCTGCCAGATTAAAATTGTCTGGTTGACAATAATAGTAATACTACTAATAATGATGATAATAATAATTAGGTTATGTTTTTTCTTTAAGCATATGTATTTTCCTTTTGTATATTGGATCTACCTAAGGGATTCAAAAATCTATGTTTGGTGGTCGACTTTGAATTTTTAATACTTATTTAATATTTAATTATCATTCTGTTTATTCCTTATTCTCAACATGTCACGATTGGTGGTAGGGATTGAGCATTTGTGGCAACAGAGGTTAATTTGATGCGACAGATGGATCATATGTTGCAACAGGCGGTTATTAATAAAAAAGGGTTATTGTTGTTATTGAGAGGGTGAAAAGACATGACTTTCCGATTATTTAATATGAAAAATGGTTCATAAATAAATAATAAGGAAATAAATGATAAACACAATTTATAACCCTAAAAGAACGGTTATTTAATTTTAATAACTGATCGTGACTTTTCACCATTTTTGTTTTTAAATTTATTTTTTAAATTATTTATTTATTATATAATAAAAAAGTCACAATATTGAATTAATTAACTTATATGATGATTGTTAAGAAAAAGCTGAACAGTCATTACTTTTTGTCTAAAACACATTCAACAATGTTGCTGATGCATCAAATTCCCCATCTGTTCCGACTGATGTATCAGCTGTTAGAAAAAAATCAAAAAAGTTATTAAAACAGATAGTTGATTTGTTACAACAGATGGTTTATCTGATGCAAAAAATATACAATTTGTTGCCAGAACTTAATAAAAATGGTTATTGTTTTATTAAAGAAAGGGTTATTGAAAAGGTGTCTTCGATTTTTAAATTGAGAAAAAGGTTATTTAATAAAATAAGCTGAAAAGTCATGACTTGTCGCAATAATAAAAAAAACTCATCATCTTGATTTAATTAAGTCTTTTTTTTTCACAGAAAACAACAAGGAAATAAATGATAAACACAGTTTATAACCGTAAAAAATGGTTATTTAATTTGAATAATCGACGTTAATATTAAATAGGCGTTATTTCTTTTGGCAGAACACGATTTTATTTTTAAATCTATTTTTTTAATTTATATAATAGAAAAGTCAGCAAATTTGGATTAATGATATGATGATAATTTAAAAAAAAAGATAGATTATCTGATGCAATAGGTTTTCTATTTGTTGCAACAGATGATATATCTGTTGTCACAGATGAGTTATATGATGCAACAGATATAGAATCTGTTGTCATATCTCAATAAAAATGGTTCTTGAAAAGAACTAATTAATAATAATAATCTGAAAAGTCATGACTTATCACAATATTTCTTAATTTAATTAAGTCATAACTTTTTACAGTAATAAAAAACATAATTAATAAATGAAGGTGAACAGTTAGATTATATGTTGCAACAGATAGATTATCTGATGCAATAGATTTTCTAGTTGTTGCAATAGATGATATATCTGTTGTCACGGATGAGTTATCTGATGCAATAGATATAGAATTTTTTATCTCAACTCAATAAAAATGGTTCTTGAAAAGACATATTAATAATAATAATCTGAAAAGTCATGACTTATCACAATATTTCGTAAATTAATTAAGTCATAACTTTTTACAGTAATAAAAAATGTAATTAATAAATGGAGGTGAACAGTCGCGCCTTTTTGCCACTCATTCAAATTCAATCCTCTATAAATAGGTCCCTCCTTACTCAACCATTCATTCAACTACACTCTATTTATATATTGCATCTTGTCTTTCATAGTACACCTTCCACCACTTTCTCTTCCCTGACTTAGGTAAGTTTTTTTTCTTGTCAATTTGTAGTATACGTTGTATTACATTCGGATATTTTTTACTTTACTTTTATTTTTATGTTTTTTGTTAATTCATATGTGTTCTAGATATGCTTGATCCGGTGTGGGAAGTTGCTTTTTTGCAAGACGCTGTGAATGAACTTGGATGCAGGTTCGTGACATGCAATGAGAATTGGGAGAAGTTAGAGCAAGGATGCTCTGTGAGATCCGCAGGCTGAGGAGCTCCTTGTTGCTATCGGTTGAAGATTGGTTGGCTGGTAATAATAATAATAATAATAGTAATGATTAGATTTTTTTGTTTTAGTTTGTGTATTTTTATTTGTTTTTGTTTGATAAAAAAATTATGTTTGATCAACTTTGACGTTTTAATTCATATTTAATTGTTATTCTGTCTATTATCTTCTCAACAAACGTGTCGATGATTGGACGTAAAAAATAATTTCGAATCCAGTAGCAATAGCAAGAGTTGAAATGTATTGGTTATCTGTTGGGTTTGTGGCAGGGGCTGATTTGTGTTGTTCCATACAGATTACTCATCTGTTGCAACAAATTACTCATTATTGCAATAGATAGCAGTCTGATGCAATAGATAATCAGTTTGATGCAATAGATAATCAGTTTGATGCAACAAATAACTAGTTTGTTGCAACAGATAAATCTTCTGTTGAAATAGATTACTCATCTATTCAATTCATGTTACGGAAACTATAGAAGCATAAACATAAATCCAACGTATGAGTCTTCCATTGCAACAGATTACTCATTTGATGCACCAGATGAGTGATCTATTTATATTGTGGGCACTTATGTTGAATTCATGATTGAGTTCTATCCATTGTTGAAAAAACAGTAGTAACTGTGTACTCAGGTGACAAATTTGAATAAAAATCATACTTTTACTTACCAAAGTCAACTATGAAGTAATGCCAAAGTGGAAAGTAATGTAGGAAATAAAATTTGACCTAAAAAATTGGTCAGATATCAGTAGTAGCGATAACAACAACAACAACAATGATCGACGAGAAAAAGATGAAGATGATGATAATGAAGCAGAAGATGATGAATAAAGCAGCAACAACAATGAACAACAATAATCATGGAGAGAGAGAAAACAACAATGGGTGAGAAGAAAGAGAAACATGCCCTTTTTCCCTCTGTTTCCTGTTATATTAACTAACATTTGGATCAAAGTATAAATTTAAAAAAATTTGGGCTATTCTCAAACTTACCCAACTTTCTTAATCCATAATAAAGTAATTGTCACCTCCACTCAATTATTAAGACTTCCGTCACCTTTACCTCATTTTTAAACTCTTTTGTCACCTACAGCCCAAACCCCCATCTAACATTGTGACTTCAATTATGTCAAAAAATATATATGCAAAAATATATCTCTTACAAACAAATGTATTTGTGTCCTTAATTATGGAGATTATATGCATCTCATTCTCACAACATTATGGATCTACTTATATTTGTTGTAACAACCTAAAAATTTGATGAAATATGTAAAATTTATAATTTTGTATAATTTAACTATTTTACCTATTTTCGTAGTTGCATTATGATATTTTTAGAGTGTGGGAGTGATTACCATAATTTTCGATGTATTTTGATATCATTTATGTGATATTGTGGCTTTTTTATGGCTTCGAGAGCCTTATTTTAGACTTATGTGAATATCTTTTGATTCGTGCAATGGATGGTTGAACGGACTATGCCAGCATCTTTGAAAGATCAATTTTAGGCTAGGTAGACCTTTGGTTCAGATCTCGATGCACCCGAGCTAATTTCGACCTATTGATCGAAAAGTTGAAAAATAAAAAATATGAGTGTGGGACCACATTTGGTCGAAACGATCTTTGATGGAAAATACAACTTTACCAGCAGATCTAGAATATTGAATTTATGGTGTTAGCATATTTGGTGTAATTTTACAGCTTTTAAATCTCATTTCGACCCTCGATTTGGAAAATTATAATTTCTGGTTTTGGGGATAAATTTTGTGAAAATGATGTTTTTTTAAAAATCTAATATCTCCATTGCGTTCGGAACGTTGAATTTAGTATGGTTTCATAGTCCATTTGTAGGTATCGGACTCCGAACGAATCCCGAGCTGCTCGTCGAAGTCCGATCGACTAAAACCAAAAGTTGTTATTGCAGAAAATCTGCTATAAATAGCAGATTTTCACCTCCTTTTGACCCGTTTTGCTTATTTTAATCTTTCCTCTTTGGAGTTAAACCCTAAAATAGAGTGTGGGAGCTTAAAATTAAAATTTGTGAGAGCTTGAAAAAGCAAGATTAACACTCATTTCTTGTTTTTATTACGGTTCACCCTTTTCTTAATAATTTCTTAATTAATTTCTCAAAACTCCAAAAATCTTAGGGCTTGATTTTAAACTTCAATTTCGCTCATTTTTACTTGAATAATGTTTTTATCTTATAATTACTAGTTTTTCATCAATTTAACCTTCAAAACAACTCTGATTATTGATTTTAACCCAAATTTCAAAGATTTTACCCGGTAAAGCTAAAAAATGGTTTTTCTTCAATTTAAACCTCTTTTTTGACTAAATTTAACTTGGGTTTTTAGCTATAGGTTCCTAAAAATATTGAAAATATATTTTTGAAATATAGTTCTAATTTTTTTCTTCTTTTTTGGAAACCCATTTTTGGGAGTCCGTTTTGACCTCAAACCAAAAGTAGTTAATACGGGTGTCATTGGTTTTATTTTGATGCATATATTTCATATGTGATGTTTTTAGTGGATTTTGGAATCATTCATGGAAATTAAGATCGTGGGTTTGAAGTGTAGCGGACTGGTTCGGCTTTTGAGGTAGGTTATGCCTTAACTCTTTCAAACTGGGCTGGATAGTAAATGATGATACAAAATACATGTTAAGGGTGGTAACTAATCATGAATTATGTCTATTTATGTTTTGTGCCCATGTGGGGGCCTATATGTGATGTAATTGTCAAAATTGGGTTATAAGTTGATATGTGTGACCGTGTGGGTTCCTACGTGATATTAATAACCTTGAATACATGTGAATAATTGTATTTTGTTGTTAAGATGCTTCATATGGTACCACTGGTGTATTATGATAATATTCATACTTTATTTGTCATATGAGACATGTGGAAATTCGTGGATGAAACTGAAATAATGAGTAGATATTGACTCACATTGTTGTGAAAATATATCATTGTGGTTGGTTGTGAAAATACTCATTGTAATTGGTTTTGAGCATTACATCCTCATATCATACTCATTCATGAAACATTGGTACCATCGTGGCAACATCTGAGAAACACTGGCAATATTTTTTTAAAACCCTCCCCGAGAGATGTTTTGGAGAGAAGATATTATAAAGCCTTATAAAACCCTTTCCAAGGGATGTGCCTAAAAGGAGATATAAGATATGTGGATTATATATGAGTTGACGAACCCCCCATGGATCCTACGTCGGGAAGCTTTAGCTCCGTAGGTATATACGGGGATTGTGCGACGATCCCAGAGGTTGTGCGATGACCTCGTGCATCATCATCATCATCATATACATTGTACTTACTTTATTGTGTTATGTTGTGTTGTATTGACATATTAACTTGTCATCTATGTATTTATCGTATCTTCTTTTACTTGTATTTGATGATCTTGTATATGTATATTCCCCCTTGTTCTTCTTATATGTGATATAATATGTACTTTTATTCTATCTTGGTGTGATGTTGCAATATATGTGAGATATATTAGAACTATTAGTGCAAGCGGTCACTATGATGTGATGTTGCAAAATATATAGGTGGCGTACCCTTAGTGTATATTTTGTATGCTTTATTTACTACTTTGCTTGGTCAGCCTATAATATATACTAAATACAAGTGGACTGTACTCATGCCTACTACGCCCTTTTGGGGAAGGTCCTAGCTCGAGTGCGCCTCAACTTGCTTGACTCGGGCGATTGTAGAGCTTCCAAAATAGCGGTTGGGCATTCATGCATCCAAAGTTCACCTCTATCTTTCTATAGTAGTTATGTTTTTATTAGTCTTTATTAGTATTAGTAGTTATTATTCCTTTGTGTTTTTTTTTATGTATTTGACTCTTGATTGTATTAGTACTTCTTACACTATTGATACCCAATTTTGGGCATGATTGGTATTTTGGATAAGTTCTTTCCACATTATTATGATTACTTATATGGTTTGACTTCGTTCTAGAATCCTTATCTTGGGATATTTTAGTCTTTTACTCTTTTCATATCGGTTTGGGTGATAGGCTTACTTGTCAAGGTGAACCACGACAAGTGCCATCATGACCCTCGTCTTTGGGTCGTGAAAAATTGGTATCAGAGTAACAAGGTTTTATTGGTCTCAACTGTGTAAGAACGAGATGTCTAATAGAGTCTCGTGGATCGGTAAGTAGATGTACGCATCTATCTTCGAGAGGCTATATGATGTTTTTAGGAACCTTTCCTTATTTTTTTCCTTATCGAGCGAAGTTCTTTCATATCTTAAGTTCTGAGTTATGTTTCACTCTTTCTGGACAGATGGTATTAACTAGGTATTACGAGAGTAGTGATGCGGAGCTTTCACCCGGAGGAGGAGCCTTGAGTTGTGGACGGACTCAAGGACGGGAAAGACCCCATGGGGCATCCCCATCTAGGAGGAGTGCTAGAGGACTCTCCCTTGAACCTCGTGTTAAGCAACTTAAAGGTGTGGGTCCTACTCTAGTTCTTTAGAGTTTGTCTGTCCCAGTGTTGGAGGGTTTGTTGGTGCATTTGTTGACCCATTTAGAGGGTTCTTCTTTGGTTATGCCAGGTGTTCCTCCAATTCAGAGTGTGGATCCTCCTACTGCACCTTCTTCTAGTTTGGGTACTCCTCAAACCCCGAGACCTATTCCACCTTCAGTGCCAATATTTGACTATGGGGTTTCGAGACTAAGAGCCCAGTCGTCATTTATGTTACCTCCTCAGATGGGATCACATCCAGCCAAATTTATTGTACCTCCTCTCATAACTAGTGCAGGGATGTCTTTTAAGGATTAAAAGTGGTTTGAGAAGTTTACTCGATTGGGTCCTCCCAGATATGGTGGTGCAGTAGGCGAGGATGCCTAAGAGTTTCTTATTATTGCCGATAGAAGTTGCACAATTTGGGTTCACTCGAGTCCCATGGAGTTTCTTATACATTTTATCAGTTGAGAGATGTGGCGAGAGATTGGTGAAGGTCAATTTCAGTTGTAGACCTTGTGATTCTCTAGATATAACTTAGGATCAGTTCGTCGAGGCTTTCCTGCCTTTCAGCTTGAGAGATAGTATGAGGGACGAGTTTGATCATTTGGAGCAGGGCTCCATGATAGTTGCTGAGTATGAGGCACAATTTCATACCCTATCTAGATATTCCTATGATAGCATTTCTACCAAGTATGAGAGGATTTGGAAGTTTGTGAAGGGTTTGGATATCTCTCTTCAGTTGTCTACATCTCAAATAGGGTTATATTTGGGGCTTTTTTTAGAGTATTGTGGATCATGCTAAGATGACACAAGGTATTCTTTGTGTATCTCAGGGAGGCACCAAGAAGGCGAGACATTTTGGTGAGTTCGGGAGTCAGACCTCTCGAGGAAGAGATTTTAGAGATTCTCATGGATACCATGGTAGGCTAGTCCAGGCGGCTTTATAGAGTTCAAGTGGTGGACCTTCTAGTTCAGCATTTTAGGGTGTCCATTTGGGCTTAATTGTACCTTCTTCTATTGAGACTGGTCGTAGAGGTTGCTATGTGTGTGATAAAATTAGCCATGTGTCCAAGGACTGTCCCCGCCGAGTGGTTTGAGCTACTCTTATTCCAGCTGTGAGGGGTAGGGGTGCTATCATAGGTACAAGGGGTAGAGGTAGTGGAGCACAAAAGGGTGGTCGTTGGGCCACTCAGGAAGTTGGTGGTCATGGTCCACCCAAGCAGTTGGTAGTCATAGTCAGTGTTATGTTATACCAGCCACACCAGGCAGAGACTTCTGATGTTGTGATTACAGGTATCGTCCCCATTTGTTTGAGACCTGCATCTCTATTATTTGATCCCGTATTGACTTTCTTCTATGTGTCTATATATTTTACTTCGGGTTTTAATTTTGTTATTGAGTCTCTTGCCATGCCTATTTGTGTATCTACTCTGGTAGGTGATTCTTTAACGGTGGATTAGGCTCACCGATCTTGTGTTGTGACTTTTGCCGGGCATGTGACTTTGGTAGACTTGCTTGTGTTAGATATGGTCGATTTTGATGTTATTTTGGGTATGGATTGGTTGGCTCTTTATCATGTTATCTTAGATTATTTTGCCAAGATCATGACTTTATTTTTGTCGGGTGTGGCAAGGATAGTTTGGAAAGGTGCACTTCATTCGGGTCCTAAGAGGATTAAATCTTATGTTCAGGCTCATAAATTGGTTGAGAGGGGATATTTGTCTTACTTGGCCCATATTTGTGACACCAATGTTGTTTCACCTCCTTCCTTAGATTCTGTCTGTATTGTCCATGAGTTTATGGATGTGTTCCTCACATACTTTCTTGGTATACCTACGTATCAAGATTTCTCCATTGATGTTGAGCCTAACATATAATACCCGTATTTTTGGTCTAGACTTTGAACCATCGTTCCAACGTGTATAAGCTAAAATCCAAATAATTCCCATGTGAATATAAGTTTTATGATATTTGTCCTCGTGTTTGATATGCTTTTGAGGTGAAAATGTTTATAAGAATCACTTAGAACAAAGTTGAACTTAGAGCCTTTGATTCATCCAAAGTTTGGTATTCAATTCTACAATGGTCTACTTTGAACGTGTATAACTTTTTATATACATAGAATTTTGCAGCTCAAGACACACAAAATTCTAGATAATTGAATTATCTTTCCAACGATACCAGTTTTACCTTAATTCGATACCCGAGCAAAAATTTATGGTATTTTCCATGTGAGGCAGTAAGCCAATGCGATTGGGACGCGACGCGTTAGTCATCGATGCGATTAGCAATGCGACTCGATGGCAATCGTGTTATGAAACTATTTCACACGCTCTTTCAGTTCCTAAAGGGTCTAGGGGTACTTTGGTCACTTTCCCTCATCCAAATCCATCCATAACACTTAATTTCACCCCCAAAAGCATTAGATACATCATAATTCATCTTTTTCTCTCAAAGAAAACCCTAGCCCCTGCAAGAACACCAAGAACTCCATCAAATTTTCTCCAAGAAAGTTAATAATCCAAGCTTCCGGGTTCAAGAATTTCAAGAATAAGCTTCAAGAACACCATTAGAGATTCAACGTTCAAGCTTTCACATTCAATTTATCAAATAAGGTATGTGGGGTTATGAACAAGGACACTCTTTTATCCTTGTTCCCAAAACTAGTTTTTAAGTTGAATTTACGTATCTTGCAAATAGGGTTCATACCCAACTTATCTTGTTTTGAGTTTATGAATTTGTAAAATGAATTAAGTGTTAAAGTGCATGCTTGTTCTCCTCTATTTATGCTTGATTTGAAGATTTTCAATTGAGATTTAAACATGATATTATATTGCAAGTTATATGAAAGAAAGCATGAGATTCAAAGGATTTAGTGCATCAAGATTTCGCATGCTCATGTTTTGATCCATAAGATTCATATTGTGATTTTGATTTCATTATCTTGACTGAAATTATTGAAGTATTTCAAGAAGATTATTGAGCATGAAGTATTATTTTGATTTGACACTAATTTAAAGCATGGGTTATTAAGCCCTAGTTTGAATATTGATACTTCAAGAAGATTATGCTTTTAGGCATCCTATGATTAGTTTATACTCAGATTTTGAACAAGATTTGATCTTTTGATCCTCAGTTTAGATATGGAATCCACTTTAGAGTTTTGATTATAGTTTAAAGTAAACAGATACATAACTGGTTTTCACAATAAACCCTCATGCTAGTTTTAAAGTGGATTTTCTACAGATTAAGCATACAGATTAAAGGGAGTAGCATTTAGCACCAAGCGAAAAGTATGGATTTATCGCATCCTACTTCCCAGAACTACGAGCTAACATAGGTACAGATTCAGATTATATTCCATTTGTATATGGATACAGATACAGATTGTGATCACTTAGCTCAGGTTATACTCCTTGGAAAGAGAATGACACCTCTCCCCAATATAAAGTTTTCCCCTTAGGGGAACTAGACGTTGGACACTATGATAGCTCACATAGTGTATGTTGGTTAGAAGAACCTCCCTAAAGCCTAAGTCCTAAGATAGAATAACAAAACAACTTTGAAAAACTAAGTGTTAAGGCTTACTATTTATGCAGATATTATTTTACATGAGTCATTAGCTATGAGATTTCAGCTTTTAGTTTACAGATACAAAGGTGAGTCCTTTTTCACTTAGCCTGCATGATTTGAAAACAGATTTAACTTCAATTCTACTTAGTCCACTAGCAGAAAGAGTAAAAGTACAGCTTTTAGAACTAAGTGTTATGACTCACAATATTTATACAATATATTTTATCATTCATGATTCATGATTTTCAGCTTTCAGTTATTCCAGCCAGTGTGAGTCATTTATAATTAGCATGCATTATTTTAGAGGTTTATACGAACATTGATATATTATTTTACTTATGAATTCACCCCTATATGCTCCGTATATTCTAAAAGTACGGATCCACATATACGTCTATGTGCTAGATTTTTTAATAATATAGGTATCAGTTCAGTTTTCGTCCCTATATCACGATCAGACAGTTGCAGATTCTAGCCAGCAGATGATGAGTCCTCCTACTTCGGGGACTTTAGTTAGATGTTATTTATGTACTTTACTTTCTTACTCATATGTATTGTTTAGTGGTAGTTGGAGTCGTGTTCCAGCTATCTATAGTCAGTATAGTATAGGCTTCACAGATATCAACAAAGTCAGTCATGTAATTTCAGTTCTGCTCTTCAGTTTCATTAGAATGGAAAATTATATTAGTAATGTATTTTTTTCTAGATTTCATCATGATTATATCTTTGCAAAGTTACTTCAGTAATTTTATACATATGTAAATCAATTGCTTAGCAGTATGCCAGTACAAGGGTTAGCCTGGGATCACTTGTGGTCCTAAGGACCGTGTGATGTCTCGAGACCCATTTTTAGGACATTACAAAACTGGTATCAGAGCACAAGGTTCAAGTGTCCTAGGGTGCCTGTGAAGCCGTGTCTAGTAGAATCTTGCAGAATGTTACGAAGACGTCTGTACTTTTCTTTGAGAGGCTACAAGGCATTTAAGAAAAGTTTCCTTTTTTTCATACTCTAGATCGTGCTGTAAAGTTCTTCTCTTAGAAACTTCTATCAATTTGTATGTCACTCTATAATTTTCCATCTATGTTATATTCTTGAGATCACATGATTGGCAATTTTCAATCCATCCTAAGATGATGATCTCAAATTTACAATTAGTAACTTCTGAAGTCATATAAGGGGATTGAGAGAAGCTCAATAATGTGTCATAATTTCTTCAAATCAAAATTTATGTCCTCATCCATATGAGATGTTTAGTTAAGACAGAATAAGATATGCATTCATATTCCTTATTATTCTTTTAATACAGATAGTGCTCATAAGAGGAGATAGTATGAACCTAGATTGTTGAATAAAGTTTGCATTTGAGATATATTGTAACCTGGAGTGTTATGATTCATAAGTAGTAGAACATTCTTATAGTTGGAAGTATGGGTATAGAAGTGTAGTGACAAGAAAAGTGGGAATGACGATTGATATAAAGTATAGAGATAAACTTATGGATGCTATAATTTTTGCATTATGGTGATATGTCCTGGTCTGTTAGTTTAGTGGAAGGTAGAGAAGGAGTTATTAGTTAAGGTGAATTATTATTTCATTGAAGTATGAAAGGAGTTATTGATGGTAATTATTGTGTTAGAAAAGTATAAATTTTTAATGAAGTATTTGATGGTTTAGTATTGTTAATTTAGGCTTTCCTTGAGGTTGCAAAAAGGAGTTTAGTTGAAACTTATAGAACTATGAATGAAATTTAGGTGTATAAGTAGGTGAATAGTAGTGATGTGTAGAGGGAGGATGTGCTAATGGATTATTATAAGATAGGCCATACGCTCGTGATCAATTATTATTATTATAGGGTTCTAGTGGACTGGTGTTTCTTGATGTCTTGTTTTATAGCTTCCAAGTGAGAATAGCATGTGAGATTGGGATGTTAATCATGCCTAGACCTAGACACTAAGTTTGTAAAGTGGATGATCATCAAGGTGGATGTAATGGTTGCTTGGTTAGTGATGCTAGTTATATGGAGGTGAACCAATAGGCTAAAAATAATGAATGCAAGAATTTAAGTTTATTGATTTAAGATTAAGTATGATGTTGTAGGTATGATGTAGAGGTGTTCCCAAGGTGATATGGGGTTTCATTATTTTCTAAGGTTATTAAGTGTCATGTATGGTTAGTAGTACCCTTGAGTTTCTAAGTGGAAGAAGGCTAGTTATATAGTACATACTGTTCTTAATAGCTAAGTTAAGGAGTTATGATTGATGATGTTGAGCCTTTTGATATGATCTTGATTCTCATGGTTTAGAAATATACATTTAGAGGCATCATATTGGTAGGCTATGACGGAAGTAGTATAGTTCATTAAAGGTTTGGTGATATCCATGTTAAGTGTTAGAATCTAAGTTTGAGTCTTTGAAGATTGAGCTAATAGAAATAAAAGTTGAAGCACTAGATGGTTTGCACTCCGGCTATGGGGATACTCATGAAGATTCTAACTTAGTAAGTGTTCAAGTATTATATGATCACTATTGGGGCTATAGAAAGATAGAGTTGTATCTCAGAATGAAGTATTAGTAGTGCATTTACACTTTCAGGTGTAGTGTTTTAGGTTAAGTTCTATTATTTAGGTGTATTGTTATATCCCAGGCTCTAGAGTAAAGTGGTTGCATTCAGTTAGAGTTTAGTAAAGAAGTTCCACAGACTTAGAATGGGGTTCCACAGACTTAGAATGATGTCTTAAAGATAAGGGGGGATGATAGGATAAGTAACCAAGTCAGATTCTCAGATTCTAGTAGTATTGCCAGTGTGGGAGGAAGATGCCCAACTCATTCTTATTTCAGTATTAGTACTTCAATCATCACGATATCTACTCATGCCTTACGTGTCATCTCCATGATCATAGTTCTATTCATGCATATCATAGAAAATCATGTACTTTCCTAGTCTCTAGTATGAGGAGTTCCAGTTCATTCAGCAGGAACTCCAAACTTAGGTCATACAGCTCATGACTCATGTACTCATGCTTTATAGTATGCTTAGTTCCCATAACTCATGCTACACTCCTAATGATTAGCAAGATTCAACTTATAGCCATGTATGCCCTCAATTCAGATCTTTTTAATAAATCCATGATGTTAATCCTCTATTCATCATAACTCAGTTAAGTGTCAAGTTACGTATATTATCCTTTCATACTTCAAGGTCTCATGTTCTATACTCAATTCTGTATGAGCTAAGCTGAAACCATCTAAATATACTATCTAAAAATACTAAACTCAAGAGTTTGAATAATCAATATCGAAAATATTAATCATAACTAGCGGACTGACAAGCCTCTACTACTAATAACTAGAGAGTCACTTGGACAAGTCCCCAGCTGACTCGAACTGACTGAAAAATATTGAATCAACTACTAAAAATAACTAAAAAATCTAAATGACTAGGTCCCCGAACTATGAGGACTCACCAACTGTCGGGATGTAGATAGAGATGCTCGAAATCACTCACGTTGCTGAAACTGAGCACCTGAACCTACATTATGATACAATGTAGCACATAGACGTATATGTGGATCATTACTACTAGATTGTACTGAGTATATGGGGGTGAATGCATAAGTAAAACAATATCTCAATATCAGTGTAAATTTACAAAAGAATGCATGATAAGTGTAGATGACTTGCAATAGCTTGAATAACTGAAACTAAGAATCATGATCATGAGTAATAAATCATGTTGTATAAATCTAGTGAGTCATAACACTTAGTTCTAAAAGTTGTACTTGTGTTCTAACTTGAAATCATACTGTCTAAGTGTAGAAAGGACTCACTTTTATATCTGTAAACTGAAGCTAAAATCTAGTAGCTAATGACTTCTGTAAAACAATATCTGAATAAAATCACGAGCCTTTACACTTAGTTTCTAAAGTTTTTCTGTTATTCTTTACTCTTTTCTATAAGCTGTAGGGAGGTTCTTCTAACCAACATACACTATGTGAGCTATCATAGTCTCCAACGTCTAGTTCCCTTATGAAAAAACCTCACGTTTGGGAGAGGTGTCATACTCTTGCGAAGGAGTATAACCTAATCTAAGTGATCACATCGATAATTGTCATCCATATAGAAATGGGAATAATCTGACAATTTGTACCTACGTTGGCTCATAGTTCTAGGGCATGTAAACATACCCAACTCAGTGCTAAATACTACTCCCTTTAATTTGTATGCTCATTCTATGTGAAATTCACTTTAAAACTAGTATAATAGTTTATGATGAAAACCAACTATATATATGTTAATTTAAACTGTAACCGAAATTGTAAAGTGGATTCCATGTCTAAGCTAAGATCAAAAGATTAAATCTTTATCAAAATCTGAAAATAACTATTCATGGGATGCTTAAAGCATAGTCATTCTTGAAATATCAACATTTAAACTAGGGATTAATAACCCATGCATCAAATTCATGTCAAATCATCATAAAGTTCATGCTTGATAATGAAAATATTGATAATTCAATTCTAAATCTAGAAATTTATATCATACGCATGAAAATACAAAAATAACCATGCAATTCATCATCTAAATCACTTAAAATATCACAATCTTCAAATAGCAATATTTGGATATGAACCCTAAATTGAAATTCATGGGTTATCATACAAAATCATGTAACTTGTAATTAAAAACTAGTTTTGGGCACAAGGATGAAAGAATTATCCTTGTTGAAAAAACCCACATACCTTAATTGATGAAATAGATAAAGAAACTTGAACTTGACTTCCTATTTGTGCTTTTGAAGATGATTTCTTGAATATCTTTAGTTGGGAATCTGGAATTTGGGTTACCTTGGAAAAAAATGGTGGAATTTGGATTTCTTGGGGATTAAGATTTGAGTTCTAGGGTTTCCTTAGAGAGCAATTTTGACGAAAATATGCATATAATGGTTAGAATAGGATTAATTATCTGTTTTTCATGAATTGAAGCTTGGGTAAATGATGAAATTGCCTTTTAAAAATTTAAATCAGAACTGGAAGTCCCAATTTTTTGCCCTACCGTGACACGGTGTCTGTCCAATTGGGAATTTAGACGTGATACAGGCTAATCGTGTTGAGCTACTGGAAAGGGACGAACGGGAGATGAAACTTCTCTACCACGTGGGCTAATCACGATGCTCCACTGGAAATTGAACAATTAGGAATTTGTCCTTCTCCGTGATGCGATGCTTATCGTGGTGCTCTACTTTTTTTACTAAAATTGCCATAACTTCTCAATCGAGTATCGGATTAAGGAAAATTTGGTATCATTGGAAAGCTGATTCAATTATTTACACATTGGTGGGTCTAGAGCTGAAAAATTCTATACGTATCAAGAGTTATACGCTTTTGAAGTTAACCCTTGACACACTAGGAGCTAAATTGAGCTAAGAAAAGTACAGGGTATTACACACTTATTCATCTCTAAACTAACATCTCTTATTAACTAGCATCATTAGTCCACAAATACTCTTTAAACAATTAATCCACATCATAAACTTAGTCATCAATAGCAACTAATCAGCACCATCGCTAAACCCACTATCACTTACCACCATAATGAAATAATCATCCCTATTAATAGCCATCAATTCCACTAGTCCTCTGTATCACTAAGGTTAATGAATCCATTAGTCACTTAAGTAATATCGACCACTAAGCATCTTTTATCCTTAAGTCAACAATTATATCACTTCATGCCTTGACACATTAAAAGACTATAATCGACACCTCTAATATCAATATTATAGCCAAATACACAAAAACATAAATAAATATATAATTTTCATACATAGGGCTATCCATATTCAAACTGTGTATCATCATAACATCAACATATCCTCTGGGCGAATCGGGTATAATAATATCATCGACATATCCTCTGGCCTTTTTGGGTATAATCATATCATCATATTATCCTTTGGCCTTGCTAGTTATCATCATATCATCATGATATTCTCTGGTCTTACCAGGTATCATAATCACATCAATATATCTTCCGCCCTTTTTGGGCATCAACGTCACATCAATATATCATCCAGCCTTGTCGGACATCATCATCGCATCAACATATCAATAATAAAGAACAAGCCCCGCAAGGGCTAAAGTAAATGATAAGTAAGTAAATGATAAGCCCCACGAGGGATAAAGTAAATGACAAGCCCCACAAGGGCTAAAGTAAATTGCAAGCCCCACGAGAGCTAAAGTAAAAAAGAAGTAAGGAGAAAAATACTTTTATATTTCATCATTCAACATCAATGATAATTTATCCAAAAATATATAAATACATATAGCATGAATATTACAATGCATTAACGGGTTCAACATGGTTAGTAGCATAGCTTCTCATGTAGAAAATAAATATACCTTCTAGAGCCCTTAGTATCATGACTCCCAATATTAGCAACACAAAGGTTTTCTAGAATAATCACTAGTTTGGTTACTAGAAAAAAGCATAACATGAGTCTAAACATAACCTATAAAGTATTCTTGTACATATACAATAAACGTGCCTTCTAGTACCATTTACATGATCGTTTATAATATCGACAATAAGGAAGATTTCCAATATGATTTATTAGCATAATTATTAAGCATGATCATAACTTGGGAAATAATCAATGACCCGAATACTAGCCTAACAATGGCTTAATCAAATGTATAATCAATGAATCATCTTTACATAATCCATAATATAGTCATTTAGACCTTGGGCATAACCATAAATGATATCATGAATAATCGCTCATTAGTAGCGTATTCGTTGGCCTACTATTGACCTAAAGATAATTTACCAATAGCATTAGAAATAATTAAAGCATGACATAATCCATGGCTTATTCATAGCATGGTCAAACATCATTTATGTCTTAGTCCATATTATAGCCAAGGGCTCATTAATAGCACTTTTATTAGCCCAAACAGATGATTGTAATAAAATAATTAATAACTTGACATAAGATTTAGCCAACAAGGCATACAAGGGAAAAATTACTTGGGAGTTATTCCCACTGCCATTCCATCTAACCAATAAATACCAAGAATTATCAATATTGCCTCAAAAGGGCACTCTCTTGTCAATTACTAAGCGTAAGGTTTAAAAGGAACTAATTATAAGTATTGTCTTAAGGTGGGTCAACAAGACCACATCTAAATCCCTAAATTTCATTCTAAGTCAATTTCTACCCTGGACTAATCTATGGTATCTAAATCAACTCTTAAATGTATAGCAAGTCACCATAAGCCCTAAGATAGATTTTTACTCAAGCACCTTTACTTAGTCTAATGGAACTAAGGCAACCTTCACTAGCATTAGAAACTAAGTCCAACTCACTCTAAGTATGAGAATCTAAATCAATTTACCTAATATTGAGTATTCTAAGGCATTCTCATGCTAAACATGAGTAATGAAGTTTATTCAACCTAAGTCAAAGGGAAACAAGTCAAGCTTTTCAACCTCTAAAATTCATATAGCTTAATTGGTCCAACTAAATCAAGTCTTTTATTTCATCTATCCAATACTTAAAACCCATCCTAATCTAACAAGATATCACAATTATATCAAAACATAGCTCAATCTAATAAGGAGTAAGCCTAGCCTACCTCTAATTCGAAGAATGCTCAACAATCTACTAAATCTTTGTTTTTCCATCCGAGAAGATTATTAAACGTGCCAAGGTATCAAAAATACAATCCATACATCATAACGAGAACATCGATACCTATATTGCACCATTGTGCTTCGGATCTAAAAACGACACCAAAAACCCCAAGTAGATCCCACATACGAAAAATATGTTTCTGAGATCAACCCAAAGTTCAATCATCATTAGGGAATCATAGCCCTCAAGAATCTAGTAAAAATCAAGCTTATTTGGGCTAGAATCAAGCCCTCGGGTAATTTAGAGTTTTGGTCAAAATTCAAGAAATTGGAGCATGAAAAGAAACGATTATTACCTCAAATCCGTTGTTAATCATGAATATATATGTTAATCAAGCTTCTAAATCACCCCCAATAATTAATTTGAAGTTACCAAGTAATTCTAGGGCTGCTAGGGTTCAAAGAAAAGTGGAAATTGGCCAAAATTTGACCAAAAGGGGGCTTTTTATAATACCATGGTCGCGCTTATAAGGGGTCCGCACGATCCAAGTTTTTTTTACCATCTGGACTTATTTGAACTTCATTTTTTACAAACTAACTATGTATCCCCACTAAAATAGACATTCTAGATACATTGGTTTAGTCGGATTTTCCATCCAAGATCGTTTAGACTAATTATGGGGCCCACACCTATGTCTACCAATTTTTTACATTCCGACCAATTGGTCGAAATGAACTCGGGTGTCTTAGGACCTAAGCCAATGATTTTTCTATCCTAAAATTGATATTCTAGACGCACATTCAGAATTTGCATCAGAGGTCGTTTAACTGAAGTTTTTGCTTGGCGGTCATTCGAAACCAGCGAAGAATTCTAAACGGGGAATTGATCCTAAAACCAAATGAATTGACTGGTAATCGAACTATCAGTCATAGCAAGCCATAATTGACTTGGTATAGTTATGAAAAAGCTCAAACAGTGAAAATAAATTGACAGTATGAAAAATGACCTAAAGGGTAATTACAGGATCGAAGTGCAGGTCTGTACAGTATTATTTATTGTTTATTAGGTCGAAATGGATGCCTGCACAATATATTTATTGGAATCGAAAAGCACGTCTACACAATACATGGACCTTGTGAGTCGTTCATGGGTCCTAACCTTGAAGAAATTTCATGGTAGGTGTGTCCACAACATATCCTTTTATATCCCTACATCCCTAACATCCTCCTCTATTATTTTAGCACAAATCTTTTTGGTTCTTAAAAAAAACTGCATTGCATTCATTTATTTTTGGTTCAGATTGAGTAAGGTACATTTGTTGAGTTTATTCTATTGATTAAGTACTTGAATATCTATTACTTGATCTTACTATATTGAAAATTTCTTAGACTATTGTAAAGCCCCAAAATCTCATCCCGAGACATCACACGGTGCTTAAGGCTACAAGTAGCCCTAAGCTAACTCTTTGAGCCTGCTACTACTCGCAACACTTACTTTAGGAAAATTATAGCAAAACAAGCGTACTGTCATAGCATATCTCAACTGAAATAACAAAACAACACTTTCCAAATAGCAACATACTAAAAAGTCTAAAACATCACTGATAGTCTAGTCTGACAAAGCCTCTACTACTCAAAATAGAGATCCATTGGGACAGACCCCCAACTGACTCGAATTGATCAAAGAGTAATGCTCAAAACACTATGAAAGCAGAAAAGTTACAGATATAGGTCCTCGAACCATGAGGACTCACCAAACATGAAGATGTAGATGAGATGCTCGAAGATCACTGTCGCTGCTGAGAATGAGCACCTGAACCTACTTTATGAGACAATGTAGCACACAGACGTATTTGTGGATCAGTACTTTGAGGATGTACTGAGTATATAGGGGTGTATGCAATACTTAAACAACAATATCCTCGATCTTTATAAAATCATGCATGCTTATATAACTGACTCACATAGCTTGAATAATCTCAAAAGAATGTATATCTCGTAAATTATGGATAATAAAACACATAGTATAAATCTCGTGAGTCAAGATACTATTTCTGAAATCTGTAGTTCTATTCCCTTCTCAAAACATATAGACTAAGTGGTAAAGGGCTCGCCTCTGCATCTGAGAGCTAAGACTGAAATTTTTAAATGAAATCTAAAGTAACACATCAATTAAATAAGTTTGTGAGCCTTTACATTGAGTATCTAAAAATCTTTACTTTAGAAACTGATTATTTACTCTTACTAATAGGGAAAACTACTTTTTTCAATAGAAAATTTATACTTTAAGAAGGTACTCTGAAAATCTTACTATTGGGGAAAGATACTCAAAAGTTTCTTATTTACTTTTACTAGTAGGGAGGTTCTCTTAATCGACATAAACCATGCGATATATATGGAGTCCAACATCTTGTCCTCCTAAGGAAGAAACCTTACGTTGGGGAGAGGCGTCATACTCTTGTCAGGGAGTATAACCTCAACTTAGTGATCACTATCTCGACCTCGGGCCCATAAATCTCAATCCTATGGTGGCACGTAATTCTAAAGTATGAAGCCATAATAATTTACACAACTCGGTGCTAAATACTACTCCCTTTAGTTAGCTACGTTCATCTCATGGAAATCCACTTTAAAGTTATCTCATGGTTCATAAAGAACCTAACTATAAAATCTATAATCTCATTTAGTAAAGTGGATTTCAAAGCTACTATGACCATCAAGGTCAAAAACTTTCTCAATAATCTCAAAATACTCAAATCATGGGTGCTTATAGCACAAAAGTTCATAAAATTGAAATCTCAAGTTGGGCTTAATGACCCATAATTTAATCTCAAGTTAAGGCGCATTAAAATGCATACTAGATATCATAAAGATTCATAAAGAAATTTGGAAATTTTCAGCAATATGCATTGTAATCTCAACATACTCATGTACTTTAATTCCTAAAACATTGAAACCATCATAACCTCAAGAAATAATAACATAGGGTATAAACCCATACTTTAATTTCATAAGAAAACATGTAAAACCATAAATCCTTGTAATTAAAACAACTTTTGGGCACAAGGACGAAAAGAGTGTCCTTGTTCAAACCCCACATACCTTGGATTAGAAGCTTTGGATGAACTTTAGCTTTTGGGACTCTATTCGTATTCTTGAGTGAGGGTTCTTGGAGCCTTTGACTTGGGAACCTTGAATTTTACTCAATTTAGAAAATCTATGGTGAACCCTTGAGATTATTGAAAGAGGATTTGGATGCTTAGGGTTTTTGGTTGAGGGAAATCTTGAGAAAAGTCTCATATGATGCTTGTAGTGACCTTAATTTTGATGTTTGTACAGTTTAAGAGGCTTGGAAAAAGTCCAAAGTGCCCTTTTTAACTTCTGTACGAAGCTGGAAAAATTGAACTGGAAACCCAACTTTATGGGTCACCGCGATGCGCCACTATCGCGGTGGCTTACAGGAAATTGACAAATGGGAATCTAGGAGTCACCGCAATGTCAAGCCATCGCGTTGTCCCACTGGTTGGGACCTGGAACTTCAGCGCGACGCGTCACAATAGCACTAGGCTACTGGAAATTGACTATTGGGACATTGGGATCCTTCCCAACGCGCCACTATCGTGGAGTTCCACTGGAATTTGACAATTGTTAAATGGACCCTCTCTGTGATGCGCCAAACACTAAAATAACGGTGTTTTATGACTAGAACTTAAATTAGCCATAATTTTTTGCCCGGTTATCGGATTTGGGCGGATCTTATATCGTTGGAAAGTTAATTAAATTTCCCACATGATAAAAACTCGAAATTAGGGAAACACTATATGGTTTAAATGTTACTCACTTAGTAAGTCATTCTTTAACCTTCTAGAGACGGAATTAGGCTTAAGGAAAAGTTTGGGGTATTACAATATCTCCCCCTTGGAAACATTCGTCCTCAAATGTTGCTAGCTAGAATAAGGATACGGAGAAAACTGAGTATGCATAGCTGAAACAACTTGCTAAACTGGCTCTACATCATTCTAAACTCTTGAATACCTCGGAGAATGCATGAACTTAATTAAGAATAGTTATATATCTAAAAAGGGGCTAAATTAAGGGAAAATAGTACCTTTGGCTTGATCTGAACTTGCGGAGAAGAGGTGCGGGTAATTGGTTCTCATATCTGCCTCGGCTTCCCAAGTAGCACCCTCAACTGACTAGTTTCGCCACAACACTTTGACCAAGTGAACCTCTTTGTTCCTCAGTCAACGGATCTGGTGGTCTAGATTCTCATCTAAAATCTCTTCAAACAAAAGGCTAGTCGGGATATCTGGGCTCTCTGAGGGATCCACTATAATGGAATCACCAATAGGCTTCTTAAGCGTGGAGACATGAAAGATAGGATGCATAGCTGACAATTCTATGGGAAACTCAAGCTCATAGGCTACTCTCCCCATACGACTAAGGATTCTATAGGGACCCACATACCAGGGACTAAGTTTTTTCTTTTTTCCCAAACCTCTTCACCCCCTTCATGGGCAAAATCTTCAAGTACACAAAATCATTAACTTCAAACTCAAGGTCTCCTCTTCTCACATATGCATATGACTTTTGATGACTCTAAGTTGTCTTTAACCTTTCTCTAATCAACTTCACTTTCTCCACAGCCTCAAACACTTCATCAGGTCTAACCAAAGTTGATTCACCTAGTTCTAACCAACCTATAGGTAATATACACCTTCTCCCATACAAAGCCTCAAATAGTGCCATCTTGATGCTAGCATGGTAACTATTGTTATAGGCAAACTCAATCAATGGAAAATGTTTATCCCAACTATCCTTAAAATCAAGAAAATATGCCCTCAACATATCTTCTAGAGTATGGATGGTCCTCTCAGCCTGATCATCTGTTTGTAGGTGAAAGGAGGAACTAAGATATACTTGGGTACCAAGACCCTTCTGAAAATCTCTCCAAAACTGGGAAGTAAACTGAGTACCCCTATCTGAGATGATAGACAAAGGAACTTCATGCAATATGACTAACTCCTGTATATACAATCTAGCATAATCCTCAGTTGTATAAGATGTATGCACTGGAAAGAAATGCACTTAGTCAACCTATCTACAGCGACCCAAATCAAATCATGATAATGACGTGAAAGGGGTAAACCAGTCACAAAATCCATATTCACCTCTTCCCACTTCCAAGTGGGACTACTAAACTCTTGCATCACACCACCAGGCCTTTGGTTCTCTACCTTAACCTACTGGCAAGTTGCACACTTCACCACAAATCCTATATCTTTCTTCATGACACTCCACCAATAGAATTCTTGCAAGTCACGGTACATCTTGGTAGCGCCTAGATAAATAGAATATCGCGCACCATGCACTTCTGCCATAATTCTCTACTTTAAATCACCAACACACGGAACACAATCTATTCTGACATCTCAACACACCATCTCCTCCTTAGGAGAAAACCTATACCTTTTGGTCTTTAACTGACTTCTTCAGTCTGACCAAACTAGCATCCAAGTCTTTCTTCTCTTTCACTTCCGAAACTAAAGAGGATTCGGAACAACTCTGAACCCAAATATTACCTTCATTGGAGTCAAGCAATATAACACCCATCCTAACCAAATGATGCACTTCACAAGCCAATTCTTTCTTATCTTCCTCCATATGAGCCACACTTCCCATAGACAATCTACTAAGGGCATCTGCCACTACATTGACCTTGCTCGGATGGTACAACACGTTCATATCATAATCTTTTAGCAACTCTAACCATCTCCTCTAATGAAGACTTAACTCCCTCTGAGAAAACACATACTGCAGGCTCTTGTGATCAGTAAACATTTTAACATGAACACCATAAAGATACTGTCTCAATATTTTTAAAGCAAAGACCATACCAGCTAACTCAAGATCGTAGGTTGGATAATTCTTTTCATGCGGTTTCAACTGTCTAGAGGCGTAGGCTATAACGTTACCCCTTTTCATAAACACACAACCCAAGCCAACTCTATAGGCATCGCAATACACCACAAAACCATCCATACCATCAGGCAAAGTCAATACAGGGGCTTAAGTGAGTCGAGTCTTCAACTCCTGAAAACTCTTCTCATAGGAATCTGAACCAAAGGAACTTAACTTTCTCTTGGGTAAATTGGGTCATGGGAGATGAAGTAGATGAGAAACCTTCAACAAAACGGTGGTAATAGCCAGCTAGACCCAAGAAACTCCTAATATCAAATGGGGAGATAGGTTTAGGGCAATTTCTTACAACTTTTATCTTTTGGGGATCAACTCTAATGCCTTCGGTTGAAATAATATAACCAAGAAAGGCTACTGACCTTAGCCAAAATTCACACTTGCTGAATTTGGAACACAACTGATGATCTCTAAGAGTTTGCAAGACAATTCTAAGATAATCCGTATGGTCATTCTCAGTATGAGAGTACACAAGGATATCATCTATGACAAACATATCCAGATACTGTCTGAACACTTAATTCATGAGGTCCATGAAAGATTCTAGAGCATTGGTTATCCCAAAAGACATGACTAGAAACTCAAAGTGACCATAGCGAGTTCAAAAGGCTGTCTTTGGAATATCACACTCCCTCACTTTAAGCTAATGATAGCCGGATGTAAGGTCTATCTTGGAGAAATAACTTGCACCTTGTAATTGATCAAACAGGTCATTAATTTTAGGAAGAGGGTATTTATTCTTAACTGTGACCATGTTAAGCTGACGATAGTCAATGCATATATGTAAAGAACCATCTGTCTTCCTCACAAACAGGACGGGTGCACCCCAAGGAGAAACACTGGCCTTATGAAACCTTTGTCTAGAAGATATTTGAGTTGCTCTTTCAACTCCTTAAGCTCTGCAGGTACCATACGGTATGGAGGAATAAAATGGGTTATGTGTCGAGAAGAATGTCAATCCTAAACTCTATCTCTCTATTGGGAGGTACCCCTGGGAGATCTTATGGAAAAACATCTGGAAACTCATTAACTATACTGACTGACTGAATAGTTGGGGTCTCAGACTTAGTATCTTTAACTCTAACTAGGTGATAGATGCAACCTTTTATATTAGCTTTCTGTCTTTGAGATAGGATATAAAATGACTCTTGAGAGATAAAGAATTCCTAGACCACTCAAAAACTGGCTCATCTGGAAATTGGAACTTAACCACATGGGTACGATAGTCTATAGATGCGTAACAAGAATGGAGCTAATCCATACCTAGGATAAAATCAAAATCAACTATGTCTAACTCTATCAAATTAGCAAATATGACCTTATGAAGAACAGTAATGGGACACTTCTTGTAAACTTGCTTAGCAAAAATTCGCTCACCTACTGGGTAGAAATCAGGATAGGCTCAGGAATCTTTTTGGGACTCACTTTAAAATTCGCAGCAACCAATGGGGTCACATAAGAGAAACTTTACCCAGGGACCAATAACACAAAAACATCAAAGTGGAAGACACGGAGCATACCAGTAACAACGTCTGGAGAATCATCCTAGTCCTAGTGGGATGGAAAAGCATATAAAATATTATGGCACTGACCACCAGCAGTACTGGATGAAGCGCCCTGAGGAGGGGTCAGATGGGCTAAAGAAGCTGGTGCACTAGTAGCCTAAGTTTGAGGCCGGGCATCTCTATTCCCCTATATAGCATATGGGCACTCTCTAAGTCTGTGTCCCATCATTCCACAACCAAAACAACCCCTTTGATCTACTAAGCACTCACCGGGATGGTTCCTACCACACTTAGCATATGTAGAATAATGAGGTCTGTTACTTACACTATTCTGGGACCTAGACATGGAAGACTTCTTCCCTTGCTCCTACCTATTTCTAGGTGTGGGAGAACTAGATGATGAAGGCATTGGCATAGCTGAACGATTTTGAAACTGCGGTCGGTTCCCTTCGGGGGATCTAGACTGGCCATACTCAAACTACTCTGATCTAGCCCTCTTATTTCCCCTTACTCTATATCTCTCCCATATATTATCTACCTCAATCTACTGAGTGTGTATCATTATGCTGGATAGATCCATATCCTTATTGAGCATAGCAGTCCTATACTCTTTCAGCACAAAACCAAACACACCGATCACGAACTTACTCATACAAGATTGAGTGTCAGCTACCAAGTCAGGAGAATACTTAGCTAACAGGTTGAACTTGAGGAAATACTCCTTAACAGTCATAGAGACTTGCCTCGATTTCATGAATTCCTCTATCTTTGCTTTCCTCATCTCAAGCGGGAAGAACGTATCCAAGAATGCATCCTGGAATACCTGCCATGTCATAGGAGTAGAGTTCTCTCCTATAGTCTTCCTCCATGATACAACCCAGTTATAGGCAATATCGTTTATCCTATAAGAGGTCAGCTCTACACTCTCTTCTTCAAAAATATGCATGACTTGGGTAATCTTATTATTATTCTTCACCTCCTCAAGATAAAATTGTGGGTCCTCTCCTGACTTTGAACCATAGAACTCTGGTGGATTCATGCTAATAAAATCACAAATCTTGGATACAGATAAATCACCTCCTTACTGATGGGGAACTACAGCCTGGTTATTGGCTTGAACGTTAGTGTAAGACCCCGCATTTTTTGACAAAAACAAAAATCGTAATTCCTATGCGTAGATGTTCCAAAAGCCATAAATCCTATGAAAATTTAGCATGCTAATCAATTATGTAGTGCGGAATATATTTGATCATAAATTAAGATCATAGAGGTCCCTTAACTCAAGCACGAGTTGAAAGCTTTCCTATCGTTCGAGTTTTAGTGAGCGTTGAAACTTGGGTCAAATTCAATCGACCATAACTCTTTGTATATAATGAATTAGAGGGCCTAAGATATATCAACTGAAAGCTCTTTGAATTAGATTTCCAACCCCATTTTACTCTAGCATGTCAGCCTGGCAACTGAGTGACGACGTTATCTGATGGCTTGTCACACATCTGATGACTTATTATAAAATATCGTCAGCTTTAAGCAGAAAATCATAAATTCCAACATTTTTTTACGACATGAGCTGATGGCTTGTCACATATGTGATGACATCAACCCAATGTCATCAGCTGAAGATTTTAGCATTTTTCAAACAGTTTTGGAGGGGTATTTTGGTATTTTCCCTTCACCCCATAACTCCATAAATACTGAATTCAGCCTCCATTTCACCAAAATACACTCTTTTATCTCAAATCCTCTCAAGAACCAAACCTTAGGGCTTCAACCTAAGATTCAAGATCCCTCAAAATTTCACCGTTAAATTCTAAAATTGATTCAAGAAGTAGAATCCGCAAACTAAGATCTTCAAGAATCATCCATCAAAAGCACAAATAGTGTCCCAAAAGCAAGTGTTCATCCAAAGTTCATAATCTAAGGTATGTGGGGTTTAAAAAAGAACACTCCTTTCATTCTTGTGCCTAAAATTTGCATGTATTTACGAAGATGCATGATTTTATATGTTTTACTATGAATTTGAAATATAAATTTATATACTATGTTCTTGTTTAAGAGATTATGATATTTTTCAATGCCTAGAAGATAAATTCCATGAGTTTGATGTTATTATTATACTTAAAGCTGAAATTTCTAGAATTCCATATAAATTTGCATGTTTATGATAATAAGCACGAATCTTAAAATGGTTTGATCAAGTATTGTTATATGGGTCATGGAACCCTCATCGAAATTGATGTTTTGAGAATTGATATGTTATATGCACCCTCATCTTGACTATTTAGAAACAATTTAGAAATATTTAACCTTTTGGTCATCATAGAGTTAAAAATCCACTTTACGAAAGAGATTACAGGCTTTATAATTGATTTTCTTATGACATATGAGATTTCTTTAAAGTGGATTTTCTTGAGACTTTTTAGTATAGTACTGGGAGAAGTATTTAGCACCAACTTGGGTACGTTACTACGGTTTCATACCCCAGAACTACGTGCCACCGTAGGTTGAGATATTTATTTTCAATAAACGTGGATAACTGAGATAGTGATCACTGAGATGAGATTGTTCTATTCCGATGGCAAGGGTAGAACGGCCCTAACCTTATGAGGGCAAGTCGTGGGACATCATGGATGCTCACATGGTGTACATGTCTGTTAGAAGAACCTCCCAAATAGATGTCCCCCACTCTTAAAACAGTTTATAGATTTAAAGCTTTAAGATAAAGTATTTACTATGCATAATGAGTTTCAAACATCATTTAGCCTATGAGTTTTGAGAACAGAAACAGAACACAGATTTTAGAACTTAGTGTAATGGCTCACAAGATCTAGATTTTATGTTTTACTATTCATGATTTATATCTTTAGATTTTTGATTTACTCGAGCTATGTGAGTCATTTACGTTTAGTATGCATGATTTATAAATAATTATTATGAGATATTGTTTTACTTATTGCATGCACCCCCATATACTTAGTACATCCTCAAAATACCGATCCACATATATGTCTATGTGCTACATTATCTCATAATGTAGGTACAAGTTTTAGTGTGCACATCCAGACTCAGACAGTCGCAGATTCCAGACAGCAAAATGATGAGTCCTCCTACTTTGGGGACTTCAGTTAGTTTTATTTATGTTGTGTTTTTTCTTATTCATATGTATTGATTAGCAATATTTGGAGTAGCTTTCCAACTATTTATAGTCAGTATAGTAGAGGATTCACAGACGTCAGATAGAGTCAGTCATGAAATTTCAGTTTATCTTTTCAGACTTTATCAGAATGTAAAAGTTTTATCGGTATTGTATTTTACAAATTTCATTATCTTTATATTTTTGCATAGTAAGTTTAGTCATTTTATACATGTTATTCAGTTTCTTATGAGTTATGCCAGTAGAAGGGTTAGCTTGGGGTCACTTGTGACCCTAAGCACCGTGTGACATCTCGGGACCCATTTTTGAGGCGTTACAAACTTGGTATCAGAGCATAGAGTTCATGATTCCTAGGGTGTCTGTGAAGACGTGTCTAGTAGAGTCTTGTAGAACGGTATGGAAAGGTCTGTACTTTTCTTCAAGAGGCTACAAGGCATTTAGGAAACGTCTCCATTCTTTTAAGTCTTAGATCGTGCTATAGAAAGGTTCTTTAAGAAACTTATACAGATTCTCATCTTACCCTATCCGAGCTAACTCTGCCTTATTTTCAAGGTATCAAAAATAGTCAAGCTTAAATCTTTACATATAGTGCTTTCTCAGACAGTCTTCATAGATAGTTATGGGATTGAAAGCGAGCTAGAAAGTATCCCATTAGTTCTTTTGAGTTTCGAAGATTGAAGTGCTTTATTCATGATTCATAAAAGTCATGCACTAAGCCCAAGTCATATGTACTTTTAGATTCCTCCTCAGAATCTATAATGTAAAGCTACACTTCCCTATCCATGTATTGTTCTTGAGATAGCATGATTAGTAAGTTCCAGAATAAGATGTGTATTCTTAGATCATTGAATATTGTGTGTCAATTTTCTACCTCTTGTAACCTTGTTATCATTGTTTTGTTGAAAAATCAAAGTCTAGTGAAACCGTATGGGGCTCTTTCAATTCACTAGCATAGTTGCTTTGTTATTCATTGCATTTTCTTGTTCAAAATACAAAATCAAAGTCTAGGGAAGACGTGTAAGGCCTATTTCAATTCACTAGCAACTAGTTTTGCATCTTGTTGTTCTTGTCTTGGTTGAAACTGGGGTTTAGAGGTGTAGTGACAAGAAAAGTGGTAAGGGCAATTCACTAACTATATGTATAGACAAATCTTGTGCATATGATTGAGTTAGTAATGAAGGGATATAATAAACTTGAACAGTGTATGCAAGAGCATAAGTTTACTTGATTCGTAATCAAGTTTGATGTTGTATGTATGATGCAGAAGTACGCCCAAGTTGCTATGGGGCTGTATTATTTTTAGAGGATCATTGCATGTTGTGGGGTCAGTAGTACCGTTGAGATGTTAGGTGGAGAAATACTAGTTAGATAATGAGTGATGTTCTTGATAGCTAAGTTAAGGAGTTATGATTGAAGATGTTGAGCCTTTTTAAGTATGAATTTGATTCTCATAGTTTAGAAATATAAGTTTACAAGCGTGATATTGGTAGGCTATGACAGAAGTTGTATGGTCCGTCAAAGGTTTAGAGATACCCATGTTAAGCATTAGAATTTAAGTTTGAAATTTCAAAGATTTAGCTAATAGGAATAAGAGTTGAAGCACTAGATGGTGTACACTCCAACTATGGGGATGCTCATGCAGATTCAAAGTTAGTAAGTGTTCAAGTGTTATATGATGACTATTGGGGATATTAAAAGATAGGGTATAGCTCAGAAGTGAGTATTAGAAGTTGGTTTTACGCTTTCAGGTGTAGTCATTCGGGTTAAGTTTTTTTGGTCATGTGTATTGTTATATCCCAGACTCAAGAGTAAAGTGATTATAGTTAGACTAGAGTTTATATAGTGGTTTACAGCCTTAGAGTAATGTCTTACATCTAAGGGGGAGATGATAGAACAAGTAACCAAGTCAAGCTTTCAAATTCTAGTAGATGTACCAGTAATTTGTAGAATAGCGCTGAGAAAGATTGATGCATGACCCAATCTTATTTCAGTATTTTCAATTGTCCCAATACCTACTCATGCCTTACGTTCAGTTCCACGATCTTAATTCATGTTCATGCATATGATGGAGAATTATGTACTCTCCTAGTTCCCAAAAATGAGGAGTTCCAGTTCTTTCAGCAGTTGGAATCATATTCCATACGTTATGAACTCTAAATTCAGGTCATGCAGCTTATGACTCATGTACTCAAGCTTTACAGTATTTTCAATCCAAGTACTCAAGAAATACTTTTAATGATCAATGAAATTTGTCTTTATATCTTGCATGTCCTTAGATCAGACTTCTTTGATAAGTCCATGATGCTAAATATTATATTCCTCAAGCCTCAGTTTAGTGTCGAGTTATTCATAGTATCCCCTCATGTTTTGGGTCCTCATGTTCTAACTTTATATTACCTTTCCTTCGGTCAAGATAGTGATGATGATCAGTTGTCTGGATGGGAGAGAGTAAACATTTCTTGTCACGGGAAAATAGTTGTATGTTTATTTTAGCCAAGGTAGTAAAGTGTAAAGTAAGATTGAAGCCAAGTCTTTAATACCCTTCATGGTTAATCAAAGTCTTTTTAGGAGTAGTGCATGGAAGTTGTTCTTGATAGAGGTTAGTAAGTTGTGACAAAGATATTTTAGGGGAGTGTGTTTAGAAGTGCATATGTGGTTATAGAAGTGAGGCTTGAACATCATGTTTGTATATTTAGATGAATGCACTGCACGTTAGTACAATGTCTAGTACGAGTTTGAATGTGGTTGTTAGAGTAGTATTGAGAATTTTCATGAGATGAGAAGTTGTGAAGTGCAATGTGTGTTGAATTACGGTTCAGACTAGTAGTACAGTGTTATGTGGTGTACCCTATGATTGTGGGTTAGGATTGAAGATGGTGAGGTAATTTAGTCCAGTTTAGACATCAGTAGAAGGAAATATCAACGGACATGTAAGAATTAAAAGATGAATAAATAAATATGGTTTTTAAGGTAAAGGAATAGTTGACAGAATATTTTAGAAGTGTGTCTAAGTTTTAAGTAAAGTGTTGCATTGCCTAAAACCTAGTAAATTCTACCCCAGTCTACGATTCAAAGGTCTATGATTCCAAGCTATGGAATTGTAGCAATATTATAATCCATTATTTGGATGTCTTGTTCTGATCTTGACCAAAATTCTTGGCTCCTTCATATCGTTAGACTCCCTAAAAGGGTGTTGAAGAAACCCTCCACTTGAGCATGAGAATCTAGTATGATTTAGTTTGGATAGATAGCAGTTCAGTTTAACAATCAGGCAGATAGATTTCTATGGATTTCAATTTTTCGAACTAACCTAGTTTTACTACCTGAAGTTTCATAAGTACGATCATTCCGAAATAGTTTTGCAATTGCGAATTCAGCTCAGTATATGTATTAGGCATCAGTTTCAGAATCTGTATATCTAGTCATGATTCAGTTCATAAGTATTCACCGAACGATCTTCGTTTTCCAAGTATTCCAGCTCAGACACTGTGATACCCATTGTGTGATCTTAGCCTCATTTTTTCATGATTTGTGCCTGCATAAACTGTCACCTCACAGTCTATAAGTACAATCGCACCATGAGCACATCAAGAAAATTCTAAACTCTCAGCATGAGTCAGCTCTTCATAATAAGTAAAAGGGGTAAGTTGGCTCAGATTCAGATGAAGGTAACATTCTTCCTTCATTCAGCTCCTCTCTAATCAAAGATTCAGCTACATAGCTATTTTTATCATGAGTATATGCATTCATCGAAGTATGCCAAAGTTTAGAAAGATATAGATTCAGTTTAAAAAGTTATTTCAGCTGTGTATCCTTAGTTTTATCTGTATTCTTAACCTAACAAACAACATTCGAGGACGAATGTTCCCAAGGGGGAGATATTGTAAGACCCCGCATTTTTGGACTAAAACAAAAATCGTAATTCCTATGCGTAGATGTTCCAAAAGTCATAAATCCTATGAAAATTTAGTGTGCTAATCAATTATGTAGTGTGGAATCTATTTTATCATGAATGGAGATCATGGAGGTCCCCTAACTCAAGAACGAGTTGAAAGCTTTCCTATCGTTCGAGTTTTAGTGAGCGTCGACACTTAGGTCAACTTCAATCTATCATAACTCTTTGTATATAACAAATTATAGGTCCTACTATATATAAAATGAAATATCTTCGAATTATCTTTCCAACGATACTAATTTCGCCTAAATCCAATATCGGAGCATAAGGTTATACCTATTTTACTCCAGCATGTCAGCCTGGCAACTGAGTGACGACAATATCTGACGGCTTGTCACACATGTAACGACTTATCAAAAAATGTCGTCATCCTTAGGCAGAAAATCCTAAATTCCAACATTTTGTGACGACATAAGCTGACGGCATGTCACATAGATGACGACATCATCCCAATGTCGTCAGCTGAAGAATTCAGCATTTTTCAAACGGTTTTGAAGGGGTATTTTGGTACTTTCCCTTCACCCCATATCTCAAGAACCAAACCTTAGGACCTCAACCTAAGATTCAAGATCCCTTAAAATTTCACCGTTAAATTCTAAAATTGATTCAAGAATTAGAATACCCAAACTAAGATCTTCAAGAATCATCCATCAAAAGCACAAATAGTGTCCCAAAATCAAGTGTTCATCCAAAGTTCATAATCTAAGGTATGTGGGGTTTAAAAAAGAACACTCCTTTCGTTCTTGTGCCCAAAATTTGTATGTATTTACGAAGATGCATGATTTTACATGTTTTACTACGAATTTGAAATACAAATTTATATACTATGTTCTTGTTTAAGAGATTATGATATTTTTCAATGCCTAGAAGATAAATTCCATGATTTTGATGTTATTATTATACTTAAAGCAGAAATTTCTAGATTTCCATATAAATTTGCATGTTTATGATAATAAGCACGAATATTGAAATGTTTTGATCAAGTATTGTTATATGGGTCATGGAACCCTCATCGAGATTGATGATTTGAGAATTGATATGCTATATGCACCCTCGTCTTGACTATTTAGAAACAATTTAGAAAGATTTAGCCTTTTGGTCATCATAGAGTTAAAAATCCACTTTACGAAAGAGATTACAGGCTTTATAATTGATTTTCTTATGACATATGAGATTTCTTTAAAGTGGATTTTCTTGAGATTTTTTAGCATAGTACTGGGAGAAGTATTTAGAACCAACTTGGGTACGTTACTACGGTTTTATACCCCAGAACTACATGCCACCGTAGGTTGAGACATTTAGTTCCACTATACGTGAATAACTGAGATAGTGATCACTGAGATGAGATTGTTCTATTCCGATGGCAAGGGTAGAACGGCCTAACCTTATGGGGACAAGTCGTGGGACATCATGGATTCTCACATGGTGTACATATCTATTAGAAGAACCTCCCAGATAGATGTCCCCCACTCTTAAAACAGTTTATAGATTTAAATCTTTAAGATAAAGTATTTACTATGCATAATGAGTTTCAAACTTCATTTATCCTATGAGTTTTGAGAACAGAAACAGAACACAGATTTTAGAACTAAGTGTAATGGCTCACAAGATCTAGATTTTATGCTTTACTATTCATGATTTATATCTTTAGATTTTAGATTTACTCGAGCTATGTGAGTCATTTACGTTTAGTATGCATGATTTATAAATAATGATTATGATATATTGTTTTACTTATTGCATGCACCCCCATATACTCAGTACATCCTCAACGTACCGATCCACATATATTTTTATGTACCACATTGTCTCATAATGTAGGTACAAGTTTTAGTGTGCACATCCAGACTCAGACAGTCGTAGATTCCAGCCAGCAAGATGATGAGTCCTCCTACTTTGGGGACTTCAGTTAGATTTATTTAGGTTGTGTTTTTTCTTATTCATATGTATTGATTAGAGATAGTTGGAGTAGCTTTTCAACTATTTATAGTCAGTATAGTAGAGGATTCACAGACGTCAGATAGAGTCAATCATGAAATTTCAGTTTCTCTTTTCAGACTTTATCAGAATGTAAAAGTTGTATCGGTATTGTATTCTATAGATTTCATTATCTTTATATTTTTGCATAGTAAGTTTAGTCATTTTATACATGTTATTTAGTTGCTTATGAGTTATGCCAGTAGAAGGGTTAGCTTGGGGTCACTTGTGATCCTAAGCACCGTGTGACATCTCGGGACCCATTTTTAGGGCGTTACAAACTTGGTATCAGAGCATAGAGTTTAAGATTCCTAGGGTATCTGTGAAGACGTGTCTAGTAGAGTCTTGCATAACGGTATGGAGAGGTCTGTACTTTTCTTTGAGAGGCTACAAGACATTTAGGAAATATTTCCATTCTTTCAAGTCTCAGATCGTGCTATAGAAAGGTTCTCTAAGAAACTTATACAGATTCTCATCTTACCCTATCCGAGCTAACTCTACCTTATTTTCAAGGTATCAGAAATAGTCAAGTTTAAATCTTTACAGATAGTTCTTTCTTACACAGTCTCCAAAGATAGTTATGGGATTTTAAGCGAGCTAGAAAGAAAGTGTTCATCCAAAGTTCATAATCTAATGTATGTGGGGTTTGAACAAGAACACTCTTTTTGTTCTTGTGCCCAAGATTTGTATGTATTTACGAAGATACATTATTTTACATATTTTACTATGAATTTGAAATATTAATTTATATACTATGTTGTTCAAGAGATAATGATATTTTTCAATGCCTAGAAGATAAAATCCATGACTTTGATGTTATTATTATACTTAAAGCTGAAATTTCCAGATTTTTCATATAAATTATGCATGTTTATGATAATAAGCACGAATCTTGAAATGTTTTTGGATCAAGTATTATTATATGGGTCATGGAACCCTCATCGAGATTGATGTTTTGAGAAGTGATATGCTATATGCACCTTCGTCTTGACTATTTAGAAATAATTTAGAAAGATTTGACCTTTTGGTCATCATAGAGTTAAAAATTCACTTTATGAAAGAGCTTACAGGCTTTATAATTGATTTTCTTATGACATATGAGATTTTTTTAAAGTGAATTTTCTTGAGAATTTTTAGCATAGTATTGAGAGAAGTATTTAGCACCGAGTTGGGTACGTTACTATGATTTCATACCCTAGAACTACGTGCCACCGTATGTTGAGATATTTAGTTCCACTATACGTGGATAACTGACATAGTGATCACTGAGATAACATGGTTCTATTTCGATGACAAGGGTAGAACGGCCCTAACTTTATGAAGGCAAGTCATGGGACATCATGGATGCTTATATGGTGTACATGTCAGTTAGAAGAACCTCCCAAATAGATGTCCCCCATTCTTAAAATAGTTTATAGATTTAAAGTTTAAGATAAAGTATTTACTATGCATAATGAGTTTTAGACTTCATTTAGCCTATGAGTTTTGAGAACAAAAATAAAACACAGATTTTAGAACTAAGTGTAATGGCTCACAAGATCTGGATTTTATGCTTTACTATTCATGATTTATATCTTCATATTTTTTATTTACTTGAGCTATGTGAGTCATTTACATTTAGTATGCATGATTTATAAATGATTATTATGAGATATTATTTTACTTTTTGCATGCACCCCCATATACTCAGTACATCCTCAAAGTACTGATCCACATATATGTCTATGTGCTACATTGTATCATAATGTAGGTAAAAGTTTTAATGTGCATATCCAGACTAAGACAGTCGCAGATTCCAGCCAGCAAGATGATGAGTTCTCCTACTTTAGGGACTTCAGTTAGATTTATTTATGTTTTGTCTTTTTTTTATTCATATGTATTGATTAGCGCTAGTAGGAGTAGCTTTCGAACTATTTGTAGTCAGTATAGTAGAGGTTTCACAGACGTCAGATAGAGTTAGTCATGAAATTTCAGTTCCTCTTTTCAGAATTTATCAGAATGTAAAAGTTGTATCAGTATTGTATTTTACAAATTTCATTATCTTTATATTTCCGTGTAGTAAGTTTAGTCATTTTATACATGTTATTCAGTTGCTTATGATTTATGCCAGTAGAAGGGTTATCTTGGGGTGACTTGTGACCCTAAGCACCGTGTGACCTCTCGGGACCCATTTTCGGGGTGTTATAGTTAGCAATGACTGCTTGGGCTAACACCTGAAAGGCAGCTCAAAACTCAGCATGAGACACATTCTAATTCAAGGGATCGGCCGATTGAGGCGGCTGATCGACATTTCTTCGGGCATTAGCTCTTCGGGGAGGCATTTTCTGTAATAAAAAAGCATGAATTAATAGCGGATAAAGACAGTTGTAGGAACGATAGAATCTGAAATAAAGAGATGACTTTTTTATAAAACACCCCATAGCCTCTTACTCATAGATGTGGCGCGCTTCACGTCGATGATCAAGACTCTAAGTAACGCGGCTTGTCAGACTCCCTAGGACTCCTTAAACCTTAGGCTCTGATACCAAGTTTGTAAGGCCCTAAAATCTTATCCCAAGATGTCACACGGTGCTTAAGGCTATAAGTATCCCTAAACTAACAACCCTTTGAGCCTGCTACTACTCTCAACACTTGCTTGCTACTACTCGCAACACTTACTTTAGGACAATTATAGCAAAACAAGCATACTATCATAGCATATCTCAACTGAAATAACAAAAGAATACTGTCTGAATAGCAACATACTAAAAAGTCTAAAACATCATTGATAGTCTAGTCTGACAAAGCCTCTACTACTCAAACTAGAGAGCCATTGGGACAGACCCCCAACTGACTCAAACTGATCGAAGAGTAATGCTAAAAACACTATGAAAGTGGAAAAACTATAGATATAGGTCCTCGAACCATGAGTACTCACCAAAGATGAAGATGTAGATGAGATGCTTGAAGATCACTGTCGTTGCTGAGAATGAGCACTTGAACCTACATTATGAGACAATGTAGCACACAAACGTATTTTTAGATCATTACTTCGAAGATGTACTGAGTATATGGGGGTGTATGAAATACTTAAACAACAATGTCCTCAATCTTTATAAAATCATGCATGCTTATATAACTAACTCACATAGCTTGAATAATCTCAAAGGAATGTATGTCTCATAAATTATGAATAATGGAACACATAGTATAAATCTCGTGAGTCAAGATACAATTTCTGAAAACTGTAGTTCTATTCCCTTCTCAAAACATATAGACTAAGTGGTAAAGTTCTCGCCTCTGCATCTGAGAGCTAAGACTGGAATTTTTAAATGAAATCTAAAGTAACACATCAATTAAATAAGTTTGTGACCCTTTACACAGAGTATCTAAAAATCTTTACTTTGAAAACTAATTATTTACTCTTACTAATAGGGAAAACTACTTTCTTCAAGGGGAAATTTATACTTGAAGGTACTCTAAAAATCTTACTCTTAGGGAAAGATACTCAAAAGCTATTTATTTACTTTTACTAGTATGGAGGTTCTCTTAACCGACATAAACCATGCGAGCTACATGGAGTCCAACATCTTGTCCTCCTAAGGAATAAAACTCATGTTGGGGAGAGGAGTCATACTTTTGTCAGGGAGTATAACCCCAACTTAGTGATCACTATCTCGGCCTTGGACCCATAAACCTCAATCCTACGATGGCACGTAGTTCTAGGGTATGAAACCGTAGTAACTTACCCAACTCAGTGCTAAATACTGCTCCCTTTAGTTAGCTACGCTCATCTCATAGAAATCCACTTTAAAGTAATCTCATGGTTCATAAAGAACCTAAATATAAAATCTGTAATCTCATTTAGTAAAGTGGATTTCAAAGCTACTATGACCATCAAGGTCAAAAACTTTCTCAATAATCTCAAAATAATCAAATCATGTGTTTTTATAGCACAAAAGTTCATAAAATTGAAATTTCAAGTAGGGCTTAAAGACCCATAATTCAATCTCAAGTTAAGGCGCATTAAAATGCATACTAGATATCATAAAGATTCATAAATCATATAGAAATCTGGAAATTTTCAGCAATATGCATTGTAATCTCAACATACTTATGTACTTCAATTTCTAAAACACTGAAACCATCATAACCTTAAGAAATAATAACATAGGGTATAAACCCATACTTCAATTTCATAAGAAAACATGTAAAACCATAAATCCTTGTAATTAAAACAACTTTTGGGCACAAGGACGAAAGGAGTGTCCTTGTTCAAACCCCGCATACCTTGGATTAGAAGCTTTGGATGATCTCTAGATTTTGGGACTCTATTCGTACTCTTGAATGAGGGTTCTTGAAGCCTTTGACTTGGGAACCTTGAATCTTGACTCAATTTAGAAAATCTATGGTGAACCCTTGAGATTCTTGGAATAGGATTTTGGATGCTTAGGGTTTTTGGTTGAGGAAAATCTTGTGAAAAGTCTCATATGATGCTTGTAGTGACCTTAATTCTGATGTTTGTACAGTTTAAGAGGCTTGGAAAAAGTCCAAATGCCCTTTTTAACTTTTGTACGAAGCTGAAAAAATTCAACTGGAAACCCGACTTTATGGGCCACCGCGATGCGCCACTATCGTGGTGGCTCACTAAAAATTGACAAATAGAAATTTGGGAGTCACCGCGATGCGGAGCCATCGCATTGTCCCACTGGTTGGGACCTGAAACTTCAGCACGATGTGTCACAATCGCGCTAGGCCACTGGAAATTGACTATTGGGAAATTAGGACCCTCCGCGACGCGCCACTATCGCGGAGTTCCACTAGAATTTGACAATTGTTAAATAGACCCTCTCCGCGATGTGCCAAATACTAAAATGACGGTGTTTTACGACTAGAACTTAAATTAGCCATAACTTCTTGCCCGATTATTGGATTTGGGCGGATCTTATATCGTTGGAAAGCTAAATAAACTTTCCACATGATAAAAAGTTAAAATTAGGGAAACTCTATATGGTTTAAATGTTACTCACTTAGGAAGTCATTCCTTAACCTTCTAGATACAGAATTAGGCTTAAGGAAAAGTTTGGGGTATTACAACTGTGTTATGATATTCTTATGACTGTTAGACTTGACTATTCAGTTAGATTAGGGTGGTTTTCTTGAGTACAAGTGGTGTGATTTTTTAAATGATTGACATGGTGTTACTTTTCACCACTTTGAATTAGAGTCGGTCGATGATGCTTGCTGAGTATACATAGTTCCGTACTCACCCTTGCTTTTTTTCTTCACCTAACAAGAAGGTACCGATCTGACGACCTCTAGGCACTGACTTCTGTGGTATCTTTGGTGTTTGCATCTTTCGAGATTCGAGGTAGATGTTATTGATTTCCTAGACTACTGAAATCTCCTTCATTTTTATCTTTATGCATTCTCCACAATTTAAGATACTCAAATATTTCTTTGATTTTTGTATTTGCTGGCTTGTATTAGTGACTACCAGATCTGGGAGTATTTATGTTTTGATTATGACTATGCTACTTTTTTAATACATTGGAGATCATTTAATTTTATTCTATTCTTATCTTCTTTCGATTTTATGCATCTGGACTTTATATTTGGAATTGAGCTTTGGCTTACCTATCACAAAGGGTTGGATAGGTGCCATCACGATCCCGAAGTTGGGACGTGATATCGTGTAATTTTTATTTGCACTAATGGTGCATACTAGTTAATCTCTTAAATATGTATAGACCCCTTTAAAATGTTCTCATAAGCTCGATGTGATACATTATAAGATTTTAAAATGATACAACAAATTGTGTGTCTCTTTTATTTGTTTAACCACTATATTTTCAAAGCTTATTAACTACTAAGATTCAAGCTAAAAAATTATGTTAGTAAAATGTATATGCGGAAATATATCTCTTACAAACAAATGTATTTGATTACTTAATTTTGTAGATTATATGCATCTTATCCTCATAACATCATCATTTTCTCTAACTTTGTGACTTCAATTATGTCAATAAATATATATGCGAAAATATATCTCTTACAACCAAATGTATTTAATTACTTGATTATGGCGATTCTATGCATCTCATTCTCACATCATTCTCACAACATCATCGATCAATTTAACTTTTTGACTTCAGTATTAAATAGTATGAAAGAGGGATTAGAACCATTGGATTTTTAAACTCAACCTCAATGCCACCATACTTTTGGAGCCAATCTACATTCTCAAACACTCAATCGGCATGGATATAGATTTTGTCTATTGCACCAAGAAAATTGACATTCTCTTCTAGAAAGTTGTTCCAATCCCAAAATCATCAACATAAAATTAAAAATTCACAATTTTGGAAATATACACACGAGCACCATGTACTTTGTCATATATAGATAAAATAGTATAGAAGTTTCCCAGAATTAGCCAAGTCTCTTTCAAAGTGAGTGAATGATTCTCAGAGTATCCCATAGATCCTTCTTTTCCACTATAATGTGTAGTCCATAACTAAACCTGATAGAGCAGATTGATAGTCTTTTCATTTATAATTTGATAATGAATAAATTGAATAGTGGATGAAAAATGTCACAACTTAAGGCCAAATGCAAGTTGAATGTTGAATATTTTTTAGGCTGAAAATGAATTGCATACTTAAAAAAGTTTGATCTGATTGTTGTTGCATTTTGAGGGGATTCTGTTGCACTTCTTGGCCAAATATTTGTTTTCATGGTTGTTACATTTCGAACAGATATGAGGGCAAGTAGTTTCTACATTTTGAGCATATTATATGTCTCATTTGAAGCAAATGACTATTGCGTTTGGGAAGATTTGAGGTTGAATAGTTGTTGTATTTTGTATGAGTTTTGAGTAAATTTGTGGCTGCATTTTTAGCCAATTGTTGCTGCGGATGGATGCAAACTGCTACTATACTGGTTGTCAATTTTTATGCCAAACATTGCTATATTTTATGGGTAAACAACATAAATCCCAACACTTTGCTACCTAATTACCCTCTCTTCCAATTTTTATATTAATTACATGATATTCTAGATATGATACATTATTTAACCTCCCAATACATAAGTTTATGATACATTACTAACCAATTAGTTGGATATAAAAAAAGAAAAAATGGTAATAGTGCCTACAATTGAGGAATTAACACACTCAATTTAAGATTTTTTCGTTTAATTACATAAAATCTGCAACAACTTCATTATTTGAAATTTGAATAATCAAATCAATCTGCATTAATCATAATCTTACAAAACTAATTTCTTCTCCAATCGTTCATTCCTTGTTCATCGTAACATATCTCATTCCCTGCGCTCAGAAAAAAATTGAGCATTCTATAAGAATCTGATGTATCAGGCGAATCCCATATCACATATATATATATATATATATCTTTCTATGTATCAGAAAATGAATTTAAACTTAATTTCTTTATATTTATGTATCAGAATAAGAAATATATATTGAATGTATCAGAAATCATTGATTACCTCTGTCAGAAATAGTTTTATGTATCAGAATGCATGTAATATCTCTGTTAAAAAAATATCTATGTATCAGAAATAATATTTATAGTTTCGTTTATTTCATTATACATTATGATACATAAATAGAATGTATATGAATGGAATTTATCAATCTGATACATAAAAATCATACCTTTGGCAATGAGTCTCTTTTCACAACTTTTTTTTTCTCCTTACAACATCAACAACAGACTTATGAAGAAGTACGTTAATGGAGGTTGTTTGTGAAATTTTTCTGGCAGCCAATGGCCATAACACACATACTACGACTCTTTTTGGGTCTCTTTTCACAACTTTTTATTTTCTCTTTGCAACATCAACAACATACTTATGAAGAAGCACGTTAATGGAGGTTGTTTGTGAAATTTTACTGGCGGCCAATGGCCATAACACAGATACAATGACTTTTTTTTTCTTATTTTTGAAACTTTGTCAATGAGAGTTAATTGCAGATGAATTTATTGCTAACTTTTAGTACTTACCTAATGATTAATGATTTAATAGCCATGTTTTCTAAGAAAAACAGAATTTTCCTTAATCTACAACAATGTCAACGTGATTTAGGGAGAAAAAAATAGGAATTGTGTGTTATGTATCAGATAAAAAACTTATTTAGAGATTAAAAAATAGGAGTTGTGTGTTATGTATTAGATAAAAAACTTACTTAGAGATTTAGAAATTAGTTTAGTGGGATGGGATTTTAAGTAATATAGGATACTTAAGGTGTTGTTTTATGTAATATATCCATATTTTTTATCATTTGCTATTGTGTTTTGGGCCATAAGTTGCTGCAATTTTTGGGTTAAGTATGTACCTCGACCTCAATAACATAGTACATCCACATCTTTGTCTCACGAGACTCCATCACTCCCTTCAATATGTTTAAGCCAAGGCCTTGGATTAAATCTACCACCTCCAGAATTGGCACATAGTTGAACACACACAAAAGAAATCATGAAAATGCACACATAAAAATATAATTGGAAAAATCACAAAAATATACAACTTAAGGGTCTATATTATAAAATATACCAGTATTATTTTTTATTTACAAAATATGATTTTTATTTAAAAAATCTATCAACTATTCAGGTGTCAGTTTATATTGAAAACTCTAAGCATTTTCTCACATTCTTCTTCTTTCTTATACAAGAAAATACAAAAAAAATAAAATAAAATAATTATGCCCACATCACTCACTAATGATCCAAGGAAACTATATTATCATAATCTCTCTCTTTTTCCTTTCTCCTAAAAAAATTTTCGACTACAACACTAGTCATTGGTCGATGGCTTTTCAAGATTTCGGTAATATCACCACCATCAACTCACCATTTTCGACATATTTCATATTCATTGAAAGAATTCAAGTTTTTCTCAAGTTTATGAAGGGAATTTTCTTCTCATTGAGGAAAAATATTTGATTTTTTTTCTATTTTGGTGTTGGAATTTCTATATTCTTGATAACTTCTTTTCTTCTTGTGTGGATATGGTGATGGTAGTGGATATGGTGGTGTATAGTGGAGGAAACCGATATGGTGGCGACGGTGACGGATATGATTGTCGATGGAGATTTTAGGGGGTTTTTCCAATGTTTGTTGTTATGATTGTTCTTCGACTTCTACGGTGTTGAAAAGGGAGCGGCCGACTAGATTGAATCTTTCAATAGTTTCGATGAGTTTTGGAAATTTTTTGATGACATCGGTGGGGAAAGGATATCAATGATTTTATGGTGCATGAATTGTATAAAATTAGTGTATCAATACTTTTATAGTGTATGAATTGTATAGAAATTGGGGTATTAACAGTTTTATATGGTGTCTAAATTGTATAAAAATTGGAGTATCCAATAATTTTATGGTGTCTGAAATAGTTAGAATTTGATGTGTCAATAATTTTATAGTGTCTGAACTATATAGAGATTAGTGTATCAACAATGTTATGGTGTCTGAAATAGTTTGAAATTGATGTATTAATAATTTTATGGTGTTTGAACTATCTAAAAATTGGTGTATCAATAATAACAATTTTATAGTGTTTGAAATATATAGAAATTGTTATATCAATAATTTTATGGTATCTAAAATATATAAAAATTGGTGTAGAAATTAATGTATCAATAATTTTATGGTGTCTGATCTATATAGAAATATGTGTATCAAATCAATTGAGAATTTACTATCATTAATGGTGTTTTCGCCTAAACAATATTTAAAATTAATGTTAATTGCATTAAATAAATTGTAATGCCCCGAATCTGGTACCCGATACGCTACACGGTACTCATGAACCCGAAGGATCACAAGCTAACCCATGATTGATATTTATACCTGTATACTGCATAATATACTGTATAAATGCGGAAATAGTAGGCTGAAACATGCCATAAGGTTCAAAACTGAAACGTAACTGATAAAACATAACATCTGAATGGGGTATGGAATACCCAAAACAACTGAAATAAACTGTCTAAACATGACAGTCTGAAAAGCCTCTAACTGACTGAATTGTCTGAAGAAGGAGTTGATGAGACATGTCCCCAAGTAACTCCGACTACTGAAATAACTAAGTACTGAAATAATGAAATAACTAATCATATCATCCTCGAAGAAAGAGGATTCACTGTTGACTGACTGCTGATATCAGGAATCTACTAATGCTCTGGAGCTTGTGCGTCTGAACCTATGGTATAAAACATCATATTGTAAATGCATCGATAAGATTAAATGTACTGGTATGCATATGAGGTAGGTTAAATGCAAAGGGTCCACATGCATAAACTATACTAACTGACTGGATAACATGAACGTGAGAATACATGCATTAATACATAATAACTGTAACTGAGTTCATGATAATACTGTCTACTGAGTTTGAATACTAATAATATGAATTACTGATAATTTTATAACAAAAATAACTGATACTGAGTGACTGTATCTGACAGTCTAGGTTCTGATGGAACTAACTAAGTTTTATACTGTTCTAAGTTGACTGTATCTCACAGTCCTGAATTCTGTAGAACTATCTAAGTTCTATTACTGAGACTGAATGACTGTATCTGACAGTACTAAATTTTGTAACAGAAACTGTGGGAAGTAGTCATCTAATGGGCATGCCTCGAATAATGTAATATAGATGAGTTGGGGTCCAATCTATAACCCCAATTAGAAGGGTGTCAATAACGCGCCACTGGTACGGACAATCTGGGAGTAACCCTTTTAAAACAGGTAAATCTAGTGAGAACGGTGGGACACCTCATATAACAGGTTAAGCCACCTCATCTACCCTCATATAGCAAGCTATGATGTCTCAACCTATGCTGGCTACGTAGTTCTGGAACGCAAGGATTGCTTCTAAGAATCACACCCTCATATAACAGGCGAGTTTCCATTCTTGAGTTCACTCGGTGCTAATTCCTACTCCCATCTGAATAGACACTGAACATAAACTACTGAACTGGACTGAATTAACTGAATTTCATTATTTGACGGAATAGTACTGAGATCACTCGATTACTGAGCTTTCCTGAGTCACGTGACTGACTGAATTCTATGGATCATGGCTTGACTGAGGATATCGTGAAAAAATGAAACTAACTCTAGGCAAATATCTATATTTTTTCTGGGTACAAGTACCCCCAGGACTCGATGGAAGGAAAATGACAAAGCATGACTTTCTTGAATACATGATCACATCAACAATCCATAATATAATAAGTTAGAGAATTTATAAAGTACAAGTTCTAAAGCACCACAACGGCCACACATATATTCATAATTCATTAACTAAGACATTTCATCAAACACTTGACATGCATGAACTTGTACATGAATGGGAATTTCATATTATTATACTAGTATGGCACTTTTCCTTCACATGGGCATTTAATCAAACACATGGGGAGCATGCTTTGGTTATACAATCATCAACACATCTAATAATCATGGATACATCAATCAACTTGTAGATTGAAGGGGGTTTATCATAGTTGTTATAAAAATCTTCACATACTAGGGTCAATCATTGGAATATATAATTTAAAGTATGAATCAAAACCACACAACACCATGAACATGAATTTTAATTCAATTTAAATCATGAACATTCACAAATGCCCAAATCTTGGATTTTGAAAAGAGATTCTTGACCTTCATGGGTGAAAGAGACCCATGAATCAACACATGACATACCTGGGTTGTGAGTTTCTTGAAATCCTTGAAATTGAAGAACTTGAATCTCTTAGTTTCTTGAAGAAGGATTTGAATCTTGTTCTTTGGGATTGATCTTAGAGAGAAAACCATAATTTGATGTTGTAGAAGAAAAATGAACTTATGAGCCTTGGTCTGATATAATTAGGGGTTAAAACGGGTGGAAAAAGACCCAAATAACCTTTTAAAATAACTGAATAGGATATACGATGATAGGTGCGATGGTCCGTTGTTGGGTCGGTGGTCTGTCGGTCCTAAACGTCGCACCTGGGCAGAATAGGGGTTTATTGCCTCTACTGCGAAGACTTGGGCGACGGTCCATCACTAACTCGATGGTTCATCGGCCTGGGCCGTTGCTCTTAAGTAGACTATGGTATCACTTTCTCGCTGCGATGGCTTAGGCGACGGTCCGTCGGCTCTCACCGTCGCACCTGGGCAGTTTGACTGCTTTCTGTATTTCGGCCATAGCTTTCTCTTCCGATGTCGGATTTTGACGAAATTGGTATCTATGGAAAGCTCATTCAATTTCCCACTCAACAAAAAGTGAAAATCTTAGAAATTCTATGTGTATAATAGTGGATTCATCTTTCAAAGTAAGTTTCTAACATTCTTGAGATGATTTCAAGCTAGGTAGAAGTACGGGGTATTACAATATCTCTCCCTTGAGAACATTCATCTTCGAATGAGACTGAGAGAGGGGAGAAGATAAACTAATGTACATACTGAACATGAACAACTGAAACATGATCTCATGGCTGACATGACTGATAACTGAATATAACATAATGGACACGTAAATCTGATTCATGTATAACTGATTCATCAATGCACGACTGAGTGTTCTGATGAGCCGAGGTTCTCACAATGAGAATGCATGTCTAATGCATGATTATATAACTAAACTGACATATGAATGCATGACTGAATATGCAAAGGTATTTAATACCAAGTTTATAATGGGATTCTGAACATGAAATGGATACCAAGCTTGTAACTGAAACCTGAACATGAAATTGAGAAGCTTAAGGATAACTGTTACCTTGAGATTGATCTGAGTTGGTGGAGAAGAGGTGAGGATACTTGGTACGCATGTCTGCTTTTGCTTCCCAAGTATCTCTCTCAACAGACTGATTTTGCCAAAGAACTTTGACTAGAGGGACTTCTTTATTCCTCAGTCTACGAGTCTGATAGTCTAGGATTTTAACTGGATTCTCTTCATAAGAGAGGCTATTCTGAACATCTATGCTCTAAATAGGGACTACAACTGCTGGGTCACCTATGCACTTCTTGAGCAAAGAGACATGGAAAACTGGATGAACTGAGGCTAGATCTCAAGACAATTTGAGCTCATAGGCTACCTAGCCAAAACGACTGAGAATTTTGAAGGGAGCAACATATAGGGGACTAAGCTTTCCCTTCTTACCAAACTGCTTCACTCCCTTCATGGGAGAGATCTTTATATAGACATAATCACCAATCTCAAACTCGAGAATCTTTCTGCGCACATCTGCTTAAGACTTCTGTCGGCTCTGAGCAGCCCGGAGTCTTTCTCTGATCAACTGAACTTTCTCCAAGGCATCGAATACTAAGTCAGGAACTATAACTGAGGCCTCACTAACTTCAAACCAACCGACTGGAGATCTTCATATCCTACCATAAAAAGCTTCGAATAGAGCCATCCGAATGCTGGAATGATAACTATTGTTGTATGCAAACTCAATCAAAGGCAAGTGGTCATCCCAATTGCCCTTAAAATCAATTGCACATGCCCTTATCATATCTTCTAAAGTTTGAATGGTCCTTTCTGCTTGACCATCTGTCTGAGGATGAAAAGTCGTACTAAGATGAACTTGGGTACCAAGACCCTTTTGGAATGCTTTCCAGAAATAAGAGATAAACTGGTAGCTCTGTCTGAGAAGATAGATAGCGGAACACCGTGTAATCTGACCAAATCTCTGATATAGAGTTTGTCATAATCCTCAGCTGAGTAAGAGGTATGGACTAGAAAAAAATGAGCTAATTTGGTCATCCTATCTACAATGACCCAGACTGAATCATGCTGGCAATGAGTACGAGGCAAACCTATCATGAAGTCCATGTTAACTTCTTTCCACTTCCAAGTAGGAATACTGAACTCCTGCATAGGACAGTTAGGCTTCTGATGCTCTATCTTAACCTGCTGATATGTAGAGCACTTAGCCAAAAACTTTGCAATATCTCTCTTCATCCCACTCCACCAATAGATATCCCACAAGTCGCGGTACATCTTTGTGTCCCATGGATGAATATAGTAGCGCGCACTATATGATTCTGTAAGAATTCACTGCCTTAAGTCATCTACACCTGACCTTGACAACGGAGAACACCATCTCCCCCTTAGGAGAAAACCTCTACTTTCTGATCCTTGACTGACTCTTTTAACTTGACAAGGCTGGGATCTCTATCTTGCTTTTCATTCACCTCGGAAACTAGAGATGATTTTGAGCTACTCTGAACCCATATGTCACCCTCCTCTGTATCGACTAAGCGAACACCTAGTCTGGCAAGCTGATGGACTTTCTGAGCTAGCTTTTTCTTACTGTCCTCGACATGAGCAACATTACCCATAGACAGTTTACTAATAGCGTCGGCCACTACATTGGCCTTTCTTGGATGATAAAGGACACTCATGTCCTAATCTTTCAAGAGCTTTAACCACATTCTCTGACGAAGATTGAGATCTTTTTGAGAAAAGACATACTGAAGGCATTTATGATCAGTGAATATATCTACATGAACTCCATATAGATGATGCCTCCAAATCTTCAAGGCAAATTCTATGGCTGCTAACTCAAGATCATAAGTAGGATAATTCTTCTCATGGGGTTTAACCTGTCTGGAGGAGTAGGCTATGACCTTACCATGCTGCATGAGTACACAACCCAAACCTACTCTGGATGCATCACAATACACTACGAACCCATCAGAACCATCTGGAAGAGCTAAAACTGGAGATAAAGTGAGTCGAGTCTTCTACTCCTGAAAACTCTTCTTGCAAGGATCTGACCACTGAAATTTGACTTTTTTCTGAGTCAATCTAGACATAGGGGATGCAATAGAAGAAAATCCCTCAACAAACCATCTATAATAGCCATCCAAACCCAAGAAACTCCTGATATCTGATGGAGAGACAGTTCTGGGCCAGTTTCTTACTGCTTCGATCTTTTGAGGATCAACCCTAATGCCATCACCAAAAATAATATGACCAAGAAATTCCACTGACCATAGCGAAAATTCGGACTTACTGAATTTGGCGAATATTTGATGGTCTCTGAGGGTCTGAAGTACAATTTTGAGATCGTCTGTATAATCATGCTCACTACGGGAATAGATCAGAATATCATCTATAAATACTATGACGAACATGTCCAAGTATTGCATGAACACACGGTTCATCAAGTCCATGAAAGCTACTCGGGCATTTGTAAGACCAAAGGGCATGACTAGGAATTCAAAGTGACCATACCGAGTACAGAAGGCTATTTTTGGAATATCACATTCTCTGACTCTGAGCTGATGATAGCCAGATCTGAGGTCTATCTTAGAGAAATAGCTAGCACCTTGAAGTTGGTCAAACAAGTCATCAATTCTGGGAAGAGGATACTTGTTCTTGACTGTGACTTTATTGAGCTGACAGTAATCAATACACATTCTTAGAGAACTATCTTTATTACGCACGAATAAAATTGGTGCACCCCACAGGGACACACTAGGCCTGATGAATCTCTTATCTAAGAGATCTTTCAACTGCTCTTTCAGTTCTTTGAGTTTTGCTGGTGTCATTATGTATGGAAGAATAGATATAGGCTGAGTATCTGGAAGAAGATCAATGCCGAAGTCTATTTCCCTTTTGGGAGGAATTCCTGGAAGATCTTCGGGAATGACATCTGAATATTCATTCATAACTGGGATTGAATCAAGACTGGGAGTTTCAGAACTGGTGTCTTTAACTCGAACAAGATGATAGACACATCCTTTAGATATTATTTTCCTTGCCCAAAGGTAGGAAATAAGCTGACCTCTGAACACTGAAGTATTACCCCTCCACTCTAGGACAGCTTCATTTGAAAACTGAAACTGGACAATTCTATTTCTGTAGTTGACTGTGGCATATTAGGAATGAAGCCAATCCATGCTGAGAATGACATCAAAATCAGTCATCTCTAATTCGACTAAGTCTGTTGAAGTGACTTTCTGAAATATCATAACCGGGTAGTTCCTCTATACTCGTCGGGCTATGATGGTTTTACCCACTAGGGTAGAGACTGAAAAGGGCTCTGCTAGAATTTTGGGACTAACTCCAAAATCAACTGCTATATAGGGAGTAACAAAAGACAATTAATCTCCTAGATCTATCAAAGTGTAAACATGCACATGAAAGATCTGTAATGTACCAGTAACCACATCAGGAGAATTTTCCTGATCTTACCAGGACTGAAGAGCATAAAGTCTATTTTGGCGTTGCCCACTAGTAGCACGAAAAGTGGCACCCTGCTGATTTGGGCGACCAGACTGAGCTGAGGAACAGTATCGCTGACCCTGAGGACCTGTCTGAGAATAGTCTCTGACTCTGTGGCCTAGCTTGCCACATTCAAAACAAATACCACTTCTAGCTCTGCAAATACCCTAATGGTGCTTGCCACAAGTCTGGCAAAGAGGATAGGTGCGAGCACTGCTAACACTGCCCTGAGACTTAGAGCCTGGCGCTCTATCTATGTTACCGTCCCTGAACTTAGGATCTAGAGTGATAGATGAAGAAAGAGATGAAACTGATGACTTAGGATGAAACTAAGAATGGTTTCCTCCTTCTGATTTGGGCTGAGTAAAGTTGAAACTACCTATCCTTGCTCTTTTATTCTGTTTCTCCCTCATCTCAATCGTTTGCTCCTCTATTTGCTGAGCATGAGTTATAAGCCTGGCTAAAGTCATATCACTATTCAACATCGCAGACCTACACTCGTTGACCACACTATTATTCACCCCAGAAATAAACTTACTCATCTTGGCCCTGCTATCTGCAACCACATGAAGGGCATATTTGGCTAATTGAGTAAACTTAAGAGAATACTCTTTCGTCGTCATGTTGCCCTGCCTGAGGTTGATAAATTCAAATACCTTAGCTTCTCTTATCTCTTGGGGAAAGAATCTATCTAAGAATGCGGTGACAAACTCCTCCCACTTGATAGGCCCTGCATCATCTGGCCTTTCTGACTTCCACTATTTTAACCAAGTGTGAGCAATATTCTGAAACTGATATGCATCTATATCAGCACTCTCACTAGGATTAACCCCCATGATGTCTATAATCTTCTGAACCTAATCGATGAATTCCTGAGGGTCTTCATCTAACTTAGACCTGGGAAAAGATGGAGGATTCATTCGGGTGAAGTCCCGAATCCTGGCTGCAGCTGAATTGGCCACTAGGTTGGTCGAAATGATAGTTGGTTGTTCATTCTAAGAAGCAACTGACTGAGCAAGAGTAGTGAATGCAGATCTGAACTCTGCTTGAGAAACATGTTCGCCCAAAGATTCTTTGGGCTGAGGGGGCCGACTGATTCTCGTTTCTTCTTTTAGAAGGCATGTTCTGTAGAAGAAAGGGAGAAAGATTAGATTGAAGTTTGACTTAAGATTATGCTCACTGGTACGACATGAATATTTGACTTGAGATTATGCTCACTGGTACGACATGAATACTGAAAGAAGGGAAACTGTTCCTAAACATCTCATAGCCTCTTGTACATAAATGTGGCGCACAATAAACCCATGTACAAGACTCTACTAGATGCGGCTTTCAGACTTCCTAGGACTCTATTGAACCTTAGTCTCTAATACCAAGTTTGTAATGCCCCGAATCTGGTACCCGAAATGCTACACAATACTCATGACCCCGAAGGAACACAAGCTAACCCATGACTGATATCTATACCTATATACTACATGATATACTGTATAAATATTGAAATAGTAGGCTGAAACATGCCATAAGGTTCAAAACTGAAATGTAACTGATAAAACATAACATCTAAATGGGGTATAGAATACCCAAAACAACTAAAATAAACTGTCTAAACATGATAGTCTGAAAAGCCTCTAACTAACTGAATTGTCTGAATAAGGAGTTGATGGGATATGTCCCCAACTAGCTCTGACTACTGAAATAATGAAATAACTAATCATATCCTCCTCGAAGGATGAGGACTCATGGCTGACTGACTGCTGATATTTGGAATCTACTAATGATCTGGAGCTCGTGTGTCTGAACCTATGGTATAAAACACTATAGTGCAAATGCGTCAGTACGACTGAATGTACCGGTATGCATGTGAGGTAGGCTGGATGCAAAGAGTTAACATGCATGAACTATACTAACTGACTGGATAACATGAACATGAGAATGCATACATGAATACATAATAACTGTAACTGAGTTCATGATAATACTGTCTACTGAGTCTGAATACTAATAACTGTATAACTGAAATAACTGATACTGGGTGACTGTATCTGACAGTCTAGGTTCTGATGGAACTAACTAAGTTCCGTACTGTTCTGAGTAGACTATATCTGACAGTCCTGAATTCTGTAGAACTATCTGAGTTCTATTACTGAGACTGAATGACTGTATCTGACAGTCCTGAATTCTATAACTGAAATTCTGGGAAGTAGTCATCTAACTGACATGCTCTAAATAATGCAATATAGCTGAGTTGGGGTTCAATCTGTAACCCCAATTGGAAGGGTGTCAATACCGCGCCACTGGTAAGGACAATCTGGGAGTAACCCTCTTATAACAGGTAACTCTAGTGAGAATGGTGGGAACCCTTATATAATAGGTTAATCCACCTCATCTACCCTCATATAGCAGGCTATGATGTCTCAACCTATACTGGCTACGTAGTTTTGGAACACAAGGATTGCTTCGAAGAATCACACCCTTATATAATAGGTGAGTTCCCATCCTTGGGTTCGCTCGGTGCTAATTCCTACTCCCATCTAAATAGACACTGAACATGAACTACTGAATTGAACTGGACTGAATTAACTGAATTCCGTTATCTGACGAAATAGTACTGAGATCACTCGATTACTGAGCTTTCTTGAGTCACATGACTAACTGAATTCTATGGATCATGGCTTGACTGAGGATATCGTGAAATCATGAAACTAACTCTAGGCACACATCTATATTTTTTTTGGGTACAAATACCCCCAGAACTCAATGGAAGGAAACTGACAAAGCATGACTTTCTTGAATACATGATCACATCAACAGTCCATAATATAATAAGTTGGAGAATTTATAAAGTACAAGTTCTAAAGCACCACAATGGCCACACATATATCCATAATTCATTAACTAAGACATTTCATCAAACACTTGACATGCATGAACTTGTGCATGAATGGGGATTTCATATTATTATACTAGTATGGCATTTTTCCTTCACATGGGCATTTAATCAAACACATGGGGAGCATGATTAGATTATACAATCATCAACACATTTAATAATCATGGATACATCAATCAACTTGTAGATTGAAGAGGGGTTATCATAGTTGTTATACAAATCTTCACATAATAGAGTCAATCATTGAAATATGTAATTTAAAGTATCAATCAAAACCACACAACACCATGAACATGAATTTCAATTCAATTTAAATCATGAACATTCACAAATGCCCAAATCTTTTGAAAAGAGATTCTTGAGCTTCATGGGTGAAAGAGACCCGTGAATCAATACATGACATACCTGGGTTGTGAGTTTCTTGAAGTCCTTGGACTTGAAGAACTTAAATCTCTTAGTTTCTTGAAGAAGGATTTGAATCTTGTTCTTGGGGATTGTTCTTAGAAAGAAAACCCTAATTTGATGGTGTAGAAGGATAATGAACTTATGAGCCTTGGTCTGATATAATTAAGGGTTAAACGGATGGAAAAAAACCCAAATACCCTTTTAAATACGACTTTAAAATAACTGAATGGGGTATGCGAGATGGGTGCGATGGTCCGTCGTTGGGTCGACGGTCCGTCGGTCTTGATCGTCACACCTGGGCAGAATAGGGGTTCACTGCCTCTACTGCGACGGCTTGGGCGATGGTTCGTCGCTAGCTCGATGGTCCGTCGGCCTGGGTCGTCGCTCTTAGGCAGACTATGGTCTCACTGCCTCGCTACGACAGCTTGGGCGATGGTCCATCGACTCTCACTATCGCACTTGGGCAGTTTGACTGCTTTCTATATTTCGGCCATAACTTTCTCTTTCGATGTCGGATTTTGATGAAATTGGTATCGATGAAAAGTTTATTCAATTTTTCACTCAACAAAAAATGAAAATCTTAGAAATTCCACGTGTATAAAAGTGGATTAATCTTTCAAAGTAAGTTTCTAACATTCTTGAGATGATTTCAAGCTAGGTAGAAGTACGGGGTATTACATAAATTAAATTTAAAAACATAAAAAATATCAAATAAATGTGTTATTTTTTTTGGCATCTTATTTAGTATTTTTTAAAAAACTTAGTTAAACTACAAATTAGGAGAATTTATACGATAAAATATCAACCATTAAGTTGCCCCCTTAAATCATGTTATTTTATTTACCGTCTTTTTTTACATTATTTGATAAAATTTGTTATATTTCTATTGTTATATTTTAAGAAGTAAAAATTGATGGAAGTTTTTATAAGGAAAAAGGCATAAATAACCCCCTGAACTTGTCGCAAAAACTTAATTTAGCACTTTAACTTTATCGGTAATTATTTATCCCCCTAAACAACTTTCGCGTGAATTATATAACACCCCGAAAACGTAACTCCACTCTCACAATGGAGAGTGTAATATACTCGCCCCCAAGTCAACGCCACGTCTTGCTACGTCAAATCCACTTGAAAAAAATTAAAAATAATCCCATAATATATATATATATATATATATATATATATATATATATATATATTAAAAAAAATATTTCTTTTTCACCCCCACCCCCAAGCTTTCTTCTTCATCCTCACAACCCCCGCAACTACTGTTACCCCCCCCCCTCCCGTCTCCCTACAACTCATGGTAAGGTTGCTAACAATGAGAATGTAATATCTGCAATTGGGCGGCTAATGGCGGCAGCGACGCCGACGGAATTGTCCATCGGATTCAAGGGAGGAGAAGGGAGTAATACTTTTACTCAAAATTTTACTAGTATTAGTACTTTGGATTTTGAAAGCCCACAATTTTAGGGAGAAAAATATAACACTTTTGTATTGTGAATTAATGAGTACTAGTCTATATTTGATATTGAATTAAGGATGATATTAGAAATAATTTTGACATTGATTTAAGGATGATATTAGAAAATATTTTATAATTTTTTCATATTTTATTAAAAATATTTTTGATGCACATTTTGTTGGAGTTGGTTGATGATTGTGATGAAGTAAAATGGAGAAAAAGAAGAGAAGGGTGGTGTGAGGAAGAAGAAGAGAGGGGGGTGATGGGGTGTGAGGAAGAAGAAAAATTAGTGGTCGAACATTTAAAGGTGGACTCTTTTTTTTTTACTTTTTTTAATTAAAACACGCTTTATTTTTATTTATTTTTGCCTTATCAGCCCTAAAGTGGGTAATATAATTCATGCGAAAGTTGTTTAGGAGATAAATAATTATCGATAAAGTTAAAATGTAAAAGTAAATTTTGGCGATAAGTTCAAAAGGATATTTATTTCTTTTCCCTTTTTATAATATTAATGCTTAAATTATATATTTATGTGATTTTCAGAACTTTCAAACTGTCAAAATTTACATAGAGCCTAAAAAGATCCCAAGAAAGTAACTGAAATGCCACCAAGCAGCTGAAAATCAGCCCATAAAAAAGTGAGAATGAAGCCCAAGGAGCAGCCATGTTACGTCCAATAAGCGAATGAAGTTTCATGTGGAAAGGGTGATTGTTTAGAAAATGATATTTTGTACTAAGTTTGCCAACTTTTTCCTTGTTTCTTTACGGAAGAAGTACTCTTTTTGTTTCATATATTACTTAGCCTTCATGTTTAAATTAATTATTTTAATTAATTTATAAAACTAAGATAATTTTATTATATTTATTTCTTCATTCTTAGTATTTTAACCACATAAAAAAGAACAAATTAAATTTAAAATTTCAAATGTTTAAGTAAAATATTGCACTTTTAATTAATTTTTTTCTTTAAGAAATGTGTCATATCAACTTACGGCAAGTGATAATATGATATGGAGGGAGTATTATTTTACCCATTCTTTCTATTTTAAAAGTTCTCTAAAATTTTAGTATTTTTTATTTTCATAAAAGTAGGATTTGAATCTCATGCCTTAGGGATAGATTTCCCTATGTAAGAATTTTGTTATTTTGAAAAATCATGATTAACATTATTATTAATTGAAAGTTTCTCTTTTTTACATCTTTATGTGTGACTCTTTGAAATTTATCTTTCAACCTTATGAGAATAATTTTTTAAGAGATAAGATTTACTTTTTAACTTGATACTTTTTGGTTCTAATTTGTAAATTAAAGAAAGTAATTAGTTCCATACATTCAATTACGAATAGATTTCATCTTTATATACACAAATAATATAAAATTATCCAAATTTAATTCAAGATAACATGATCCTATTATTACTAATTTTAAATTCAAGATCCAAAAGTTAATGTTGTTAAACTTTCTAATTCAACACTTAATATTAATTTAAATTTAATTTTTAACAATTCTAATCAAAATTAAGCTTAAATTGTAATTCAATTGAATAATCCAAGGTTCAAGTTAATACAATTCTTAGTTCAAATAATTCTAACTTGATACATCTTCAACATTCACAACTAAACAATGTAATCGATTTAGAATTCAAAATTACAATTCAATTAATTAAAGATTCAAAATTTCAAAAGGTTAATCAATAAAAATCCTTTATTCATAGCAATTCAATGTTCAAAACTAACAATGTAATCAATTTAAGATTTCAAAACTAACAACAAAAGTAACTACATTCAACATTCAATCAAAAATAAATCAGCGAAACCGAAAAATAATAATTATCATAAAAAGTTATATTCACACTCACAAAATTAAATTAAACTAGAAAAATAGATATGCGTTTGATTTACCCTAAAATTAAAATATAAGAAATATACAATATAAAACACGTGATTTATTTACCCTGGATAAACATAAAACACTTTTAGTTTCACTTTATCCTTTGTTTATTTAGGGGTCATTTGTTACGTGGAATAAGGATAATAATTTTAGAATAAAATTTGAGATTAATTTTTTTTATATTTGGTGTGAGGTATTAATTAGTTAATCCTGAATTATTTTACCCCACCATTTGTTACTATCTCAAACCAAAGGTGAGATAAAATAGTCTCGTGGGATATCCATGCTTATCCCATCTCACATTCTACACGAACCCTTTAGGAATCATTTGATAAAGTGAATAAGAATAATACAAAATATAATGTATTAGTAATGTTTACATTAGTGATCCTAGTATTAGTTATGTTAGGATTTTTGTCCTGATTTTCTTACTAAAATTAAGTTATATTTTTCTTGAAAGGAAAATAAAAATAATACCATAATTACTTTTATTTTTTCTGAAAGAAAAAATATAATTCTTTTTGCATATTTTGCTAACCTCTTTCTTGGAGAAATGATTTTGGACCTCTAAAATAGAACACCCCCTTCTCATACCATAACACAAAAACATCCACAATATAGATATTAAAGAGTCTTATTTAGGAAGAAATTTTCTCCCAACAGTTTTATGTTTTCTTTAATATCAATATATTTTCATATGTAGGTCATTTGACCAAATCATATTAATAATATATTTTTTTTATTATAATTTTCTTTGTCATCTTATTTATCGTCTATATATGATTTGCAAGCTATTAGCTTCCAAATGACACCCTTTTAATTTTGAACCCAACAAGTAGTATTAGAGCCTATGATTTAGTGGTCTGATGGCTCAGATTAAGGACATGTTGAGATCGTAGTTGCAACCAATTTGATGATAGTGAAAATATTTTGTCAAAAAAAACTACATGTGGAGACAATTGTCAATCATATTTTTCAATAATCCTACTGTTACATATTTAAAAATAAAGCTCACTTTTAATCCTACAAAGGACTCTAATATTTGTATCCCAAAAGGGCTCATATATTTTTAACCCAAAAAACTTCAATTTTTAAGCATGCCAAGCAGAAGTGATGAAGACTATATGTGAAGAACAAAGATCAAAGATGTGAAGAAGACGGATCAAATGAAAAAAAAAAGGCAAAAATGAGAGATTTGTTAGGATTTTTGCCCTGATTTTCTTACCAAAATTAGGTTAAACTTTTCTTGAAAGGAAAATAAAAGTAATACCATAATTACTTTTATTTTTTCTAAAAGGGAAAATATAATTTCTTTCCATATTTGGCTAGCCTCTTTTTTTGAGGAACGATTTTAGACCTCTATAAATAGAACATCCTCTTCTCATACCATAACACAAAAACACCATAATTTAGTTGTTAAAGAGTCTTCTATAGGGGGAGATTTTCTCCCAACAGTTTTATGTTTTCTTTAATATCAATATATTTTCATATGTAGGTCATTTGATCAAATCATATTAAGTAATAATATATTTTTTATTATAATTTTCTTTATCATCTGATTTATCATCTATATGGTTTGCAAACTATTAGCTTCCGCATGAAGCCCTCTCGATTTCGAACCCAACAAGTTATGCTTGCATTTACAAAAATACCCTCGAGCCTCGACAAATATAATGAAAATGACGTGAAAAATATTTTGAGGGGCTATTTTGTCTTTATCTATGCTAATGCATGTATTAAAGTCCATTGCGTTACTAATACTAAGGTTTTTCCATGTATTAGTTATGCATCACATAATACACAATAGAGTGTATAACTAATGCTTGCATTAGTTATACATAGGTTGAAAAATATGTAGCAAACAAGGTATTAGTAATACACAGAATAAAAAAAAAATAGTAACACACAGAACAAATACATGCATTATTTTTTCTAAAGCATCCTACAAAACGACCCCTTAAAGTATTTTTGGAGACGAGCTTTGGAGATTGTTGTGATCTTTTCCGTTTTATTACTCCCACCATTCATCTTTATTTGTTCGTGTTTGACTTCGCACACCTCCTAAGAAATTATAAATGAAAGTAATTTTACTATATCATGCCTATTAATAATAAGTCATTTGAATGTTTGAAAATGAATAGTATTTAATAATGATAAAATAAATAAAAAATAATAAATTATATCTTATTTTTTAAATCGAACAAGTATTTTAATAAACTGAACAAGTAAAATGAAAGATAAAAGTAGTTTATCTCGAAATTAATAATTCTCAGATTATTAGATACTCCACTATGAATAATGTGATTAAAAAATACTACAACTATGATATAAATTGTACCAAAATTGCTTAATATACCGGAATCAAAATTCAAATAAGTACAGTATATAAATTTCACATCTTATCTCGAAATCATTCTATCCTTTTATCTTGACGATCCCTTAGAGCACATATTTTAGTGTTCTGGTAAACAGAAATCTAAGTACAAAATTGTGAAAATCCTCCTATCAGATAAAAAGTGAATAAACAAAAGAAAATGACAATTAGATAACTAAATTTTTTGTTACTTGTAAGTTGTAAGTTGTAATTAGTCAATCAGCGTAACACTAATCAAAGTATAGAATGAGAAATTAATGTAAGATATATATCCCAAATCTAAAAATTGGAGTACCCTCAACACAACTTCATAACATATATAAACAGAAAAATATGATTATCAAGGTGATATTGGATAATATTCCACTATATATAATCAGAAATTTTATGTTCAAGTTTTATAAATAAAAAAGATTCTAGGTGAGAGTGCTTCCTTCCTTAATAAACCTTACGCATTGCGAATCTAAAATCGAGGACCCAAAACAAATATAAAAAAATGAATAGCTTGATCAAAGAAAGTAATATATTTACAAGTTAATTAAATAGAGGGGAGTTATACATGCAATAAATAGTCAGATATCAAACTAGTATGTTGTAACTATCAATGTATCTTTCAAACAACTTTCAACAATATATATATATATATATATATATATATATATATGTGCAGCTTCTCCTTAAATTTTGTAATTTTTACATCTTATTGACACTGATATATAATATCCTCAACAACTTCATAAAATATATAAGTAGAGATACTATAATTATCTAAAAGCTTTACTCACATAGAATATTTACACCAGATCAATGGATGCATATAACATGTGTTTGAATATATGACTATATATCAGTACTTAACCATAATTAGCTAATGTACAGAATGTACTTTATTATATTAGTTAACCATTGTAAGTCGCATTGACTTGACGTAAACATTCAGTGGATAAGTATTTATCGATTTTGAGGATTGTGATGAGATGGATAATATCACTCTACATTTAACCAAAAATGTTGGATTTGAAATTTAAAAATGATAAAAGTCTAGGGGAGAGCACTTCTCCCCTTTAATGGACCTTAAGTATTATATTCGAATCCAAATTTCAAAAACAGGACCAAAAGCAAATATCGAACAATGATAATTCGAGGAAAGTAACACACTTTACCAGATAATAAGATAGAGGGGCATTATACACATAATAAACAGTCATGAATCAAACTAGTATATTGTATCTTTCAGTGCATGTTTCAAATAACTATCAACAACATATAATATGGAGCTTCTCCTTAAATGTTGCAATTTTTAACATCACATCAATTTAGTTTCCCTCTTTTTCACTTAAGAGATTAGCAACTGAGTCTTACCTGCACGAAATTGATACTTGCACTTTCTACCAAAATGAGACAAAAAAAACATCAGAAAATTTGAGAAAGAAACGCAAAGATAATCTTTCAATGTCACGTAACACATGGGAAAAAAGAAGATCAATACACTGGGAAATAAAATTAAGAAAAATTAGTACAACTTAATTCCCATTTATAAGAAGAGATTATATATAAACTAATTAATTAAGTCCATACAAAAATTGATTCATATCAAAGTTTATTACATATATTGTGCTAAGTGTTCAAAATCCATCTCCGCAAGAAATTAGGATGATTATAAGTAAAACCTAGGAGTACATTTTTACCTTAGAGGTTAAAGAAACAGCTAGACAATTAGCTATCACAACAACTATAGGTGAAATAATTAACACGATAAAGAAATTATCTAGGAGGCATATCAAATACTTATATTTTAATTAACGATGAAAAGAAATCGAAAAGAATTGTTTAATATTAAACAAAAAAATAGCCAGAGAAAAAAAAAAAAAAAAGATAATCAAGAAGAAATCCCCACACCAAGAAAATCTATGAAGGGAATATCCTTCCTTTCCCTTGCTTCTTCTCCATACTGTTGTTGTTGTTGTTCAATGCTTTCCCTAAGCATTTTCTCTAAGGAAAATGTACCATCGGTAATATTCACAACCCTTTCTGTTATGCCGTTAGATTCATTTCTATCAGCATAACTGAAAGGGTTTCGAATAGTAGTACTCCTTCTGTAACTATAATTAGCTCCGCCTCCATGGCTTAAAAAGCTTAAATTATTTTGACATAAAGATTTTTGGTCTATTGAGCTTTCTCTAACCAAATGGCTCCCATTTCTTCTACAAAAGTCATGTGAATTAGAAGAATATGTAGAAGACATTGAGAAAACCCTATCTTTGTTAGGGTTTTGAAATTCAAAGAAGTTGATTTTGGAGCCATAATTACCTTCATGTGTTTTCGTCATATTATTATTGTTGTTGATGTTCCTTCGTCGAAAACCATAGGAGGGTGATTTAGAATCACTTAGAAAATTATCATGTTGTTGTTGGTATAAGCTTCTTTTGCCACAAATCTTGGATTGTTCCCTTTGCTTTCTTGCCATTAGGACATGCCAATGATTCTTCACAGCATTGTCAGTTCTACCTGGAAATAATCTTGAAATTAATGCCCATTTATTGCCATGTATTCTATGAGCAGCAACAAGTCTCTCTTCTTCTTCTTCTGTAAATGGCCTTCTATTAATTCTTGGATCGAGTTGGTTAAACCATCTCAATCTACAACTCTTTCCTGTACAATTCCCAAAAATAAAAAAAATTAGTAATTAATTTTCAAAAGAGAAAAAAATAATTAATGTGTGACTTACTTCTGGAGCAAGATCTTTGCATTTAATTTCGCTTTTAAAACAGTTGAGAAGACACTATCAAGGGAAACTGTTAGACTTCATATGTGTATGATGCTAAAAGATTTTCCATTTTAGCCAAGTTTAAAATAAGGGAAAGTAACTAAACATCAATAAATGTTATCCATCTTCAAAAAAAAAAAAAAAAAAAAACGAAGAGCAAAGTAACAGCAATAATAATAAATGAAATTCTTACATCCAATAGGCTTGAGAATTATTTAATTTGATGTTAAAATTCGCATACTAAGCCAACTTTTGACAATTAAGAAAATACTCAAAAAAATTTCAATAAAGAAAAGTGTTTAAGCTGATTTCTTTCAACAAAACTTAACCCTAATTTTAAAACAGTAGCACCAATCCATAATAATCAAAACACGATCTTTTTCTGATTCAATTTTTTCTTACGACATGATACTCAAACAATTTTTTTGTAATTACGATTCAAGCAAGAAAAAGTAAGCCTATTTATTTCACATGGTCGAGTCAACACATTATTTTTTTCGTTTCTATAAGTTTATAATCCAATACTATTCATGATAGATATCTAAATATATATAACCTGATCTTCCTTGAAGTTTTTCAGCAATAGAGTTCCAATTTTGAGGACCATATTGTTCAACAAGCAGCCTGAGCCTTTCGTCTTCGGCTGGCCGCCAGTGGCCACGTGGACAACTACTACTTCTTGTATCATCACCATAACCACCACCTTCTGCCATGTATATATGTGGTTGAACAAGCTGCCGGAAAACTTATTAGTAATCTTGATCAGATTAAAGAAAATGAATGGAATAAAGATGTGATATATATAGTAGTAGTAGTAGTTGTTAAAAGAAGAGTAAAAGAAAGTGGGTTGGTTTAGAGATATATAGATGACTGATGGGCAGTCACTTTTGTTGGTTTTACACGACAAATTGGGCATTGAGAGGGGAAAAAAAAAATTGTGTACCTGTTGAAAAAAATTAAAAGAAAATGATTATTTTTCCTTTTTTCTATTGAACCTTCATCATCTTATTTCAAAAGAGTTTCCGTGCATAGAAAATTTTACACTATCAGCTAACTTGATCAGGTTACTCAATTATTTACATAAAAATTAAAAAAGAAAAAATTAGATAACCTGCAAAAGCAAGTTCACCTGATAGTGTAAAATATTTTCTACACTCACGATGCACAAAACTTAAATTTATTTCAAAATTCTCACACGTTTTAATCCATAGTTTTACCCTTTTACTTTTTACCTCATCGAGGAGGTGACTTTGAATATATTGTGTAGCATATGCTGAGGCGGACTCCGAAATTGAAAATGCCGGGTGCATCACAATCTTTAATAACATACACATGTCAGTGAGTTACCGTAAATGTATCAAGTGAAATTTTCTGAAAATTAAAGAAAAAGCTATTAAAAAATAGGTTGTAAGTTGTAACTACTAAAATGTTAAAAATTAAAATTTGAAAAAATGAGGAAACCAAATCTAGGTGAACCCACTAAATGTCCTCCCGTGCACCTCAACTCAAATCAACCAATGAAACCACTTTATATTTGTTGCTAGAGTCTACTACAGAGTACAGACATATATGCACATAGTACAAGGGTAAGAAATTTAGAAATGTAACTAATTGGTTATTTTGGTTGTGGAATATTAAATTCTCTTCAAGTACAAAAGAAGCAATTTAGTTAAAGATCCAAAGTTGACGGTGTAAACGATATTACACGATCAGATTACTTGTTACGTAATACATATTAAAATTTATGGATAGTAGAAAAATGGTTTAAACTATGTCCATGTCACCATGTGAGCAGTCCGGTTCATTAAACTTTCCCTACGTGTAAGGTCCGGAGAATGATCAAATTAGAAGAATTTATTGTATTCAGTTTTACCTTATATTTCTACAAGAGACTATTCACAACTTTAACTCGTGACTTCAAAATCACATGACAACAACTTTAGTATTTACTCAAAATTCCCTTATATAATACATTGGGTTAAATTTACTCTTGTTTGCTAATGACGGCTTAGCATGCATTAAATGCCTTGGTATTTCATAAGTTTGTACACAAACAAAAAGGCAAAAAGATCTACATTACAAAAAAGAAGAAAAAGGCAAAAAAAGTTGGGGAGTCGAATATGGAGGTTGTTGAGGGGGTGTAATTTTACATTCATTAATTTCATTTGCTTTAAGGATTCAATTAGTCTTTTCAAATAGAGAATGGAAATGGCTACCTTTAAGAATTCCAAATATTCTGTTAATAATGATTTTAATTAGTTAGGTATAATTAGGCTTTTGCTTCCACCCATAAGTGTTCCAATCTTTTGGAGTGTTTTGTTCATGTTATTATTAATAACTTATTAATTAGATCCATGTGATATAATAACAGACTGGCCTTATCCTCTATTAAATAAATTACTAATAAATAATTTTGATGAAACTGTAACATTAACAATAAGAATAGTAAATATTACTATTAAATAGAAGGGGATAAATATTTTTACTTCTAAATACAAGAAAAGAAAGGACGAAGAAATCATATATAGAGGCAAGAAATTCAAAACCTAGCAAAGTAGTATATATAGTTAATTAAAGAGGGAAAATTGAGAGGATAGGTCACAATATTAACGATAAATATTGGGAACATTCACACTTCACAGAATAATTTTGTTCGCAGATTATAAATTAATTGCACATTTATATATACTTGTTATGTTTTACTGTTTTTTTTTATCCTCGTAATATACTACTAAAATATCCGTGCAATATGTGAAGTGTTGATGGCCATTCATAGTTAATCATATATTATAAGATGAAATAGTATCAAAATATTTGATAGAATTAATTTGCAACAGAAAATATATATAATGTATAATTGTATATTCATGAAACTTCGTTTACCAAGTATCGTTAACGTATAAACAGTAGTAGTTACAATGTCAATTGCATGTCTAGCTATTACAATATTTTCGAAAAGAAAACTGCGACATAGAAAGAGAAAAATTACTTTATATTATTGTCACAACTAGTATTTAAGTAAGGATATATTCAAGCAATAAGATAAGATATACTACTAGAAATTAAGAATTAAATTTTGTAGCTAAATTATAAAACTTCTCGTTAATCCTATTTAGCGAAGAATAATAAAAAATTTAATTGTCTACGAGTAATTTAGCTATGTTTTAGCGACGAAGGTCATAGGTAATTCTTATTTATTTATGTATTTTGCAATGAAAGTTTATTTGCTTACCCTTGATCACAATATTACGTCGTCTTCCTATATTATAATAATTTATATGTCCAAAATCATATATTTATATTTTATATTAATGAAATAATATAAAATACACAAGACTTCGATTTAAAAGAAAAATTCTATGTGTAAACCACATAATATTTCAAATCTATGAATAAAAAATATATTTTACTCATATTAAAGTTTACAAGTCCTTTGAAAAAAACTCGAGGAATTACTTTCATAGAAAAATAGTTCAAAACATTCTAAGGTGGAACAAAGACATGTATAATTTAATTCACTTTCTCATCCACCCAATTATACAAAAATAATAATGATAATAATTTAATTTTTTAAAAAAATTGAACTTCTACTACATGTCTTCTCATCAATGCAGATGGAAAGTCAATCACAAAGTTGAAAGCTTTTTAATTAATCAATTATTTAGAAAATTGATTTCTTAACTGACTCATTAATCTATACCCCACGAAACTAAACACTTCTGATCTTTCTCATCTATAAATATATAATTCGGAGTTAATTAAATTAATTAAATAGCGTATCCATTAACATCAGAAGTTTATCAATCAAACAAGACATCTCCAACGGTGGGTGTTAAATCAATATCTAAAATCATGTTTAACTATTTTGGATTTTTAAATAACTAAGTTAATTCTGTTTGGTTTGTTGATTGCATGTTAGAATTATATATTGATATAGCAGGTATTTCAACTTTTTTTCCCATCTTATTAGTCTATAACGGCTGCCCTTCTACCTATTTATCTTCTTTTCTTTTTCCTAATATATATCCCTGCCCAAATATGTCGGGTCTATTTGATAGGAAGTGAAATGTTTTTGATAGAAAATATTTTTTTAGAAAATAAGCGAGTTTTTTTTTTTTTTTAAATCGTAAGTAAATATAAAAATATTATTTTAAAAGCGTTTATATATAAATCTAACAAAACACTATATGAATGGAATAAGGTGAAGAGCAGCGTTTAGAGGTGGAGAGGTGAGGGTTGGGGACGTTATGTTTGGTGGGTGTATAGAAAGAGACAATGAACTTGGAAAGTCACTTATAGAACTTATCTTCCTTACTTCAAAAGGTTACTTTCCTTATTTTAAAAAATCTATCTTTTTATTGAAAATATTTTAATTAATTAACTACGAAAAAATTGAAAAATACTTTCCTCCGCATACCAAAGACAACGCCAGTGGCTACTTTTACCAATAAGTATTTTTCATCTTGAATTGATCCTAATATAATGATTTCTTTTTTCATTTCGTAGAGGAATGACTAGCAATCGTAGGTTTGTGAGCGACTAATATTGTTCATCACCATTTTAACTATTTTAGCTCTTCATGCCATTTTAATTTGATAGATCAATCGGGGATGATCCATTCATGGCATTGCAATCAAAAGGGGAGTCAGGATTTCAAATAAGGAGGTTCAATATTCAAAGAAAACTAAGTCAAGGGGGGTTTAATACCTACTATAACCACATAAAAAATAATTTTAATCATATATAAATAGTATATTTTTCCGTCGAAGGGGGTTCGGACGAACCCCTAAAGAGGGCTGGCTCCGCCTCTGATTGCAGTAACTTCATCGCTACTGCACCATTTTTCTGGAGCGAAGGACAGGTGCAGAATGTCACTTCTAAATTTATTCTAACTCAATAACTTTGACTCAAGCCTGTTTATATATTTAAAAGATTTACAAAACAAATACAAATAATTATTAACTTAGTTTGAACCCAAAAAAATTACATGAGTTATGGTTTATGGTATAATTACTCTAAACATAAATTTATAAAGTTCAAATTTTAAATTTACATCTGTGCGATAGGAGGCGGATTTAGGATTCGGATTCTTTGGTACCAAAAAAATTGTCAATTGGTACATTTACGGTGCCTGTTTTCTGTTTTAATCAATAATACTTAACAAAAAAAGAAAAAAAAAAGAAAAAAAATGTGCTACTAACTAAGATCAAACCCACAACTTATGACCCACAAGAGTAGCACTCTGTCACTTGCACTAGATAGTAATTTGATATTATTTGTGGCAGATTTAATAATTTACCATATCAGTCTATATATATAGAACAATGCTTAACAAAAAAAAAAAGCAAACCGAGATCGAACCCACAACCTATAATCGATAAAAGTGGTGCTTTGCCACTTGAACTAGATAGTGTATTGGTATTGTTAGTGACATATTTAATATTTTACTAAATCAGTCTATATAGAGAGAGCAATGCTTACCAAAAATATTTGAAAATGATATGTTGGTGCTTTGCCAGTTGAATTATATAGTGCTTTGGTATTGTTGGTGATAGATTTAATATTTTACTATATCAGTTTATATATATAGAGCAATGCTTACCAAAAGTATGACCCAGCAAAAGTGAGGCTTTGCCACTTGCTCTAGATAGTGTTTTGGTATTGTGGGTGACAGATTTAATATCTTACTATATCACTCTCTCTATATATAGCTATATATAGAGAGTTTCCGTCAAAATTTGCGGGTGGCGTGCCACCCTCACGGGACTTAATAGATCCGCCCCTGTGTGCGACACCATGCTATATCTACCGTCGATATCTTGAAGGCACCAAAACTAAATAAACGGGATGTTCTGAATCACGCAAGTTTTTTTTTTCTTTTTTATATAGGTATTTGTTGCATTGTTGCATCTTGTTTCATGGAAACTCAAAAGGCAACTTATTACATAAGCCTTATTCTATGCTGAAGCAGAGTGCAGATCTCTATGGAACCCACTTATTGAGTGAAAATGAATGTATAATATTGTCATTTGTTTGAGTTCATTGTGACAATCAAGCAGCAGTTGGTTTTGTGAATAAACATGTATCTTTACGAGCGTACTAAACATATTGAAGTGATTACTTGTAGTCAACTCGATGACATTTTAACCAAAGTCTCTCTTGGTGTTTTTCAGCATGCTTTTATCCCAAGTTTAGAGTGACATCACCTTTCTACCTTTGGGGAGAATACGAAATTGGATCAATCAGGCCCAGCTAGAGGATCTTTGCTCTACTTTACCTTATTTAATTTTGTTTTTCTCTTATTTTGTGCATATGAGTACATAAATAGCTTTACATTCTAGAGTATGGATATAGAAATCAGTTTCTCATTTTTTTTCATCTTCATTAGAATTCTCTAGAAGTTGTAAAATTAACACATTAAAATATAATCGGTTTAAGTTTTGGTGAGTTAATAATCTACTTATTTATTAACTCAGTCAATTTCAATCAATGTATTTAAATTCAGTCCAACTCACACACCTCTAAAATTCTGCATGTAGAGAACCTTCATTTACAAGTTTTAAAAATTGATGACAATGCTAAGATTATAAAAGAAAAACTAAAATGCAAAAGGGCAAGGCACAACACAAGAAAATACAAATACTGTCAGGGATTTGTGAAAATTTATATTGCTAATTATTTGTTTGGATTGCAAATAATTCCACACAACCAATCAGATGGATGAGTGATTTTGTTGCACCTATAGTGTTATACTTCTATTAATTGGTGTCTTCTATGTGACTGTTAGTTAATTGTTAAGAACACTACTTTATCAGTTTATTGACATATGTTTGCCACCTCATTATCAATTTTCATACTTTTAACTCCACAATCATTGATGGTTATGTGCTGGTATTTAATTGTTGAGTAATTCGTTGGTTTCAAGATAAGTGATGTTTTACGAAATCAAGAAGACGACTATTTTTTTCTTTCAACTTTTTCTTTATTAAAACAAAATAAAGGAGACTTTACGTAACAAAAAAAAAACATTAAAGATCTACTTTCTCTGTCCATTTTTACTTATTTACTTTTTTTATTTTGAAATGTAAAATAATATTTGTCTAGTTTATAAAACTAATAAATAATTTAACTATTTCTAGGCATTTTAACGTTAGCATTAATTATGATTCATTATCTAATGCATTTCATAAAGCATTAAATTTATTATATTCAAAAGATAATATTATAAAATTATTCTTATCATTTACTTTTTCTTAATTCTTGTGCCAATATAAAAATAAATAAGTAAAAATTAATGGGGGAGTACTTTTTTCCAAGACATTTGATTAAGAATAAGTTAGTAAACACAATTTTTTTACTTTTTTTATTTTGGAATCCTTTGGGAAACTCATCACAACCTCTATCACAGCATTTGTCCTTCGGGTGAGCACTCTGTGGTGAGCATTTTGTGGTAACCTGCTCAATATGCAATAGTTCACAAATCACGTAAGAGATACATAAGCCACAATAGGCGAGCCACATGCGACGAGCTCATGTCTAAACGGCAGACAAAGGCTGAATTTAATCTCAGTTCTCCCAAGTGGAGATCCACTTCTCAACCACTCAATCATGGGCAGCTTCTTACTTTTTAGGAGCATAGTTTTCTTAAGAATATGTCCAATTAAGAACATCACTTATTTATAAACGGATGAATTACTATGATTTGGTAGAGTTGGGATGATGAAGCTATGAAACGAAATATTCAAAATAACTTTCAATCAACAAGTTTAAAGCATTTCAGTTACTTGTGCAAATAAAATTAAAAAAATAATCCATCTTCTCTTCCCAAAGTGTCTTTATAATGAAAACCATAATATACCTTCTCTCATACCTTCTCAAGAAACCCCATATCAGCTAGCTACATATCAACCAACCCAGAAAACATCCTCAACCAAACCAACTTTGACTAATGCAGTTCCACCCTCCCTTGTTCATATATTAATAAAAAAAATATTTTTTACATTATAAGTATATAATTTAACTTTTATAACATGTTAATTACTTATCAACTTAATTACTATTTAGTTTCTAATATAAATCAATGGTTATTATACAAACAAACATGCAATTACTTTTTAAATTATCCAATTCAATAAATATTTTTGACATTGATAGCATATAACTTGAACTTCAAAAAGACAGCGTACCTATTTCATTTTTGGAATTAATGTTCACGTATGTGTAAAAATATAATCCTTGTAAGATATGTTTTCCTAGAACACTCAATTCTGTTATTTCGATTAAATGCAATTTGTTACACGGTTGTTGTTTATGATGTTAGCTTCATTAAATTCACCATTTTATTCTTACAATATATGGTACCATCCGAAACGATGGTTGAGTTGATGTAGCAGGGGTATGAGTAAGAAAAATTCAAAATTAAATTTCAATTGATTTTTTCTCAATTGACTGTATTGATGCACCGATTGTAATACCACAAAAAGAATGACTAAGTTGGTATAGCAAGAATATCCCATAAGGGAGATCAAGAATCACATCCTACCTGATTCTTTTTTGTCAACTGAGTTTGATACGAGTGTGATATACCAAAAAGGAGTGCTATAGGGAATGTTCTCAACTTGGTCCTTCTTTAAGTCGAGTCCATTGTGCGGTACTTGTCTACACCGCCCCCCACCCCCCCCACCCCCCGCCCGGTAACTTCTAGAGTCATTATATTCATAATTTTATGTCATTCGTCTTAAATTTTACTACCAACCACCTCAGACGGCTATCCGGAAAAATAATATTTATCATTATGTCCTGAGTTAGTAATGTTTTCTTCATTTATTTTTATTTATCTATTATGTCATAAATAAATTTTTATTTTTACTTGTCATATTTAACATATCAAGAAAATACAATTATTGTTTTTATATTTTATTCTTAACATCAATTACTTATTCTTCAAATTAGTTTACAAAACTTTAACTAATTAAACATCCAGCCGGGCGTGGTAAAATAACAATGTCAATCATTATTTTTTTAATGAGCATGTCAAGTTCAAATGTAATAAGTAAAGTAAACTAATGAAGTAATTTAGTGTATATAAGCTAAATCTTATTTCTGTAATAGTTCCATCTTCGCAAGATGCATTTTAACAACCAACTAGATTGAGTAAGAATATGAAGGTTTATCATTCTCTTCATTTTTAATTAGAGATTTTGAGTTTAATTTATTAACAATTAAAAAAAAAACATTAGAGAGCACTTTCCCTTTGAAGAACCTTATGATGCGTGATGCCAAATTAGTTGAAACCTCATAACAGATATATATCAGACACTAAGTAAAAAAAAAAAAAAAAAATGTACACTTCAAAAAAAAAAGAACGTTAAGATTTTGTTTCACAACCAATATAGCCAGGTGTGAAGTAACTTTACGATCTAATGATTTCCCTAAAATCGAATGACACAAGGCGAATTAGAACAGGTTGATTGATCCTAGTATCGATAGGCTAATAGTTATATCGGGCTTAGTTATTCATTTAGTTATTACAACCTTTTCTCCTACATAAAATAATGTATAAATTGCCTCGTATCTTATACATGTATTAATTATGCACCTTTCAAAATTACAAATCAAATACCATATTAATTTTATACATGAATAATTCACTTTCTAACTAACCAGCAAAGATGATACTACTCACTTATACATGATTTAATATCTCATGTAACTCGCCTCCCGATCAACTACCCAACCACCCTATCCCAAGTAAGTAAATAGTCTCAAAAGCAAAAATAAAACTTTTTGGAAGCTAATCTTAGGATTGTAATAGCGTGTCATGGACACAATTTTTGAAGTGAAGTGCCGGATAAGAATAAGTATAATATGTCTATGGTAGACCTTTTCTTGTTTCACTTTGCTGTGGTCAAATAATTAAAACTAACTCTAATTAATTCCCTCTAAATTATTTGTGTTCCAAATTCAGGGCAAGTACAGGTAGTTCAATATTTTCGTAATTCAACACTTTGATTAATTACTTCTCATTTTCAACTAAATAAAAATATAAGAAACTATAACGAGTTTGCCCACTTCTCCAAATTGAGGCATATAAAAAGCAAAGTGGAACAAGAAAATGATACTTCATCTACCAATGGTTTCCAATAAAAAGTGTCATAATCATTCTTTGAATAACCCCCCTTAATGCATGATCCCATGTTATCTGAAAGATAAAAAGATTAGTAATTTATTCGACCAAGCTACTTAGCTTTTATAAGTTGACAAGAAAGAACATACTAATACTCTTGGGAATTATGTTATAACCACTAATTATAGTCTTATCTTAAACAAACTTAATTTTTGGAGCTTTGACTAGCTTAACCGTGTGCTTCATTCGTTAAACTTACAAGCAGAAACAATTCTTGATATCATACGCGGATTCAAGATTGTTTACCGTAAAAGGTGGTACAGTTAAATTTGTCGGGGATCAAAAACAAGTGTTACGTTTTAACTTTATATTAGGTTCAATTTGCTAAAAGATCGATTAATAGACAGTAAAGAAAATAGACAGAATATAACGTAAATAAAAATAAGCAAGGCAAAGAAAACTAATTCAAGTGTACGTATCCAAATTGATGAGAACACTCCCGAAATCAGCTCTCAGGCTATCTATAGACTTCTATCAAAGTTGAACCAAAAGCTACTAAAATAAATGATTGGAAGACCACAAAAGCTATTGTGTTGATTGAGAGAATAGAAATCCAGATGCCTTTACAATTAGTGGAAAAGATAAGACTATTTATATAGGCTATAATGGGCGTTGTCCAACTAGAATATGTCACTAGAGCCCTAAAGTACTAAGGCCTAAGTCTTTGCACCACATGTTCAATGGTGGGGAACAACTAATATTCCAACAATTTTTAGCTCCATACGAGCTCGGCATGAGAGGCGGAGCCAGGATTTTAACAAAGGGAGTTCAAAATTTTAAAAAAATTAATCGAAGAAGATTCGACATCTATTATATATACATAAAACATAATTTTAGTGATATATAAATAGTATAATTTTCCGCCGAAGAGGATCAGTGAACCCCATACCAAAGGCTAGCTCCGCCCCTGCTCGGCAACACACTTGGACAGTCTGATAGTCTTATCCATTGTTTGTCCATTTCTTATGTCATTGTGGGTGAATATCCCATGATCCTTATTTCGTGTAAGATCACATCTTTATAATTATCTTATCATCTCGAAGGGAGCTTCTCGAGGCTCAGTGTCCCCTGCAAGGAGACCTTGTCCTAGGTACCCTCGATCGGTGCCACGTGTCTTCAGCTCGATTCCCCCCTATAAAGATTTGAATATTATGAATTCAAGTTAGAAATTCCACCATAATCATTTGAATTGTCATTGGATTCAAACTCTATTATTTGTATTGATTTAGTGAATTTCTTAATACATATCTATAGTCTGAAATCTTAATTACTAAAGCTATTTTGAATTTTGGATGAACTTCGAATTATTTCTAAACATAGTTAATGGTGTTAGTTATGATATTATTGTAACAATTGTTGGGTTCAATTGGGTTGAATGAAAAAATGAAGGGACATAACCTTTGAGGAAAAAACACATTGTTTTGGAAAACGAGTGACTGTTCGGATAGTTGTGTCTATTCAAAAAGACGCAATGTTTTGAATAAACAGACATGACTCTTCCAAAGAAAACACCTTTTCAGGTGAACTATTGCCACCTTTCAGAAGGTGATACAAGTATTATCGTGATCATGAACATTTTTTTGGTATGTTAAAGGCAACCGAGAGACTGCACAAGTCTAAGTGTGAAAGAGGCCCAAAACCGCCCATATGGTGCACTCAATGGGCACCCATTTTTTAAGACTAGTCATTAAAGGGTCTTTTAGTCTTTTGTCTCGTATTTTTGTAATGTAATATAAATAGAACCTTGTAGGATTTTAGTTCCTTAGTTTTTGAATGTTATTGAAAGAAACTCGTCTAGATAGAGTGAGAGCAACCGTAACTAGGGTGATACTAGTGTGGAATCGCTAATGTTGCAAAATATTATTAGAAACCTTGGTGCTTGAAAGGTGGACGCCCTCTTGTGTCATCGTAGAGTGTTGATGTTGATATTACGAGTGTTAAGGGTTTTGGTATTGAATATATAACTTGGTTCTTATTGTTTGTAATATTGTATGTCACACTTCTTGTCTTTTGTTCGTGTAATCGTTGTACTAGTTTGTAGTTATTTCTAGTGAAGCCGTGTGTTGTTGTTACATTATTCTTGTGTTCCATTCCTATTGTTATCATCTTGTTCTTCTGGTGTAGTTGTTGTTTTGGTATTGAACACCTAGTAATCTTGGGTTCTTGAGTTCTCATCTTGTAGCCATTTTGTCTCTTGTACCTTGTGGACTATTTTGTGTGATTTGTGGGCTGTTTTGGTGTCTTTCCTTGGCCGTTTTGTATCATTTGGTATCAAAGTAAGGTTGGTTGTGTTCCTACACTACCAATCTTAGGCTTTGTTAGTCAAAAAAATAAAATAAAAAGAGTAGAAGTTGTTTCTTGTATTCTTGGCCGAGAGTGTTTATAGTTGTTGTCTTGGCCGAAACTTGGATGCTAGATCTAGGAGTACTTCGTGTGTTTTGACTGTTCTTAGTGATGGTTTCTTCTTTCCTAACACTAATAAAGTCAAGATCCAAGTTGAACTCTTATTTGTGTTGTTGTTGTGCGGATTCAAGGATTGGCCGAAGTATTATTGGTGTTGGTTTGTGCATCCAAACTTTGGACCTTTTTGGTGTGTTGTTGTTGTCGAATCTGAGATTTAGATCTGTATTGTTGGCATTTTTGTTGTGTATTTGTGTTTGAAGAGGGGTTTTTGTTGTTGGGAGGTATAATTTGAACCTTGGTTTTCAAATCTCTATTGAAGGTTCTTGAACCATCTTCATATCTTGTGGCAAGAAGAACTTTCAATAGTGGTGTTTGATCTTAAAGACTAGTGAAGAGAAGTGAAGTCTCTTGTTTGTCTTGAAACAAGTCCTAAAGCTATACCAAAGAAGAAAGGGACAAAAGAGCTTTCACAAAAACTTGTTGCCAAAAGAGAGAAAGAACTCTTTCTAAGGTTGACAAAAGAGGAAAGGGCCACCAACCCTTCCAAAATGTGTCTTGCCTAAAAGGTGCAAGACAAGTCAACCCTTTTGAATGTGAAAAGAGGCTCCAAAAACTTGTTGTCTTCCCTCCAAAACCTATTTTGCTCTTCCACAAGTTGGACAAACACTAAAATACTCAAAGTCCACAACCATTCCAAGGCTGCCATCTCACTATCCACAACCAATCAACGGCAGCCACGTCATCCCTTGTACAACCAAAGTATTTTTTTTGTTTTATAGATAACTTCTTGGCCATAATGAAAGCCATTTTGGCCCACCTTTATGCTATTTCCCGAGATATGACTAAGGCGAACGCAGGCCTTAAAAAGTTAGCTCGGATATGTCTACTATACTTGAGAGGTTGGATCGAGTGGAGAGTCGAAGGAACTCTCGTGTTTCTACTCTCGAAACTTTCCCTCAAACGATCAATCCTCTAAGACCACCACCAAGTGACATAGACATGAGTCAAGCCACCAAATGCCCTCCAACCCTAGACCTAAATAGGTCACTTCCCCCTCAATTTGATCAAGTCCAATAAGAAGGACTTGGAAGCCAATTTTATCCCATCCAAGCTCCACAACCGAAGCTCCACATTACAAAAACAATCCTCTCAATCGAAACTCTACTTCCCCAAAATTGATATGTCCATATAAAGGAGTATGGTAGAAAGAAACACGAGGGACATAGAGTCTACAATGATACTTATATGATGAAAGGAAAGTTGAGGGAAAGACGTAGGGAACCAAAAGGAACCCGCCACCAAGAAAAGAGGTGGGATGTGTTTCTGATGAGATTGAAGACAAGGCTCAAGATGGAGAGGAAGCCAAGGTTCAAAATGAACATGTTGGCCGAGACTTGTGTTATTAAGCACTCGGGTTCCTCAAGTGTTTTGCGGACTGTTTTGTGCCATCTTCATATTTTTGCGGCCTGATTTAAGTGGTTTCTTTAAAGTGCCCAATTGAACGAGGTGTGGTCGTGAATTAGTGAGAAAATTCCTCTCAAGATGGAGAGGATGATGCAAGTACAATTGGGATCATGAATATCTTTTGAGTATGTTAAAAGCAACCGAGAGAGTGCACAAGTCTAAGTGGAAGGAGGCCCAAAATCGCCCATATGGTGTACTCAATGGGCGCCCATTTTTTAAGACTAGTCATTAAAGGGTCGTTTAGTCTTTTGTCTCTTATTTTTGTAATGTAATATAAATAGAACCTTGTAGGGTTTTAATTCCTTAGTTTTTGAATGTTATTGAAAGAAACTCGTCTAGAGAGAGTGAGAGCAACCGTAACTAGGGTGATACTAGTGTGGAATCACTAGTGTTGCAAAACATTGTTAGAAACCTTGGTGCTTGAGAGGTGGATGCCCTTTTGTATCATCGTAGAGTGTTGGTGTTGATATTACGAGTGTTAAGGTTCTTGGTATTGAATATATACCTTGGTTCTTATTGTTTGTAATATTGTATGTCACACTTCTTATCGTTTGTTCTTGTAATCGTTGTACTAGTTTGTAGTTGTTTCTAGTGAAGCCGTGTGTTATTGTTACATTATTCTTGTGTTTCGTTCCTATTGTTATCATCTTGTTCTTCTGGTGTAGCTACTGTTTTAGTGTTGAACACCTAGTAATCTTGGGTTCTTGAGTTGTCATCTTGTAGCCATTTGGTCTTTTGTACCTTGTGGACTATTTTGGGTGATTTGTGGGCTGTTTTGGTGTCTTTCCTTGGTCGTTTTATGTCAGAAGGGGCACTTTATGGCTATATAAACCTACATTTTTTCCACAGGTTGAGTATGAAAAATTTCTGCATAAGAAAAATATTCTCTTGCTTCTAAAAACTCTGTGTGATCATCTCCCATTGAGTGAGTTCGAAGAAAACCAGAAAGTTTGAGGTATCGCTACATTCTGGTGGTAAAGCCATTTTATCCTGAGAGGAAAATTTTGCAACCTCGGGTATTTGAGGGAAATTATTTTCTTAAGGACACTCCATGAATTCGGAGGACTTGGCTTTTTTCTGCTTTATCTATTTTTCTTTAAGAAACTGAAAACATACTTCTTTGAAAGATCATTTTGATCTTGTGTTAAAGGTGTTGGACAACTTCATAAGTCTTCTTGATTTATTCTTGAACTTGTGTTGAAGTAGTGTTGCAAAATTACAAATTTTGTGTACCCGAAATCAACAATCTTAAGGAAATAACTTTTTTTAAAAGATAAAAAAAATTTGCTTGTTTGATGAAATTTTCTTTTCACTAAAGTTTTTTTTTTCAGAATCTGTGTTGCTTGGTTTCTGGAGATTAAAGCTTCTAGCTTTCTACTCCGTTTGAACTTAAGTAGTGATTTGAAGAAATAAAATCTTCATCACAAGTTAAAGATCACTCGGTTGACGATTGAAAGTCATAAAAATTTATTCATTAAACTAGAAATAAGAGGAGTTTAAATTTGCTGCAACTTTATTAATAGTATTTTGATCTACTAAAGTTACTGTCTTGTTGTGACAGAAAAATGACTATGGATAGTCAAGTGCATGATGTTGCAACGACTGTGGCTGCAACTAGTGTTTCCACAACGAGTCGTACAAATGCTCCGTCGCCAATGGCACTAGCGGAGAAACCCGAAAAGTTCACGGGTATTTACTTCAAAAGGTAGCAACAGAAAATATTTTTCTACCTTGCAACTCTTTGTCTTCAAAGGTTCACATTTGAGGAAGCTCTGGAGGTTCCCGAGGGAACCTCTGAACAAGGGCGATTTGTGATTGTGGAGGCTTGAAAGCACTCAAACTTCCTTTGCAGGAACTACATTTTGAGTCGTCCCCAAGATGACTTTACAATGTGTATAGTGGAACAAAGACAGCAAAAGATATATGGGGAGCGCTAGAATGGAAGTACAAGACAGAGGATGCAGAAACTAAAAAGTTCTTCGTTGCAAGATTCTTGGAATATAAAATGATAGACAGCAAGTCGGTTGTCTCCCAAGTGCAGGAACTGCAAGTGATCATCCATGATCTCCTTTCGGATGGTATGAATTTGACAAATACCTTTGTTGAACAATTTAAAAGTGTTCTTAGTATTCACATAAATTTTATTGTAGGTTTGATCGTGAATAAAATATTTCAAGTAGAGGCAATAATAGAGAAGCTGCCACCCATGTGGAAAGACTTTAAGAACTATTTGAAACACAAACTTAAGAAGATGCATGTCGAAGATCTAATCGTTAGATTGTGCATTAAAGAATACAATAAGGCTGCGGAAATAAAGTCGAGAGGAAATTCTGCAATGAATAAAGCAAAAATTGTAGAAGATAACCACAACAACTCTAAAAAGCGAAAGAAAGCTGAAAATGAAAGCAATCAACCCAAGAAGAAATTCAAGGAAAAGTGCTTCAACTATGAAAAGATTGGCCACAAATCAACAGATTGTCGGGCCCCTAAGAAAGGCATGATAAAGGACCAAGCAAATGTGTCTGAGTCCCAGAAAGAAACGGATGATCTGTGTGCCATGCTTTCCGAATGCAACTTGGTGGGAAATACTCGCGAATGGTGGATGGATTTCGGTGCCACCCGTCATATTTGTGCTAATAAGGAGTTGTTTTTGACGTTCGCTCAGGCTCAAGAAGAAGAAAAGATCTACATGACAAACTCCGCTACTGCAAAGGTAGAAGGAATAGAAAAAGTGAAAATAACTTCAGGCAAAGTGTTGACACTCAATAATGTCCTGTATGTACAGAAGTTACGGAAGAACTTGATTTCTGTATATCTTCTAGACAAACACGGATTCAAATGTGTATTTATTTTCGAAAAAATCATACTTAGTAAAGGAGAAGTGTATGTAGGAAAAGGCTACCTCAATAAGGGTCTATTCAAAATAAATGTAATGAATGTTGAAATCAATAAAAATTTAATTTCTTCTTACTTGCTTTAGTCTTATGATTTATGGCATGAATGGTTAGGCCATATTAATTACAAAACATTGCGAAAATTGATTAACTTATAAATATTGTCGAACTTTGAGTGCAATAAGTCAAAGTGTCAAACGTGTGTGGAATCAAAGCATGTTAAGCATCTGTATAAGTCCGTTAAAAGAAATTTCAATCCCTTAGACTTAATCTACACTGACATTTGTGATATGAAGTCAACACCATATCGTGGTGGTAAAAAGTATTTTATAACTTTTATTGACGATTGCACTAGATACTGTTATGTCTATTTGCTGAATAGTAAGGATGAAGCAATAGATGCGTTTAGGCAATATAGAACTGAAGTTGAAAATCAGTTAGAGAAAAAGATCAAAACGATAAAAAGTGATAGAAACGAAGAATATGAATCTCCATTTACGCAAATATATGTAGAGAATGGAATTGTACATAAAACTATAACCCCGTATTCACCTCAATATAATGGAATTGTGGAAAAGAAAAATCGAACCTTGAAGGAAATGATGAATGCCTTACTAATAAGTTCTAATTTACCGCAAAACTTGTGGGGGGAAGCTATCCTTACGGCTAACCGAATACTCAATAGAGTTTCCTATAGTAAGACATAATTAATTTCATCTGAAAAATGGAAAGGAAGGAAACCTAACTTAAAATATTTCAAAGTGTGGGGGTGTCTAGTGAAGGTCCAAGTACCTATGCCAAAAAGGATAAAGATAGGATTAAGACAGTGGACTGCGTGTTCATAGGATATGCTAAAAGTAGCAAAGCATGTCAATTTTTGGTTCATAAATTAGAACATCTGGATAATAATAAAAATACAATAATTAAATCAGATAATGCTGAATTCTTTGAATAAATTTATCCATATAAAACTAGACATGAACAGTCTAGTGGGGGATTTAAACGACCTCAAAATGAACCAAGTGAGGATGTACATAATGATGAGAATCCAAAACGTAGTACACGTCAAAGAACGTCAACTTCGTTTGGATTAGATTTTGCAATATTTCTCTTAGAAAATGAGCCTCAAACATTTAAAGAAGCGATGACATCTTTGGACTCATCCTTTTGGAAATAGGCAGTGGATAGCGAGATTGATTCAATCTTAAGCAACCATACGTGGGAGTTGGTTGATCTTCCTCCAGGAAATAATCTTTTAGGTTCTAAATGGATCCTCAAAAGGAAAATGAAAGTTGATGATACTATTGACAAATACAAGGCAAGACTTGTTGTAAAAGTCTCTAAACAAAAGAAAGGTCTTGATTATTTTGATACATACTCGTTTGTAATGAAGATAACGTCAATTCGGATGTTAGTTGCCTTGGTGGCGGTATATGATCTTTAAATCCATCAAATGGATGTGAAAGCAGCATTCCTAAATGGAGAATTAGAGAAAGAAATTTACATGGAACAGTCTGAGAGTTTTGTGATTCCAAAAAAAGAAAATAAGGTATGTAAAATTGTTAAGTCACTTTATGAACTAAAACAAGCACCTAAATAATGGCATGCGAAGTTTGACCAAACCATATTGGCAAACCAATTCAAGATAAATGAATGTGATAAATGTGTTTACATCAAAGACACTTCAAATCACCAAGACATTGCTTGTTTATATGTTGATGACATGTTGATCATCGGTAGAGACATTTCTGACATAAATGATATGAAACGAATACTTGATAGAAAGTTTGATGTGAAAGACCTTGGAGTTATGGATGTGATCTTAGGAATAAGAATCCATAGAACTCTCCAAGGGTTGGCATTGTCATAGTCCCATTACATTAGAAAGGTTCTTGACAAATAGTATTTAGAATTTGGTATTGTCAAGACTCTATTGGACGTGAGCTTTGCACTTCAAAAGAATGAAGGTGAAAGCAACTCACAGATAAAGTACGCAAGAGTGTTGGGATGTTTAATGTATATCATGAATTGTACACGGCCAGACATTGCATTGTTATTAGTAAGTTGAGTAGGTACACAAATAATCCTAATAAAACTCATTGGATGGCAATGAAAAGAGTTTTGTGGTATCATAAATACACTCAAGACTATGCTTTGCATTATAATAAATATCCTGCGGTACTTGAAGGATATAGTGATGCAAATTAGATCATCGAATCGAATGAAGTAAAATCTACGAGTGGATATGCATTTACCATCGATTGAGGAGTGGTTTCTTGAAAATCATCCAAATAGACATGTATTGCTCGCTCTACAATGGAATCAAAATCTATCGCATTAGATAAAGCCGGTGAAGAAGCAGAATAGCTCCGAAATTTCTTGGAAGATATTTCTTCTTGGCCCAAACTAGTGACACCAATATGTGTACACTGCAATAGTCAAGCGGCAATAGGTAGGGCAGGGAACATGATGTATAATGGTAAATCTCATCACATAAGGCGGAGACATAATTACGTTAGAGAATATCTCTCTAGTGGAATTATACTGTTGACTATATAAAGTCAAAGGATAATGTGCCGGATCTACTTACAAAAGGCCTGTCCAGTGAAAGAGTTGAGAGGATATCCAAGGGAATAGGTTTATGGCCTAGGACAAGTCAGCATGGCGGTAACTCTACCTAGTAGATTAGAGATACCAAGAGTTAGGTTCAAGGAGATCAAACAAAGTTGTGTCTGACATGTTCAACATTGTCAATATACCCAACTCATTCTCATGATGTAGACAATGTTTAGTAAACAAGGATAAGACTTATGGTGTGAAGTCTTTTAATGATTATCTAAATTTGGTAGATTTGGCCAAATAGTTTAATCTACAGGATTGAACGTTTAGAAATCACCTATGTAAGGGCAAAGTAGAATTTGCTTTAAGGAGAGTGTTAGTAAAGGCCTATTCTCTAACCTCTCATGAGATCAGGATGAGTTCATGGCTGAAATAAATAAAATCGTAAGAACCATAAACGCTAAAAGGCAGGTTGTGTGATATGTATTTTCTAGGTGTACATTAAAGCTTGACGGTTCAAAGATATCAAATCTATCGATTGACCGAGTGTATTCGATGCATGTTCACTATGAAAAGTTCAAAGAGAAACTCACTTATCCAGATTCAATCAGTCTTTGCTTGATGATCACATACTTGTCCGTAAAGTTTTACAAAGAATAGTCATTCCCCATTTATGTGGGGGATTGTTGGGTTCAATTGGTATGAATGAAAAATGGTGGGACACAACCCTTTGAGGAAAAACACATTGTTTTAAAAAAGGAGTGACTGTTCCGATAGTTGTGTCTGTTCAAAAGACGCAATGTTTCGAATGAACAGACAAGACTCTTTCATAGGATTCACCTTTTCGGATGAACCATTGCCACCTTTTGGAAGAGGCACTTTATGGCTATATAAACCTGCATTTTTTCTACAAGTTGAGTATGAAAAATTTCTGCATAAGAAAAATAGTCTCTTGCTTCTAAAAACTCTGTGTTATCATCTCCCGTTGAGTGAGTTCGAAGAAAACTATAAAGTTTGAGGTACCACTACATTCTAGTGGTGAAGTCATTTTATCCTGGGAGGAAAATTTCGCAACCTCGGATACTTGAGAAGAATTATTTCCTTAAGGACACTCCGTGAATTCGGAGGACTTGACTTTTTTCTGCTTCATCTATTTTTTTTAAGAAACTGAAAACATACTTCTTTGAAAGATCATTTTGATCTTGTGTTGAAGGTGTTGAACAACTTCATAAGTGTCCTTGATTTATTCTTGAACTTGTGTTGAAGTAGTGTCATGAAAATACAAATTTGGTGTACCCGAAAACAACAACAATAACCAATAGGGCTACCAATTACCATCAATTTCAAGAATTTCTTATTTTATTAAGGTTAATATATACTGTGATTTAGTGAAAAAAAATTATTGTAACTCATCTTTTCAAAAGATTGTCTTATAGTCATGGATTTATATAATATCCATGATAATGCATGCTTGCTTTTATCTTAAGCCAAAAATGTAACTTTTTGACTCAGGTTGCATTTGTTTTTTTAAGATTCAGACGTCTGAATCTGAATGCACGTCTGAATAATTAAGATGTTGTCTCTAGATCTGAAAACTGAATGATTAAAACTGTTTGTTTTTCAATATCTGAATGTGCAAAAAAAATTTATTTGTATATATAATAAAATAAAAAACTAATTATATATCAGAAAAGTATGTAATTTAATACAAATAAATTATATTATTTGATTGAAAAAATATTTATGTTTGTTAGTGATAGTGGAAATGGTTTATAATGGTGGTTGCGATAACAATAATTGATGTTAGTGATTAGTAATATTAGTGGTGATAATTGTGATGGTTGGTATTATAGTGATGTTATGATGGTGGTGGTGGTGGTTATGATGTGACGTTGTTTGATGTTTGTTTTATCCCTTTTTGGATTTATCCAAGGAAAGACAAATTATTTGCGAAAAAATGATTTTCGACTTCTCAAATTATTTCAAAACTTCAAAAAATGTCAAAATAATTTAAGAAAATTCACAGAGTCGCCACTTGATTTTTATAGAAAATATCAAGAAAACTTAACGATATTTCAAAGACTTAAAAACAGAAATAAATCTTTGAAAAAGAGAATCTGAGTAAGCGTTCAATTAATGCCCTAAGAAGGTTTTTAAGGCACTTAGGAGCGTCCGTTTAGAACGGTTCACCAAAATATCATTTTTTAGACTAACTAAAATAAGGGTGGATAACTTTACGGAAATTTCAATTTTTATAAAATATCAAACTTAAATCAAGCGATTTTTGAAAATCATTTTATTTCATCAAGTTTTTTAGGCTAAAGAAAGTTTCAAAGAAAAGTTCATTTTTAACAATAACAATAGTAATTCATTTTTGCTTTTAGAGAGACTATTGCTTTTAAGGAAAATCTATTTTTTTTATTGTCAATGTTAATTTAAAATAATAAGTTTTAAGAGAAATTATTACGTAGGAAATATTTAATCGATGATGGGAGAATTTAAAATTTTCAATTTAACAAAACCTAATTTTTTTCATGTTTGGAAAAGGTAAACTAAACGTGATTAATTATTTCATGATGTGTTCAAAAAGATTAACATAAAGGTTACGAGACATATTAGGTGAGAAAATCACGAATCGACTAAAATACATGATAAAATAAAATGGTTACGACTTAGGAGGATTTATCTAAATTGATTAGTTAGGGTGTTCAAGTAAATATAAATGAGGGAAAATTTCAGAAATCGCAACTATAGAGCTTTAATTGTAACTTTTAGAGCAACAGTCTCATAATTACAAAAAATAGCAAATTGTATTTTGTATTTAAGTAAACTGTTGCTATATAAATACATATACAACAAGATTTACTGCCCTTGTTTTACTCAAATTAGTTGAGTTAAATAAGGAATAATTATCCCATCTAATTAAATTCTCATAAATTACTCTTATTTAAATTAGTAGATTCCTTTTTCAAATCAAACTCAAATATGAAGATTATTATTTCCATGATCTTCAAAATTTTAAAATATTATTTTCTTATATCTTTAACTATATTTTCTTGTTATTATTTTCATTTTTTTTATCTTTTTTTATTTTAATTTCTTTTTCTTTTTCATTTTTTTCTTTTCACTTTATTTTTTCTCTTTTATTTTCCTTTCTCGTTTTTTATTTATTTTTTTATTTTTTTATTTATTTGTTTTTCTTTTTCCATTTTCTTTATTTTCCTTTTCTCATATTTTTTTTTCGTTTTCTTCTTCTTCTTTATTTTAAAAAACAAATTTGCTTTTGTTTTTACACTTCTATTTTTAGTTTCTATTTCTTTTTCTTCTTTTTTTCCTTTTTCACTTCTTTTTTTTCAAATTTTTTTTTTTTTTCTATTTTTTTTTTACTCTTTTATCTCTATTTTTTATTTTTAAAAGACACATATCTATATCATATATACATATTTAAAAAATATACAAAATAAATAGATATACAGATCTGCATATGTATTTACGGTAAAAAACATCTCTCTCTCTCTCTCTCTCTCTATATATATATATATATATATATATATATATGTATGTATTTATAGAAATACATATCTAACTTACATGTATATATAAACATATAGGACACAAAATTTCTATAACAAAAATGACAATTATATACATATACATATAAGTAATAAAAAAAATACATAATACATATCTCAGACAGTAAAAGAAAACAAATAAGTACATATGTTATCCTCTAAAATGACATAGTATGTATAGTTCAAAGAAAAATTCAACACCGTATAAAATACATATAGCTCCGCATATGTATTTACAGAATACATACATGATTCATATGTATATTCTTATTTTATATGAGTCACCTTTGTATTTCGCAAATACATATGAAGATATATAGTATAGTTATGTTTGTTACTATTTAATATGAATATGATATGTATTTCGTAAAATACATATGTATGTTTTGTACTGAAATACATATCCAAATCTATACGGCAATGTATTTTGTATGTTTTTTTTAATATGTGTATGTGATATACATATTTGTCTGTTTAAAATAAAAGTTAGAGATAGAAGAACAAAAAACGAAAAAAAAAAAAAAAAAAGTGAAAAAAGAAAAAGAAAAAAGAAATAGAAGTATAAAAAAAAAGAAACAAAATAAAATAGAAAAAAGAAGATCAAAACGAAAATAGAAAAAGAAAAAAAAGATACGAGAAAGGAAAAAAAATGAAAAAGAAAAAAAAATAGAAGAGAGAAAATAAAGTGGAAAGAAAAAATGAAAAAGAAACAAAAATAAAAAAATAAGATGAAAAAAAAACTAATAAGAAAAAAAAGGTAGATATATAAAAGAGTGAAAGACAATAATGATGTTTTATATTGAAATCTTAAAGAACATGGAGATAATTATTTTTAAATATGAAAAAGAGAAAAAATAAAAATAAAAATAATAATAATAAAAACGAAAAAGAAAAAAAAAAGAAGAAAAGAGAAAATAAAGTGGAAATAAAAAAAAAATGATAAAAAAATAAGATGAAAAAAAAAGGGGTAAAAGATAGTTATATTTGGGGGAGGTGAAATAGTGGAGAGAAAATAGGAAAATGTAAAGTAGTGAGAGTAAAACATGCACTTGCCTAGTTAATGATCAAAATAATGTTACTCTTGCTATAAATTATAATTTTATAAAAGTGTTGTTATTTATTGTAATTATAGTTTTAAGTACGCTACTTTCTGTAATTTTTCCTATAAATAAATAAGAATAAGAAATAAAGGAAGAGTTAGAATTGGGCCATTTCTGCCCCTTTATGGGCTGCTCATACTTTGGGCCTAAATTCCATGAATTTTCAATTCATTTTTACATGTATATCAGCTGTATACTGCAGCTATTTCCCCCTGCGTTTTTGTATATCTGATGTATATCAGACCATATATCAACCACATATGCATATATTTTGGTCTTCCACCTGTATTAGTTTACAGCTTTGGCTTCGAGGACAAATATTTGAATAAATAGGTAACTTAAGTAAACAAATATATAAATAAATAAATAAATACATACGTGGCAATAATGGATAAGTAAAAAATAATGAGATTTTCAATATATACACATTTTCTATCAATGTATACCAGTCTGTATACATGTGTTATCCTGTGTATATCAGTCCGATTTTGGACTTTAATGGGGCTCGACTCGACAACGTTGATATGGGGAGTCCAATTGGACTCATCCGGAAGAATTCATGCAAAGAGAAAGAGAGATAAGGATTACTAAGTGTTTAATAATACGACGAGCAAACTAGCATACCAAATACCGATTTGGACAAATCATAATAAAAAAAACATAGGGTAAAAAAAACCATGTGCTAAGAAAAGTTTGAAATAGCGCAAACATCATATAAAATAAATAAATAAATAAATAAATAAATAAAAATAATAATAATAAATAAATAAATAAAAATGAAAATAAAATAAATAGTGAATAAATAAATGATAAATCAAAAAAATAAAAATAAAAAAACAAATAAATAAGTAAGATAAACAAATAAATAAAAAAATGAAAATAAGATAAATAAATAAATAAATAATATATAATAAATAAGTTAATTAAAACAAATAAATAACTAAATAAAAAAAATAAACTATAATAAAATAGAAGGGAGAAGTGCGTTCACCTTGTTGAGGCAGTAAAACGAAACGACGAGCTTTCGACGGAGTTTCCTCGCCAACACCAAAAAAAGCTTCACAGCGACTTCGACCGTTCGCAACGACTTCAAAAACGTCAAAATAGTCAATTGCTTTCGAGAACAAAATTTTTTACTAAAAATACACTCGTTGCTAAAAAGTAGATTACTTCCACCTTCAGGACTTCTTGCTTGAGAGTTTTTTTTTCCAACCCTCCAGAGCCTTGTCCTAAAATTTTCTCCCAAATAAGCTATTTATAGAGAGGGTGAAATGTCACCCTTTGTTTTTCTACTAATGTGGGATAAAAAAAATTTTGGGCATGTTGGAGTCCTTTACTTGAGGACAAAAATTGTACAACCATTTGAAATTTGAAATTTGAAATGATTTTTGGATTGGAATTTTCATTGTTGGTGTGTTGTCGAACGAATCTGGGTCGAAACCCGGGTCATCGTTGCTCGGCCGGAGCTAGTTTCGGATCTCAAAAGTTGGTTGGTTGGCTGGTTTTCCGACTGAATTTTGTTAGGTAGTTGATTTTTGGGCTTGTTTAAATTGGGTTGGTAACATTAATAAGGGAAATGGGCTGCTGGAAAAATGGGCTGATGGGGTTTTAAATGTTGGGCCTGGTAGTTAATTAGTCAATTGGGTAGAAGGGTTTTGGGAATTAAGATTGTTTAAATTGGGTTGGTAACATTAATAAGGGAAATGGGTTGCTGGAAAAATGGGCTGATGGGGTTTTAAATGTTGGGCCTGGTAGTTAATTAGTCAATTGGGTAGAAGGGTTTTGGGAATTAAGAATAGGATTTTAGATTACAATTTAGGCAATTCCTTTTAAATTCTGGCCAAATTAAATGTCAATGGGCCAATTGCATTACAATTGGGGCCAATTTGATTCCAATTAAAGTCAAATTTAATTAGTTGGCTAAATTTAATTGATACGAAGTAATACCTCATTTAATTCTGAGATTCGTGATTTAATAAAATCACACACATATTTATCCAAATAAATTATTTTGATAATAAACTATATTAAAATCATTTTAATCATTTGAACTTATTTCATGATAAACCCTGATTAAAATTTGATATTTTGTAAAAATAAATATTTAAGTAACAAAATTATATAATTTTGTATAATTAGATACGGCAATACATAATCGCTGCTTAAAAATAACAAAATTGCGTATAAAAATATTTTGAAAAGTTTTTATTCAGATGAAATAAATATTTTGATTTTATTAAAAACTGAAGAAACTCAAGATTAAATTTAGTCGTGAAGGGCAAAAATTAGGTGTCAACAACTGCCCCCTCCCTTTGGTAGGGTGGATGCAAGTAACTCTAGGCAAAGGGAGGTTGATGTTCCTAATTTTTGTCCGACCACAAATTCATATCGGAGAGAAGTTGGTTTTTGCATGATTTTTTGAGTTAATGCCGGACCTTGGTATCAGGCTTCCCTACATATCTCAAGTTATATGAGAATTTAGGCCACTTGTAGTTCATAAAGCTTGATTAAAGTATGATTTTCAAAAGATTCACCATATATCTCGATTTTGGAGTTTTTGGTGAAACAGAAAAGCAGGGGAAGAAAGGAATTAGGGGGAGGTTGGAACACAGCCTAGTTTTCTGCATAGAGCCCAGCCTACATATTCCCGAGATTCAGGGAATCAGACTGCTTGTAGTTCGACTCAATCGATAGAAAAGATAGTCTTTTATTTCAGACGATCTTTGGCTCGGGATGAGTGAAAAGTTGATTGAGTTGCAAAAAAAAGGCTTGTAACCTCTTAGCCATGAACGTGGAGCTCTTCACATCCATAGGTAAGAATTTACCTAGACATAATTTCCAAAACTCTAGATGTCTTATCACTCGAATTTTGAAAAAAGAGACGTTTACCCTCGGCATGAGTTTAGAAATATCCCGAAGGTGAAGTTGAAACAAAAAAAATTTGAAGTACCCACATGCCTTCTAATAGGGATGTGGTTGGATGGTGGTGGCGATCATCCTTCAGCTCGCGTCCAAAGAGTTTGACGTCCCTCTTTAGATTATGCCTCATTTTGCTGCTAAGAAAGAGTTCCACATTGTGTTGTATCCTCTCTGGAGTCGTACGCACCTGTGATTTTGATTTGAGATTTTCATCCTCTTCAGATACTCTCGACAATATCTCAAACAAAATTGTTAGTAATAAACATAACTCATTAAGGGGTTTATAGTCTTTTACCATATCTCCGTGTGAGTTGCTACCTGCAAAAGACATCATCCTCTCACATACCTTGAATATCCATTAGTATGCTGGACCTTCGGCATATACCATTCTTGAACGTCGCAAATTCTTTATGATCCCTAGTTTGCAGGGGATTTGAGTCAGTTATCATCTTGCTTTCCACATTTGATGATACCTGCAACCACAAAAACCTGTTAGTTTTGGGGAAACTCAGTTGTCTTGAGCTCTTAACCATCATACTCTTTCTTATTGGCCTTGGGATGTTTGACTTTCTTGTATTCCTTGTTTGCTTTAGGATAACCTGCATCCACAGAAAAATAGTTAGTTTTGAAATAAACTACTCCGTGTTGACGTCCTTCGATCCTTGGTTTGCTCCTCGCCATTTTTTGGGTGCTCCATCGTGTTGGGACCTCCGTTCTGACTTCCCGTTCCAATAGGTGCCTAGGAAATTACTAAATAAAAAGATTTGTATAGATTTTTAAATAAATCTTAACTTTAGAAAATAGTTTCAAAAGTTTCCGTAAAAGCTTTAGAAAATCTCTGCCAGACATGTCATGTAAGAGCCCAACGAAGGCCTTCCTCTTGGTTCTGACTATATCCGACAGAAGATTTCCAAAATTGATCATCATTGTTGGAGGGCTCTTCAAACAGTTTTGTCACAATCAGAGATTGAGTCTACCTAAACTTTGTCGCAGCTGGTGACTTTTAAAGTTGACTTTGACCTCTAGTGCTAGGGAATTTGAAAATATATTGCAGTGTTTGGTGGAAATTCTTAGGCCTTTCTCAAAATTTCTACCCCAATTTAAAGTTGTTTGGGACAATCTTAGCTCGAGAAGATCTGAAGTCTTTGTTAATCTTCGTTCTCTTTATTGGATGATGATCTTCATCATTGTGAATTTTTGAGATTCCTTCTTGAAAATTCTGCCCCAGTTTACTACTACTTGAGATGATCTTGGCTTGAAAAGATCTAAGGTCACTACAAAAAACTGTGTTTAGTGATGAAATTTACTGACAGACCGATTTTCGTCACTATATAGTAATGGAACATTCAATTTGGCCGCATACATGGCAGCTCAATTTTTTCTTGGTATGTTATTAGTAATGAATTAGTGACGGAATTGTAATTCTGTCACTAAATAATAACGAAAAAAATTGGCGCCTGAAATTAGTGAAAGATTAGCAGCGAAATATTGGTCGCTATTTTAACTATTTCATAGCAACGGATTTAGCAGCAAAATTTCATTTTATTTAGCGACTAACTTATTCATCGTAAAAAAATAATTATTATTAAAGAATAGAAAAGGGGGCTTCTAGGGTTATCACTCATTTCAGCCGCCCCCTCCCTTGTTTCTCTTTCTACTTTCTCTCTCTCTCTCTCTCAAGAACCATTCACGATTTCAACGAGTTCTTGCCCAATTTGAATGAGTTTTTACATGAATTAAAGACATTTATGCATGTATTTAAGGTCGAGCTTACACTGGGTTGCCGATTTAAAGCATTCAAAGGTATTTGCTTCCATTGTTACACTATAAAAAGTTAGATAGGTTTGGATGTAGTTGGATTTTGATGAATGAAATGTCCAAATATTTGTCAAAATCTGAGCAATAGATTAGTTAACCATTATGATGTTTTGATTATCAACAATTGCCCATGATTTGATCTTTTTTTATTAAATAGAAGTTGTTAGTATTCTCTTAAAGGTTGTCAAGTCAGATCTAGTTTTTGTTACTGTCATTCGTTGGTTTTCTTGTAGGTGTTTGTTTTGATCTCCATACAGTCTTCGCAGTATCTTCAATACTTACCCTTTGTTTGTTTTTGGGTGGAATCAACGAAAATAAGCATAACATTGTATCTCGACAGCTTTCTTTTGCCAGAAGTTTGTACAGTTGAACAGATGGTACTTGTTTCCCTGTTTGGCCTCGTTATGGAAGGTTAGAGGAGGAGGATTACAACAAGAAGAGAACTAGCTCAAAAAGTTTTTTTTTTTCAAAGAAGAATAGAGTTACTATAGAGAAAAATGTAGAAAAACTTTATGAAAATGGAAATGGAAAGTGATGCTATGGTGTCAAAATTCAAGAGAATTTGTGTGTTTTGTGGGAGTAGTCATGGGAAGAAAAGTAGTTATCAAGATGCTGCTGTTGTGATAGGCAAAAAATTGGTCTCAAGAGGCATTGATTTGGTCTATGGAGGAGGTAGCATAGGCCTAATGGGTTTGGTTTCACAAACAGTTCATGATGGTGGTAGGCATGTTATTGGAGTTATTCCCAGGGCACTCATGCCTAGAGAGTTAACTGGTGAAACAGTAGGGGAAGTGAAGGTAGTTGCAGATATGCATCAAAGAAAAAACAGAAATGGTTAGGCACTCTGATGCTTTTATTGCTTTACCAGGTGGGTATGGCACACTTGAGGAGCTATTTGAAGTAATTACTTGAGCAGAACTTGGCATCCATGATAAACCGGTAGGATTGCTGAATGTGGATGGATATTATAATTCATTATTGTCATTTATTGACAAAGCTATGGAGCAAGGCTTCATCAGTCCTAATGCTCGCGAAATCATCGAATCTGTGCCAACAGCAACAGAGCTTGACAAGAAACTGGAGAGATGTGTTCCTTGCCATGAAAGAGTTGCACGTCCATACACATAATCATGATGAAAAATCTTTTATAAGTGAGCGTTCCTGATTTTCACATCATCAGTACAACCTTCGATTTCTTCTATATTAAGCTTCTTTAATTCTCAAACTCTTTGACTCTTCGGTTGACTGTTCTAAGGCTATAATTATCTTGCTTATTAACATGACAATGGCAGGCTTTAAGTTATTTTTATACGATGGGCGATAAGTCATGAGTAGAATGGAAGTCCAATTCAAACAATGTTTCCTCCAATTAATTTTCCATGATCCCAATTTCTTGGAAAATTCTTCCCTCATATTTTCTTATTCCATCATCGAGACCATCATTTACAGGTTTTGAAAAATAATTGGTAGTGCCCAGTTTTACTACTAGTCATTTTTCTTTTCCTGTAACAAAGCTATAGTCAAGAGGGGGATCTCTTATTCATTTTGATCTAGTAGGGTCATTTTGTGCCAACACAGAGTAGTTTCTATTACCTACAAAGTAAAAACAACTCAAAGGTTGATGTGTTAGATTTCGATAGTAATAAGCAAAGCAAGATGATTAAGTAGGAAGTAAACACACAGAGTTGGTTCTCATCACATATGAATTGATCCATGGAGTAATGATGACTCAAGAATTTCAACAAACTAGATTTTTCTCAATGATATGGATAGGTGGAAGTTATGAGAAAGGCTCAACTTTTTTTCTTTTTAACCTTATTTCTTCTTTCAAGAAAGAGAGGACAACGAAGGTTTTGAAGATAGGGACCCAGCCAAAAGGCCGCCTACGTATCTCATGGAGGAGAAATCAGGTCATACGTAGTTTGAAATGAGAAAATAGGATAAACTTTAAGGCGGATCTCAAAATTTGCCTCAGTGTATGATTCATGGCTAATACTGCCTTTTGGAAAAGAAAAGAAATGTCTTATTGTGGATTGTATTTCCAATTGAAAAGATGTATGAAGTCTTCGGATGTTTACGAGACTTGAAGATGAATGACATCTCCGATTGTCTACAAGGACTTAGGAATGAAAGATGTCTCCGATTGTCTATGAAAACTTGAAGGACGTCTCTGATTGTCTACGGAGATTTAATGAATGATATCTCCAATTATCTATGGAGATGGATATTGATTGTCGTCTTCAATTGTCTATGAAGACTATCGTTGAATATCGTCTCTAATTGTCTACAGAAAATGTCATGAATGACGTCTTCCATTGCCTACGAAGACAATACGGTGAATACTATCTTCGATTATCTATGAAGACTATCTTAATTGTGGTAAAGACTATCGGTTGTCTTCGAGGACTTAATGCATGATATCTCCAATTGTCTACGTAGATTTATGTTGATATCGTCTCCGGTTGTTTATGAAGACTAAAGATGAGTGATGATGAAAAATGATAGTCATCTTTGAAAATAATGTGGAGACGACCCAAAATAAACTACTTTTAGCATTAAAATTGTTTCGATCAAACAATCGAAATGATGGATGTTGGGCATCAGGAGGAGAGCGTTGACACTACTCCAGTATACTGACAAGATTGAGAAGGTCAAGCATTGAAGAAGGTATGTCATTATTTTGTCGTAGTTGGCAAGATTATTAAGATTGAAAGAATGTTGAACTTTGCTTTTGAAAGTAAGAATTGATGCTCCAGAAAAAAAATTAATGATTTATGACGTTTGAAAGAAGAAGCTGAGTATCCTCAAACCCAAATTGAGTGAGGATGTGTAGGTAGATTAGTTAGACATTAAAGTCACTGAGATTTGAATTTGAGGAGCTATTGATTTACTCTCTTGAAGAATTTTGAAAAGCGTTTCTTGAACTGTTTTAGATAATTGCCTTAGTTTTGAGTACCGGAGAAATTAATCAAAACAGTGAAGAGACCGAACCCTAACGCAGGGTTGCCTACGTACCTTGTCAGGACAAGAATCAGGTTAAAACGTAGTTCGAACATGATGGCTTTTTCTGATTCTAGAGTCAACGTTCCTAAAATGGTAGCAATCATTTTGGAAGTTTTAAGAATGAATGTGGACTTCTCTGAGAAACTTGGGAGACTTAGAGTATTGTTTGGTCGAATTTTTGTATAGTGGAGTATAGTTCTGCCTAGAGATGCTCTATGGAAAATGGGATTAGATCAATTCGCCTTTGATTCGAATTAACATAACAAGTATAAGCACATAAATAGTTATATCACACAAGCATATAATAATAAACGTGCATCCTAATTGGGTGACCCTTTTGAGCCAAGGGTGGGCCTAACGTCAAGTAATTGAAATTATGACAAATTGATTCAAGCCATTAATTTAATACAAACTTTGAGTTTGAAAATAAAAGTGCACGTTTTCCTAACTCACGGTATCACAATTAGGTTTGGATCCGTTTATCATTATCACATGCACATAATATGATCGATCGTCGTCGGGTAGAAAACCTATTTGACATAAGGGTGATTCCTAAAGTTGTAAACTAATACAGGTGGAAGACCAAAATATATGCATATGTGGTTGATATATGATCTGATATACATCATATATACAAAAACGCAGGGGGGAAATAGCTGCAGTATACAGCTGATATACATGTCAAAATGGATTGAAAATCCATGGAATTTAGGCCCAAAGTATGAGCAGCCCTTAAAGGGGCAGAAAGGGTCCAACTATTAATATGTGCTACCGATTTGGACAAATCATAATAAAAAAAACATAGGTTAAAAAAAAACATGTGCTAAGAAAAGTTCGAAATAGCACAAACATCATATAAAATAAAAAAATAAATAAATAAATAAATAAAAACAAAAATAAAATAAATAGTGAATAAATAAATAATAAATCAAAAAAATAAAAAAATAATAAATAAATAAATAAGTAAGATAAACAAATAAATAAAAAATGAAAAGAAGATAAATAAATAATATATAATAAATAAATAAATATGTAAATAAAAACAAATAAACAAATAAATAACTAAAAAAAATAATCTATAATAAAATAGAAGGGAGAAGCGTGTTCACATTTTTTGAGGCAACAAAACAAAACGACGAGCTTTCGACGTAGTTTCCTCGCCACCATCGGGAAAAGCTTCACAACGACTTCGAAAATGTCGAAATAGTCGACTGCTTTCGAGAACAAAATTTTTACTAAAAATATACTCGTTGCTAAAAAGTAGATTTCTTCCACCTTCAAGACTTCTTGCTTGAGAGTTTTTTTTTTCAACCCTCCAGACTTGTTCTAAAATTTGCTCCCAAATAAGCTATTTATAGAGAGAGTGGAAGGTCACCCTTTGTTTTTCTACCAATGTGGGAGAAAAGGATTTTGGGCATATTGGAGTCCCTTACTTGAGGAAAAAAATTGTACAACCATTTGAAATTTGAAATGATTTTTTGAATTGAATTTTCATTATTGGTGTGTTGTCGAACGAATCTGGGTCGAAACCCGGGTCATCATTGCTCGGTCGGAGCTAGTTTCGGGTCTTGAAAGTTGGTTGGTTGGCTGGTTTTTTGGCTGAATTTTGTTGAGTAATTGATTTTTGGGCCTGTTTAAATTGGGTTGGTAACATTAATAAGGGAAATGGGCTGCTGGAAAAATGGGTTGATGAGGTTTTAAATGTTGGGCCTGGTAGTTAATTAGTCAATTAGGTAGAAGGGTTTTGGGAATTAAGATTGTTTAAATTGCGTTGGTAATATTAATAAGGGAAATGGGCTGCTGGAAAAATGGGTTGATGGGGTTTTAAATGTTGGGCCTGGTAGTTAATTAGTCAATTAGATAGAAAGGTTTTGGGAAAGAATAGGATTTATTTAGGCAATTCCATTTAAATTCTAGCCAAATTGAATGTCAATGGGCCAATTGCATTATAATTGGGGCCAGTTGCATTACAATTGGGGCCAATTGCATTACAATTGGGGCCAATTTAATTTCAATTAAAGTCAAATTTAATTAATTGGCTAAATTGAATCGATACGAAGTAATACCTCGTTTAATTCCGAGATTCGTGATTCAATAAAATCACACACATACTTATCCAAATAAATTATTTTGATAATAAATTATATTAAAATCAAGATTTTAATCATTTGAACTTATTTCATGATAAGCCCTGATTAAAATTTGATATTTTGTAAAAATAAATATTTAAGTAACAAAATTATATAATTTTGTATAATTAGATACGGTGATACATAATCGCTGCTTAAAAATAACAAAATTACGTATAAAAATATGTTAAAAAGTTTTTATTCAGATGAAATCAATATTTTGATTCTATTAAAAACTGAAGAAACTCAGGATTAAATTTATTCGTGGAGGGCAAAAATTAGGTGTCAACAATGTTAGTAGTTGGAGCTGTTGATTGTGATGGCTGAAAAATGAATGCATGATGGTTGACGATGTGTTGGTGCTAGTTGGAGATGTTGTTAGTTGTGATGGTGGAGATGGTTGTTAGTAGTGATAAATTGTAGCGATGATAGTGATTGAAGTGATGGTAAAGGTAGCGTTACTAGTGGCTATGTGGTGGTTGCCGAAGAATGTGTGGAGGTTATGATGTATTAGTTGTCGCAGTTAGCGGTGGTGTTAATTGTGATAGATGAGTTGGACGATAGTAGGGATTGACAAGTAGTGGTTGATGATGGTGGTGCTGTTGACAGTGGTGGTGATGGTAAATATAATTAGAATAATAGAGGTAGTAGGTGTAGTAGCGGTTGACAATAGCTGTTGGTAGCGATATTTGTTATCAATGATAGTTGTGATGGTGGAGGTGGTTGGTGGTGGTTGACAATGATGGTGGTGGCAGAGGTGGCAACTGATGATTATGAATAGAGTGGTGGTGAATATTATCCAACACCAGAATACCTCTTCAGACCTATTAAGACTTGATTCTAGATCTGAATGATTAAGACCTATTAAGAGCTAAAATCTTAATAAAAAATAAATGCACTTAATGGTCTGAAGTTTGAACCATTCAGATTCAGACCTCCATTAAGTGTAAACAAATGAGTCTTTAATCTACACGTGGGAAGTTGGGAACGAAAAGGAAGAAAAAAGAAAAGTGTTGAAATTCTTCTTTTTCTTGAATGGGTGATAAATAAATTTGGAAAAAAGTGCAAATATACCCCTGAACTTTGATAAATGGTACAAATAGACCCTTCGTCATACTTTAGGTACAAATATATTCTTGTCGTTAATAAAAAGTTGCATATATACCTCTGAACTTTAATAAATGGCACAGATGTACCCTCCGTCATACTTTAGGTACAAATATACCTTTTCTGTTAATGAAAAGGTACATTTATACCCATACCCCTGAACTTTGATAAATGGTACATGTATATCTTCCATCATAGTATAAGCACAAATATACTCTTTATTGTTAATGAAAAGGTATATCTATGCCCTTCTCACTAACAGCAGGACACGTGTCAATCTTTTTCATTTACCCTTTTAATTTAATTTATCCTCACCCTACACGAAAATAATTCTAATTTAATCCACAAACTGATTCAAATAATAATCCAAACCCGACCCGGTCTAATAGAACTCTCAAGACGTATCTCATTCACGCATATTCATTTTCTCTTTCTATTAGACTGGATCGGGTTTGAGTTATTATTTGGATCGGGTTATGAGTTAAATTAGAATTATTTTGGGGTGAGGTTGGGATAAATTAAATTAAAAAGGTCAAATAAACAGGATTGTAATACTTGTCCTGCCGTAAGTGAGAAGGGTATATATGTACCTTTTCATTAATGCAAGGATATATTTGTACCTAAAGTATGCCGGAGGATATATCTGTGCCATTTATCAAAGTTCAGGGGTATATATATACCTTTTCATTAACGACAAGGGTATATTTGTACCTAAAGTATGACAACGGATATATTTGTACCATTTATTAAAGATTAAGGGTATATTCATACCTTTTCCGAATAAAATTTAAAGAAAGCATAAAGGGGTTTTAGTTTTTTAATAGGACCTTGTAAATTTTCTCATAGTAGAAAAATCTCTCCACTTCATATTATCCACAATTCTTCACTCCAAGTTCCCGATCAATCAAATTAGGGAGTCTGCTATCTTGAAACTAAATTTCAATGAAAACCTAAGGGGTCGTTTGGTTTGAGGTGTTGAAGCAAATAATTCCGGGATAAAATTTTCTATTGCATGTTTGGTTGGCAATATGTGGGATAACTTATCCTGGGACTATAAATAGTCCCGGGATAAGTTATCCACTCAATTGGTGGGATAACAATTCCACCATAATTTATCCTTGGGATAAATGTATGAAAGAACAAAAATACCCTCAAACTCTATTATTTTATTTCTCTCTCTCTCTCTCTCTCTCACACACACACACACATGTACACACACACACACACACACATATATATTATATATATAATAATTAACGTAAACTGGTAAACTGCATAATAATTATGTTTTGAACGTATAATATATATTATGAACAGTATAATATATTATGAACATAAATATATATTATGAATAACATATAATATATTCATAAATATATATAAATTATATATTCATAAATTATGTTTAATTAACGTATAATATATTCATTAATTATGAATATAATATATTACGTAATATATAACGTAATTACGTTATATATAACGTAATATATAACGTACAATATTATGAATATATATACGTTAATTATGTTTAATTATATATATTATGTTAATATATTTAATTATAATATATTATGTTTAATTATGTTAATTATATATAACATAATATATAACGTAATATATTCTCACACACACATAAATTATGTTTAATTAACGTATAATATATTCATAAATAAATAAATTTTGAACAATTTACCGTTCAAAATGGTTGTAAAATATATACATTATGTTTATTTATATATTTTAATTTCCCTAAAAAATAATAATTTTTTTTAAGAATGAATATTTAAAGTTTAAAAAGAAATATATATATATATATATATATAAAAGGTTAAATAAGATGAAGGGTATTTTGGTAATCAATCAATTTAATCCTAAAAATTATACCATGCATATTACTTTGAATACAACAAACCAAACACTCAATAAAAAATAATCTCAGCATAACTAATCCCTGTATAATTTATCTCATCATAACTTATCCCACCATAATTAATCCTGATATAACTTGTTTTCAAACCAAACGACCCCTAATAGTACCTACTAGTATTTCATCAGAACTAAAACTATACCAAAGTTTACTATAAAAAGTATATACTATCAGATTATGGTATTATCGTTATATACTATCAGATTATGATATTATCGTATACTTCAAATTTTCTCATATTTGTTGTGTTGTTACTTAAAAAAAAATGGAGGAGGAGAAGATCACATCATATAGAAGTATTCTATTGAAGTATACTAGTATTTCATATAAAACTTAACGATACATCTAACATTACTATAATAATGTTACTAAAATATTTTAAACAACAAAACGATAAATTATGTGTAAGTGTTTTTTAGAAGGAAAAATTAGTGAAGAATTACATATATACACCAACCAACTTTACCTAATTACAAAAAATCCCAAATTAATAAATTCATTACACAAACCCCAAATTAATTACAAAAATTTCCTTAGTTGGGAATTTCTCTCTCCTACGTATTATACATGTGAAAGAAGTTTTTTTTTTCAAATAAAAAAGCTAAAGAAAGAGAAAAGTTTGCTACTTTATACCATAAATTAAGGAAAAGGAAATAACTTTAGTTCATTTGGCAGCTTTTGCCTTGTTCTTTCACTCTCTAATGCTCTTTCTTCTTTCACTCTCTACTTCTTCCATTACTCATATGAATTGTACTCCATTTTTGAAACCATCTTTTACGGCAAAATTGAAGGAACTTCAACCTAGTGGTTATCAAATTGTAAGTTATCAAGATTTAATTGTGTTTAATATTTTAGTTCATTAATTTATTTTTATTTTTTTCTATGAAGTTCAACTTTACCAATTAAGGGGGTTTCCGTTTTCTCTTCATTTACATGTTCAAATTTCATTATTCTTCAATCATATTCAAGTTTAGTATTTCGGGTTTTTTGATTATTTTTTCATATAGTACAAGTTAGATCTTTGATTTGCATAGAGTAAGTTATCAAGATTTAATTCTGTTTAATATTCTAGTTCATTAATTTTTTTAATTTTTTTCTGTCAAGTTCAACTTTACCAATTAAGGGGGTTTCCATTTATTCTTCATTTGCATGTTCAAATTTCATTATTCTCCAATCCTATTCAAGTTTAGTAGTTCGTTTTTTTGTTTTTTTTTTCATATAGTACAAGTTAGATCTTTGATTTTTTTGTTACAAAAAAAAAATCAGATCATACATGTGAACCAATTTATCATTTTTTTAATGTTGTTTGTGTTCTTCATGTTTTTCAGATGTTGTTGAAGAAGACCATTCAAATAATGGTGGTTTGATGCAAAAATAAGAAGAAATAAGTGTGGTCTTTGTTTGTCTTAAAGCAACTTTTCCAAAAAGGTCACATCTTGTTGAAATTGAAAAATAGGATCCAAGGCTTGTGAACCAAGAATATGATATCATACATGTAAAAGAATTTATCATACATGTGAATCAATGTATAATTATGATGTCATACATGTGAACCAATTTATCATACATGTGAACCAATATTATACATTCGAATGTTTACTGGAACGACACATTTTCATTATACAATGATTTGAATATATAACAACATATTATACATTCACAAGTTTACTGGATTGGCAAAGTTTTATTATAAATAGGCTTTAATGTATGCTAACATGTTGAGATGTACTTTTAGTAGAGTGTAATATGGATTGTTAGATGTATAGGTTACCCTCATACATGTGCAACTCTATAGCGGTTAGTGTTGATTTTATTATACGTTAATGCAATTTGTTCGTAAATGAATAAGTTAGCCGCAATCATGTCTAACAACTTTTATTAATTTTGACATGTGCTACCATACATCTAAACCTACTGTCATACATCTGAACCAACATATCATACATCTGAACCTATTGTCATACATCTGAACCTACTACCATACATCTGAACCAACATATCATACATCTGAACCTACAGTCATACATCTGAACCAATATATCAAAAGTGTGGTCTTTGTTTTTCTTAAAATATATTCCAAGGCTTATAAAAGAAAGAAGAAAATAAGGATTTGAAAAGTCTTGTTACCCAAATGGTGGACAAAGACTTTCAAAAGAGGCAACAACCTTTCCAAAAAGGTGAAAGAAAGTCACATCTTGTTGAAATTGAAAAAGAGGATCCTGTTATTTTCCTCCCAAAGCTGATTTTCACCATTTCAAATGAAAAATAATATGATGTCATACATGTGAACCAATTTATCATACATGTGAACCAACGTATAATATGTCGTCATACATGCAAAATTTACCATTACCAGCTATCCAACTGTAATCATGTCATGTATAATAACATGTAACATAAGTTATTGTTAGAAACATCATATCAACAACATATATTCTATGTTTTCATTATGAGTTAATTAAATTTTTATTACATCTAACACTGGAGTATATTATACATTAATGCAGTCTATTTATACATGTATAACTTACCATCATACATGACCATAAGTTGTTTAATGTTTGTATGATTTTATTTTTTAATGTATAAATGAACCTTATACAATGTGTAAATGTTAGCTAATTATGATATAAATTGTTAGATGTATAAAAAACTATCATATATCTGTATGTGTTGTTTAATAATGGTTATATACATGTTGAGATGTACTTTTAGTAGAGTGTAATATGAATTGTTAGATGTATAGGTTACCCTCATACACGTGCAACTCTATAGCGGTTAGTGTTGATTTTATTATACGTTAATGCAATTTGTTCGTAAATGAATAAGTTAGCCGCAATCATGTCTAACAACTTTTATTAATTTTGACATGTGCTACCATACATCTGAACCTACTGTCATATATCTGAACCAACATATCATATATCTGAACCTACTGTCATACATCTGAACCTACTGTCATACAACTGAACCAACATATCAAAAGTGTGGTCTTTGTTTGTCTAAAAATATATTCCAAGACTTATAAAAGAAAGAAAGAAGAAAATAAGGATTTGAAAAGTCTTGTTACCCAAAATGTGCATTAACATCAAGAAAGTAAAGTTGGAATTATTTAACAAGAACCACAAAATGAAGAATTAGTTTTTTCAATGCCGACTATTTTAAAAACAATGCTACTCTAAAGTAACAATTTCACTTGTATCAATTACATCTAGAACAGTATTCCTAGGCCGAGGCGGATCGCCTTTATCACTTGTGTACCCTTGTTTTGCCTTTTCGACTCCGTCATGCCACAGTAATGAAGAATGTCGTGCACGTTGACTTGCGGCATCAAACCCACGTGAATGAAGTTGGTGCCTTCCACTTAATATTTTCGCATAGGCAAAGACAAAGACCCCACAATCCCTGATTTCAAAAAATATAAAATAAAATAATAATAAGTACATTACTTATAACATTGTTATACATGAAAAAACACTGTAATTTACTTATAAACTATCAAACGCTTGTTGTGGGATGTTTTGAACATTGTCAACATCAAATGAAATTTCATTAACAAGATGTATTATACGTTGGTATATATGTATGAATGTAGGTTCAGATGTATGATATATTGGTTCAGATGTATGACTGTAGGTTCAGATGTATGACAATAGGTTCAGATGTATGACAGTAGGTTCATATGTATGGTAGCACATGTCAAAATTGAAAAAAGTTGTTAGACATGTATAAAGGTAACTTATTTATTTACAAACAAATTGCATTAATGTATAATAAAATCAACCCTAACCTCTATAGAGTTGCACATGTATGAGAAAAACTTATACATCTAACATTTCATAGTAGACTCTACTAAAAGTACATATCAACATGTATGAGGGTAACTTATACGCCAAAAAATTTCATTTAGAACCATAATTAAACTTAATATCAGCTTTATTAGTCGGATAAGAATGCGAATAAGAACTAACAACTTTAGAACAAAAAATACAAAGATCAGACTTTTAATAAATGGAAAAAAAATTATATTATCAAACTATCACACTGAAATGGATTTACAATAACAATTAATTTCATAAAAAACAAACATGCAACCAAAAATTGAACCAGCTTGTGATTTGATAAAGTTGAAAAAAATTAAAAATTAGTGAAAAAACAGTACATAAGTCCAACAAATATTTGATAACTTACAAATTGATAACCTCTAAGTATACGATTGCTTGAATTTGAGCGTGGGAAAATGTTCTTCATATAAAAAAGAGAGATAAATTGAATGGAAAAGAGAGACAAATTAAATGGAAAAGTAGGTACAAAAAATTTATTATTTTGTCCTTTTCGGATCTACAATCCTCATGCCATGGCGATTGCAGAAGAATTTCCTTCAAGCATATACTTAACTTCAGTTTTTTTTGTAGCACTGAAAACTTAGGTACAACAAATTTATTGTTTTTTCCTTTTTGGATCTTGGAAGACAGATTGCAAAATCTGAAAAAAAAAAAAATGAAGCTTAACATACACTTTAAAATTCAAATACAAGTGCATACAAATATCCAACAACAAAAAAAAATAACTAAAGTAGCTAATTAGGTGCGTGACTTTAGGAACACTAAACAACCTAATCATTTCAGTTTTCTTAATTTAAGGAATTTGTGTTTCCTCATACATCTAACACATGTATAATAAATGGCCAAATGTATTAGTATTTTTGTTGAAATTAGGAAGAGAGAAAACCAATGGAGATTTTATGTAATTACTTTCTTTAGCTAGGGTTTTTTTGTGGTTTGCCCAAAAATTTGACATATCATATAGTCAAAATTAGCAAGCATACTTGTGCCAGGAAAACCATTGAGTCAGATCCATTAAACTAAACAATTGGACCTGAGCTAGACGAGGGGCCTTTTGGGTGTACGTTCTCTAAAACGGCGAAACTACAAAAACAACCCCAAAATAAGGCGACTTTCAAGTTTTAATCCCAAATAAAAAGGCTTCATAAAAATAACCTTTAGCTATTAAGTGCTATATTTTCAGACAAAATTGCTCTGACTATGGAATAAATTACATAAATAATCCTCATAATGGATAATAACTCCATACTTATTCATCTTTCAATTTTTTTTCTCTTTTTAATTTTATTTTGAGTTTTATTTTTTTATTTTTTGATTTTTCTCAACCCTTACTTTTTTCATTTTTTTCCTCTCAATTTTTTTCTTTTTATTTTACATTAATTTTTTATTTTGCTCCCTCTTTCTTTTTTCTTTTTAGTTTTTTCTCAACTCTTACTTTTTTCCCTTTTACTCCTCTCAACGTCTACTTTTATATAAAAAAAAGCTTTTTTGATTCTTTTTGATTTTTTCTTGACCTTTATTTTTATTTTCAATTTTTTAATTTTTATCAACCTTTATTTTTTTCCCTTCTCTCTCAACTTCTACATTTTCTTTGATTTTATTTTTTTTAAAAATATTTTTCTTCTTTTTCTGCAATTTTTATTATTTTTGTTCTAAAGAGTTGACACTATCACATTAGAAAGGTAAAACTTATGACTTTCAAACAACAAGGTACGTCCCATGGGTAAGAGTTGACACTAACACATTCTAGAGGCAAGACTTATGACTTTCAAACAACAAGTTAAGTTTAATGGACAAGAGTCGACACTACCACATTGTGTTTTGGTTGATGAGATATTTTATAACTATTACTTTAGAGACAAGACTTAGCTCAAGGACTTTCAACTACAAATTGACACTACCACGTTATGTCTTCATTTATGAGATGTTCTAAAACTCTTGTCTTAGAGACAAGACGTAGCTCCAAAACTTTCAAACTATAAATGATGCCTTATGAAAAGAGATAACATTACCACGTTATGGCTTCATTTATAAGATGTTCTACAACTCTTGACTTAGAGGCAATACTTAGCTCAAGGACTTTCAAACAATAAATTATACCCCATGGAAAAGAGTTGACACAACCAGGCATAACTTATCCCAAGAATTTTTAAACAAGTTATGTATAATGGGCAAGAGTCAACACTAACACATTGTATTTTTTACTTATGAAATGCTCTATAACTCTTTTCTTAGAGGTAAAACTCAGCCTAAGGACCATCAAACAATAAGTTATGACCCATGGGCAAGAGTTGACACCATCACTTTGTGTATTGATTTATGAGATATTTTATAACTCTTTCCTTATAGAAAAGACTTATACCAAAGAATTTCAAGTAACAAGTTGTGCCCCATGGGCAAGAGTTGACATTACCACATTGTGTTTTGATTTATGAGATATTCTATAGCTCTTTCCTTGGAGGCAATAATCAACCCAAGGACTTTCAAGTAACAAGTTACGTCCCATGGGTAAGAGTGGACATATCACATTATGTTTTTATTTATGAGATGTTTTATAACTCTTGCTTTAGAGGCAAGACTTAGCCCAAGGACTTTTAAACAACAAGTTACACTTCACGGACAAGATTTGATACTACCACATTGTGTCTTGATTTATGAAATGTTTTATAAATCAAGGACTTTTAAACAACAAGTTATGCCCCATGAGCAAGAGTTGACACTACCACATTATATCTTGATTTGTAAGATGTTCTATAACTCTTGCCTTAGAGGCTTGAATTAGTCCAAAGACTTTCAATCAGCAAGTTACGCACCATGGTCAAGAGTTGACACTACTACATTGGCTTGATTTATGAGATGTTCTATAACTATTACTTTAGAGGCAAGACTTAATGGACAAGTTATGCCCCATGGACAAGAGTTGACACTATCATATTGTGTCTTGATTTATGTGATGCTTTATTAGTCTTGTCTCTATGACAAAACTTAGGCCAAGAACCTCTCAAAAGTAGAAGTTACACCCAATGGACAAGTGTTGACACTGCTATATTTTTTTATTTATGCGATGCTCTATAACTCTTGTCTTAGACGCCAGACTTAACTCAAGAATTTTTAAACAACAAGTTATTCTCCACAAGCAAGACTTGCCACTATCACATTATGCCGTGATTTATGAATTATTATATAATTTTTGCCTTAGAGACAAAATTTATCCCAAAGAACTTCCTAACAACAATTCGTGCCCTTAAATTTACTTTGGTGTCAAAAAAAGAAGATCCCTTAGCAGATTATCCAAATTTTTTTATTAGAAAATATAATAGAAGTTGACAAAACAGAAAAAAAAGATCAAACAAAATAGAGAAATAAAAATAAGAGATTGAGGTAAAAAGAAAAAAAGATAAAGATTAAGAAAAAAGCGAAGAATTAAAAAAATTGAGAAAAATAAAAATGAGAGGAGAAAAAGAAAAATAAAGTTTGAGAAAAATGAGGAAAAAAAAGAGAAATGATAAAAACCATAAATAAAAGAAAAATAAAGGTTGAAACAAATGAATTTTAAAAAAAAGAAAAAAATGAAGAAATAGATAATGCTGAGAAAAAAGAAAAAACAGAAAAAACAAAGGTTGAGACAAATGAATTAAAATATGATAATAAAATTAAAGAAAAATAAAAAAGTGAAATAATAAAAATAAAAATAGAATTTGAAGACAAATGAGTATGGAAAATTTAAAAATATTTGAGGTGTAGAGGAAAAAAATTGTACTTGTACTATATTTAAAAAAGAAGGAAGACTAGTCTTTAAAGACTTTTCTTATTTGGGTCAAAAATCTATACCCGCTATTGAGGTTATGCCATGTAATTTTCTGCTTTAAAACTATTTCTGATTTTTGATGGAATTATTGGAAATAATGGATGTTATTTGAAGTCCCTATAATAAAGAAACAACTATTAAATAAATTAAACTAATTTAGTGAACTTAATTAGTTAACTAGACAAAAGAAAAATAATAGAATGTCAATTGAAAATTTGAAACAGGTTATATTTTTGTGCTGCGAAATTCATCAGTGTTTTATGTAAATGTCCACTTTTTGATTCTCCATTTAGATTTTATTCCTAATTTTAAAAATTGCGTAATATTATTGGAACATCTAAGTTTTGTTGTAATATGGCGGTTAGTAATTCTGATAAGATTGAATCCAATATAAACTTTTCTAGATACTAGTTAAAGTTGTAGTTGTATTAAATCTGGTCTTACCCTGTGTTGTAGTTAAAACTCTCTATATATCCATGTATATGTTAAAAACATTGTTTGAAGAAAACATGAGAAATAAAATGTGGCAAGTTCTTGATCTTATATGAATATCAGAGCTACATGATTTGTGCAATTACATATTTGACATTGGGACGTCGAATCCTGCTGATTTTTCCAATGTTGGCCAAAATTATTGTAGGATCGAGAGAGGGAGTTGCGTTCCCCTCTTCCAATCCTCCCTCCTGAATTTCTCCATCTACCACGAGTAGAATTTGAAAGGTGATAGTTATTGAATTTTTTCCTCAAGTTTGCAGAAGGAGGGGTTCAGTAATATGGATAGTCGGGGTTGTGGAAAGAGTGGGCTGACCATGAAGGAATTCATGATTAAGTCAGAGACCGTGAATTTTAAAATACATTATAGGTTCAGCTTTGACAGATAATGTGATAACAAGATATTTAAACTCGGAAGTTAGCCCTTTACAAATATATATATTTTGGTCTGCGAGACAAAGGGGCCTTCCTAAGGCGGCAAGTTCATCAGAAAGTAATTTTAACTTTTAATTTGGAGGTATTGAGAAACAGAAAGATCATCTCTCTTGTTTTTGATTTTGAAGAAACATATGGAGTCTAAGTATGGGAGTATTTAAAGGAGAAAAGAAAACTTGTGTGAGGATGTCCCAAACCTGTTTAGAGGTGGATAGGCCAATGACAAGGGAGAGAGTTTCTTTCGATAGGGAAGAAATAAGAAGGATCATTATCAACTGATCTTGTTGAACCCATAGCGCGTAAGCGTGATCGGATTTAGTATCAGCGGTTCCTTTTTTGAAAACATGAAAAGTTGGGCACAGGAAAGTTCCATCAACGTATCCAAAAAGATTTTACCATGCAAAAATTAAATGAGTTGTGTTTTCCAAAATAAGTAATATATGGATATGAGTTTAATAAATATAAAGTGATATGCATGATTTAGAGAATAAGGAAAAGAGGAAGCCATGATGGGGATAGAGGACGATAAAGGAAAAGAAGTAGAGGAGGAAGAGTCAGACATGGCTATCCGATACCTTATAAATTAAAGCATATGAATTTGCTTAGTCCTACGTCTACGTCCTTCTCACTGCAAGTATTTAGTGATTCGGATTGGGCAGGTTCCTTGGATGATAGAAAATCTATAAGTGGATTTGTTATATATATTTCTTGATTCAATTTTGGTATCTTGTTTGTCGAAGAAACAACGTACGATTGCTCATTCTTCCACAGAGTCTGAATATAAGGCACTTGCCGACGCGTGGCAGAATTAACATGGGTTCAGTTCTTGTTTGTTGAACTTGGTGTCACTTTATCTAATGCTCTTACCTTATTGTGCAACCTATTTTTCTGTTAACCCGATATTCCACGCTCGCACCAAACATGTGGAAGTTGAATTTTACTTTATTCGTGATAAAGGTTCTCGGAGGGATTTATCTATGAAGTTTATCTCCTCAAAGAACTTGTTAGCTGATATATTCACAAAATCTTTAGCATCTGACAGTTTCAATTTTTCTACATTCCGAACTGATGGTAAGCTACCATCCATTAGCTTGCATGGGGGTATCGGAACATCTAAGTCTTGTCGTAATATGGCCGCCAATAATTTCGATAAGATTGAATCCAAGTCAACTTCAAAACAAACTGTTCTAGATACTAGTTAGAGTTGTAGTTGTATTATATTTCAATGAGCCTTATCCTTTGTTGTAGTTAGAAATTTATATATATCCTTATATATGTTAAGAATTTTGTATGAAGAAAATATGAGAAATAAAATACGGCAAGTTCTTGATCTTATAAATATAATATTTTAAAAATTATCCTTCTGGAAAATGTTGGAATTTTTTCTGATGTATATCAATTCGATTTGTCGTTAATCATATGAAAAGTCAATAATTCTTCCCTTCAAAACGATGTTGCCTCAATCAATATTTATTTTTTGAACACAACATTATGTAATCATCTCGAGAGGAAAAATTAGTGTACAAGTTACTCTTAAAAAGTTAATTGAAAAATGGTTAACTTGATCCATGTGTAGGATGAAGAAAAAAAAGACAATTTTGGAGTTTTTTCTCTTTAGATTATTTTTGAAATTGTGCCACGTTATATGAAGAAGATGTCACGCCCCAAATCCCATTGGAGCGGACTGGCACCCGTAGCCGAGGAGGCCCGGGAGAACCCGTTCATAACCTATACTTTCACATTTACATTACTTATGAAAATTAGAAATTTGGGCAGCACTTCGTTGTAAATAGAAGAAAACAGTACCTGTATCAGCCCAGCCGACACGCATATATATGTATATAAACAGTAATTGGCCATCAGAGCCATCACGTCTATCAACCAAACACTCCTATGGCTGTACAATATGTCTACAAAAGCCTCTACATAGATACACAACTGAGTTAGGATCGGGACAAACTCCCGCCCACAAAAGACTTTTATACAAATACCAAAAATACATATAGAAACGACTTGGGATGCCCTGAAACAACTGGAGCTCACCACTATCAACAGAATGTACTGGCTCTTACTGCGGAGGTGTACGACCTGAAGTACCTGCTCTTGCAGGCATGAATACAGGTCCCCCGTGAGGGACGTCAGTACGAAAATATGTACTGAGTATGTAAGGCAGTGAGTATCAAGATGAGATACAAAAGATCAACAGAGCCCAGATACCAGTGAATAAACAGTATGAGTAGACCACACTTAAAAGAGCTGATGGGATACCTGCACATTACTTTCATATCATTACTTTTCGTATTCCTTATCAATACATAACATATGTCATACAATGGCCAACTGATCAGTGGTACTAATACAATACATCAGGGACCACCCCTGGAATAGCATATATACATAATCTTTATAATACAATGGCCAACTGATCAGTGGTACTAATACAATACATCATATCATCAATTTAAAATAAAGACATTCCATATCTTAATTCAATTAATCTTTGAGATTGGTTACTTTGTGGTCACACCTTATGGAACTTGAAACCATGATACCTCAATAGGAAAAATATGTAAATAGGTAATCAATATCATGAAAATGAAGTAGAGAATCATGGATACCTCATTAAACCATTTCGGAGTCAACAATAGTATAGGGATATTTTTTTGACTAGCCGGACATCTTAAAGGAGAAAACAAGTTCAATTGGTAGTGTCGAAGATCATATGATGTTATTATGTGTCATGTGTCGTAGGACAATGTTGGAAGCTTACTTGAGAGTGCCATGGGTCATTATTCATGCCAAAGATTAGATAGAGTATGTCTTACATACCTTGATATAACCACTTCAATACAAGTCCAACTTGACTTCCCGTACTCTTCGAACACTTATCTACAATAAGTTATTTGTGGCAAACTAGTATTAGCAACCAAACCTTACCATTTAGGTATTAACTTCACCAAATAATGTCTAGGAAATAATCCTTTAACTCATCAATAAGAGTGCTACATACATCCTCTTATACTCTTATTACATTCACATATCATGCATTTTCATGCAATATCCCTCAACATCACTCTTAGCCTTTATTTCCCTTCTTAATCACCATCCAATACCAACATGATCACTAGGCATACATAACCACTAATATAATGATATATCACCACAATTCATCCTCCATAATCCAATACAACAACTTCCATAATTTACTACTAACAATTTATACAAAACAATTCATAACTATGTTTCTAGTTATCTTCCAACATCAAGACAATACTCATAATCCTTTATCAATACTTATTCATGGATAAGAATCAAGAATAAACAATATTCATACCTTAACAATGAAATCTTGTATTTAGAATCCTCCTTACATAACCATGGGGTGCTTCTTGAAGCTTTCGAGATGGTGAACACAACTACGGAACCAATTCAAATTTTCTACGGTTGAATCACAAAATATTTGAAGTTGAAATTAGGCTAGGGTTTCACCTTCTCTTACTAATTGGATGATATATGATATATATGAGGCTAAGTGTATGTTTATAAAGACCAATTTTCGTCCAAGAGGTAATAGAAAATGACCATTTTGCCGTAAAAATTTAAATAAATCCGAATCTGTTCCCAGTGGACAGTTTTGACAGGCTGAAGTAAATCGATCATAACTCTTTGCTCCGGTATCGTATTTGGGTGAAACCAATTGTATTGGAAATATAATTCAAAGAGATTTCATTTTCATATAAAGTATACCACCCATTTATTCCTGTACAAGGAGTTATGGTCATTTAAAGTTGACCCAAAAATCTGTCCCAAAATTCTGTTTTTTTTTATAGGCTGTAGTTAAACGGGTATAGCTCCTTACTCAGACATTGGATTTGGATGAAACCAATTTCATCGGAAAGAAGACTCTCGGATCTTTTCTTAGATATATAGCAGCTCACACAGTTCTTTTTGTACAAGGAGTTATGATCGTCTAAAGTTGATCCAAAAAAAAATTGCCTAGCTGCAGCAATTTTCCTGCAGATTTACTGTTCACAGGCTTCCCGGCCACCGTTTTGAAATTTCGAATGTGCTCGCTTATATGAAATACTCCTCTGTTTTGGGCAAACTTTATATCTTTGGAAAGCTTATTCCAATACCTACACATACAACTATTGACGGGATACTTCCGAACACCATAAACTTAATTTAACCCATACGCAAGCCTTTAGGACTTCATATAATCGCGATAAGTGTACGAAAAAATTTACGGGGTGTTACAGAAGCAAACTTTAACTTTATTCTCCTCGCCTCTTATTTTTAACTCGTAATAAGTATGACATGATTTAATTATATTTTACTAGGCTATTCACACCAAGAAAAGAGAGAACAATTATCAAAAACAAAAAAGATAAACTTTTGAATGAAAAAGTACACTTTTTATAGTGTATGAAATTACGTAGGCCTTCTCAAAATCAGGTTATTTTAACTTTATCCATACACCCAATTTCTTAAGACTCGTTAGGATATGAATTAAAATCAGTATTTTAAAATTAGTGATTTGAAATTTAGTTGATTTGATATATTTTTTCTCATAAATTTGGAAATTTACAATTTGTGAAAATTATCAAAACTTCTCTAACTCTAGTACAATATTATCAAATGAGCAATTGTAGTTCATACGCAAGATGTACATCGGAATACCTTAAGATTCCACATTAATAAACTATAATTGTAACAACCTAAATCATTGTAACATTAAAATAAAGAGTAGAATCGCTTTCCCTTAGATAAAAATTTACAAATTTAGGGCTAGCCTAGTCATAGGCAAATTTAAGTGTGAGTTGATCTAGGAAAATTTGGTAGTTATTAGAGCATCGGTTGGTAGTTTTGATTTGATTTTATAGTATAGGATGAGTTTAGAATGTCATAAAAACTTTTAACACGTAGAACGGGTTAGTAAAACTCTAATTATGGAGATTGCCGTAAATGAGTTAGTTCGTAAGGTTGAATTTCAAAAAGTGTGTTGTGAAATGGTCAGAACTGAGATCAAGCCACGAGTTACTGATTTGGGTTTGCTGCAACGACAAAAGTGTTGTTGTGACAAAAGTATTTGTAATAACCCATACGTTTCTAAGTCCAACTCAGCCCCTAGTACTTTCTTAAGACGCTTAGAACCTGAAAATAAGACTAAGTGTTGAGGGATTTAGTCACTTTTGACCCTCTTTAACTTTGAGGATCTTTAAGTTGACCTTCCGGGCTCTGATACGATGGTTTTTGAGTTGATTCATGTTCAGGTGTGTAAGTAGTATGTATTGGGTAAGTTTTGAGTTTTTCAGATAAGGTTTGGACCATGTTTGAATTTTCTAGGCAGCAGCTCACCGCGATTAGATCACGTCGCAGTGAGTATAGCGGTGAAGGAGCCACCATGTCGTGGTGTACGGAAAATCAGCAATGGTTATATCCAGTGACTCACCACGATTTCACCGCATCGTAATAAGTATAGCGATGAGGGAATCACCGCATCGCGATGAAGCCTTAATCGACATTCCAGTTCTGGATTTTAAATGTAGAAGGGTAGTTTTGCCTTTTACCCCTTAATTTAACACGGGATTTAGGTCCCAAAATAACATCTTTGCCTCATAATTCATATTTCACCAAAAATTAAAAGCAATTCCTCTTAAGAACAAACAATAGCCCCTTCAACATTCAAGTTCAATTCTTAAGAAATCCACCAAGAACCTTCACGAATTCTCCAATTAAGGTATGTTAGATGATAATTTATGGACCGTTTTCATTCATGGAGTTCAAGAACCCAATTTTCAAGTTAAATTATGATATTAACATGTATTTATGAATCTTATCCATGAACTTTCATGAATTTTGACTTTACACCATGTTTACATGTGTTTTTCGTTGGAGTTAGTTCTGACATGATGAAGAATGAAAATTACATGTTGAAATCCCTAACCCATGATTTTAGTAGTTATGTTACTATCCTATGTATTAAAATAATTTCATGCTTTAACTCACGACCCCCATGTGTTTGATGAAATGCCTTATACATGAATTTTGAACAATGACTATTTATGAAGTTATCCAAGTTGTAATATGGTTCTAATGCTCTCATGTGATCTTATTGATATTACTATCGAGTCCTGGGGGTTATGAATACCGTAAAACTTTGTTGTTTACTTAGTTTAAATACTTTCAGAAGGGTTTCGAATATATTAGAGTATTATCAGTTCAGTCAGTGCATCATGTCAGTCAGCTCAGTTCAGTCCAGTAATTAGAGTCAATTCAGTTGGGAGTAGGATTTAGCACCGAGCGAACTCAGGGATGGGGGCTTGCCTACCAGTTGAGGGTATGATCTTTAGTAGCATTACCCACGTTCTAGAACTACGTAGCCAACATAGGTTAAGATGTTAACCTGCCAGTTAAGGGTTGACACATATCTCATTAGGGCCCTGCTAGTTGAGGGTGACCCTTAGTCCTTTGGGATAACACTTTAGTGGATCCATACAGTCAGTTTTAGTACCCGCGGCACAGTACTGACACCCTTCCAACTGGGGTAATAGGTTGGACCCCAATTTACCTTATTAGGGTATGTCAGTTAGATGATAGCTCCCACAGTCTTTGTCCAGTGTTCGGTTCAAAGTTCAGTTTTCAGACTTGCTTGACCATGGCATATAATTATTAGTTGTTCAACATTAGTATTTCAGTATTTTAAATTATAGACTATTCCAGTATTATTTTATATTCTTGGTCATACATTCTCAGATTTTACAACATGTCTCGCATACTATACATCAGTTATCTCATGCTACTGTTCAGTCAGTATCATTCATACATATGAACCATGCACGTCAGCCTAACCTCATTTAGCATACCAGTGCATTCAAAGTACTGACCACATACTTGTTTCTTGTGCTAAGATATTTAATATCATAGGTTCGGACACTCAGGTTCCTGACTGCACCTAGACCTCTTCAGTACATCTTCAGTAGTAACAGTGGTGAGTCCTTATATTCCGAGGACCATTTGTGTTTATTTCAGTTCAGTTCAGTAGTCAGTCGGATTTAGTTGGGGGCTTGTCCCATCAACTCCACAGTCAGTCAATTAGAGGCTTTCAGACACTTTCAGTCAGTTACTCAGTTATCAGTTATTACTGACTGTCTTACAGTTATTTTCAGTATTTCAATTTAGTATTGTTTTCGTATTTAAAACCTTATGGCATTTTTGGTTAAATTCCGCACATGTTCTCTGTTATTTTATTCAGTACTCACAGTAGGTACTAACATGGGTTAACTTGTGGTCCTTCGGGGCTATAGGCACCGTGTGGAATCCAGGGTGTACTCTCGGGACATTAAAAACTTGGTATCAAAGCTTAAGGTTTTAAAGTGTCCTAAGGGGTCTGAAAGCCGCGTTGAGTAGAGTTTTGTGCATGGGTGTAAAACGCGCCACACTTATGGGCAAGAAGTTAAAAGATATTTTAGGAAAAGTTTCCCTTCTTTCAGTATTCATGTCATGCGATTGAGCATGAGCTCAATTTAAACTCCCTTGTGGATCTAATTTTCTTTCCATTTACAGAACATGCCTCCCAAAAAGACTAATGGAAGGAGAAACGAGAATCAGTCCACACCTTCACCTATTCAGGAAGATCCCCTGAATGAGCCTGTCTCTCATGCCAAATTCAGAGCAATATTCACTACCTTAGCTCACTCAGTATCAACCCAGAATAATCATTCGGCTACCGTCCCAGTCGTTCTGGTGGCTAATACTGCCGCATTTAGGATTCGAGACTTTACCCGAATGAACCCTCTTCTGTTTTTGGGATCTAAGTCTAATGAGAATCCACAGAAATTCCTTGACATGTTTTATAAGGTAAATAATATTATGGGTGTGACTTCTAGTAAGAGTGCAGAGTTGGGTGCTTATTAGTTGCAGGATGTTACTCATACCTGGTATTAGTAGTGGAAGGGAGATAGAGGGACAGATGTAGGATCAGTTGAATGGGAGAAGTTTTCTACCGCTTTTCTACATAGGTTATTTCCCTTGGAGTTAAAGGAATCTAAGGTGCAAGAGTTTATTAATCTGAGGCAGGGAAACATGAGTGTGAGGGAGTATTCTCTTAAGTTTACTTGGCTAGCCAGGTATGCTCATAATATTATGTCTGATGACAGGTTTAGGATGATAAAGTTTGTCTCTGGTGTAGCTGATAGCGTGGTCAAGGAGTGTAGGACCACGATGTTGATTAAGAAGATGGACTTGTCTAGGTTGATAGTTTATGCTCAACAGAACGAGGAGCAGAAGTGTAAGGAAAGAGAGAGAGAGAATAAAAGAGCTCGAATGGATAGATTCAGTTTTTCTTAGTCGAGGTCGGAGGGCGGTAACCATCCTTAATTCCATCAGAAATCTTCAGTCCCAGTTCTATCTTCAGCTAGTGCGCCAGTTCTGAAGCCAGGCCGCAAGGTGTGGCAATCCAGGACACAAGGTCAGGACTGCCCATAGAGTGGTCAGCAGGCACAGTCCATTCGTTCCCCAGTTCTATTCGGTCACTCGACTCATTAGGGTGCCGCTTCCAGTGCCACCAGTGGACATCACCCAAACAGATTATATGTACTTTAATACCAATAGGATCAAGAAAGTTCTCCTGATGTGATTACTGTTACGTTACAGGTCTATCATTTACATGTTTATGCTTTATTAGACCCCAAAGCTTCTCTTTCTTTTGTAAATCCCTACATAGCTATTAATTTCGGTGTCAGTCCTAAGACTTTAGCAGAACCCTTCTCAGTGTCTACTCCAATAGGTGTTTCTATTATATCAAGACAGGTATACAAGAACTGTTCGGTCATAATATCCTTGAGATTTACTTCAGCAGATCTCGTAGAGTTAGAGATGACTGATTTTGATGTCATTATCGGCATCGATCTGCTCCACTCATGCTATGCATCAGTTGATTGTATAAACAGAGTTATTCATTTTCAGTTTTCGAATGAACCAGTCCTTGAATGGAAGGGTAGTACTTCAGCATTTAGGGGTCAGCTTGTTTCGTACCTTAGAGCAAGAAAAATGATAGCTAAGGGGTATGTTTACCACCTTGTTTGAGTTAAGGAATCCAATTACGAGACTCTTAGTCTTGAGTTATTTTTAGTAGTGAGATAATTCCTAGATGTATTTCCCGAAGATCTTCCTGGAGTTCCTTCCAAAAGGGAAATTGACTTCCGAATAAACCTTCTTCCGAAAACCAAGCCTATCTCTATTCCATCATACAGAATGGCTCCAGCAAAACTCAAAGAGTTGAAAGAACAATTAAAAGACCTTCTAGCTAAGGGGTTCATTAGTCCCAGTGTTTCCCCATGGGGCGCTCCAGTCCTTTTTATGCGTAAGAAAGACGATTCTCTCAGAATGTGCATCGATTAGCGTCAGCTGAACAAAGTCACTATCAAGAATAAGTACCCACTCCCCAGAATTGATGACTTGTTCAATCAAATCTAGGGTGCCAGTTATTTCTCTAAGATAGACCTCAGATTTGACTATCATTAGCTTAGATCAAAGAATGTGACATTCTGAAAACAACTTTCAAAACTCGGTATGGTCACTTTGAATTTCTAGTCATGTCATTTGGTCTCACCAATGCCCCAACAAACTTTACGGACTTAATGAAACAAGTATTTAAATAGTACTTGGACATGTTCATCATAGTCTTCATAGATGATATCTCTGTCTATTCCCGTAATAAAAATGATCATGCAAACCATCTCAGAATCATATTTTAGACTCTTAAAGCCCATTAGTTGTTTGCTAAATTCAGTAAGTGCGAGTTTTGGCTAAGATTAGTAGCTTTCCTTAGCCATATTATCTCCGGTGATGGCATTAGAGTTGACCCTCAAAAGACCAAAGTAGTGAGAAACTGGCCAGACCCATTTATCCATATGATATCAGGAGTTTCTTGGGTTTGGCAGGCTATTACAGACGTTTTTTTGAAGGGTTTTCATCTATTGCGTCTCCCATGTTCAGATTGACTCAGAAGAAAGTCAAGTTTCAGTGGTCAAATTCTTGTGAGAAGAGTTTTCAGGAGTTAAAGACTCGACTCACCTTAGCCCAGTTTTGATATTGGTCGATAGTTCAGATGGATTTGTTGTTTATTCTGATGCTTTTTGAGTTGGTTTGGGTTGTGTTTTGATGCAGAGAGGTAAGGTCATAGTTTATGCCTCTAGATAGCTTAAACCTCATAAAAAGAATTATCCTACTCATGATCTTGAGTTAGCAGCTATTGTATTTGCCTTGAAAATTTGGAGGCATTATCTGTATGGGGTGCATGTTGATGTGTTCACAGACCATAAGAGTTTGTAGTATGTATTTTCACAGAGAGAGTTAAATCTTTGTTAGAGAAGATGGCTAAAATTGTTGAAGAATTATGGTATGAGTGTTTTGTATCATCCGGGCAAGGCTAATGTAGTGACAGATGGTCTTAGTAGATTGTCTATGGGTAGTGTGACTCATGTTGAGAATGATAAGAAATAGTTGGTTCAGGAGGTTCATTAGTTGGATAAATTAGGAGTTCGTTTGGTTGACTCAGATGAGGATAGTGTTTGAGTGCAGAGTAGTTAGGAATCTTCTTTAGTTGCTTAAGTAAAGGAAAGTCAAGATAGGACCCAGTCTAGTAAAGTTGAAGAAGTCAGTCAGAGATCAAAAAGTAGAGGTTTTCTCCCAAGGGGTAGATGGTGTGTTGCGTTTCCATAGTAGACTGTGTGTGCCATGTGTAGATGGGTTGAGACATCAAATTCTTACAGAAGTGCATGGTGTGCGTTATTCTATTCATCCAGGGGCCACTAAAATGTACCATGATTTTTGGGAGATCTATTAGTGGAGCGGTATAAAGAGGAATATTACAGAGTTTGTAGCTACGTGCCCTATTTGTCAGCAGGTTAAGATTGAGCATCAGAAGCCTAGTGTCACTATACAGGAGTTCAGTTGTAATACCTCGCAAAAATCCTCGTCGTCTAAGTCTTGTAAAATATGCCAAAAGACGTCCTATAATTAGAAAAATTTCAGCCAAGTGTTGGGACTTAGCCTTTTCCTAAGCCTTTGAACTTTGAGGATTTCATTAACAACCTTCCTGACCTCAAAAAATTAATTTTTGAGTTAATTCATGATCGGGAAAGTCCATAGTACATCTTGGGTGAGTTTTGGATTTTTCGGACCAGTGTAAGGGTGAGTTTAGATGCCAAAATAGTGATGACTTGCGATAGGCCTATGTTGCGAGGGCCAGTCAACCCAGATAGGGGTTGCAACACGATGGCTATTTGACTTGATTAGGTATCTAGTCGTGAGGCCACTTGACCTAAATAGGGGTCGCGAGGGAGAGCGACCCTGTTCAGCATTATTTTTGTTCGAGTTTTTAAGAGCAAATGAGTTATTTTCCCCACCCTAATCCTGCCAAACACAAGATTAAAGCCTATTCTAACCACATTAGGCTTATTTTTCATCAAATTCTCTCAAATTAAAAACCCTAAGCTTCAATACCCAATTCCAAGAACCACAAGGTTCCACCATCATTTTTCTAAATTAGTTCAAGATTCGAAGTTCCCAATCCAAGAATTCCAAGAATCTCCATTCAAGAGCACAAATAGAATCTCCAAAGCAAGCTTGTTCATCTAAGTTCATAATCTAAGGTATGTGGGGTTTGAACAAGAACAAATCTTTCATTCTTGTGCCAAAAAACTTGATTTTTTTTTAAAGATTACATGATTTGCAAGTTGGGGTTTATACCTAAAGTGTTTTGTTTTAAGTTTATGAACTTGTAAGTGATTTAAGCCTTATATTTCATGTTTATCCCACCTATTATGCTTTGAATTGAGGATTTATATTATGAATTGCACATCTCTATTGTGAGTTGATATTTTCAAGTGTTTCCAAGATAGTAGTTGAGAATTAAGTTTCATTATGAAATTGTGATCATTTAAGTACATATGCTTTACAACCCAAGTATGAATATTGATCTTTTATGAAGAGTATATTATTATCATGCTTAAACAAGCAAGCATTTAGATTTTAAAAGAAAGTTGATGTTTTGATCCTAAGCTAAGATAGGAATCCACATTATTCTTATAGTATATGATTTAAAGCAAAGAGAAGCATAATTGGTTTTCACTATAGACCCTTGGGCTGATTTAAAGTGGATATCCTAAAAGTTTTGAGCAATAAGTATAGGAGTAGTATTTAGCACCGAGTTGGGTATGATTCCAAGGTCTCATACCCCATAACTACGTGTCACCGTAGGTTTCTAATTTTCCCATAGTTGGCTAAGATAGTGATCACTAAAGTTAAGGTTCTATTCCATTGGAAAGGGTAGAACAACTCTACCCAATGCGGACAAGACGTTGGACTCCATGTCAACTTACATGGTTTATGTCGGTTAGAAAAAACTCCCAAGCCATGTCCCAAAGTTCTATAGTCCCTAAGTCTCAAGTTTTTTAAGTCCTAAAAGAAGAGGTGAACAGAAAAGATTTTAGAAAACTAAGTGTAAAGGCTCACTAATTTATTCGGATTATATTTTAAAATAGATATTAACTTTAAGGTTTCAGATGTAAAGAGTGAGTCCTTTCTACACTTTAGACAATATGTTTTAAAGAGAGAATTTAAGTACAACTTTTAGAACTGAATGTGATGGCTCACAAGATTTATAAAGTATGAATTGCTCTTATTGTTTTAGATTTTAGTATTTTAGACATTCCAGTTTACGTGAGTCATTTACGTTCAGCATCCATTGATTTTGTAAAGTATGATGATGTTTTCTTATGCATTGCACCCCCATATTCTTAATACGTCCTCAAAGTACTGATCCACATATATGTCTATGTGCTACATTATCTTATAATATAGGTTCAGGTGCTTAGTATCAACAATGTGAGTAGTTCGAGCATCTCTATCTATGCTCCCACCATGGCGAGTCCTCATGATTTGAGGGTCTACTTCTTCAGATTTCCAACTTTCATAAGTAATTGAGTTATCATTTTTAGTTTAGTCCGAGTCAGTCGGGGGTCTGTCCCAATGACTCTCTAGTTCTTTAGTAGTAGAGGCTTGTTGGACTATTAGTGGATTTCCATACTGTCAGTATTTTTTCATTCAGATATTCATTTCAGTTATTTCACTTCAGACTTTCTAAAATACAATACCATCACTTAATTAGTTTATTTTAAAGTAAGCTCCAAATTTAGTAACAGTCTCAAAGGGTTAGCTTGGGGCTACTTGTAGCCTTGAGCACCGTGTGACGTCTCGAGATGAGATTTCGAGGCGTTACAAACTTAGTATTAGATCCTAAGGTTCAAAGAGTCCTAGAGAGTTAAACAAGCGACGTTACGTAGAGTCTTGATCATGGATGTGAAGCGTGCCATATTTATTTTTAAGAGGCTATGGGACGTCTTAGGAAAATCATATCTTTATTTCATAATCCATTGTTCTTATATCTGTCTCTGTCTGCTATTAACTCATGCTCTTTTATGATAGAAAATGCCTCCTTACAGAGCTAATGCACGTAGGAATGATGACCAACTACCCCAGCCTGTCGATCCCCTGAATGAGCATGTGTCTCATGCTGAATTACGGGTTACCTTTCATGTGCTAGCCCAAGCTGTGACCACTAATGTCCAAGAAAATAATCAGGCTGCAGTTTTGCGTCAGCACGAAGATGATTTAGCCGCGACTAGGCTTCGTGACTTTATGAGGATGAATTTGTCCGAATTCTTTGGGTCGAAGATAAGTAAGGACCCATAGTTATATCTTGATGAAGTGAAAAATATCACCCAAGTTATGCATATTACTGAAGAGGAGTGCGTAAATTTGGACTCTTATCGGTTGAAAGATGTTGCCTATGATTGGGTTGTTGCATGGAAGAAAGGTAGGGGTGAGGATGTAGCTCCTATGAGTTGGCAGGCATTTTAGAATGCTTTTATAGATAGGTTCTTTTAGCGTGAGTTACGGGAAACCATGGTTGAGGAGTTCATGAACCTGAGGCAGGGCTCAATGACAGTAAATGAGTACTACCTTAAGTTCAACCAGTTATCTAAGTATGTTCCTGATTTGATAGTTGATACCAGATCTAGTATGAGTAATTTTGTTATCGGAGTGTTGGGATTGGTAGTCAAGGAGTGTAGGATTGCCATGCTTATTGGAGATATGGACCTTTCTAAGTTGATAACTCATGCCCAACAGATTGAGGAAGAGAAGTTGAAGGAAAGGGATAGAAGTAATAAGAAGGCTAGAACTAGACAATTTGAGTATGGCTAGGCTAGATCTCATGAAGGGAATCGTTCGTAATTTCAGAGTTGGCCGCCTATTCCAGCGCCATCTTCAGCTAGTGCCCCCGCACCCAGAACCAAGCAAGAGTAGTGGGGGTAAGTCTTCTATGTCCATGTCCCAAAATAGTATGAGTGGTAAGACCAAATATCCTCCATGTGCTAAGTGTGGTAGGACTCATCCCGGTGAGTGCTTGGTCGAGCAGAAGGGTTCTTTTGGTTGTGGCAAGTTAGGCCATAGAATTAGAGAGTTTCTGTATGCTAAGTAGGGAAACGGAGATGTTCATCCCCAGACTCAGGACACCATAGCACCAACTCCTATAGCTCTCCCAACCCCTCCCTAGGGCACTTCATCCAGTATTGGTGGCGGTCAGTGCCAGAAATAGTTCTGTGCTTTACCATCCCGTCAGGAGTAGGAGAGCTCCCCAGATGTTGTTACTGGTATGCTTTGTGTATTTTATTTTGATGTTTATGTGTTCTTGGACTCTGGGTCGAGTTTCTCTTATATGACCCCTTAGTTGCTGTGAATTTTGAAATAAGTTTTGAAAAGATCCCTGGGCCTTTCTTAGTTTCCACACCATTAGGGGAATCAGTTGTTGCCAAAAGAATCTATAGAAAGTTTCCCATTAATATCCTTCATAAGGTCATGTTTGCAGACTTTATAGAGTTAGATATGATTGACTTTGATCTTATTCTTAGTATGGATTGGCTCCATTCTTGTTATGCATCTATAGATTGTCACACCCGAGTGGTGAAGTTTCAGTTTCGAGATGAGCCAGTCTTTTAATGGTCAGGTAATTCAGTGTCTCCCAAGAGTCATTTCATATATTATCTTAAAGCCAGAAAGTTAATATAAAAAAGGTACATCTACTATCTAGTTTGAGTCAAGGACACTAAGTCTGAGACTCCAGTAGTTCAGTCAGTCAGTATAGTTAATGAGTTTTCGGATGTCTTTCCCGAAGATTTACTAGGGGTACCTCCTGATTGGGAAATAGAATTCAAAATTGATCTTCTACCTGATACTCAACCTATTTTTATTCCTCCATATCATATGGCTCCCGCAAAGCTTAAGGAGTTGAAAGAGAAACTCAAGGATCTTTTAGATAAAGGTTTTATAAGCCCTAGTATTTCTCCATGGGGTTCTCCCGTTCTATTCGTGCGAAAGAAGGATGGTTCTTTGTGTATGTGCATTGACTATCGTCAGCTGAATAAAGTCACTGTCAAGAATAAATATCCTCTTCCTAGCATTGATGATTTATTTGACCAATTCCAAGGTGCCAGTTATTTCTCAAAGAGAGACCTTAGATCCGGCTATCATCAACTTAAAGTAAGGGAATATGATATTCTGAAGACAGCCTTCAGGACCCGTTATGGTCATTTTGAGTTTCTAGTCATGTCTTTCGGGCTAACCAATGCTCCATCAACTTTCATGGAACTCATATATTGAGTGTTCAAACAGTATCTAGACATGTTTGTCATAGTATTCATAGATGATATCCTTGTGTACTCTCGTAGTGAGGGTGATTATGCAGACCATCTTCGAATTGTGTTACAGACTCTTAGAGATTATCAATTTTTCGCCAAATTTAGCAAGCGTGAATTTTGGCTAAGGTCAGTAGCCTTTCTCGATCATATTATTTCCACCGATGGCATCAGAGTCGATCCCCAAAAGACAAAAGCTGTAAGAAATTGGCCTAGACCTATCTCTCCATCAGAAATTAGAAGTTTCTTGGGCCTAGCTGTCTATTACCACCATTTTGTTGAGGGTTTCTCATCTATTGCATCCCCTATGTCTAGATTGACCAAAAATAAAGTTAAGTTCCAATGGTCAGACTCCTGCGAGAAGAGTTTTCAGGAGTTGAAGACTCGACTCGCTTCAGCCCCAGTGTTAGCATTACCTGATGGTACTGATAGTTTTATTATGTATTTTGATGCCTGTAGAGTTGGTTTGGGTTGTGTGTTGATGCGAGAGGTAAGGTCATAGCCTATGCCTTTTGGCAGTTGAAACCTCATGAAATGAATTACCCAACCCATGATCTAGAATTAGCTGATGTGGTGTTTGCTTTAAAAATCTGGAGACACTATCTGTATGGTGTTCATGTTTATATGTTCACGGACCATAAAAGATTGCAGTATGTGTTCACTCAGAGGGAGTTGAATCTTTGCCAGAGAAGGTGGTTAGAATTGCTGAAAGATTATGACATGAGTGTGTTATATCACCCGGGCAAGGCCAATATAGTGTCAAATGCCCATAGTATATTGTCTATGGGCAGCGTTACTCACGTAGAGAATAATAAGAAAGAGTTAGCTTAAGAAGTTCACCGTTTGGCTAGGTTGGGTGTTAGACTGGTTGATTCGGTTGAGGGTAGCATTTGGGTGCCGAATAGTGCAAAATATTCTCTAGTTTCTGAGGTGAAGGAGAAACAGGATCAGGATCCTATCTTAGTTAAGTTGAAGGAGTCCGTTAAAGACCAAAGGGTAGATGTTTTCTCGCAAGGGGGAGATGACATTTTGAGATACTACTATAGATTATGTGTGCCTTGTGTTGATAAGTTAAGATAGAGAATTATGGATGAAGTGCATGGTGCCCGATATTCCATTCATTTAGGTGCTACCAAGATGTACCGCGACTTACGGGAAATCTATTAGTGGAATGGCATGAAGAAAAACATAGCGGATTTTGTAACAAAGTGTGCAACTTGTCAACAAGTTTAGGTAGAGCACTAAAGACCTAGAAATAAGTTGTAAAAGCTTGGTATCCCCACTTGGAAGTGGGAAGAGGTGAATATAGATTTTGTGACTGGGTTACCCCTTTCACGTCGTCGTCATGATTAGATTTGGGTTGTTATTGATAGGATGACTAAGTTAGCACATTTCTTGCCAGTACACACGTCCTATATAGCTAAGAAATATGCTAAGTTGTATATCCGAGAGTTAGCTAGACTACATGGAGTTCCTTTGTCTATTATCTTTGATAGGGGTACACAGTTTATTTCCCAGTTTTGGAAAGCTTTTCAGAAAGGTCTTGGTACCCATGTTCATCTTAGTTCAGCTTTTCATCCGCAGACTGATGGTCAGGTAGAAAGGACCATCCAAACTCTAGAAGATATGTTGAGGGCATGTGCTCTTGATTTCAAAGGTAGTTGGGATGAGCATTTGCCACTGATTAATTTTGAGTATAATAACAGTTATCATTCTAGCATTCAGATGGCCCCATTTAAGGCTCTTTATGGGAGGAGGTGTAGATCACCCATAGGTTGGTTTGAAGTCGGTGAAGATGCTTTGCATGGGCCTGATGTAGTGTTATAAGCAATGGAAAAACTTAAGCTGATGAGAGAAAGATTGAAAATAGCCCAGAGTCATCAGAAATCGTATGCAAATATGAGAAGAAGGGACCTCAAGTTTGAGGTTGATGACTTGGTGTATTTGAAGATTTCACCCATGAAAGGGGTGAAGAGATTTGGCAAAAAAGGAAAACTTAGTCCCCAGTATGTTGGCCCCTATAGAATTCTGAGTCGCGTTGGGAAAGTAGCTTATGAGCTTGAGTTACCCACAAATTTGTTAGTCGTTCATCTTGTATTCCACGTCTCTATACTTAAGAAGTACATCGGTGACTCCATTGTTGTAGTTTCTTTAGAAAGCTTACATATTCAGAATAACCTGTCATATGAAGAGATTCCAATTAAGATTTTAGATCATCAGATCCGTAGACTAAGGAACAAAGAAGTTCCCTTGGTCAAATCTCTTTGGCGGAACCAGTCTGTTGAGGATGCCACTTGGGAAACAGAAGCCGATATGCAAGCCAAGGACCCTCACCTTTTCTCCACAAATTTAGATTTAGCCGAAGGTACTACTCTTCCGTGATTCCGTTCTTTTCTAATCATACATTCAACTATATAGTTGTCCTCAATTGTAAGTTCATGCACTCACAGAACTACCCAGAAACTCATGATGATTTAAAGTTAGTTTAGCAAATTATTTTAGTCGTGCATGCTATCGTATCTCCTCAGATTCCTCCGTATCCTTAGCCTAACAAGCGACATTTGAGGACGAATGTTCCCATTTATAATACCTCAAAAAAATCCTTGTCGTCTAAGTCTTGCAAAATATGCCAAAAGAGGTCCTATACTTAGAAAAATTTCAGCTAAGTGTTGGGACTTAGCCTTTTCCTAAGCCTTTGAACTTTGAGGATTTCATTGACAACCTTCCTGAACTCAAAAAATTAACTTTTGAGTTAATTCATGATTGGGAAGTCCATAGTACATCTCGGGTTAGTTTTGAATTTTTTGGACTAGTGTAAAGGTGAGTTTGGATGTCCAAAATAGTGATAACTTGCGATAAGCCCGCGTCGCGAGGGCTAGTTAACCCAGATAGGGGTTGCGATGCGATGGCTATTTGACTTAATTAGGTATCACGTCACGGGGCCAATTGACACAAGCAGGGGTCGCGAGGTGAGGGCGGCCTTGTTCAACATTATTTTTATCCCAGTTTTAAGGGCAAATGAGTCATTTTCCCAACTCCAATTTTCCCAAACACAAGATTAAACCCTATTCTAACCACATTAGGCTTATTTTTCAACAAATTCTCTCAAATTAAAAACCCTAAGCTTCAATACACAATTCCAAGAAACTCAAGGTTCCACCATCATTTTTCTAAATAAGTTTAAGATCTGAAGTTCCCAATCCAAGAATTCCAAGAATCTTCATTCAAGCGAACAAATAGAATCTCCAAAGCAAGTTTGTTCATCAAAGTTCATCATCTAAGGTATGTGGGGTTTGAACAAGAACAAATCTTTCGTTCTTGTGCCAAAAAACTTAAATTTTTTGTAAAGATTACATGATTTACAAGTTGGGGTTTATACCCAAAGTGTCTTATTTTAAGTTTATGAACTTGTAAGTGATTTAAGCCTTGAATTTCATGTTTATCCCACCTATTATGCTTTAAATTGAGGATTTATATTATGAATTGCACATTTCTATTGTGAGTTGATATTTTCAAGTGTTTCCAAGATAATTGTTTAGAATTAAGTTTCGTTATGAAATTGTGATCATTTAAGTACATATACTTTACAACCCAAGTATGAATATTGATCTTTCATGAAGAGTATATTATTATCATGCTTAAACAAGCAATCCTTCAGCTTTTTAAAGAAATTTGATGTTTTGATCCTAAGCTAAGATTGGAATCCACATTATTCTTACACTTTATGATTTAAAGCAAAGAGAAGCATAATTGTTTTTTATTACAGACCCTTAGGCTAATTTAACATGGATTTCCTAAAAGTCCTGAGCAATAAGTATGGGAGTAATATATAGCACCGATTTGGGTATGATTCCAAGGTCTCATGCCCCAGAACTACGTGCCACCATAGGTTTCTGATTTGCCCATAGTGGGCTAAGATAGTGATCACTAAAGTTAAGGTTCTATTTTGATGGAAACGGTAGAACAACTCTCCCTAACATTAGCAAGATGTTGAACTCCATGTCAGCTCACATGGTTTATGTTGGTTAGAAGAAACTCCCAAGCCATGTCCCAAAGTTCTATAGTCCCTAAGTCCTAAGGTTTTTAAGTCCTAAAATAAGAGGTGAACAAAAAAGCTTTTTGAAAACTAAGTGTAAAGGCTCACGAATTTATTCAGATTATATTTTACAAAAGATATTAACTTTCAGATTTCAGATGTAAAGAGTGAGTCCTTTATACACTTAGATAGTATATTTTAAAGAGAGAATTTAAGTACAACTTTTAGAACTAAATGTGATGGATCACAAGATTTATAAAGTATGAAATGCTCTTATTGTTTCAGATTTCAGTATTTTAGACATTCAAGTTTACATGAGTTATTTAAGTTCAGGATGCATTGATTTTGTAAAGTATAATGATGTTTTCTTATGCATTCCATCCCCATATGCCTAGTACGTCCTCAAAGTACTGATTCACATATATGTTTATGTGCTACATTATCTTATAATGTAGGTTCAGGTGCTTAGTATCAGTAGCGTGAGTAGTTCGAGCATCTCTATCTACACTCCCACCATGGTGAGTCCTCATGATTTGAGGGCCTACTTCTTCAGATTTCCAACTTTCATAAGTAATTAAGTCATCATTTTCAGTTTACTCCGAGTAAATTGGGGGTCTGTCCTAATGAATCTCTAGTTCTTTAGCAGTAGAGGCTTATCGAACTATTAGTGGATTTCTATACTTTCAGTATTTTGTCATTCAGATGTTTTTTTCAGTTATTTCAGTCCAGACTTGCTAAAATACAGTACTATCACTTAATTAGTTTATTTTAAAGTAAGCTTCAGATTCAGTAACAGGCTCAAAGGGTTAGATTGGGGCTACTTGTAGACTTGAGCACCGTGTGACATCTCGGGATGAGATTTTAGGGCGTTACATCAGTATTCCCACTTGGAAGTGGGAAGAGGTAAACATGAACTTTATGATGTGTTTGTCTCATACTCGTCGTTAGCATGATTTGATTTGGGTCATTGTGGATAGGATGACCAAATCAACCCATTTTCTTTCCAGTCCAAACTTCTTTTTCAGCTGAGGACTATGCAAAGCTTTATAATAGAGAGTTAGTTAGATTGCATGTAGTCCCTTTGTCCATCATTTTAGATAGGGGTACTTAGTTTACCTCTTACTTTTTAAAGGCTTTTTAGAAGGGTCTTGTTACCCAAGTTTATATCAGTACAACCTTTCACCCTTAGACAGATGGTCAGGCAGAGAGGACCATTCAAACCTTAGAATACATATTGAGAGCTTGTGTTATCGACTTTAAGGGTAGTTGGGATGATCACTTGCCATTGATTGAGTTTTCTTACAATAACTGCTACCATTCCAGTATCCAGATGGCTCCGTCTGAGGCTTTATATGGGAGGATATGTATATCTCCTATTAGTTGGTTTGAGGTAGGTAAGACTGTGTTGATAAGACCAGATTTAGTGTTTGATGCTTTAGAGAAAGTTTAGTTGATCAGGGAGAGGCTTAAGACAACCCAAAACTGACAGAAATCGTATGCAGATGTGAGGAGAAAGGATCTCGAATTTGAGATTAGTGATTTTGTATATTTAATGATCTCTCCAATAAAGGGAGTGAAGAGATTTGGCAAAAAGGGAAATCTTAGTCCCCGATATATAGGCCCTTTTAGAACCTTGAGTCGTTTTGGGAAAGTAACGTATGAGCTTGAGTTGCCTGCAGATTTGGCATTAGTGCATCCATTGTTCCATGTTTCTTTATTAAATAAGTGTATTGGTGATGCATTGGTCGTTGTTCCTTTAGAGAGCTTAGATATTCAGAGCAACCTTTCTTACGAAGAACTCCCAGTTGAAATCTTAGATCGCCAGCAGACTAAGGAACAAAGAAGTTCCCTTGGTTAAAGTTTTATGGAGGAATCATTTCTTTGAGGGAGATACTTGGGAAGCAGAAGCAGACATGCGTACCAAGTACCCTCACATTTTCTCCATAAAATTAGACTCATCTCAAGGTAACAGTTTTCCTTGGAGTACTTCTATTTCATTCTTAGTTCCAGCCATAAAATCATGTTTATGTTATTGCATGCATTCAAGAATCAGTTCAGTCAGTCACTATGTTCAGACTTAGTCATGTAATCATATTTTTAGTTATGCATAATCAGCATGTAACCTCAGTTCTTCAGCATCCTCAACTTAATTAGTATCATTCGAGGACGAATGTTCCAAATGAGGAGATATTGTAATACCCCGAGAATCCAAACCAATATTATATCTATGATTTGAGCTAATGAGAAATGAATTTTCATGGTTTGATAGTCTTATGAGCGAGTTTGATGTGTATTAAGGCCTCAAAGAACTCCTAGCTATTAGACGAATCAAAATATCCCTTACCGATTGAGTTCTAGAGAAGGATATTGCTATAGTTAACTTTAAATGAGAATATCTTTCGCTCTACTAAGAATTTTCCAGATCAAGATGCATCAAATTGTATATAATTGAGTCATCTTTCCAATGATACCAATTTTTTCAAAATCGGATACCCGGGTGAGAAGTTATGACACTTTTAGTGTGAGGTAGTAGCTCACCGCGATTATGCTACGTCGCAGTGATTTCAAAAATCACGTTCGTCCTTTTCCAGTGAATCACCACGATGGCGCCACATTGCTCAAGCACCACGATGGCGCTGCATCGCGTCAAGGTGCAAAATTGGGATCGTTCTTTTTCCAGTGGCGCAACTCAATAGCACCGTATCGCGTTGGAGTGTAAAATCGGGATTTCCAATTCCGTATTTTAAATTTCCAAGGATAGTTTGGTATTTTCGCAAGTCCCCAAATCCTTCCAAAACACAAAATTAAAACCTTATTCTCTTCAAAAAAATAATCATCTCTCAAGAACAAACCCTAGCCCTTCAAGATTCAAGCTCAAGTTTCAAGAATACCATCTAGAACCTTCACGAATTTCTCAGTCAAGGTATGTTAGATGTTCATCCATGGGCCCTTTTCACCCATGGAGTCCAAGACTTTTATTTTAAATTTGAAGTTATGATTTTTAACCATGAATCCCCATGAATTTTGACTCTTTACCATGCTTACATGAAATTATTGTTGCTATTAAACCCCACATATTTGAATGGTGTTGTTCGCTGATTAAATAATAATTAATGATGTTGGTGTTGAAATCATGCTATTAATACATGCTTTAAACTATTCTCATGCTTAGCTTAAACTACGTATGTCGAGTGTTTGATGAAATGACTACAAGAATGAGTTTTGAATAAATGCTTTCACATTATGTCCTTACAGTTTTGGTATGATATTGCTATCGTTGCAATTGAATCCTGAGGGTTTGAATACCCAAATTTTTAGCTGCTTACTTAATTTTTCAATGTCTAAGAAATGGTCACAGAATAGTTACAAGTCCTATCATTTCAGTCAGTTACTATAAACAGTTAAACAAAGATTGATTCAAAAGAAAGTTAAGTTTCAGTGGTCATATTCTTGTGAAAAGAGTTTTCAGGAGTTAAAGACTCGACTCACCACAACCTAATTTTGATGTTACCAGATGGTTCAGATGGGTCTGTTGTGGACTATGCCTCTAGACAACTTAAGCCCCATGAAAAGAATTGCCATACCCATGATCTTAAGTTAGCAACTGTTGTTTTTGCTTTGAAAATTTAAAGGTACAATATGGGGTGCATGTTGATGTGTTCACGGATTACAAAAGCTTGCAGTATGTGTTTTCATAGAAGGATTTGAATTTGCGTCAGAGGAGATGGTTAGAATTTCAGAAAGATTATGATATGAGTATTTTGTACCACCCAATCAAGGCCAATGTAGTGACAGATCCCATAAGTAGATTGTCTATGGGTAGTGTTGCACATGTTGAGGATGATAAGAAGAAGTTAGTTAGGGAAGTTTATCAGCTTGCCAGATTAGCTGTTCGTTTGGTTGATTCAGATGAGGGTAGCGTATGGGTACAAAATAGTTCAAAATCTTCTTTGGTTGTCGAAGTAAAATAAAAGCAAGATAGGGATCCTAGTCTGGTGAAGCTGAAGGAGTCAGTCAGAGACCAAAAAGTAGAGGTTTTCTCCCAAGGGGGAGATGGTGTGTTGTGTTGCTAGGGTAAACTGTGTGTGCCGTGTGTTGATGAGTTGAGACAACAAAGTCTTGTAGAAGCGCATGATGCGCGTGCCTTAATTTATCTAAGGGCCACAAAAATGTATCGTGATTTGCAGGAAGTCTATTGGTTGAGTGGGATGAAGATGGATATTGTAGAGTGTGTAGCTAAGTGCTCCACTTGTCAATAGGTTAAGATTGAACATCAAAATCCTATTGGATCTATGCATGAGCTCAGTATTCCCACTTGGAAGTGGAAGAAAGTAAACATGGATTTTGTGATAGGTTTGCTTCGTACTCGTGTCAGCATGATTTAATTTGGGTCATTGTAGACAGGATGACCAAATCAACCCATTTCTTACCTGTCTATACTTCTTATTCAGCTGAGGACTATGCCAAGCTCTATATTAGAGAGTTGGTTACATTGCATGGTGTTCCACTATCTATCATCTACGATAGAGGTACTCAGTTTACCTCTCATTTTTTAGAAAGTTTTCCAGAAGGGTCTTGGTACCCAAGTTCACCTCAGTACCGCCTTCCACCCCCGGACAGATGTTTAGGCAGAGAGGACCATTCAGAACCTTGAGGACATATTGAGAGCATGTGTCATTGACTTTAAGGGCAGTTGGGATGACTATTTACCTTTTATTGAATTCACATATAATAACAACTATCATTCCAGTATTCAGATAGATCCATTTGAGGCTCTATATAGAAGAAGATGTAGATCTCCGATTAGTTGGTTTTGAGATAGGTGAAACCGCTTTGATAGGGCCTAATTTGGTGTTTGATGCGTTGGACAAAGTTTAGCTTATTTGGGAGAGGCTTAAGGCAGTCCAAAGCTGGCAGAAATCTTATGCAAATGTGAGAAGAAAGGATCTTGAGTTTGAGATTTGTGATTTTGTATATCTAAAAATCTCTTCTATGAAGAGGGTGAGAAGGTTTGATAAGAAGGGAAAGATTAGTCACCAATATGTTGGCCCTTATAGAATTATGAGCCATTTCAGAAAGGTATCTTATGAGCTTAAGTTGCTTGCAGACTTAGCATCACTGCACCTGATATTCCATGTCTCTTTGTTAAAGAAGTGTATTGGTGACCCAACTGTATTTGTTCACTTAGAAAACGTAGATGTTCAGAACAGCCTTTCTTACGAAGAAATTCTAGTTGAGACCCATGAACGACAAATTTGTAGACTAAAGAACAAAGAAGTTCCCCTAGTCAAGGTTCTTTGGTGGAATCAGTACATTGAGGGAGCCACTTGGGAAGCAGAAGAAGATATGCGGACTAAGTACCCTAATCTTTTCTCCACAAACTCAGACTCAGCTTAAGGTAATAATTTCTCTAGAATTTTTTTTCCATTCTCAGTTTCAGTTGTATATCATTCTCATGTCATTCATACATTCACAGAACCAGTTCAGTCATGTGCCATGCTTCAGACTTAATCATGTAATCACGTTTTTGTCATGTCTATTCAGCATGTAACCTTAATTCCTCAGTGTTTTCAGCTTAGCCAATCTCATTCGAGGACAAATGTTCCCAAGTGAAAGATATTGAAATACCCCGAGAATCCAAACCAATATTAGAGACATGATTCGACCTCATGAGAAATGAATTATAGTGCTTTGATAGTTTTATGAGAGAGTTTGATGTTTAGTAAGGCCTCAAATAATTTCTAGCTATTAGACGAATCAAAATATCTCTTACCGATTGAGTTTTTGAGAAGAATGTTGCTATAGTCAACTTCAAACAAGTATATCTTTCTATCTACTAAGATTTTTCCAGCTCAAAACCCACCAAAATATAGGTAATTGAGTTAGTTTTCCAACAATACCAATTTTACTAAATCTGATACCTGGGTGAGAAGTTATGGCACTTTTAGTGTGAGGCAGTAGCTCATCGAGATTATGCTGCATAGCGGTGATTCCCCAAATTAAATTTGTCCTTTTCCAGTGAAGCGTCGCGTAACGCCAAGGTGCAAAATCGCACTCGTCCTTTTCCTGTGAAGCACTGTGATGGTGCCGCGTCGCGCCAAGGTACAAAATCAAAATTATTCTTTTTCCAGTGGCGCAATGCGATAGCACTGTGTCACGCGGGAGTATAAAATTGGGATTTCAAAATCCGCATTTTAAATTTCCAAGGATAGTTTAGACTTTTTCCATGGCCCTAAATCCCTCTAAAACACAAAATTAAGACCCTAAAGGGGCATTATGTGCCTCATTACTCACAATTTCTCTTCAAGAAATTAATCATCTCTCAAGAACAAACCCTAGCCCTTCAAGATTCAAGCTCAAGTTTCAATAAAACCAATAAGAACCTTCACGAATTCCTCAGTCAAGGTATGTTAGATGTTCATCCATGGGCCTTTTTCACCCATGGAGTCCAAGAATCTAATTTTAAATCCGAAGATATGATTTTTACAAGTTATTATGATTTTTAACCATGAATCCCCATGAATTTTGATTCAATACCATGTTAACATGAAATTGTTTCCATTATTAAACCCCACACGTTTGAATGGTATTGTTCTCTAATTAAATCATAATTAATGATGTTGATGTTGAAATCATTCTATTACTATATGCTTTAAACTATTCTCATGCTTAGCTTAAACTACGTATGTTGAGTGTTTGATGAAATGCCTACAAGAATGAGTTTTGAATAAATGCTTTCACATTATGTCCTTAAAGTTTTGGTATGATCTTGCTATCATTGCCATCGAATCCTGGGGGTTTAATTACCTAAATTTTTAGTTGCTTACTTAGTTTTTCAGTGTCTAAAGAATGGTCACAGAACAGTTACAAGTCCTATCATTTCAGTTAGTTACTATAAATAGTTAAACACAGTTTAGAATTTAGTGTCTATCAGTTGGGAGTAGGATTTAGCACCGAGCGAATGCAAGAATGATATTTTCCTCGTCAGTCAGGCAGAGTCGTTAGTAGCAGTCCCTATATTCCAGAATTATGTAGCCAACATAGGATATGAGGTGTCACCCATCAGTTCAGGATTGACTACCTCTCAGGGGTCACCCGTCAGTTTAGGATTAGCACCCTTAGTCCTTTGGGACAACACATTAGTGGATCCTTACAGCCAATGTTAGTACCTGTGGCACGGTACTGAAACCCTTCCAACTGGGGATACAAGTTGGACCCCAACTTGCTCATTGGGGCATGTATGTTAGATGATAGCTCCCACAGTCTCAGTCCATTACTCAGCTCAGTAATACAATTTTAGTTTTGCTTGACAATAACATACAAATATAAGTTATTCAGTTGACAATATTTAGTATTTCAATTTACAGATTATATTCAAAACATATTTTATGCTTGGTCATGCGGTCTCAGTCTTTACAAATTTCATGCATCCTATTCAGTACTTCATGCTAATCATTCAGTCAGTTATTACTCCTACACATGAAACCATGCATATTAGCCTAACCTTATTTAGCATACCAGTACATTTAAATTACAGATCGCATACTCGTTTCTTGCGCTATGATGTTTAATATCATAGGTTCGGATGCTCAGTTCCCTAATCGCACATTGACATACCAGATTATCAGCTATAGAAGTGGTGAGTCCTCTTACTTCGAGGACATGGTTTATTTATCTCAATTTTTTTAATTAGTTTCAGTAATTTTCCATTCAGTCGGAGTTAGTTGGAGGCTTGTCCCATCAGCTCTACAGTCAGTAAGTAGAGGCTTTTTAGACTAGTACAGACAGTTAATCTATTTCTATTTTCAGTTGTCATTTTCAGCTATTTTATCAGTATTATTTTACAGCATTATCAGAACTATGATTTAAAACCTTGTGGTATTCTTTAGTTAATATGATCTTTTGATATCAGTTTTACCTAGTGCTCACAGCAGGTACCAGCTCATGGGTTAACTTATAGTCTCTTGAGACTGTAAGCACCGTGTGGTCCCCAGGGTGTAATCTCGGGGCATTACAAACTTGGTATCAGAGCCTAAGGTTTTAAAGTGTCCTAGGGAGTCTGAAAGCCGCGTCAAGTAGAGTCTTGTGCATGGGTGTGAAGCTCGCCACACTTATGGACAAGAAGCTACAAGGCGTTTTAGGAAAAGTTTACCTTTTTTTAGTGTTCATGTCATGTGAAAGATCATAAGCTCAACTTAAACTCTTCATCTAATCAATCTTTCTTCCATTTACAAAAAATGCTTCCCAGAAAGACAAATAGAAGAAGAAATGTAAACCAGCCAGCACCTCCGCCCATTCAGGAAGATTCCCTGAATGAGCATGTTTCTTATGCAGAGTTCAGAGCTGTATTCACAACTCTAGATCACTTTGTAGCAGCTCAGAATGTTTAACGAGCTATTGTTCTGGCCAACCCAATGTCCAATACTGCCATCTAGGATTCGGGACTTTACCCATATGAATCCTCCTCTATTTTCGGGATCCAAATTGGAAGAGGATCCGCAGGAATTTCTCAACATGGTCCAAAAGGTAACAAACATTATGGAGGTTACTTCTACTGAGAGTGCTGAATTGGATGCTTACCAGCTGCAGGCTATAACTCATACTTGATTTAAGCAGTGGAAAGGGGATAGAGACACAAACGTAAGGCCTATAGAATAGGAGAAGTTTGCTACAGCCTTTTTAGATAGATTCTTCCCATTAGAGATAAGGGAAGCCAAAGTGTTAGAGTTTATCAACTTGAGGCAAGGAAACATGAGTGTGAAAGAGTATTCCCTTAAATTCACTCAGCTAGCTAGGTATGCTCCTTATGTGGTGGTTGATAACAGGTCTAGGATAAGCAAGTTCATGTCTGGCGTATCTGATAATGTGGTCAAGGAGTGTAGGACTGCATTGTTGATCAAATAGATAGACTTGGCATGATTGATGGTCTATGATCAACAGATTGAGGATCAAAAGACAAAGAAGAGAGAGAGAGATAGGGAGAATAACAGGGCTAGAACAGGTAGCTTTAATTTCACTTAGCCGAAGTCAGAGAGTGGAAACCATCCTCAATTCCATCAGAAATATTTAGCTCTTGCTCCATCTTCAGCTAGTGACCTTGTGCCAAAGTTCAGAAATGACAACCGGGATAAGGCACCAGGATCTAAGTTCCAAAATAATGTAATCAGTGGTCCCATAAATCCTCTTTGTCAGAAATATGGTAGAAACCATTAAGGAGAGTATAGAGCGGGCAGTGATGTATGCTTTGGGTGTGGTAAGCCAGGCCATCGGATCTGAGAGTGTAGGGTAGTTGCTCAGAAAAAAAGGGATTTGCGCCAACAGGGCCAGTCCCATCAGTCATCGACTCCGGCCGCCCGACTCAGTAGGGAGTCACTTTCAGTGCTACTAGTGGTCAACATCAGAACAGGCTTTATGTACTTTAGTCCCAACAAGATCAGGAAAGTTCTCATAATGTGGTTACTGGTATGTTACAAGTCTTTCATTTACATATTTATGCTTTACTATATCTTGGAGAATCTCCTTTTTTGTAACCCTTTATATAGCCATCAACTTCGGAGTCAATCTCAAAATCATAGTAGAACCTTTCTCTGTGTCTACCCCAGTGGGTAAGTCTATTGTTGCCCGGTGGGTATACAAGAATTTCCCGATTATAGTGTCTCAAAAAGTTTCTTCAGTAGACCTTGTAGATTTGATATGATGGATTTTAACATCATTCTCAGCATAGATTGTCTCTATTCATGCTATGCTTTAGTGGATTGCATAAGCATAGTAGTTCATTTTCAATTTCCAAATGAGCCTATGCTTTAATGGAGGGGTAGTACTATAGCTCTTAGGGGTCAACTTGTTTCGTACCTTAGAGAGAGAAAGATGATAGCCAAGGAGTGTATTTATTATCTTGTTTGATTCAAACACTCTAATTCGGAGACTCTAATCTTGAGTCAGTTTCAGTAATGAGGGAATTTCTTGAAAATCTTCTTGGAATTTCTCCCGCAAGGAAAATTGACTTAGGAATAGACCTTTTTCCAGATACCCAGCCAATATCTATTTCTCCATACAGAATAGCTCCAGCCAAACTCAAAGATTTGAAAGAACAATGGGAAGATATCCTAGATAAGGGATTCATCAGGCCCAATATTTCCCCGTGGGGCAACCAGTCCTATTCATGCATAAGAAAGATAGTTCTCTTAAAATATGTATTGACTATCGTCAGTTGAACAAAGTCACAATCAAGAACAAATACCCACTTTCCAGAATCGATGACTTGTTCAACCAACTTCAGGGTGCTAGTTATTTCTCCAAGATAGACCTTTAATCCATCTATCATCAACTTAGAGTCAGAGAATGTGACATTCCAAAAACAACTTTCAAAACTCAGTATGGTCACTTCGAGTTTTTTGTCATGTCCTTTTGTCTTACAAATGCCCCAACAACGTTTATGGACTTGATGAACCGAGTGTTCAAGCAGTATTTGGACATGTTCGTAATAGTCTTCATTGATGACATTCTTTTCTACTCCCATAACGAAAGTGATCATGCAGACCACCTCAAAATAGTATTGCAGACTCTTAAAGCCCAAGTGTGAATTTTGGCTAAGATCAATAACTTTTCTTGGCCATATTATTTCTGGTGATGGCATTAGAGTTGATCCTCAAAAGACCAAAGTGGTAAGAAACTGGCCTAAACCCATCTCTCCATCAGATATCAGGAGTTTCTTGGGTTTGGTTGGCTAATACCGAAAGTTTGTTGAAGTGTTTTCATCTATTGCGTCTCTCATGTCCAGATTGACTCAATGGAAAGTTAAGTTTCAGTGGTCAGATTCTTGTGAGAAGAGTTTTCAGGAGTTGAAGACTCGACTCACCACAACCCCAGTTTTGACGTTACAAGATGGTTCAGATGGGTTTGTTGTGTACTGTGTTGCTTCTAGAGTAGGTTTGGGGTATCTTTTAATGCAGAAAGGTAAGGTTGTGGCCTATGCCTTTAGACAACTTAAGCCCCATGAAAAGAATTAGCCTACCCATGATCTTGAGTCAGCAACTGTTGTTTTTGCCTTAAAAATTTAGAGGCACTATTTGTATGGGGTGCATGTTGATGTGTTCAGGGATCACAAGAACTTACAGTATGTGCTTTCGCAGAAGGATTTGAATCCGCGTTAGAGGAGATGGTTAGAATTATTAAAAGATTATGCTATGAGTGCTTTGTACCATCCGGGCAAGGACAATGTAGTGGCAGATGCCCTAAGTAGATTGTCTATAGGTAGTGTTGCACATATTGAGGATGATAAGAAAAAGTTAGTTAAGGAAGTTCATCAGCTTTCCAGATTATGTGTTCATTTGGTTGATTCAGCTGAGGGTAGCGTATAGGTGCAAAATAGTTCAGAATTTTTTTTGGTTGCCTAAGTGAAAGAAAAACAAGATAGGAATCCCAGTCTGGTGAAGCTGAAGGAGTCAGTCAAAGACCAAAAAGTAGAGGTTTTCTCCCAAGGGGGAGATGGTGTGTTGCGTTGCCAGGGTAGACTGTGTGTGTCATGTGTTGATGAGTTAAGACAGTGAATTCTTACAGAAATGCATGGTGCGCATACCTCGATTCATCTAGGGGCCATGAAGATGTACCGTGATCTGCGGGAAGTCTATTAGTACCGCTTCTAGTGCTACTAGTGGTCAATGTCAGAACCGATTTTATGCACTTCAGTCCAAACATAATCAGGAAAGTTCTCATGATGTGGTTATTGTTACGTTACAAGTCTTTTATTTACATGTTTATGCTTTACTAGATCCTGGAGCATCTCTTTCTTTTGTAACCTCTTATATAGTCGTCAACTTCGGAGTCAGTCCCAAAATCCTAGTAGAGCCTTTCTCAGTGTCTACCCCAGTGGGTAAGTCTATCGTGGCCTGGCGGGTATACAGGAACTGCCCGATTACAGTGTCTCAGAAAGTTACTTCAGTAGACCTTATAGAGTTAGAGATGCCTGATTTTGACGTCATTCTCAGCATCGATTGACTCTATTCATGTTATGCTTTAGTGGATTGTAGAAATAGAGTAGTTAATTTTCATTTTCCAAATGAGTCAGTCCTTGAATGGAGGGGTAGTACTACAACGCTTAGAGGTCAACTTGTTTCATACCTTAGAGCGAGAAAGATGATAACCAAGGGGTGTATTTATCATCTTATTATCAAAGACTCTAATTCTGAGACTCCTAATCTTAAGTCAATTTCAGTAGTGAGGGAATTTCCAGATGTATATCCTAAATATCTTCCCGAAATTCCTTTCGAAAGGGAAATTGACTTCGGAATAGACCTTCTTCTAGATACCCAGAATTAGGTGACTTTCAAGTTTTGACCCCAAATAAAAAAGCTTCATAAAAATAGCCTTCAGCTATTAAGTGATATATTTTCAAAAAAAATTGCCCATGACAAATGGAATAAATTGCATAAATAATCCTCATAATGGATAACAACTCCATACTTATTCATCTTTCAATTTTTTTTTTCTCTTTTTACTTTTACTTTGATTTTTATTTTTAATTTTTTTTCAACCCTTACTTTTTTCTTTTTTTCCTCTCAACTTCTTTTTTTCTTTTTATTTACTTTAATTTTTTCTTTTTCTTTTTTTTTTTTCCTTTTTAGTTTTTCTCAACCCTTACCTCTTTTCCTTTTACTCCTCTCAACGCCTACTTTTATGAAAAAAACTTTTTTTTATTTTTCTTTGATTTTTATTTTTTCTTTTCTTTTTAATTTTTTCTCGACCTTTATTTTTTTTTATCAGCCTTTATTTTTTTCCTACTCTCTCAACTTCTACATTTTCTTTGATTTTTATTTTTAAAATATTTTTCTTCTTTTTCCGTAATTTTTGTTAGTTTTGTTCTAAAGAGCTGACACTATCACATTATAGAGGTAAAACTTATGACTTTCAAACAACAAGCTACATTCCATGGGCAAAAGTTGACACTACCACTTTGTAGAGGCAAGACTTATGACTTTCAAACAAGTTATGTTTTATGGGCAAGAGTTGACACTACTATATTGTGTTTTGGTTTATGAGATATTTTATAACTCTTACTTTAGAGGCAAGACTTAGCGCATGAAATTTCAAACTACAAATTATGCTCCACGGGCATGAGTTGACACTACCACGTTATGTCTTCATTTCTGAGATGTTCTAAAACTCTTGCCTTAGATACAAGATGTAGCTCAAAGACTTTCAAACTACAAATTATGCCTCACGGAAAAGAGTTGACATTACCACATTATGTCTTGATTTATGAGATATTCTACAGCTCTTTCCTTAAAGGCAGTACTTAGCTCAAGGACTTTCAAATAGTAAATTATGCCCCATGGGAAATAGTTTACACAACTACGTTATGTCTTTATTTATGAGATGTTCTATAATTCTCTCCTTAGAGGCACAACTTATCCCAAGAATTTTCAAAAAGTTACATATATTGGGCAAGAGTCAACACTAACACATTGTGTTTTTTACTTATGAAATGCTCTATAACTCTTTTCTTAGAGGTAAGACTTAGCCTAAGAACCATCAAACAACAAGTTATGCGCCATGGGAAAGAGTTGACACCACCACATTGTGTATTGATTTATGAGATGTCTTATAACTCTTCGCTTATAGACAAGACTTAGACCAAGGACTTTCAAGTGATAAGTTGTGCCCCATGGGCAAGAGTTGACATTACCACATTGTGTTTTGATTTATGAGATATTCTATAGCTCTTGCCTTGGAGGCAAGAATCAACCGAAGGACTTTCAAATAACAAGTTACGTACCATGGGTAAGAGTTGACATATCACATTATGTTTTAATTTATGAGATGTTCTATAACTCGTGCCTTAGAGGCAAGACTTAGCATAAGGACTTTTAAACAAGAAGTTACGCTCCATGAAAAGATTTTACACTATCACATTGTGTCTTAATTTATGAGATATTTTATAAATCAAGAACTTTCAAACAATAAGTTATGCCCATGGTAAAAATTGACACTACCACCTTATGTCTTAATTTATGAGATGTTTTATAACTCTTGCTTTAGAGGTAAAACTTAGCCTAAGGACTTTTAAACAGCAAGTTACACTCCACGGACAAGATTTGCTACTACCACATTGTGTTTTAATTTATGAGATATTTTATAAATCAAGGACTTTTAAATAACAAGTTATGCCCCAAGAGTAAGAGTTGACACTACCATATTATGTCTTGATTTGTGAGATGTTCTATAACTCTTGTCTTTGAGGCTTGAATTAGTCCAAGGACTTTCAATTAGCAAGTTACACACCATGGGCAAGAGTTGACACTACCATATCATCTTGATTTATGATATGTTTTATAACTCTTGCCTTAGAGGCAAGACTTAGCCAACAAGTTACATCCCATGGACAAGAGTTGACACTATCATATTGTGTCTTCATTTATATGATGCTCTATTAGTCTTGCCTCTAAGACAAAACTTAGCCAAATAACTTCTCAAAAGAACAAGGTACGCCCAATGGACAAGTATTGACCCTACCATATTATTTTTTGATTTATGAGATGATCTATAACTCTTGCCTTAGAAGTAAGACTTAACTCAAGGATTTTCAAACAAGTTATGCTCCACGAGCAAGACTTGACACTACCACATTATACCGTGATTTATGAATTATTCTATAATTTTTGCCTTAGAGGTAAAATTTATCCCAAAGAACTTCCTAACAACAGTTCATGCCCTTAAATTTACTTTGGTGTTAAAAAAAGAAGATCCCTTTGCGGATTATCCAATTTTTTTATTAGCAAATATAATAGAAGTTGACAAAAAATAAAAAAGAGATCAAATCAAATAGAGAAATAAAAATAAGAGATTGAGGAAAAAAAGACAAGAAAAAAATAAAGATTAAGAAAAAAGTAAAAAATTATAAAAATTGAGAAAAATAAAAATGAGAGGAAAACAAAGAAAAATTAAGTTTGAGAAAAATGACAAAAAAAAAGAAATGATAAAAACCAGAAATAAAATAAAAATAAAGGTTGAGACAAATGAATTAAAAAAAATGAAGAAATAGATAATGCTGAGAAAAAGGAAAAAAAGAGAAAATATAAAGGTTGAGACAAATGAATTAAAATATGATAATAAAATTAACAAAAAAATAAAAAAATGAAATAATAAAAATAAAAATAGAATTTGAAAGACAAATGAGTATGGAAAGTATAAAAATATTTGAGGTGTCGAGGGGTAAAATTGTACTTGTACTATACATAAAAGGGAAGAAAGACTAGTCTTTAAAGACTTTTCTTATTTGGATCAAAAATCTAAACCCACTATTAGGGCTAGGCCATGTAATTTCCTGGTTTAAAACTATTTCAGATTATTGATGGAACTACAGAAAATAATGGACGTTATTTGAAGTACCTATAATAAAGAAACACCTATTTTAAATAAATTAAACTGATTTAGTGAACTTAATTAGTTAACTAGACAAAAGAAAAATAATAAAATTTCTATTGAAAATTTGAAATAGGTTATATTTTTGTGCCACGAGATTCATGAATGTTCTATGTAAATGTCTCCTTTTTAGTTCTCCAAGATACTAGTTAGAGTTGTAGTTGTATTAAATCTGGTCTTACCTTTTTTTGTAGTTAAAACTCTATATATATCCTTGTATATGTTAAGCACATTGTATGAAGAAAACGTGAGAAATAAAATGTGGCAAGTTCTTGATCTTATATGAATATCAGAGCTAGATGGTTTGTGCAATTACATATGTGACATCGGGACGTCGATCCTGTTGATTTTTCCAATGTTGGCCAAAATTATTGTAGGATTGAGAGAACGAGTTGCGTCCCCCTCTTCCAGTCCTCCCTCCTGAATTTCTTCATCTACCACGAGTAGAATTTGAAAGGTGATTGTTATTGAACTTTTGACTCAAACTGACAGAAGAAAGGGTTTAGTAGTTTGGATATTCGGGATTGTGGAGAGAGTGGTCTGACCATGAAGAAATTTATGATTAAGTCAGAGACCGTGAATTTCAAAATACGTTATAGGTTTATCTTTGACAGATAATGTGTTAGCAAGATCTTTAAACTTGGAAGTTAGCCCTTAAAAATATAGATATTTTGGTCTACGAGACAAAAGGGCCTTCCTAAGGTGGCAAGTCCATCAGAAAGTAATTTTGCCTTTTAATTTGGAGGTATTGAGAAACAGAAAGATTATCTTGTTTTTTATTTTGAAAAGACATATGGAGACTAAGTATGCGAGTATTTGAAGGAGAGAAGAGAGCTCGCGTGAGGTCGTCCCAAACCTGTTTAGAGGTGGATAGGATAACAACACGCGAGAGAGTTTCTTTCGACAGGAAAAAAATAAGAAGAATCATTATCAACTGATCTTGTTGAACCCATAGCGCGTAAGCGTGATTGAATTCAGTAACAACGATTCCTTCTTTGGAAAAATAAGAAGTTGGGCATGGAAAAGTTCCATCAACTTGTCCAAAAAGATTTTACCATGCAAAAATGGAATAAGTTGTGTTTTCCAAAATAAGTAATTTATGGATATGAGTTTAATAGATATAAATTTATGTGCATGATTTAGAGAAGAAGGATAAGAAGAAGCCATGATGGGGATAGAGGATGAGAAAGGAAAAGAAGTAGAGGAGGAAGAGCCAGACATGGCTATCTGATACCATATAAATTAAAGCATATGCATTTGCTTATTCGTACGTCCACGTCCTTCTCGCTGCAAGCATTTAATGATTCGGATTGGGCAGGTTCCTTGGATGATAGAAAATCTACAAGTGAATTTTTCATATATATTTCTTGTTTCAAGTTTGGTATCTTGTTCGTCGAAGAAACAACGTACAATTGCTCATTCTTCCACATAGTCTGAATATAAGGCACTTACCGACGCGTGACAGAATTAACATGGATTAAATTTTTGTTATTTGAACTTGGTGTCACTTTATCTATTGCTCCTACCTTATAGTGCAACCTATCTTTCTATTAACCCAATATTCCATGATCGCACCAAACATATGGAAGTTGAATTATACTTTGTTCGTGATAAAGTTGCTCAGGAGATTTATCTGTGAAGTTCATTTCCTCAAAGGACCAGTTAGCTGATATGTTCACAAAACCTTTAGCATCTCACAGTTTAAATTTTTTTATACTTTCAAATTGATGGTAAGCTACCATCCATCAGCTTGCATGGGGGGTATTGGAACACCTAAGTCTTATCGTAATATGGCCTCTAGTAAGTCCGATAAGATTGAATCCAAGTCAAATCCAAAACAAACTGTTCTAGATACTAGTTGTTGACACTTAATTTTTGCCCTCCACGACTAAATTTAATCCTAAGCTTCTTCCGTTTTTAATAAAATCAAAATATCTACTTCATCCAAATTAAAACCGCTCAAAATATTTTTGTACGTAATTTTGTCATTTTAAGTAGCGATTATACATTATCGTGTTCAATTATATGAGATTATATAATTTGATTACTTAAATATTTATTTTATGGAATATCAAATTTTAATTAAGGATTATTTTTGAAAATAAATATAATGATTAAAATCTTGATTTTAATATATTTTATTATCAAAATAATCTATTTGGATAAATATGTGTTTGATTTTACTAAATTAAGAAGCTTAAGATTAAAAAAGGTATTAATTCGAATCGAATTTCAATTCAATTTATCCAATCTATTAAGTTTCATCATAATTGAAACCAAATTGACCACTACTGTAATGCAATTGGCCAATTAACTTTTAATTTGGTCAAAATTTAAATAGAATAAGCTAAATCTTAATTGAAATTATTTTTGAATAACCTTTAATCTAATTGGGATTTTTTTTCTAAATAATTTCGAAGATTACCAATTTTCTAATTTAATTAGGATTATTTTATCCCCATTAAATCTAATTGGGGTTATTTTAACCCCAATTAAATTTGATTGGAGTTATTAAATAACCCCAATTAAAACCCAATACAACAACCCATTTCCTTTTTAATTTGTATAAATAACATAAATACCAACCCTTTTGGAAGTAATTACACTCTCTCTCCCTATTAATATACATAACATAACTGACATATACATAGCATTCTGTGTATATGTTGGAATTTTTGTAATTTATTTACGGAGTTGGAATTTTTTGTAATAGTGAAAACATAAGTTATGTATTTGTGTAATTTTTATTTTTAATCTTATCACTAGCCCAATCCACCAACACTGTTCCGGCCCATTACCCTTTTCCTTGCCCATCAGCCAACAACAAATAATAGGGTAACCTACATAAATCAATGAATCTTTAAGTGATATTACAAAAAATCACGATTATTTTGTTAATTACATTTTATCCCAATTTTTGAAATGGTGATACATATATTATAAGGTGATACATATAAAAAATTGATACATTTGAAACTGACAAAGATATTTATTTAAGGAAATAATAGATTTTCTTTTATTCACTGTATTCTTTTATTTAAGGAAAGATATCTAATTTTTCTCTTTTTTTAGATTTAATTTAGGTGTTTTAATTATGTTTCTCTTTTTTAAGGAAATAATAGATTCTCTTTTATTCATTGTATTTTTTTATTTAAGGAAAAAAAATCTAATTTTTCTCTTTTTTTAGATTTAATTTAGGTGTTTTAATTATGTTTATCTTTTTTCGTCTTTAATTATGAAAGATACGTTTTTTTTCCATCTTTTTCGTCTTTAATTTTAGTCTGCTTTTTTTAGATTTAATTTTAATTATGTTTCAATTCTGCTTTTAGTCTTTTAAAAAAAAAATATATTATTACTTTTGTTTCCTACACTGACTACAACATCATTTTTCATTAATAACATATGAATCTCCCAATAATTGAAATAAATAATTGTATCTACCATATGAATCACCATAATACCATATATACGAATCACCCAATAATTAAAATAAATAATTGTATCTACCATATGAATCACCATAATACCATATATATCACCCATTAATATCATATGAATCATCCAATAATTGAAATAAATAATTATATTTATCATATGAATCACCATAATACAATATGTATCGCCCATTAATATCATATGTAACACCCGTTAAAATCATACAAAATGTAGCTATCATATGAATCACCATAATACCCATATAATGATATCATATTTATCATTCGTATGAATCACTATTAAAAGAATAAATATGTATGAATAACTAAATAAATTTATATATGTATCAATAGATTTTTTTTCAAAAAAAAATGGGAGAGATTTTAGGAGAGGAAAAAAAAGTTGCATGCATTAATGGAGGAGAAAAAATTAAGAAGAAAGATGATTTAAGTGTTAATGGAGGAGAAAAAAAATCAGGAAGGAAGATGATTTAATTGTTGATAATTAGGGAGATATTTTAGGGAAGGAAATCTTTGGAAAAAAAAATAGCATGAATGAGTTAATGGTGGAGTAAAAATAGGATGTGGGACTTTATTGATATGTATCAAGAGTAAAGTTGAAAATTGATATTTTATGTAAATTTTTAAAAAGTAAGAGATATTAGGTAATATAGTCTCTTAAGTATGAGATTTGTGTAATTTATCCCAAATAATAATCCTCAGCAGCCCAATGACTCCTTAACCGCCCCAGGCCTAACAAATAAGCACAACCCGGCCCAGCTCCCTTTTAAATCCTCTTCTTCATCAACGACAAAACAACAACCACCAACTTGTATCAGTGAACCACAACAATGACAATTTAAACTGATAAACACAGGCCGCAACAACCTCAACGACGTCAGCCCGACAACAACAATTCCAACCAGCTCCGGCTTCGACAACACCAACATCTCGACCCGACCAATATCGACAAAAAATAACTCCTAACGTTCATATCCCAGTCAGCAAGCCCGTACAAACAACCCCAATAACAACAGAATCAAATCCAGCTCACCATCCGTACGATTCCATAGCTCATCCCCATTCCCTTTTCAAGTTTTGAATTTTCCCTTTAAGAATTCCAAAATTGCCCCTCGTTTTCTCGATCCCATATCAATTGAAGCGGAAAAATCAAACCCCCTTTTCCCTTCTATAAAAAAGGGGGACTGTGAGCTAAAAAAAGAAAGGGGAGAAGAGGAAAATCTTTGAGAAAAAGTCTTAAAATATTTTAAAATGGTTGGTTGAGAAAACTTTTGGTCAATTGGAAAATTTAATTGGAATGCTTGTAAGACTCTTTCGAGCCTAGAATTCCGATTAGCATCAAGGTTTACCGGTGGTGATAGAGTTCGGCAGAAGCTCGAGTCCCGTTTCGCAGCTTCGAAAGAGGTAAAAACCTCTTTCCATTTTGATTATTGTTATCATTTTTTATCTCCTTCTTCATAAATCCGTAGTTGTAAATGTTGTTTGCTGGGAATTAGTTGTTGTAGACTAAGGCCATAGTTTTATTTGGTAAAGATTGTGGCTTTCAACGTATTGATGTGTTAGCATATTTAGGTTTTTGGTTTCAGTTTATTTTCGTAAAAGTTTGCTATTTTTGATTTTCCATCGGTGATCTTAGCTTTTTAGTTCTTTAAAGTTTGAATGTTGCTCCAAGTAAATGTCTTGCTTGTTAACCCTCGATTCATGTTATCGGTGTTTCCTCACGCTTGGTTTCTAATTGATTGAACATTGTTTAGTATGGGATTAGATTAGTGTTCTTTATCATAGTTGCTAGCCTACATGTTTAATTGAAAGATTTATTTGGTAAAGTTCACTTTTTGGCGTTTTGTTTAAATGGAGACTGCGGTTTGAGTTTCTCTAGCCCTCAATGCCAATGTTAGAAACTAAACCATGACAAGTTCACCAATCTAATGACTCCTTAAAAATTATTTTGACTCTTGTAGATCTGTTCTAAGAATGTCGAAAGAGGATTAGGATTAGAATGGTATGATCTCGCATTTTTCTTCTCCGACAGATTATCTGATTTTCTTTTTAAAAAAATATTTGTTGCAGTATAGTATGTGCTCATTATTTCATCTAAATCAAAGTCTCTTTTTGGGAAATATAAGATAGAGTCTGTACACGTGCTTGGTATTCTTATTGTTGAGTATAGTTTTTCGTGTCAAAATAGCGTGGTAGGCATTTGGAGTTAAACACTTTCGAATACCTTAGCTCTCTTTAAAACCATCTGACTAGAACTTTATTCTTCCCTCTTTTGAAACCTTGCAGTAACTCTAAAGCGAATATAATACTCACTTTATCTAGTGTGGATATGATGTTTATCTTTTTGAAATTATAGACATTTTGTCTCCTGTAGATGAAATCTTGCTAAATTCACGTTAATGTCAATTCTTGTTTTTTTAGGATTTCAATTGGGTTTGTAGTCAGGTCTCTTTCTTCATTTATTCCTAACCTTCAAGTTTCTCTTGAACTGAATCAATGTTAGTTTGAGAGATGGAATATATTATCGAATAAAAGTTTATTGCAAAGTTATGCTAGAAGAGCGTGATCTCTTGCAAATCTTTTGGTGCAAAACTGTTAAAGAACCCAATATGAGTGCATAAGATGGTGTAAACCCCAGTTGGTGTGCGTTTTATTTCTTCAAATTGCAATAAATCAGTTTTCCATCATACAGTATGTTTGAAGTCATTAAGGTGCTTGATTATTTGAATATCCATTTTCCTTATCTTATTTTTATTATCCATTTCATTGTTTCTTGTCTTTGGCCTAGTCATTTATTATTGAAATTTGGATGTCTTAAAATGGTCACTAGTAGAAGGATGTCACGAGGTATCATTTTGGTGTTCTTACTTTTAAAAATGAATAGGGTAGTATTTAAGTATCAGTTTTCTAATGTGTTGATTTACTTTTTCCTTTGCATTTAGGATATGTTTTGATTTCTTTTCTTTCTTCTTTCGCATGTGAATTCGCTTTGGAGTCCAAACTAGCTCCCCCCTTTTTGCATTTCACGACGGGCCAATAAGGCCCATCTTTTGAGACGAGTTCCGCAATTACTGCAAGACCGATTGACTTTCGGATAAAGAAGTTGATATTGATAGCAGAGGAAAATGGGTTCATACCCATTGATGAAAAATTATCAAACTTGTATTATTTGTTTTATTATTTTGTTCTGCTTCTTTATTTATTTATTTATTTATTTATTCATTTGGGCCTCGAAGTCAAAGTTGTAATTTTAGTATAGGTGAAGTGAATTTTGGGCCAAATGGTCCAAAAAGATGGTTCAAGATAGGTTATGGGCTAAAAGCTCAATATTTAGATTAAGACAGGTGACGACGGGCCAAAAGCCCAAATGGACAGTTTAGGATAGGTGCAAGTGGGTCTAGGCCTAAAAGCCTAATCTCATTTTTTACCTTTTCCCTTTCTATGTTTATTTGCCATTTGTCTCTTCGAATCTAGTTAAATTCCCTACTAAGTTGTCAAATTAATTTTACACAAGTTTTGTCTTAAATCACTTCTTTCAAAAATCAACTTTCCTTTTTCAAAGTTAGTCAAAAGAAATATTTTCAAATAGTCCGGATAATCGCAAGTTAGCGGATATTTTAGGTGTCTTAAAACCTTCTTAAAATGTCAATAGGAACCGCTTACTCAGTATCTTCAAATTTAAATGATTTTTCTGTTTTGGATCGTTTAAAGTATCGTATAAAGGTTTTCTTAGTTGCTTTTCAAAAATTAAGTGGCGATTTTAAAAGTCAAAATTTCCTCAAAACACTAGTTAGAGTTGTAGTTGTATACTATCTCAATGAGCCTTATCCTTTGTTGTAGTTAGAACTTTATATATATCCTTGTATATGTTAGGCATATTGTACGAAGAAAACGTGAGAAATAAAATACAAGTAGTTCTAGATCTTATAAATATAATATTTTAAAAATTATCCTTCTGGAAAATGTTAGAATTTTTTCTGATGTATATCAATTCAATTTGTCGTTAATCATATGAAAAGTCAATAATTCTTCCCTTCTAAATGATGTTGTCTCAATCAATATTTATTTTTTGAACATAACACTATGTAATCATCTCGAGAGGAACAATTAGTGTACAAGTTACTCTTAAAAAGTTAATTGAAAAATGATTAACTTGATCCATGTGTAGGATGATGAAAAAAGATAATTTTAGAGTTTTTTTCTTTAGATTATTTTTGAACTTGTGCCACGTTATATGAAGAAGCGAACTTTAACTTTATTCTCCTCGCCTCTTATTTTAAACTCGTAATAAGTATGAAATTATTTAATTATATTTTATTAGGCCATTCACACCAAGAAAAGGGAGAACAATTACCAAAAACAAAAAAGATAAACTTTTGAATGAAAAAGTACACTTTTTATAGTGTATGAAATTACGTAGGCCTTCTCAAAATCAGGTTATTTTAACTTGATTCCTATACCTCAATTTCTTAAGACTTGTCAGGATAAGAATAGAAATCAGTATTTTAAAATTAGTGATTCTCAAAATCAGGTTATTTTAACTTGATTCCTATACCTCAATTTCTTAAGACTTGTCAGGATATGAATAGAAATCAGTATTTTAAAATTAGTGATTTGAAATTAAGTTGATTTGATATATTTTTCTCATAACTATGAAAATTTACAATTTGTGAAAATTATTAAAACTTCTCTAACTCTTGTACAATATTATCAAATGACCAATCGTAGTTTATACGCAAGATGTGCATCGGAATACCTTAAGCTGCCACATTAATAAAATATAATTGTAACAACCTAAATCATTGTAACACTAAAATAGAGAGTAGAACCGTTTTCCCTTAGATAAAAATTTAAAAATTCAGGGCTAGCCTAGTCATAGGCGAATTTGAGTGTGTGTTGATCTAGGAAAATATGGTACTTATTAGAGCATTGGTTGGTAGGTTTGATTTGATTTTGTATTAGAGGATGAGTTTAGAATGTCGTGAAAACTTTCGACTCGTAGAACGGGTTAGTAAAACTCTAATTATGGCGATTGTCGTAAAAGAGTTAGTTCGTAAGGTCGAATTTTGAAAAGTCTGTTGTGAAATGATCAAAACTGAGATCAAGCCATGAGTTACTGATTCGGGATCGCTGTAATGACAAAAACGTCGTTGCAACAAAAGTATCTGTAATACCCCATAAGTTTCTAAGTCCAGTTCAGCCCATAGTACTTATTTAATACGCTTAAAACCTAAAAATAAGATTAAGTGTTGAGGGACTTAGTCACTTTTGACTCCCTTTAAATTTGAGGATTTTTAAGTTGACCTTTAAGGCACCGAGATGATGATTTTTGAGTTGATTCATGTTTAGGGGTGTAAGTAGCATGCATCGGGTAAGTTTTAGATTTTTCGGATAAGGTTTGGACCATGTTTGAATTTTTCAGGCAGTAGCTCATTGTGATTAGACCGCGTCGCGGTGAGTATAGCAGTGAAGGATCCACCATATCGCGGTGAAGAGAAAATCAGCAATGGTCATTTCCAGTGACTCACGACAATCGTACCGCGTCGCGATGAATATAGTGATGAGGGCATCACCGCATCGCGGTGAAGCCTTAATCGACATTCTAGTTCCGGATTTTAAATGTAGAAGGTAGTTTCGCCATTTCCCCTCACTTTAACTTGGGATTTAGGTCCCAAAATAGTATCTTTACGTCATAATTCATATTTCACCCAAAATTAAAGGCGATTCCTCTCTAGAACAAACCCTAGCCCCTTCAACGTTCAAGTTTAATTCTCAAGAAATCCACCAAGAACCTTCACGAATTCTTCAATTAAGGTATGTTGGATGTTGATTCATTGACACTTTTCATCCATGGAGTTCAAGAACCCAATTTTCAAGTTCAATTATGATATTAACATGTATTTATGAATCTTATCCATGAACTTCCATGAATTTTAACTTTACGCCATGTTTACATGTATTTTTCATTGGAATTAGTTCTTGACATGTTGAAGAACGAAAATTACACGTTGAAATCCCTAACCCATGATTTTAGTGAAGACGTTATGTTACTATCCTATGTATCAAACTAATTTCATGCTTTAACTTACGACCCTCATGTGTTTGATGAAATGCCTCATAGGTGAATTTTTAACAATGACTATTTATGAAGTTCTCCAAGTTGTATTATGGTTTCAAATGCTCTCATGTAATCTTATTGATATTACTATCGAGTCTTGGGGGTTATGACTACCCAAAAACTTAGCTGTTTACTTAGTTTAAATACTTTCAGAAGGGTTTTGAATATATTAGAGTATTATCAGTTCAATTAGTGCATCATGTCAGTCATCTCAGTTTAGTCCAGTGATTAGACTATTCAGTTGGGAGTAGGATTTAGCACCGAGTGAACTCAGGGATGGGGGCTCGCCTGCCAGTTGAGGGTGTGACCTTTAGTAGCAGTCCCTACGTTACAGAACTATGTAGCCAAGGTAGGTTAAGACGTTAACCTGACAGTTGAGGGTTGACACATATCTCATTAGGGCCCTGCCAGTTGAGGGTGACCCTTAGTCCTTCAGGACAACACTTTAGTGAATCCACATATCCAGTGTTAGTACCCGTGGTACGGTACTGACAACTTTCCAACTAGGGTTATAGGTTGGACCCCAATTTACCTTATTGGGGCATATTGGTTAGATGATAGCTCCAGCAGTCTCAGTCCAGTGTTAAGTTTTCAGACTTGCTTGACCATGGCATATAGTTATTAGTTGTTCAGCATTAGTATTTCAGTTTACATACTATTCCAGTATCATGCCATATGCTTGGTCATGCATTCTCAGATTTTATAGCATTTCTCGCATACTATACATCAGTTATCTCATGCTACGTGTTCAGTCAGTATCATTCATGCATATGAACCATGCACGTCAGCCTAACCTCATTTAGCATACCAGTACATTCAAAGTACTGACCTCATACTTGTTTTTTGCGCTATGATGTCTTATATTATAAGTTTGAACGCTCAGGTTACTGACCGCACCTAGACCTCCCAGTGCATCTGCAACAGTAGCAGTGGTGAGTCCTCATGTTCTGAGGACCATTTGTGTTTATTTCAGTTTAGTTCAGTAGTCAGTCAGAGTTAGTTGGGGACTTGTCCCATCAACTCCACAGTCAGTTAGTTAGAGGCTTTTGAACACTTTCAGTCAGTTACTTAATTATCAGTTGTTACTGACAGTCTTACAATATTATTTTCAGACTGACGTTTTTAGTATTTCGATTCAGTATTGTCTTTGTATTTAAAACCTTATGGCATTTTTGGTTAAATTCCGCACATGCTCTCTGTTATTTTATTCAGTGCCCTCAACAGGTACCGGTATGGGTTAACTTGTTGTCCTTCGGGGATGTAGGCACCGTGTGGCGTCCAGGGTGTACTCTCGAGGCATTACAGTATCATTGCAACGTAGACCCATTTGGCCTAGAAGCTGTTGCAGCGTCGATCATATCCCTACAGCGGGCAATGCACAATATTTTAATTTTTAATATTCAAAAATCCTTTTTTCATTTTCACTTTTCTAAAAACACCCAAGGGCTTAGCAGGAGACGATTCTCTTCAGCTTTTGAAACATTTTATTTTTGAAGTAAGATTTCTTTACACTCCAAACTTGAATTACTCTTTTAAATTTGTAGAAATTGTGAAAATTATAATTATGATGGAAATTGAGGTTAGCCCTAAACTCTGAACTGGTGGAAATTGGTGGGTATTTAGCTTATTATCATTTGTTGATGAACATATGATGTTGGAAAACACTTCCTATAATAGATTTCTTAATTGTAATGTTAAAATATGTAGAATTCAAGAGTTTAAAGCATAAAAAATGACAAATAATGAACTAGGATAAATTTTATGTTAATTTGATAAATGTGAGTTCCTAATGTTTAGGAAGGGTGAACTATTGTGTTAAGAATTGTGTAATTGCTATTTATAGATCAAGAAAAGTCTGAGATTGAAGGAATGACAAGTTTTTGAAAAATTAGGGCTTACAAGTAAGGAGTCGAGGTAGGTTATGGTTTAATTCTAGTAAAGATCTAGCTTTATTGTATGCTTATATGTGAGTTGGGTGTTTGTGATTTGCTTTTAGACACCATTTGTAATTACCACGTCTCCGATCCTCCACTGTAAACGACGACGATTTTCTCATCTCCGCAGCAGCTCCGCCCTTAGAAAGTTCATCAGGAACTACCACGTCTTTTACCACCGCTGGAATCTACAAATTCTGAGGGGATACACTATTTTTTGGTGACCCTTCTCTGAAATCGAAACAACGAAGGCATTTTCCGATGACCCAAGTGATCGACGATCTCTTTTCTTTCTCCGGTGAAGTCTCCGCAAAAATTAAGGATTTTTTCCTGAGATTCTGGCATCTTAGACATTCTGTAAAGAATCCAGGAAATGAAATTTCCAAGAATTTGGCGACCCAATAGATTCCGGCGAGCGGCGTCAGTTTTCGGCAAAACTGGTTGTCATTTTTATTATTTCAACTCTCTTCTCTTGTATTTATAACCCTTTTCAAGTAATATAAGCCTAGAACCGACACTACAGGCGACAACATCAAGATTCCGACGACCAGCTTAATTTTTGGTGAATAGCACATTGTTCGACGACCAATTACAAGCACGCATAACCAGTAGTAGAGTAACGACAACGGCAACAAATTTTGGCGACTAATTTTTACATCAATTTGTCGAAATTCGACAACAAGAGCAAGAAAATAGCCTTCACTATGTCTTCTCCCAGTATCAGGTGCACTCGTTTCAGTCTTCTCTAGTTTATTCTTCTCTAGTTTATTTGTATAGGAGTCCTGCCCTTTTTATATTGATTTCTTGTGTGGTTTTCATGATCTCTCCTGTGAGGATACTTTGTAGGTGATTTGCATTAGGTAGTATAACACTTGTTGTTGCTTGTGAGTATCAAGCCGTCTTACAGGTTTGGTTTGCTTACTTAGTTGTTCTTAGCCATACTTTTTTCTCGTCAGTTGTTTTTTTCTCCTATTTCTTCATTTTCGTCTATCGTATCCTCTTGAGTGGTGGCTAGGGTGATAGATGTTGGACGAGGGTCATGTCATAAGTTGGGGTCGGAGCAGGGGTCGTGTCTAGGTTTGAGTTGGGGGTTGAGGGTGAGGGGTAGTAGGGCTAGGTGGGATAAGGGTGCGTCTAGGTTGAGAGTTGGGTCCTAGAACATAGGGTCTCTTCAAGGTAAATCTATAGAGTTGGTGAAAATTCTTAGAAAGAGGAGGGTTAGTATAGCGTGTGTCCAGGAAACTCAATGGGTAGGTACTAAGGGGAGAGATGTGGATGGATATAAGTTGTGGTACTCGAGTAGTGTGAGACATAGAAATGGAGTAGGTATCTTAGTAGATAAAGAACTTAGGGAGCAGGTGGTAGAGGTTAAGAGAGTCAGTGACAGGTTGATGTCTATTAAGTTGGTCTTGGGAGGTCTACGGTGAACATTATTAGTTCCTATACTCCGCAATTAGGTTTGGACGAGGAAAAGAAAAAGGCTTTGGGGAGGTTTTAGATGAGGTGGGGAGGGGGATCCCAAACACTAAGAATCTTTTCGTGGTAAGAGATTTCAATGGGTATATTGGGTCTTTGTCGAGAGGTTATGTCAATGTGCATGGCAGTTTTGGTTTAGGGGAGCGGAATGAAGGAGGAGTTTCTCTTTTAGATTTTTCTAGGGATTTTGGGTTGTGGGTAGCGAATTCGAGCTTTCTAAAGGAGGAGGATCACCTTATAACATTTTGTAGTTCAGTGGCCAAGATTCAGATAGAATTTTTTATCCTTAGGAAGAGTAATAGAGCGCTATGTAAAGACTGTAAAGTCATACCTAGCGAGAATCTTTCAAATTAACATAGATTGTTGGTGATGGACTTGGTGATTAATAAAGGCATAAAAAAAGGAGTGTGGAGGCTCGACCTAGGATAAAGGAGGGTAGCTTGAATTTAGCTAGTGCTTTGGAGATGGGAGAGATGTTGAGGAGTATGGGGCTTGGGAGAGTAGAGGGGATATGGATAGTATATGGGAGACAACGGGCAGTTGCATTAGGGAGACTGCTAGAGAGGTGTTGGATGTCTGAGAGGTCATCCTGCAAAGCATAGAGGGGACTGGTGGTGGAATGAAGAGGTCAAGAAGAAGGTGGAGTCTAAGAAAGTGGCTTATGCTAAGTTGGTTGAGAGCAAGGATGATGAAGAAAGGCAGAGGAATAAAAATGAGTATAAGGTTTCTAAAAGAGAGGCTAAGTTAGCGGTTACGGAGGCTAAGACAATATCTTTTGAGAGCTTGATGCGGCTTTAGAGGAGAAGGTGTGGATAAGAAGTTGTATAGGCTTGCCAAGGCCAGGGAGCTGAGGGCTCACGACCTTGACCAAGTGAAGTGCATCAAGGAAGATGATGGTACAGTGTTGGTAGAGGATGCCCTCATAAGGAAGATGTGGCAATCCTATTTTCATAAACTTTTAAACGACGAGGAGGATAAAGGTTTTATGTGGGGGGGGGGGGGACTTGGAGAAATCTGAGGAGTGTCACGATTATGGTTATTATATGAGTATAAGGGTTGAGGAGGTCAAAAAGGCTATTCACAGTATGTGTTGGGGTAGGGCGATGGGGCCAAACAAAATTCCAGTGAATATTTGGAAGAGCACTGACAGGTCAGGTTTGGAGTGGTCGACAAGGTTGTTTAGTAGTATTTTTAGGATGACGAAAATGACTAAAGCATGGAGGTAGAGTACTGTGATTCCATTGTATAAGAACATGGGAGATATCAAGAGTTGCAATAGCTATAGAGGTATTAAGTTGTTAAGTCATACTATGAAGGTTTGGGAAAGGGTGGTCGAGTTGATTCTGAGAAAGATCGAGACTATCTTTGAGAACCAGTTTGATTTTATGCCAAGTCGCTCAACTACTGAGGCCATTCACCTTGTGAGGAGATTATTGGAGCATTTTTGGGAGAGGAAGAAAGACTTTTACATAGTGTTTATTGATCTTGAGAAGGCTTATGATAGAGTTCCTAAGGAGATTTTATAGACGTGCTTGAAGGCTAAAGGGGTGCCCGTGGCATACACTAGGTCGATTTAGTATATGTATGATTGTGCGAAGACTCGGGTGAGGAAGGTAGGTGAAGATTCGAAGCACTTTTCGATTTCGATGGGGTTGCACCAAGGATCAACTCTTAGTCCTTTTTTATTTGTCTTGATGATGGATGTTTTGACGCGACATATTCAAGGGGAGGTTCCTTGTTGTATGTTATTTGCTGATGATATGGTACTGATTGACGAGACTCGGGGAGAAGTTAATGATAAGTTGGAGATTTGGAGACTGACCACTGAGTCTAAAGGCTTTCGATTGAGCAGAACAAAAACTGAGTACTTGGAGTGTAAGTTTAGTGATGTATCACAGGAGGATGACATGGTGGTGAAGCTGGAATCTCAGGACATTCAGAAGAGGGAGAGTTTAAAGTATTTGTGGTCTATGATTCAGGGTAATGGTAAGATTGACGAAGATGTCACGCATCATATAGGGACAGGGTGGTTGAGATGGAGGCTTACTTTAGGAGTTTTATGAGATAAGAAAGTTCCCCCGAAGCTTAAAGGTAAGTTCTACAGAGTGACAGTCTAACCAACTATGTTGTATGGAGCGAAGTGTTGTCCAGTTAAGAACTCCCACATCATTGAAGGTGGCGGAGATGAGAATATTTCGATGGATGTGTGGCCATATCAGGAAAGACATGGTGAGGAATGAGATTATTTGGGAGAAGATGGGAGTGGCTTCGGTGGAGGACAAGATGCGGGAAGTGAGGTTATGTTGGTTCAAACACATGATGAGGAGAGGCTATGATGCTCCAATGCGGAGGTGTGAGACAATGGATATAGATGATTTTAGGTGGGGTAAGGTAGGCCGAAGAATTATTGGAGGAAGGCGATTAGTCATGATATGGAGCAACTACAGCTTACGGAGGACATGACCCTTGATAGAAAGTTGTAGACGACGCAGATTAGGGTAGAGGGTTAGGGGGTGGGAGTGAGTCAGTAGTAGCAGGGGAGTGTTCTTTATTTGTGTCGGAAGTTTCTTGTTCGTGGTGCTAAGTGATGTTTATGGTTTTGAATAGATAGTTTTAGTATTATCTTGTGGCTAGCGATGTTAGTTTATTTTTCATATTGTACTAGTTTATATACATCTATGTTTTGTGTTTGTTATACTGCTATTGGTCCTAAGCCGGGGGTTTATCGGAAACAACCTCTCTATTTCACCTGAGGTAGTGGTATGATCTGCGTACACTCTACCCTCCCCAATCCCCACTCTATGGGAATATACTGGGTATGTTGTTGTTGTTGTATTGAGATGATATATTGATCAGGTGTCACGCTGACGTAGCCATATGTAGCGGGTGTCATGCCAACACTGTTATTGGATCGGGTACTATGCCGATATTAGTACATGGACTGAGCTTGTCCCCTGCAGGTCATATCTGATAGTCCTTGGCGACTCTAGTATATGCATGAGTACATCTTGCATGCATTATATATATATATATACACATATATATGTATGTATATATATGTATATATATATATATATATACATATATATACACATATATATATGTGTATATATATATATATGTATATGTATATATATATATATATATATGTATATGTATGTATATGTATATATATATGTATGTATATGTATGTATCTATAATATATTAAAAGTGGAAAGACCATTAAAAAAGTGATTCGAACTTTTTGCCCTTCATTAAAATATTTTGCAATATATAAAATAGTCTTTTCACCTTTTTTATCTAATTGTTATTTGATTTTTTTTTATAATAGTTGAGACTTTAAAATCAACTAAAATATTACTTATTAATTTTTTCCTTATTTGAATGATGTATAAAGTCCTAAAATAAAAAGAATTTGTGCATGAAAAGGAAATTTTCTATTGACTAAAACTTTGTGGAAACTTTCGGTGACATAAGTTTCAATTTAAATAGGAGTCAATTGCATATTATAATTTATAAATAATTGTACAAAACAGCTCTTTTGCTATTTTATTTGTGAAGTAACAAAAACTTTACAACTTTATACCAATATCCTAACGTAATAGGAGTAATATATATTACCACACGATTTTTAACAAAAAAATCGTCCTTTTCATTTTTTTTTCCGATCCTTTTTTTGAAATTTTTTCTTATAAATCAAAAGGTAGGTTTTCTTCCAAAACTCTCGTACGTTGCGAGATCAAAGCAACTTTAGGTATGTAATTTTGATAAACAATTGTTAATTGAGTTTTTTTTTGTAATGAAATTTTGATGTATGATTAAAGAGACAAATTTGCTTGTGATTTAAGATAAGTTTTTTAATGAAATTTTGATGTATCTTATGATTAAAGAGACAAATTTGCTTGTGATTTGAGATAAGTTTTCTAAAATTTTAGTATATTTTTTATGTTTACGATCTTGACATATCTATGATTAGAGAGATAAATTTGCTTGTGATTTGAGGTAGTTTTCTAAAATTTTAGTATGTTATTGAAGTGGAAAATAAATAAATTATCATGTATTCTCGAGAGACAATTGTTAATCGAAAAGTTTTAGTAAGTTTTCTAAAATTTTAGTATGTTCTTAAAGTTTATAATAAATAAATTATCATGTATTCTTGATGGACAATTGCTAATCAAAATTTTTGTTTTTGTGAAATTTTGTTATATCTTATGATTGAGTAGACGAATTCGTTTGTTCTTTGAGGTAAGTTTTTTAAAATTTAGTATGTTCTTCATTTTACAATCTTGATAGTATCTATAATTAAAGAGATAAATTTGCTTGCAATGTGAGGGAAGTTTTCTAAAATTTTAGAATATTTTTGAAATTTACAATGATAAAATTATCATGTATTTTGTATGGAAAATTGTAAATTGAGACTCTCTTATTTTAATTTTTTGAATTATCAATAGTATCTATGATTGATGAGATAAATTTGTTTGTGATTGAGGTAAATTTTCTAAATTGTAGTATGTCTTTTATGTTTATAAAAATAAATTATCATGTGTTTTTTATAAACAATTGCTAATTGAGAAGTTTTCTTCTGTTATTTTAGTTTGTTCTTGAAGTTTAAAATAATAAATTATCATGTATTCTTGATATATAATTGCTAATTGAGAAGCTTTTTATAATTTTTATTTGTAATGACTAATATAAAATTAATAAAATTGAAATTGACTTATCTACAATTTTGAGTAGATACTTTTGATAGTTACACCCTGTCACAAGAAATTGGTTAGTCATTCTAATTCTATATGAAATTTCTTTTAAAATTTAGTTGCATGTAATTGTTTCAATTGTGTGAATAAACTATGAGATCTGATCTATCATTATTATTTTTTAATAATAGGCTCCAATGATTGTTTTTTTTGTTCAAGCTATATATCATTTAAATAAATATAAAATTTATTCTAATGTTAAATGTTACTTTCTAATAGTTTTGCTCTTTCATAGATAGTACATGTGCAAAGCACGTACACTAAACTAGTATATATATACGTATGTATATGTATATATATATGTATGTATATATGTGTGTATATATATATATATGTAGGTATGTATACATATATATATATGTATGTATATATGTATACATATGTATATACATACATACATATATATGTATGTATATATATATGTATACATACATACATACATATATGTATACATACTTACCTATATATGTATATATATACATACATGCATGTATATATATACATACATGCATACATACATATATGTATGTATATATATGCATACATATATATATATATGTATACATACATATATATATGTATACATATGTGTGTGTGTATATATATATATATATACATATATACATACATATACATATTTGAGAGTCCTTGTCGACTCTAGTGTGCGTGTCTACACAAAGGCGAATTCAGAATTTGAAGGTTTCGAATTTCATATTGTCCAAATAAGATACACGGGTCGGTTTCTTCAATGTTGGGTTACAATTTTGGTTATTCATCTTTTTTTATTTTATAAACAAATCGATTTAAGGATACTTAAGCAATTTATTTTATTTTTAGAATAAACGTCTTTATTCTCTAAAAATTTGAGAAAAAAGGGATTTTTTACATTGAAAATTTAACTTGTTTAACCATATAATACAATTACCTTAATATATTCATATTCTATTATTGTAATGTATTGATAGTGTTGTTGAAGATATATAATTGAGAATGAATAAAAATTTATATCTTCAATTCAGTGATATTCACTCAACGCGAACATTGGTGAAAGATCAAAAGAACCTTTAAATTTTAAAAAAATTTCATCATAATACTATTCATCATTTTAAAGAATTAAAACTTTCTTTAGAATTTACTATTTAAATATATTTTATTAATATTTATGTGACATTTAAATATATTAGCATTAATATTTATGTAACGCTTAAAATTGAGTACTCATTAATTGATATAAGATATATATTAATCTCGTATCAAGAGAAACTATTAAGAGAAAGTAAGAAAAAATCAAGAATTAATTAAAGAAAAAATTGTTTTGGATTAATAAAGAACAACAAGTATAAAAAGCACCATTGAAAATAAAGAAGAAATAAAGAAAGAGCTAAAGGATCCAGATACAAAAGTGCTGAGAGTGGGTTTCGAATCCTCGACATAGATATGGGAAGCTCAACTCTTTGCCAGTGGCACCATTCACCATTTTGCTCAGTGGGTGGCAGATTTATCATATAGTCAATTTCTGATATAGATACACACACATACACACATATATATAAAGTCTTAACCGAGGTGATCGGATACCACAACACCCCGACCCATAGACATAGATTCTTATCTTTGTGACATGTTGCATGCATGCAATCATAATTTCATTTGAATAAATGTGTGTTTGTATGTGTGTGCGCATGTGTGTTGTGGTGATCATTGTTGAAGAGTTTTTTCCAAGTGTTGTTGATGTATTTGTGTACTTATATGCCTGATGAGATAAAGTGTTATGACTATATTTGAGAGTCAATTAATTATAATTGTATTTTGATCGTTGTTACTTGCATTTAACTTGCCTATTTGTATGGTGTTGAGTTGAGTCGATCGATGATGCATAACATTATTTAGTTGTTGTATTGATACTACTTGTAATCTTCTTTTTGATGAGTGCAGAGCATGTTTCAGCATTTGAAATGAGATCTCGATTCTAGTTCGTGATTCAGACATCAATTCAAGGGTAAGCCCCGTGTTCGAACAACCATTAGATCATTATCATATTATTTATGTCTTTTGTTTCAGAACTAAAACATTTCTTTATTTAATATATTGACTTTTATTTTAGACTTGATTCTAAATACTGTTTAGATATTCTTGTACGGTGACTTTTAGGCCTCGAAATTGTAATAATTACATATACTTTTGCATTCTATTTTGCTGACAAATATTAATTTAGTATTGAACTTGATTGATTAACATTATGTTTTAGTGAATTAATCTTAGTATTTGAGGAAAATGTCTTGTGAAGATCTAATTAAGATGGTTAAGGGTTGAGTTAGATGGTTCTCCCACTGTAGAGTTAGGATGAGTGTCACTCATGACCAATTAGATCGTGACATTAATGTATGTCTGTAACACCCCACATTTTCGGACTAAAATCTGAATCGTTATTCCTATGGATACAGACTTAAACCCAATTATTCTACGTTTATACATGTGTGATTATCAAATATATTATGTGGGAATATCTTTGGGTATTGATCAAGGTCATAATATCCTCCTAACTCTAGGACGAGTTGTGAGCACTTCTATTGATTAAGTTTTTGTAATGCCCCGAAAATGGGTCCCGGGGCGTCACATGGTGCTTAAGGCTACAAGTAGCCCCAAGCTAACCCTTTGAGCCATTTTTCTACCATTCATCACTTATCACCAAGATCATTATAGTCAAAACATCTAAACATCCTCCATAATATCAAACTGCAGTACGAATGAACTACGGAAAGTAACAAAATACGACATCTCTGACAAATCTGATCGATCTAACCATCTAGCCTGACAAGCCTCTACTAAAATGTATATCAATGAGCCATTGGGACAAACCCCAACTGACCCGAACTCAGGAAATAAACTGAACAACTCAAAGTAAATGAGGAAATCTGGATAACTAGTCCCCGGATCATGAGGACTCACCACTGCAGAAAATATAGATCAATATGCTCAGAGAATCTCGATCAAGTCTGGAACTGAGCACCTGAACCTACATTATAGGGAAAATGTAGCCCACGTACGAATACATGGGTCAGTACCATGGAATATGAATCGAGTATATGGAGGTGTATGCAAGTTTCAGAAATCAAATATCATAAGTATTCACAGGAAACATGCATGCTATAACAAGTGACTCACATAGCTCGAATAAAATCATCATAATCATAAGAGAGTAAGATACATCGGGCGAAAACATGTGAGTCATCATAATAAATCTCAATCCCTTTCATCTCGATTTCAAATCATCAATGTAATCATATCTCATAACTATTCTCTTTAGAATATATATTCATTAAATCTTTTGAAAACAATGATTTTCACAACTCAAGCTTTCAAGCAATTATATTTTCATCTCAGATAGAAGAGTACACGTACAGACTGGGAGATCTTATAACCGACATAAACCATGTGAGCCACATGGAGTCCAACGTCTAACCCACATTGGGGAGAGCTGTCCTATCCTTGCCATCGGAGTAGGACCTTAAATCATCAATCCAGACACTAGTGAACACTATGTAAATCAGCCTCAGGCTCACAACCTATGGGGGCACGTAGTTCTAGGAAAGTACCAAATCCTGCTATACCTCCCGCTCGGTGTTAAAGCCTACTCCCCGACTTAGCTCAGATCTTTTCAAAAGAAAATTCACAAATAAACAATTCAACATTTCACAACGGGAGCCATCATGCTACCCCTTTCATAATAGATAAGTAAATAAATAAAAGTGGATTTCTTTTCTCATCTCGGGTTCAAAAACACCCCTTTTTACGACCAAATAGGTCAAAGCTTCATTATCATCACAAATCATTCAAACTCAAAGTGTTTATAACACATGATTTTTCAAAAACGACAATCTCAATTAGAGTTCAAAACTCATGCCTCAATATCATACAAAAATTTATCAAAGTTCAAGCTTTACATCATAAACACGTATAAATTCCTTCAAAATCAGGAAAATTAAGCCATAAGGCATAAAATATCATCTTTCTCATATCATTCAACTTCTAAAATATCAATAATATCATAATCTCATGATAATCAACATAGTATATGAATTCATGCTTCAAAATCATAACAAAACATATAAAATCCATAACTTTGTAAAATAAAGTGTCTTTGGCATAAGAACGAAAGGATATTCTTCTTCATAACCCCACATACCTCAAACTTGAAGCTTTAGAATGACTTTCCGAACAATGTAGTGCTATTCACAAACTTTTGGGTTTCCCACGTAGCCTTTGTGATGGGGATTTCGAATATGTAAAAATATTAAAGTTTTCACGGTTGAATCTCTAGCTATGGGGGGTTTTATGTCGAAACCCTTGTAGGTGTTCTTGAGGATTTTTGATGTTTTGAAGTGTAATTTGGTGTTATGGGGATTGAATCCCGTGTTAAGGAGGATAAGACATTGAAAATTACCATAAGGCCATCAATTAAGCGGATGAAGTTGCTGAAATTTGGTCGCGCGCGCTAGGCAAGGCGGCGCCCTGCCTAGAGAGGGGGTGAGACCAGGGCGGTGCCCTGCTTTGAGAGGGGGGGAGAGCTGGGCGGCGCCCCACTTAGAGAGAGGGGAAGAGCTGGGCGGCGCCCCTCCAACACCTTTAGCTACTGGAAATGCAATCCAAACATAGCCTTAAGCTCGTCTAAAAATTCTGAAACTTACCCGAGGTGTACTACAACCTTGCCCCATTGCAACGCAACAAAAATCTCCAGAAACGAATGTCGGGAAGGTCCAAAATGATTCAACAAAGTTTAAGGGTCCAAAATAAAACTAAGTGTTGAATCACCTTGTAGAAAATTCTAAGTGTTGAACTTAATGAGACTTATTTCAGAGGCTTTAATGAGGATGAAATTTTACGGGGTCTTACATTATTTCCCCTTGGGAATATTCATCCCCGAATGATGCTAGATATGCCAAGAGTATACAGGAAACAAAGCATACCGCTGAGACCACTTATTAAACTCATCTCCACATCGTTCTAAACTCCGAATACAACATAGAATGCATAAATTCTTGAAATAACAGCTGACCAATAAGAAATAAAAGCTGAACTGCTGCAATTTTGAACAAAAAGTACATGATTTAGAGAAAAACGGTACCTTCAGCTTGATCGGAGCTTGCGGAAAATAGGTGCGGGTATTTGGATCGCATATTTGACTTGGTTTCTCAAGTTGCACCCTCAACAGATTGATTTCGCCACAATACCTTGACCAAGGGAACTTCTTTGTTCCTTAGTCTTCGGACTTGGAAATCAAGGATCTCAATAGGGATCTCATAAAAGGAAAGACTATCCTGAACTTCAGCACTCATAGGAGAATCCACTACCACGGAATTGCTAATATGCTTTCGAAGCATGGAAGCATGGAACTTCGGATGCACAACAGACAACTCAGAAGGCAACTCAATCTCATAAGCTACCTTACCAACACGACAAAGAACTCTGTAAGGGCCAACATAGCGGGGACTAAGATTCCCCTTCTTTTCGAATCTCTTCACCCCTTTCATGGGCGAAATTTTCAAATACACCAAGTCGCCAACCTCGAACTCAAGGTCTCTTCTCCTAACATCCGCATACTACTTCTGACGACTCTGAGCTGTTTTTAACCTCTCTCTAATCAACTTGAATTTTTCCATAGCCTCTAACACCGAATCAGGACCACTCCGGCTGCTTCACCCACTTTAAACCAACCTATGGGTGACCTACATTTCCTCCCATACAAAGCCTCAAACGGGGCTATGCCAATACTAAAGTGATGACTGTTATTGTAAGCAAACTCTATCAACAGTAAATGTTTATCCCAACTCCCCTTAAAATCAAGAGCACACGCTCTCAACATATCCTCTAAAGTCTGGATGGTCCCCTCAGCCTGACCATCTGTCTGCGGATGAAAAGCAAAACTCAAAAGTACTTGGGTATCGAGACCCTTCTGAAAAGCTCTCCAGAAATGCGCAGTGAACTGAGTATCCCTATTCAAAATGATAGACAAGGGAACTCCATGCAATCTGACTAACTCTCGGATGTACAATCTAGCGTAATCTTCAGCAGTATAGGAAGTATGCACAGGCAAGAAGTGCGCAGACTTAGTCAATCTATCAACCACAACCTAAATGGAATCATGATGGCGTCGGGAAGGAGGTAAACCAGTCACAAAATCCATATTTATCTCTTCCCACTTCCAAGCGGGAATGCTAAACTCCTGCATCATACCGCCAGGTCTCTGGTGTTCTACCTTAACCTGTTGGTACGTCACACAATTAGCCACAAATGCTGCTATATCTTTCTTCATGCCACTCCACCAATAGATTTCCCGTAAGTTGCGGTATATCTTGGTGGTACCAGGATGAATAGAATACCGTGCCCCATGCGCTTCATCCATGATTCCCTGTCTCAGATCATCAACATTCGGGATACACAATCTACCCTACAATCTCAACACACCATCTCCCCCTTGGGAGAAAACCTCCACCTTTTGGTCCTTGACTGACTTCTTCAGTCTAAGAAAACTAGCATCTAAGTCTTGCTTCTCCTTTACTTCCGAAACCAAGGAGGATTCGGAACTACTCTGGACCCCTATACTACCTTCAGCAGAGTCAAACAACCTAACCCCCAGTCTAGCCAAACGGTGCATATCACGAGCCAACTCTTTCTTACCCTTTTCAATATGCGAAACACTACCCATAGACACCCTGCTTAGGGTATCTACCACTACATTGGCCTTACCCGGATGGTACAACACTCATGTCATAATCTTTTAACAGCTCTAATAATTTTCTCTTTCTAAGATTTAACTTCCTCTGGGTAAATACATACTGCAAACTCTTATGATCGGTAAACACGTCGACATGGACACCATACAAGTAGTGTCTCCAGATTTTTAGAGCAAACACAACATCAGCTAACTCAAGGTCATGGGTGGGGTAATTCTTCTCGTGTGGTTTTAACTGTCTAGAAGCATAATCTATCACCTTACCCTTCTGCATCAATACACAAACCAAACCAACTCTAGAAGCATCACAATACACCACAAAACCATCAACACCATCAGGCAAAGTCAAAACAGGGGCTGAAGTGAGCCGAGCCTTCAACTCCTGAAAACTCTTCTCACAAGACTCGAACCACAAGAACTTCACTTTCTTTTGGGTCAATCGGGTCATAAGAGACGCTATTGAGGAGAAACATTCAACAAAACGGCGGTAATAGCCAACTAGACCCAAGAAACTTCGGATGCCAGTTGAAGAGATAGGTCTAGGCCAGTTTCTAATAGCTTCGGTCTTTTGGGGATCAACTCTAATACCCTCGGAAGAAATAATATGACCCAAAAAAGCAATTGACCTTAGCCAAAACTCACACTTGCTGAATTTGGAAAATAATTGATGATCTCTAAGGGTTTGTAAGACAAATCGAAGATAATCTGTATGTTCATTCTCACTACGGGAGTACACCAGAATATCATCTATAAACACTATGACAAATATATCAAGATATGGTCTGAACTCTCGATTCATGAGATCCATGAAAGCTGCTGGGGCATTAGTTAACCCGAAGGACATAACAAAAAACTCAAAATGACTATAGCGAGTTCGGAAGGCTGTTTTCGGGATGTCACACTCCCTAACTTTGAGTTGATGATAGCCGGATCTAAGGTCTATCTTTGAGAAGTAACTTGCACCTTGCAATTGGTCAAACAAGTCGTCCATTATTGGAAGGGGGTACTTATTTTTTACAGTGACTTTATTCAACTGGCGATAGTCAATGCACATACGTAAGGAACCATCTTTCTTTCTCACAAATAACACAGGAGCACCCCAAGGATAAACACTAGGCCTTATTAAACCCTTTTCTAGCAGATCTTTGAGTTGCTCCTTCAACTCCTTAAGTTCTGCAGGTGCCATACGGTAAGGAGGAATAGAAATGGGCTGAGTATCGGGAAGAAGATCGATCCCGAACTCTATCACTCTATCAGGAGGTATCCCTGGGAGATCTTTCAGGAAGACATCAGGAAACTCATTAACAATACTAACTGATTGGAGAGTTGGAGTCTCATACTTAGTGTCCTTGAAACTAACCAAATGATAAATGCACCCCTTGGAAATAAGCTTTCTTGCTTTGAGATATGAAATAAAATGACTTTTGGGGGATACAGAACTCCCAGATCACTCAAATACAGATTCATAAGGAAACTAGAACTTGACTACTCGGGTACGACAATCGATAGAGGCATAACAAGAATAAAGCCAGTCCATACCCAGAATGACATCAAAATCCACCATGTCTAACTCAATCAGGTCAGCCAACATGACTCTATGAAGGACTGTAACAGGACACTTTCTATATACTTTCTGGGCAACAATCGACTCACCCACTGGGGTAGAAACTAAGATAAGCTTAGGAATACTTTTAGGACTCATTTCAAAATTCACAGCAACCAGAGGTGTAACATATGAAAAACTAGACCCAGTGTCCAACAATGCATAAACATCAAACTGAAATATACGGAGCATACCAGTGATAACATCGGGAGAGTCCTCCTGCTCCTGGCAAGATGGTAAAGCATAAACTCGATTCTGGCACTGACCGCAAGTGGTGCTAGAAGAGGCACCCCGAGATGGGGCTGAGCGAGTTACCTGAACTGGTGCACTAGCAGTCTGAGTCTAAGGGAGATTATCACGTCGCCCTTGCCTGGCATGTGGGAACTCTTTAAGTTTGTGACCCCTGTCACCACACCCAAAGCAACCTTTCATCTCACCCCAACACTCACCCGGATGGGTCCTACCACACTTAGGACACAGAGGATAATTTGGCATATTACCAACACTGTACTGAGTCCTGGACATATACGACTTACCACTTTACTCCTGTCTACCCCTAGGCGCGGGAGCGCTATTAGACGATGGTGCTGGTGCAGATGAATGATTCTGAAACTGAGGGCGATTCCATCCCTGTGATCTAGTCTGACCATGTTCGTACTGCTCGGACCTAGCTTTCTTATTCCCTCTCATTCTGTCTCTCTCCTTGATCTTGTCTGCTTTAATCTATTGGGCATGTGTCATCAGTCGGGAAAGGTTCATCTCACTATTAAGCATAGCCAATTTACACTCCTTAACTACATAGCCCGACACTCCTGTCACAAATTTACTCATACTGGCCCGGTTATCAGCTATCAAATCAGGAGCGTATTCGGCCAACTAATTGAACTTCAAGCAATACTCTTTAATAGTCATAGAGCCCTTCCATAAGTTCATGAACTCCGCCACCTTCACCTCTCTCATCTCCAAAGGGAAAAACTTATCCAGGAATGTATCCTAGAACTCCTGCCAAGTCATAGGGGTGGCACCCTCACCTCTACTCTTCCTCCAAGTAACTACCTAATCATAACCAAGGTCTTTCAACCGATACGCTGCCAACTCCACACTATACTCCTCAGAGACATGCATCACCTCTGTGATCTTTCTCACCTCCTCTAAGTACAACTGTGGATCCTCACCTACCTTGGACCCATAGAATTCTGGCGGATTCATCTGCATAAAGTCATGAATCCTAGCAGTAGCTGAATCACCTACCTGCTGCTGTGGAACTGGGGCCGGATTGGCCTGAACATTCGCAGTAACAGCTTGGGCCAGCGCTTGAAAGGTTGCCCAGAATTCGGCATGGGACACATTTTCATTTAGTGGTTCAGCAGGCTGAGGTTGCTAACCAACGTTATTCCTTCTACCTCGGCGAGGATGCATATTCTGACAGAAGAGAGCACAAATTAATAGCAGAGAGAGATACTATAAGCACGATGGACTTCTGAAAGAAAGAAATGACCTTCTTCCTAAAACGTCTCGTAGCCTCTTGCTCATAGATATGGCGTGCTACACACTGATGATCAAGACTCTATTTAACGTGGATTGTCAGACTCCCTAGGACTCCAATAATCTTAGGCTTTGATACCAAGTTTGTAACGCCCCAAAAACGGGTCCCGGGGCATCACACGGTGCTTAAGGCTACAAGTAGCCCCAAGCTAACCCTTTGAGCCATTTTCTACCATTCATCACTTATCACCAAGATCATTATAGTCAAAACATCTAAACATCCTCCATAATATCAAACCGCAGTACAAATGAAATACGGAAAGTAATAAAATACGACATCTCTAACAAATCTGATCGATCTAACCATCTATCCTGACAAGCCTCTACTAAATTGTATATCAATGAGCCATTGGGACAAACCCCAACCGACCCGAACTTAGAAAATAAACTGAACAACTCAAAGTAAATGAGGAAATCTGGATAACTAGTCCCCGGATCATGAGGACTTACCACTGCAGAAAATGTAGATCAATATGCTCGGAGAATCTCGATCAAGTCTGGAACTAAGCACCTGAACCTACATTATAGGGAAAATGTAGCCCACGTACGAATATGTGGGTCAGTACCATAGAATATGGACCGAGTATATGGGGGTGTATGCAAGTTTCAGAAATCAAATATCATAAGTATTCACAGGAAATATGCATGCTATAACAAGTGATTCACATAGCACGAATAGAATCATCATAATCAAAAGAGAGTAAAATACATCGGGTGAAAACATGTGAGTCATCATAATAAATCTCAATCCCTTTCATCTCGATTTCAAATCATCAATGTAATCAGATCTCATAACTATTCTCTTTAGAATATATATTCATTAAATCTTTCGAAAATAATGATTTTCACAACTCAAGCTTTTAAGTAATTATATTTTCATCTCAGATAGAAGAGTACACACACACACTGGGAGATCTTATAACCGACATAAACCATGTGAGCCACATGGAGTCCAATGTCTAACCCACGTTGAGGAGAGCTATCCTATCCTTGCCATCGGAGTAGGACCTTAAATCATCAATCCAGACACTAGTGATCACTACGTAAATCATCCTCAGGCTCACAACCTACGGGGGCACGTAGTTCTAGGGAAGTACCAAATCCTGCTATACCTTCCGCTCGGTGCTAAAGACTACTCCCCAACTTAGCTCAGATCTTTTCAAAAGAAAATCTACTAATAAACAGTTCAACATTTCACAACGAGAGCCATCATGCTACCCCTTTCATAATAGATAAGTAAATAAATAAAAGTAGATTTTTTTTCTCATCTCGAGTTCAAAAACACCCATTTTTACGACCAAATAGGTCAAAGCTTCATTATCATAAAAAATCATTCAAACTCAGTGTTTATAACACATGATTTCTCAAAAACGACGATCTCAATTAGAGTTCAAAACTCATGCCTCAATATCATACGAAAATTTATCAAAGTTCAAGCTTTACATCATAAACACGTATAAATTCCTTCAAAATCAGGAAAATTAAGCCATAACGCATAAAATATCATCTTTCTCATATTATTTAACTTCTAAAATATCAATAATATCATGATCTCATGATAATCAACATAGTATATGAATTCATGCTTCAAAATCATAGCAAAACATATAAAATCCATAACTTTGTAAAATAAAGTGTCTTTGGGCACAAGAACGAAAGGATGTTCTTGTTCATAACCCCACATACCTCAAACTTGAAGCTTTAGAATGACTTCCCAAACAATGTAGTGCTATTCACAAACTTTTGCATTTCCCACGAAGCCTTCGTGATGGGGATTCCAAATATGTAAAAATATTAAAGTTTCCACGGTTGAATCTCTAGCTATGGGGGTTTTTATGTCGAAACCCTTGTAGGTGTTCTTGAGGATTTTTGATATTTTGAAGTGTAATTTGGTGTTATGGGGATTGAATCCCGTGTTAAGGTGGATAAGACATTGAAAATTACCATAAAGCCATCAATTAAATGGATGAAGTTGCTGAAATTTGGCCGGGCGCGCTAGGCAAGGCGACGCCCTACCTAGAGAGGGGGTGAGACCAGGGCGGCACCCTGCTTTGAGAGGGGGGAGAGCTGGGCGGTGCCCCGCTTAGAGAGGGGGGAAGAGTTGGGCGGCGCCCCTCCAACGCCTTTAGCTACTGGAAATGCAACCCAAACACAGCCTTAAGCTCGTCTAAAAATTCTGAAACTTACCCAAGGCGTACTACAACCTTGCCCCATTGCAACGCAACAAAAATCTCGAGAAACGAATATCGGGAAGGTCACGAAATGATTCAACGAAGATTAAGGGTTCAAAATAAAACTAAGTGTTGAATCACCTTGTAGAAAATTCTAAGTGTTGAACTTAATGAGACTTATTTCGGAGGATTTAATGAGGATGAAATTTTATGGGGTCTTACAGTGTTAGTGAATGATTCACCTTGGGTCAACTTCAATCCACTATTACTCCTTTTACATAATGAGTTACGTGTTCTACCTTATATAAAATGAAAGGTCTTTAAACCTTCTTTCCAACGCATTTTTTTTCACCTTAATCCGATATCGGAGCAAAAAGTTATGCCCATTTTACTTTAACATGTCAGTCTGTCAACTAAGTGACGACCTGAACTGATAAGCCGTCAACTATGTGACGACTTATCAGCCAAGTCGTCAGCCCAAACTAGAAACCCATCAAATTAAGCTCCTAAGTGACGACTTAAGTTTATAGGCCGTCAACTATGTGGCGGCTTATTAGCATAAGTCGTCGCCCTTAAAATTCAGCAATTCCCTAACAGTTTTGGAAGGGTATTTTGGACTTTTGCTTCACCTTCCACGACTTAAATCATCAAAATCACGTACATAACCATTATAAATCAGTTTTAAAATCCCCTAATCCTTTTTATTCACAAGAACAAGATTAGGGTTTCCTCTCCAGATCATCTCCCAAGAATAAGATTCAAGCTCTTCTTCAAGAAAACCAAGAAATTATCATTTCCAATCCAAGAACGTTCAAAAAAAGTCAATTCTCTTTCAAGACTAAAGCTTTAAGGTATGTGGGAGTTCATTTTTGAGTTCTCTTTCACCCATGGAGCCCAAAAACTCTTTTCTTTAAATTAAAGAATGAATTTTCCAGTATTATGATATTTTGTATGTTTAAGAAAGATTGAATTTCATGTTTTCATGATATTTTTAATTCAATTCAGCCCATGTATGATCCCATGCAAGATTTTGAACTCCCCATGCTATGAATTTAAGTCTCCCATGCTTTAATCAAGTAAATACCATGATAGATCCTAGATTCATGATGTTTAACAATATTCTCTTGTTTTAAGTCCATGCCTTTCACATGTTTGATGAAATTTCCATATCTTGTTAAGTCAATTTCAATATGATCCCCAAGTGTTTGTCAAAATGTCTCAGTGAATGAATTGTAAATAATGAACTATTTTTATGCTTTCAAGATTTGCTATGTCTTATTATTGATGCTATCGAGTCCTGGGGGTATTCAATACCCAAAAATCTAGCTGTTGATATAGAGCTATAGTAGTTACATAATAGTTTCAGAAATATCAAGATCAGTAGTATTCAGTCAGTACAGAACTCAGTGTATTCAGTTAGCCATCAGAACTCAATGAACTCGGTCTAGTTCAGTCAGTTAACACGATTAGTAACAGTTCAATCCAACCTAGTATGGTTTAGAAATCAGTCCAGTGTATATTTTAGTTGGGAGAAGGATTCAACATCGAGTGAACCCAAGGATGGAGACTCACCTGCCAGCAGAGGGTGTGATCCTTAGAAGTAGTCCTTGTGTTCTAGAACTACATAACCAGAGTAGTTTGGGACATCAACCTACCAGATTGAGGGTTGATGAGGTGTTTTAACTTACCAGTTGAGGGTACCACCGTTCTCATTCAGGACACCTGCCAGATGAATGTGACTCTTCAGTGTCTTTACCTAGGCACGGTACTGATACCCTTCCAACTGGGGTTGCAGGTTGGACCCAAGTTATCTTATTTGGGGCATGTCGATTAGATGATTACCTCCCACAATTTTAATTTCAAACATCAGTATAGAACTCAGTTCAGTTCTACAGAATCAGGACTATCATAAATAATCACCAAGTTATCAGTAATACAGTTATCAGTAAACTCAGATATCAATAAACTTAGATATCAATTACTCAATTATCAAAACTCAGTACTCAGCACTTCAGTTACAGTCTCAGTTAATCTTAGTTATAGTCTCAGTTACAGTCCCAATTCAGTATTCAGCTCAGAACTCAATTTAGTTTCAGGTTTTCTTGACCATAGAGTACAGTTATCAGCTATTCTGCTATCAGTATTTCAGTACCTTAGTTTACAGACTATTTCAGAATCATGTTATACGTTTGGTCTTGCATTCTTAGATAATACAGTTTATATGCACTTATGCTCAGTTATCTCATGTTGCTCAGTCAGTCCTTACCTCATATGCATAGTACTCTACAGTTTTAGTCCAGTTATTCAGACTAAGTACAATTGAATCTTACATGACCAATATTCAACTATCAGTCATTCAGTTAATCCGATAAGTTAGTATGTTTATGCATTCGTATTCAGTAAGATTGTATACTCAGATCCTCGATTTTTGTCAGTCTCCATCACGTAGTTTCAAATCCAGTATTCATACAGTATCCATGTTTTACCATATCCCAGCTTGAGTTATACTTACATCATTAAAGTAAAGTTTTACAGAAACTAAGTGTAGAGATTCACCATCTTATCAAAGAATGTTTTTCACTCATGCTTTAAGATATTTCAGTTTTCAGTTTATTCCAACCTATTGGTGAGTCCATTTACACTTATCATGCATGTTTTACGATTACGTATGAAATCAGTTTTACTTATTGCATTCACCCCTACATACTCAGTACATTTCAAAAGTACTAATCCACATATACGTCTGTGTGGCTACATTATTTCATAATGTAGGTACTAATTGTAGCCCTCACATCATGATTAGAAAGTTGCAGATTCCAGCCAGCAGGTGATGAGTTCTCCTACTTCGGGAACTCCAGACAGTCTTAGTTTATGTATAGTTTATTTATTTTCATGCGTATTGATTAGTGGTAGTTGGAGGCATGTCCAAGCTATCTATAGTCAGTATAATTGAGGCTTCATAGATGTCAGTCAAAGTCAGTCATGTAATTTTAGTTTCATCCTTCAGATTTATCAGATTATAAAGCTTTATCAGTATTATATTTATATCAGACTTTCAGTATGATTATATTTTCGCACATCAAAATAGCTATTTATTATGTTATAATTTAGTTGCTTAACAATATGTCAGTTCATGGGTTAGCTTGAGATCACTTGTGGTTCCTAGCACCGTGTGACAACTAGGGGTAGTCTCGGGTCGTTACAATGTCGCTATGTGTCTTTTATAAATAAACGTGACTTATTACATTACAAACTTTCAAATACACATAATTTTATGAAGATCCACATTGTCCAACAAATTAACAATATTAGCAACTAGTTATTCTTTGATCAATATAATTTTTACCATGAAAATGATATAGTTGAATTTGCATATGAGATCAAGAACGGTGTGTTAAATCTAGCTTTGTTTATGATATGTTTACCAGCGGCAAATTAATTATTGATGTAACAAAAGACAATGCGTAACATAAGAAAGTTAAATTAAATCAATAGCAAAGAACATATAGGTGAAATTAGTGCAAGTAAAGAGTGTATCGTATTGCTCAGGTTTGATTTCAATTGCCTTACTAGTGTATTGAAATCCCTCTCTATAGGGCACAATGAGTGGCTTGTAGCCAAAGGAATGAATTAGCTAAAGGGACTCTATAGTACTATATACCAAATGATATGGTGCCATGTATCCTATCGATTGTTGGTGTCAGCTATTTTCTGCAGAGGCTGATATAATGTGAATCTCATAACTAACATACTTTGATGTTTTTATCCTTTGTTTTTCTTTCTCGTCATCCCAGTCTATCGAATTGTGGTATTACCTCTGGCAGAGGTTTCATTGACGGTGCCACCCTTATTGTCCACAACAAGGCATTTGTTCATGAGAGGCCCACTCGTTCCCCTCTGCAACCCTCGAAAAACTTCACCCATTATAATAATCATCCCACCCAATTCAATTTATAACTTTACATCGAGCATGATCTTTATTTATCAAATTTTATAGGTATTTTTGATAAATTTATGGGTTTAATTTTAATTCTTTTTTTAAAAAAATCACAAATTTGTAATTGAAATTCTACCTTTTAGATGAATTTAAAATATAAAATTAATATTTTAGTTAACTACTATAATCAAACACAAATTTCCAATCAAAACTTTAAATTTAAAATATAAATTGCATGATCAAATATCCTTTTAAGTATATAATCTGTCACGCCACTAGTCAAAATGGCATGTATTAAAAGGAGACTCAAAATCATTCGAAAATTAGGACAGAATTGTTATTCCTAAAATATCGAATGGTTGACCAATTAATTATATATCCAACGTGTAGGGACATCCCTTGTGGATATCGAATTCATCTAAATCAAACACTTTTAACATATAGCATAAATTTATATGAAAAATTAGTAAAATTATAGCGAGTAGTTAATATAAGTTCATTACTTTAAAAGTATAACAAATTAATATTAAAAAATTATAAATTTCAAATTCTTATATATGTTTTCGACTAATATTTTTGGAGAAAAGTTGTGGCAAAACTAGAATTTTTATTAAAGAAGTTTAAATTTTAAAAAAAAAAACTAAAAGAAGTTACTGAAAATTTAGAATCTACTACTAATAATTTTAATTATATATAAATGAATAATATAATTTTTATCAAAAAAATGTAGATTAACCTCTCATTCTACTTGATTTCCGCCCTAACAAACCGTGTATGGTGCAATATTGATAAGGAGAATGAGTCTCAACCACCCCACTTGGGTTGTTGAGTGGATCAGATTAGAGAATGGATATCTACTAATCATTTGATGCTCTGAAAGTGACTTTCCAATTTTGGTTGTACTTTTTGACCAAAACTTTGAAGAGATTATCCACCTAATGAAACAACAAATGGTAGGTATCCCTCACGTTAATTTCTAGCGACTTTGTTGAAATTTTTCAGCAAAAAAGTCGTATTCCTTTAATTTGTAATCATAAGAGACCGTTTGGGTTAGCTAATTATAGATAGTTGATAAGTATCTTGAAGTGTTGAAATTAGTTTTATGAATAAGTAACTACATTGGATAAAAGTATTTAAAATGTATATTAAGTAGTTGATGTGTTTTATTAGAAAAAACTACTAACAAGCTATTTTTAAATAAGGGGGAAAAAATAATCAAAATATACCTTTTAGATTGCATCTCACAGCAATACCTTTTAGATTGCAATTAATACCAACTTTAAAAACATAAATAAAATAATTTCTTCTTAAAATAAAAAATCACCCTTCAGAAAAAGTTTACTCTCCTTTTCAAATTCTTCTTTCCTTTATTTTCTCCCTATATTTCTCTCTCTCTCTTTATATATATATAAAGGGGTTAGTTTTCCTCTATAAATAAAGAGTTTTCTTCATTGTAATTGATCCATCAAGAAATACCTCAAGAGAAATAAGAATGACTCTTTATTCTCTCTTTACTCTTCTTCTTTATTCTTTATTATTTTATAATACGTTATCAGCACGAGACTCCGCCAAATAAGGTGAGATTATTAATCTAAAGGTAATTTCAAGGTTTGTAATTCCTTATGTTATTTGTCTTTTGCCACTAATGATATAATTATTATTGGATTTGAGAAAAAATAACTGATTTGAAACCACTCATGCTTTAAATTTGTTCATGAAGAACAATATTGTTAAAAGATATGATGATGAATTTAAATCTCATCTCATTAAGAGGGTAAGACATTGGGTTAAAAGTACCAATGCACCATGATGATAAGATGTTGGGTTCAATTTCCATCGAGTTATTGCCTAAGACGTCATTTATATGAATAAGATATTGAGTTTGAATCTAAATATACCGTATTGATGATATTATAATGGCAAAAGCAAACTAATGGGTGTTTGTGAAAAGTCATGAGACATGTCCCATTAAATATGCTCCATTCTCTGAAGTAAATGTGGTAGAAGTGTATAATATGTTTGAAAGAAGACAAGTGGTTGAATGTACGAATATAAACGTGAAGGGACAATATGATAATAATCATCAAAAGTGCTAATACTTTCATACGCTTTTTCTGATTATAATATATGTTAGAGAAAAATTGTAATGCTCTGGGAGTACAACCTAGATGCCATACGATGCTTACGGTCACAAGTGACCACAAGATAACTTATGAGCTGCTACCTCCTGTGAGCACTGAACAATACTGATTATAAAAGAACATGTGCAGAAACAACTGAATATGCCATAAGCGTTAAATACTAAAAATAATACAACTGAAATCCACAAATCTGAAACACAAGCAAAAATGCTGAAAATTGATTACTAAAACTGACAACTAACTAACTATCTGAAAGTGTATGAAAGCCTCTAAACTGACTAAATAAAAGTAGATGGGACAAACCCCAACTAACTCAAACTGTCTAACTGAAATAAAATACTGAACAACTGAATAAATTTGGGATAAACAACCATGTCCTCGATAGATGAGGACTCACTACGACTACTGCTAATGATGCGCTGGAATGTCTAAGTGCGGTTGGGAACCTGAGCATCTGAACCTATGATATGAGACATCATAGCATAAGAAACGAGTATGCGGTCAGTACTTTAAATGTACTGGTATGCTAAATGAGATTAGGCTGATATGCATGGGCTCATGTGCATGAATAATAATTAACTGAATGAATAGCATGAGGTAACTGATACATAGTATGCGTAAAAACTGTAAGATCTTATAATGCATGACCAAGCATATAACATACTGGGACTGAATAACTGATAACTGTATGCTATGGTTAAGCAAACTTGAAACTAAACTCTGAACTAAAATACCGAACTGAGACTGTGAGAGCTATCATCTAATCGACATGCCCCAATATGAGCTAATTTGGGGTCCAACCTGTGACCCCAGTTGGAAGGATATCAGTACCGTTCCACGAGTTCTAACACGTGGATGTGTGGTGTAATACCCCGTAAATTTTTTCGTACACTTATTGCTATTATATGGAGTCCTAAAGGCTTGCGTATGGGTTAAATTAAGTTTATGGTGTTCGGAAGTATCCCGTCAATAGTTGTATGTGTAGATATTGGAATAAGCTTTCCAACGATATAAAGTTTGCCCAAAACAGAGGAGTATTTCATATAAGCGAGCACATTCGAAATTTCAACACGGTGGCCGGGAAGCCTGTGAACAGTAAATCTGCAGGAAAATTACTGCAGCTAGGCAATTTTTTTTTTTGGATCAACTTTAGACGATCATAACTCCTTGTACAAAAAGAACTGTGTGAGCTGCTATATATCGAAGAAAATCTCCGAGAGTCTTCTTTCCGATGAAATTTGTTTCATCCAAATCCAATGTCCGAGTAAGGATCTATACCCATTTTACTCCAGCATAACAAAAAAAAATAGAATTTTGGGACAGATTTTTGGGTCAACTTTAAACGATCATAAATCCTTGTACAGGAAGAACTGGGTGGTATACTTTATATGAAAATGAAATCTCTTTGAATTATATTTCCAATTCAATTGGTTTCAACCAAATCCGATACCGGAGCAAAGAGTTATGATCGATTTACTTCAGCCTGTCAAAACTGTCCACTGGGGACAGATTCAGATTTATTTAATTTTTTAGGGAAAAATGGTCATTTTCTATTACCTCTTGGACGAAAATTGGTCTTTATAAACATACACTTAGCCTCATATATATCATCTATCATCCAATTATTAAGAGAAGGTGAAACCCTAGCCTAATTTCAACTTCAAATATTTTGTGATTCAACCGTAGAGAATTCGAATTGGTTCCGTAGTTGTGTTCACCATCTCGAAAGCTTCGAGATGCACCCCATGGTTATGTAAGGAGGATTCTAAATACAAGAGTTCATTATTAAGGTATGAATATTATTTATTCTTGATTCTTATCCATGAATAAGTATTGATAAGGGATTATGAGTATTGTCTTGATGTTGGAAGATAACTAGAAACATAGTTATGAATTGTTTTGTATAAATTGTTAGTAGTAAATTATGGAAGTTGTTGTATTGGATTGTGGAGGATGAATTGTGGTGGTATATCATTATATTAGTGGTTATGTATGCCTAGTGATCATGTTGGTATTGGATGGTGATTAAGAGGGGAAATAAAGGCTAAGAGTGATGTTGAGGGATATTGCATGAAAATGCATGATATGTGAATGTAATAAGAGTATAAGAGGATGTATGTAGCACTCTTATTGATGAATTAAAGAATTACTTCCTAGACATTATTTGGTGAAGTTAATACCTAAATGGTAAGGTTTGGTTGCTAATACTAGTTTGCCACAAATGACTTATTGTAGATAAGTGTTCGAAGAGTACGGGAAGTCAAGTTGGACTTGTATTGAAGTGGTTATATCAAGGTATGTAAGACATACTCTATCTAATATTTGGCATGAATAATGACCCATGGCACTCTCAATTAAGCTTCCAACATTGTCCTACGACACATGACACATAATAACATCATATGATCTTCGACACTACCAATTGAACTTGTTTTCACTTTTAAGATGTCCGGCTAGTCAAAAAAAATGTCCATATACTATTGTTGACTCCGAAATGGTTTAATGAGGTATCCATGATTCTCTACTTCATTTTCATGATATTGATTACCTATTTACATGTTTTTCCTATTGAGGTATCATGGTTTCAAGTTCCATAAGGTGTGACCACAAAGTAACCAATCTCAAAGATTAATTGAAGTAAGAAATGGAATGTCTTTATTTTAAATTGATGATACGATGTATTGTATTAGTACCACTGATCAGTTGGCCATTGTATTATAAAGATTATGTATATATGCTATTCCAGGGGTGGTCCCTGATGTATTGTATTAGTACCACTGATCAGTTGGCCATTGTATGACATATGTTATGTATTGATAAGGAATACGGGAAGTAATGATATGAAAGTAATGTGCAGGTATCCCATCAGCTCTTTTAAGTGTGGTCTACTCATACTGTTTATTCACTGGTATCTGGGTTCTGTTGATCTTTTGTATCTCATCTTGATACTCACTGCCTTACATACTCAGTACATATTTCCGTACTGACGTCCCTCATGGGGGACCTGTATTCATGCCTGCAGGAACAGGTACTTCAGATCGTACACCTCCGCAGTAAGAGCCAGGACATTCTGTTGATAGTGGTGAGCCCCAGTTGTTTCGGGGCATCCCAAGTCGTTTCCATATGTACTTTTGGTATTTGTATAAAAGTCTTTTGTGGGCGGGAGTTTGTCCCGACCCTAACTCAGTTGTGTATCTATGTAGAGGCTTTTGTAGACATATTGTACAGCCATAGGAGTGTTTGGTTGATAGATGTGATGGCTCTGACGGTCAATTACTGTTTATATATATATATATGCGTGTCTGCTGGGCTGATACAGGTACTGTTTTCTTCTATTTACAACGAAGTGCTGCCCAAATTTCTAATTTTCATAAGTAATGTAAATGTGAAAGTATAGGTTATGAACGGGTTCTCCCGGGCCTCCTCGGCTACGTGTGCCAGTCCGCTCCAATGGAATTTGGGGCGTGACATATGGATCCACTAAAGTAAAGTCCTGAAGGACTAAAGAGTCACCTTATACTGGCAGATGCTCTATTGAGATATATGTCAACCCTCAACTGGCAGTTTAATATCTCAAACTACGCTGGCTACGTAGTTCTAGAATGCAGGGACTACTACTAAAGGTCACATCCTCAACTGGCAGGTGGGCCTTCATCCCTGGGTTCGCTTAGTGCTAAATCCTACTCCCAACTGAATAGACTCGGATTACTAAACTGATATAAGTTTGACTGGTATAATAACTGACTGAATTGGTAATATTAAAATGTATCTAAAACCATTCTAAAACTACTGAGACTAAGTAAACAACTAAGTTTTTGGGTATTCATAATTCCCAAGACTCAATAACATTAACGGTAGAAACATACTAAAGCTTCAAAAGCATAATAAGTAGTCATTGTTCAAAATTCATCTCATAGGCATTTCATCAAACACTTTAAATTCATGAACTTAAGCATGGAAATAATTGAAACATGTGGGATTAACATGATCATAAAATTTAAACCATACATTAGGGGATTTAACATGGAATTTCATGCTTTAAAACGTGTAAGGGCTTCTTTCCAACTAACAACACTTGTAATCATCATGCATAATCGAAATTCCCAAAACCTTTACAAAAATAACTCATTGTAAACATGTAAATTCATGATTTAAAACTTAAAAATAGGTTATTGGAATCCATGAGTGAAAAGGGCTCATGGATGAACATTTAGCATACCTTAAAGCTATAATCTTACAAGAGAATTTACTTTCTTGATCGTTCTTGGATGATGAAGCTTGAATTCTTGAGTTTTCTTTAAGGAATAATGATTGAACTTGATGAATTTGGGGAAAGGTTAGGGTTTAGTTTAGAGCGAAATTGAGGATTTTGGGCATATAATGCCTTAACTGATGATAAATCCCATGTTTTTATGGATTGGGGCGATGGAAAAAGACAAGATTGCCTCTCTGGGATTTAAATTCGTAACTAGAACACCAAATTGATCATCACCGCGACACGATGAAGCCCTCATCGCTATATCCAGCGATGTGATGCAATCGCGTTGAGCTGCTGGAATCAAAATCCAAACGTACCTCAATCCTCATTTGAGAAATCCAAAACTTCCCCGAGACATGCTACTACTTACACCCCTGAACATGAATTAACTTTAAAATCATCGTCTCGGGGTTGGAAAGGTTACTTTAAAAATCATCAAAGTTAAGAGGACAAAAATAAAACTAAGTCCCCAATACTTGACTAAATTTTTAGGTTCTAAGCCTCTTATGCATGCACTATGGGCTGAACTGAGCTAATACTAATATAGGGTGTTACAATATCTCCTCCTTGGGAATATTCATCCTCTAATGAGACTAATTAAGCTGAAGATTCTAAGGGAACTGAAATCACGTACTGAACATGCATGACTGAAAACATAGTTACATGACTGAGTCTGAAACATAATACATGATTGAAATGATTCGTGAATACATGCAATGACAGGAAGATAATTATATAATTGGGACTGAGAATGGAAAAAAGAAAATATAAGGAAAACTATTACCTTAAACTGAGTCTGAGTTTGCAGAGAGAAGATGAGGGTACTTAGTACGCATGCCTACTTTTTCTTCCTAAGTGGCTCCCTCAATAGACCAATTCCACCAAAGAACTTTGACCAAGGGAACTTCTTTGTTCCTCAGTCTATGAACCTAGTGATCAAGGGTTTCAACTGAGGCTTCTTCGTAAGAAAGTGTAACACCCCGAGTCTGGTACCTTGGATGCTACACGGTGCTAACAATCTCGAAGTACCACTAGCTAACCCATGACTGATATCTGTAACTGTGCACTGAATAATATTAATATTTTAATAGCAATTTAACTAAAATAAATGCGGAAATATAGCAAAAAACTTGCCATAAGGTTCAAAATACTAAACAATACTGAATAAAACAACGTCTGAACAAGGCATGATAATACCAAGACTGAAATATGCTATAGTCTGAAAGCCTCTAAACTGTCTGAATAAGGAGTTGATGGGACATGTCCCCAACTAACTCCATCTACTGAAAATGACTAAGTACTAAAATACTGAAAGAATAAAATAATCATGTCCTCGAAATATGAGGACTCACCACTGAATCTGACTGCTGAAATTTAAGCTACTAAGCACAATCGGGAACTTGAGCGTCCGAACCTATGGTATAAAACACCATAGCGCAAAAGGAAAGTATGCATTAGTACGTATGAATGTACTGGTACACAAAGTGAGGTAAGGCTGAATGCAAGAGTTCATATGCATAAACTAAACTGACTGAATAACATGAACATGACTACGTGAGGATACATGCATGAATACATGACTGTAACTGAAATCATAAGGATTCTGAATACTGAGTTTACTGATAACATGGATTACTGATAATTAATATAACTGATAACTGAGTGACTATGTCTGACAGTCCTGATTCTAATGAAACTAGCTGAGTTTCATATTAAGCTGAGTGACTGTATCTGACAATCTTGAAATCTGTAGAACTATCTGAGTTCTTTATTGAAGATTGAGACTATGACTTTGGGAGGTAGTCATCTAATTGACATGCCCCTAATAAGATATTATAACTGAGTTGGGGTACAATCTGTAACCCGAATTGGAAGGGTGTCAATACCACGCCACTGGTAAGGACAAGCTGTGAGTGACCCACAACTATCAGGTACTCTAACAAGAATGGCGGGACCCTCATCTGACAGGTTAAGCCACCTAATCAACTCTCATATGATAGGATTTGATGTCTCAACCTACACTAGCTACGTAGTTTTGGAACGCAAGGACTACTTCTAAGAATCACACCCTCTGCTGGCAGGTGAGTTCCCATCCTTGGTTTCACTCGGTGATGAATCGTACTCCCTACTGAATATACACTAAATTGAGTATACTGGACTGAATTGGACTAATTTCACTGAATTCCATTGACTGACAGAATATTACTAAATTCTGTTAACTGACTAAGTTACTGAGGACTGAACTGACTACTACTGATTTTTCCTGAGTTCTAAGACTGACTGAATTATACTGATCATGGATTGACTGAGGTTATCTTGAAAACTGACATTGGATCTAGGCACACAACTAAATTGTCGGGTATTAAATACCCTCAAGACTCGATAATATGAAAATAAATGAGACATGACACTACTTGAACACATGACCATAGTCAACAATTCATAATACTACAATTGTGGGATTTTATAAAGCATTCACAAGTCCTAAGCTTACACATGAATGAGAATACATACTAACATATCATAATTTCACAAATCCATACTTATGAGCATTCCATCAAATCATTACAAGACATAGAATTTAGCATGAGAGTCATTTTAAACATGTGGGTACATCATAAGTTCATCATATAACTCACAAATAGGTTATAATGCACAATTCTTATCCACTTAGGCATTTTAACAAACACATGGAAGGCATAACCTTTTTTAGGGCATAGATCAAAAAATAATACATCATGGCTATATCAAGCACTTCAATTTAAGGATTTCAATCCACATACTTAACATAAAGTCATGAGAATTCAATAAAGATTCAATCTTGGAAATTATATCACAAATTAAATATGTTTACAATCAAACCCACAACATAGAATTCAAAATTCATATTTTGAAAGGGGTTTCTTGAGTTCCAAGGGTGAAAGGGACCCTTGGATGAACACTTTACATAACTTGGTTGACAATTTCTTGAAGATTGATGGAAGAAAGCTCAAGTTCTTGAATTAAAATTAATCACCTAGGGTTTCTTGTTCTTGAGTACTTGTGAAATAATGAATGTATTTAGCCAAAAGAAGGCTAAATTTTGTGTTATGAAGAGTGAAGGTTGAGGAAAAATTACCTAATTACCCTTAATGACGCGGGTTTAAAAGACAAAAAAATATGCCCAGTGATGCTGCATCCGACGCGGCGCATCGAGGGTACCAATGCGATAACCGATGCACTGCACCGACATCGCATTGGTTCACTGGAAATTGCCTTAAGCTGAGAAACATTTTCTCTGTCGATGCGATTGGCAATGCGACGCGCCAACATCGCGTTGACTCACATTTTTGGGATTTCAAACTAGGTCTAAATGAGGTCCGAAAAATCCAAAACTCATCCGGAAACCCCTATAGACATTCCTGATCATGAATTTATAAATCTATAGACCATTAAAGGATATTAAGGTTGCGGAATTAGATTTCCAACTTTTTAAGGCTAAAAATAAACTAAGTCTGGGACCTCTTGACAAGCTTAAAGGACTGAATTACACTAGGAATTTTGCGGGGTCTTACAATATCTCCCCCTTGGGAATATTCATCCTAGAATGAGACTGACTGAGATGGGAGAAATGATAAGCTGAAGTACATACGGAACATGAAAAACTAAAACATGATCACATGACTAACATGACTGATTTACTGAGATTCATACTGAGCATGCATATCTGATGCATGATTTCATGACTGAGTTGATACATGAATGCATGACTGGGAGTACTGATAAGCTAATCATGCATAGTTGATGCATGAATACATGACTGAACTGACTCTTGAACATGCAATGGTAAAGGATACCAAGTTTGAAATAGAAAACTGAGCATGAAACTGAAAACCAAGTTTGTAACTAAAATCTGAACATGAAACGGAATAAGCTTAAGAAAATCTATTACCTTGGGCTGATTCTGAATTAACGGAGAAGAGGTGAGGATACTTGGTTCGCATGTCTGCTTCTTCTTCCCAAGTAACTCCCTCAATGGATTGATTCCGTCAAAGAACTTTGACTAGAGGGACTTCTTTGTTCCTCAGTCTACGAATCCGAGAGTTAAGGATTTCGACTGGAATTTCTTTGTAAGAGAGATTGTTCTGAATAACTATGCCCTCAACAGGGACTACAACTTCTGGGTCACCTATGCAATTCTTAAGAAAGGACACATGGAACACTAGATGCACTGAAGCTAGATTTGAAGGCAACTCGAGCTCATAAGCTAGTTTGCCGAAGCGACAAGGAATTTTGAAGGGACCGACATATTGGGGACTAAGTTTTCCCTTCTTGCGGAACCTCTTCACTCCCTTTATAGGAGAGATTTTCAGGCACACATAATCACCAATCTCGAACTCGAGATCCTTTCTGCGCATATCTGCATACGATTTTTGTCAGCTCTGAGCTGTCTTGAGCCTCTCTCTGATTAACTGAACTTTCTTTAAGGTATCGAAGACCAATTCAGGCCCTACCACTACTGCCTCACCGACTTCGAACCAACCAATTAGAGATCTATATCTCCTACTGTAGAGAGCTTTGAATGGAGCCATTTGAATACTGGAATGATAACTGTTGTTGTATGCAATCTCAATCAAAGGAACGTGGTCATCCTAATTACCCTTAAAGTCAATTGCACACGCTCGCAACATATCCTCTAAAGTCTGGATGGTCTTTTCTGCTTGACCATCAGTCTGAGGATAAAAGGCTGTACTGAGGTAAACTCGGGTACCAAGACCCTTTTGGAATGCTTTCTAGAAATAACAGGTGAATTAGGTACCTCTATCTGAGATAATAAATAATGGAACACCGTAAAATCTGACCAACTCTCTAATGTAGAGTTTGGCGTAATCCTCGACTGAATAAGAGGTATGGACTGGAAGAAAATGAGCTGATTTGGTCATTCTTTCTATAATGACCCAGACTGAATCATGTTGATGACGAGTATAAGGCAAAACCATCACAAAGTCTATGTTCACTTCTTCCCACTTCCAAGTAGGAATACTAAACTACTGTATGGACCCATTTGGTTTCTGATGCTCAATATTAACTTACTGACATATTGAGCACTTAGCTACAAACTCTGCAATATCTCTCTTCATCCCACTCCACCAATTGATCTCTCGCAAGTCGTGGTACATCTTGGTGTCCCTTGGATGAATAGAGCAACGTGCACCATCCGCTTCTATAGGAATTCACTTCCTTAAGTCATCAATACTTGGCACACATAGATGACCCTGACAATCCACAACACCATCTACCCCTTGGGACAAAACCTCTACCTTCTGATCTTTGACTGGATCTTTTATCTTGACTAAACTGGGATCTCTATCCTACTTTTCCTTAACTTCATAAACTAGAGATGATTCTAAACTGTTCTGAACCCACACACTACCTTCTGCTAAATTGACTAAGCGGACACTTAGTCTGGATAACTGATGAACTTCCTGGGCTAACTTCTTCTTACTATCCTCAACATGAGCAACATTACCAATAGACAGTCTACTGAGAGCATTAGCCATTACATTGGCCTTGCCTGGATGATAAAAGATACTCATTTCATAATCTTTCAAGAGTTCTAACCACCTTATCTGACGGAGATTAAGATATTCCTGAGAGAATATGTACTGGAGGCTTTTGTGATCTGTGAACACATTTACATGCACCCCATACAAGTAGTGCCTCCAAATTTTTAAGGCAAGGACTACTGCTGCTAACTCAAGATCATGAGTCGAATAATTTTTTTCATGAGGATTAAGTTGTCTGGAGGCGTAGGCTATGACCTTACCATGCCGCATTAGGACATAACCCAAACCTACCCTGGATGTATCGCAGTACACGACATACCCATCTGGGCTATCTGGAAGAGTCAAAAGTAGAGCTGAGGTGAGTCGAGTCTTCAACTCCTAAAAACTCTTATCGCATGAATCTGACCACTGAAATTTAACTTTCTTCTGAGTCAATCTGGACATAAGGGATGCAATATACAAAAATCCCTCAATAAACCATCTGTAATAGCCAGCCAAACAAAATAAACTCTTGATATTTGATAGAGTGATAGGTCTAGGCTAGTTTCTCACTACTTCGGTCTTTTGAGGATCAACTCTAATGCCATCATCGGAAATGACATAAGCACTGACCTTAGCCAAAATTTTCAATTACTAAATTTGGAGAATAATTGATGATTTCTGAGAGTCTTTAATACTATTCTGAGATGGTCTTCATGGTCATGCTCATTGCAAAAATAGACAAGAATGTCATCTATGAAGACTATGACAAACATGTCCAAGTACTTCTTGAACACATGGTTCATCAAGTCCATGAAAGATGTTAGGGCATTGGTAAGACCAAATGACATGACTAAGAATTCTAAGTGACCATACCGAGTACGGAAGGCTATTTTTGGAATGTCACATTCTCTGACTCTGAGCTGATGATAGCCTGATCTGAGGTCTATCTTAGAGAAGTAACTGGCACCCTAGAGTTGGTCAAACAATTTATCGATTCTGGGAAGTGGATACTTGTTCTTGAATATGAACTTATTGAGCTAATGGTAGTCTATGCATATTCTGAGAGAACTATCTTTCTTTCACACGAATAAAACTGGTGAACCCCATAGGGAAACTCTGGGTCTGATGAATCTCTTATCTAGGAGATCCTTTAACTGCTCTTTTAATTCTCTGAGTTCTGCTGGTGCTATTCTGTATGGCGAAATAGATATGGGCTGAGTATATAGGAGAAGATCGATTTCGAAGTCAATTTCCCTTTCGGGAGGAATTTCGGGAAGATCTTTTGGAAACACATTTGAATATTCATTCACTACTGGAACTGACTCAATACTGGGAGTTTTGGAACTAGAGTCCTTAACTCAAATAAGATCATAGACACATCCCTTAGATATCATTTTCCTTGCCCTTAGGTAGAAAATAAGTTGACCCCTGAAGGCTGAAGTATTAACCCTCCACTTTAGGATAAATTCATTCAAAAACTGAAACTGAATAATTCTATTTCTATAGTCGATTGTGGCATAGTAGGAATGAAGCCAATCCATGATGATAATGACATCAAAATCAGTCATCTCTAATTCGACTAAGTCTGCTGAAGTGACTTTCTGGAATACCATAACCGGATAGTTACTGTTTACCCGCCGGGCTATGATAGTTTTACCCACTAGGGCAGAGACTGAGAAGGGCTCTGCTAGAATTTCAGAACTAAATTTGAAATCAACTGTTATATAAGAAGTAACAAAATACAAGAAAGCTCTTGGATCTAGCAAAGCATAAACATGTATTTGAAAGATCTGTAATGTAACAATGACCATATCAGGAGAATTCTTCTGGTCCTGTCGAGACTGAAGAGCATAAAGTCTATTTGGGCGTTGTCCACTGGTGGCACTGGAAGTAGCACCCTGTTGATTCGGTTGATCGGACTGAGCTGAGAAACGGTTAGGCTAACCTTGAAAACATGACTGGGGATAATATCTGACTCTGTGTCCTGGCTTTCCACATCCAAAACAAACATCACTACCAGCTCTGTAAATACCCTGATGGTGCTTGCTATAAATCTGACAAAGAGGATGAGTTTGGGCACTGCTAACGCTGCTCTAAGACTTAGAGCCTGGCGCCCTATCCTTGTTACCATTCCTGAACTTAGGAACTAGAGAACTGGTTGATAAAGGAGCTGGAATTGAGGAATTTGGGTGAAACTGAGAACGATTCCCACCCTATGACTTAGGCTGACTGAAATTAAAGCTACTTGTTCTAGCTCTCTTATTCTGCTTTTCTCTCTCCTTATTCTTCTGCTCCTCTATCTGTTGAGCATGGGCCATTAGTCTATCCAAGTCCATCTCACTAATCAACATCGCAGTCCTGCACTCCTTGACCACACTATCATTTACTCCAGACACAAACTTACTCATTCGGGATTTAATATCTGCCACGACATGAGGAGCATATTTAGCTAGTTTAGTAAACTTGAGAGAACACTCTTTCACTATCATGTTGCCCTACCTGAGTTTAATAAATTCTAACACCTTAAATTCTCTCATCTCTAAGGGAAAGAATCTATCTAGAAAAGTGGTGTCAAACTCCTCCCAATCAATAGGCCCTGCATCTATAGCCTTCTCTACTTTTTACTATTCAAACCAAGTCTGAGCCACATCCTACAATTGATATGCAGCTATCTCAGCACTCTGGATAGCAGTCATTCCCATAGTATCAGTAATTTTTTGCACCTGGTCAAGATACTACTGAGGGTCCTCATCTATCTTAGACCCAAAAAAAGAAGGAGGATTCATTCTGGTGAAGTCCCGAATCCTACCTAGAGAAAATTGGACACTAGGTTGGCTGGAATGACAGCTGGACATTCATTCTGGGTGGAAACTGAATGAGCAAAAGTAGTGAATGCATATCTAAATTCTGCATGGGATACATGTTCGCCTAAAGGATTAGGCTGATCGGGCTGAGGGGCTGGCTGATCCCTTGTTCATGTTCCCTGAGTCCTCTTTGGAGGCATTTTCTATAGATGGAAGAGAAAGAAGGATTCGACTGAGAGCTTAACTGGAGATCATGCTCACTCAAACGACATGAATACTAAAAGAAGGGAAACTGTTCATAAAACATCTCATAGCCTCCTGTACATAAATATGGCATGCAACATACCCATGCATAAGACTCTACTAGATGTGGCTTTTAGATTTCCTAGGACTCTATTAAACCTTTGGATAAGATACCAAGTTTGTAACGCCCCAAGTCTGGTACCCTGGAAGCTACACGATGCTAACAATTCCGAAGGACCACTAGCTAAACCATAACTGATATCTATTACTGAGAACTGAATAATAGTAATATTATAATAGTAATATAACTAAAATAAATGCGGAAATCTAGCGAAAAACTTTCCATAAGGTTCAAAATACTAAACAATACTGAATAAAACAACATCTGAACAAGGCATGATAATACCAAGACTAAAATAACTGTCTGAACATACTATAGTCTGAAAGCCTCTAAACTATCTGAATAAGGAGTTGATGGAACCTGTCCCCAACTAACTCCATCTACTAAAAATGACTAAGTACTGAAATATTGAAAGAATGAAATAATCATGTCCTCAAAATATGAGGACTTTCCACTGACTCTGATTGCTGATATCTGAGCTACTAAGTGCGATTAGGAACCTGAGCGTGTGAACCTATGATATAAAACACCACAACACAAAAGGAAAGTATGCATCAGTACGTGTGAATGTACTGGTACACAAAGTGAGATAAGGCTGAATGAAAGAGTTCATATGCATGAACTAAACTGATGGAATAACATGAACATAACTACCTGAGGATAATGCATGAATACATGACTGTAATTGAAATCATAAGGATTCTGAATTCTGAGTTTACTGATAACATGGATTACTGATAACTGATATAACTGATAACTGAGTGATTGTAATGAGAACGGTGGGAACCCTAAACTAACAGGTTAATCCACCTCATCAACCCTAATCTGACAGGTTAAGATATCTCAACCTATGATGGCTACATAGTTCTGGAACACAAGGATGACTGTTAAGAATCACACCCTAAACTGGTAGGTGAGTTCCCATCCTCGGGTTCACTCGGTGCTAACTTCTACTCCTATCTAAAGAGACTGAACATGATTTAACTGACTGTACATGAACTGAGTAACTAACTTCCGTTGACTAATGGAATGGTACTACTATTTGAGTATTTACTGAGATCATGAAATTTCTAAGGTTTCCTGAGTCACATGACTGACTGAGTTCTATAGATATGGCTTGACTGATATTATCGTGACAACATAACATGGATCTAGGAAAACAACTATATTTCTTGGGTACGAATACCCCCAGGACTCGATGGAAGGAAACTGACACACGTGACTGACTTGAATACATGATCAACATCAACAATCCACAATATCATAACTTAGGAAATTTCATGAAGTATATGGTTATCATACATCTTGTACATAAGTAGGACTTTCAAGTAAGCATAGAATAATCTCATAAGACTAGTTCATGAACAATCCAACAACATTTACAAGACACAATATCAACATGAAAGTCATTGGAACATAGGGACATATCATGAATCCTTCACTTAGTCAAAATTTAGCTATATTGCATGATTTCTAGTTTCTTAGGAATTTTATCAAACACCTTGCATGCACTCTTTAAGGCATAGGTGTATTTCATAAATTTACATCACATTAAACCACCCAAATTCATGGGTTACAACTACATAATCAAAACCTTCATGAAAATTCATCAAATTACTACTCTATAGCACAAGCAACAACCACCAACATGAATACAATCATATCACCACAAAACATTCATGATTAATTATTTAAAGATTGATTCTTGAACTACACAGACAAAAGGGATCCGTGGATGAACACTGCGCATACCTTAGATTAAGAATTCATGAAATTTACGGTTGAATTTGCTTGGAACTTAAAATCCCCAATTGAGCCCTAGACTTGTTCTTGGTTGTTCTTGAGAGGAATTCCACAAAAGCACTATATTTTGGTGTTTTGGAGCTCAAATACCGTGTTAACAAGCTTATATATGGGTGAAGAATGACCAAAATGCCCTTAAAAACACGGAGGTGGAGTGCTGAAAAATTAGGCACCCATTGGACTATCCAGGCGGTGCCTGCCAAGTCCGCCGGCCTAGCCCAGGCGACGCCCACCTTAGAGCAGTGCTCTTTCCTGGGCGGCGCGGGCTTATCACATGAGGATACTGTTTTGCACATCCAAACTCGCCCTTACGCTATCCGAAAAATTCCAAAACTTACCCAGGATGTACTATGACTTGCCTCATCGGAACACAACATGAAAATCCAAAAACGAAGGTCGGTAGGGTCGTCAAATAAATCCTCGAAGTTTGGAGGTCTAAAATGAGACTAAGTGTTGAACCCTTGTAAAAATTTCTAAGTCTTGAGGCTTGTAGAGCCAAATGAGATGAACTTTGGACTTAGGATTTTACGGGGTCTTACAGATACATGCCTAAATACCAAAGAAACTGAAAGAAAATATAGAGTTTAAAGGTTGGATATTGAATCCCTTATGAACCCTAGTTTTCTCTTGCTTGGGCGATTTTAAGATGAAGAGAGCAAAGTTTGAGTTGAGTGATTGAGGATAATAGGGTCCCTTAGTGTTTTTAGGTCGTGGGAAATAAGAGTAAAATAAGGAAATGACCAAAATTTTCTTAATGAAAATGTGCAAAAAAATTAGGCCCAGATGTCACGGGTTGAGTAATGACTTATGAGGTATGGCCACGAGTTGTCACCTAGACTCATTACATAAGGGTCAAATTCCTGACCCCTTACTATTATGGCCACGAGTCACTATCTCCACAACTCGTGATTTAACGACTCATGATGAGGTGTCGTGATCATAGCAGACTCCAGGGTGGATCTTATTGTTGATACAATGAGTGAAACCTAACAACTCATACATAACATCACGACTCATACCATGGACTCGTTATCAAGCAACCATAACCTGAGCCATACACTGTTGAGACCCCGAGTCCCATACTATAACTCATGATGAGTGATAACGATTAATCACCTAAGTTGTATCCATGGCAATGTTCAAATCTACTCAAGAAATTCAGAGTCCAGAAACCAGAAGTATTATATCGCACAACCTCCGAGATGTCGTACAGACTCTAAAACTATCACGTGGTCTTCGTATACACCTACGGAACTAAAGCTTCAAAAAGTAGGACCCGGGGGGGTCATCAACCCATATACAACTTAATATCCATGACTCCTCTCTAACACATCCCTCGAAGAAGGTCTATAAAATCTGATGTTCCCAGTATTTCCATAATTTTTAGGATTTATAATATTTCTAGTATTTCTAATAATTCCAACGTTTCCAATATTTTCAGTGTTTCCAGAGCACACACATGACATAAGACACAAATCAAGTACAATGTACAACAACAATAAGTATAAAAAGCATGCAACAAATAAGTAAAATCATGCGTGTGATGTCATGAGAATGATGATGCAACGTTCGCAACCAACCGACCATGAGAATATCCAATAACCCATCAATATACCAATATGTGAGCCCAGATATCTACTCAATATATCCAACCATCCATCAAAATCAACATGATTCATATGCCAATAGAGTAGGAACGCCTTAACATACACAATTAATATCACAATAGGTTTTTCACCCAGCAAGATACAATTATTCTCATGTATATAGGCTATCAACATTACATAGGATCCCACACGGTCACACATAGCACATAATATCCCAAAACCATCAAATACATCACATATAGGCCCTCATACAGGCACAGCACAATAAGATGGCTATTTTTTATGATTATTTCCCACACCCTTAACATGCTTTTGTATCAAAATTAACTACCCAGTCCAGTTCAATCAAAAATTTTACTCCTTATCAATGGACTTAAAATCAACTAAAACATAAAAATATGGAATCTCCGTCCCAAAAGAAAGCCAGCGATACCCATATTGCCTATTTTCAAGTCAGGGTCAAAATGGACCCCCAAAATGGGTTTTTGAAAAAAAGGGCAAAATCGTAACTTTATTTCAAAATTATGTTTCCCATATTTTTAGGACTTTACAGTTGAATATCCAAGAAAAAATGAGTTAAAATGAAGTCCAAATTAAAGAAAAATCATTTTCAAGCTTTACCGGATAAAAATTCCTGAAATCCATTCTTTAATCCAAGTTTCAAACAAGAATTAGATGATAGAGATTGAAGAAAATAATTAAAATAGGTGTTATGGGGCTTATCCAAGTTTAGAAGGGGGAAAAATAGCTCAAAATCACGAATCCTAACCTCCAAGTCTCAAAAATGATTAAAATGGCGAAAATCAAGTATTTACATACCCATGCATCGCGATTACGAATCAGGTGTTTCAATTGTGTTACCCGGTTGACAAGGGTATCGCGATTGTGGACTAAGTATCATGATCGCGAAATATGTCTGCAGTCCCCAATCGTGATCGTGAGAGGAGCATCGCAATCGCGGGTGCACCAACATCGCGAAAGCAGGTGCATCAGTTGGGGACTTGGTGCATTCCAAGTCTCTGTAGGCCCTATGGGATTCATCTGAAATCCCATAAATGCAAATCAACTATGTCATCCTATCAAATCTGATGCTCCAGACTCAATGGCGATATCAGAATTTTCGAAGAAAATATTATTTTCACAAAGTTGGCCCCCAAAATTCAAATCACAACTTTCTAAATTGAGGGTTGAAATGAAATTTAAAAGCCATAAAACCACACCAACCATTTTGCCACCCTAAAATCGGCGTTCCAAATCTACTGGCTTAATTCATTCTTCCTTTCATAGCACGAATCAAAAGATATTATTTGAAATCAACTATAAGGCTCTCAATGCCGCCAAAAATAATAAAATCGCATAAATGGCACCAAAATGCATTGAAACTGTGTTAATCATCTCCACACCCCAAAAATATCACAATAAAACCACGGGGAAGGATACAATAGTCAAATCACACATAAACACATATTTCATCAAAATTCAAGTCGTTACACATTATTTAACATTTCTTTTATTTGCAACCTACTTCTCGAATAATTATACTATTTTAGATTATTTTTCAATGTCGTTGGTGGCATATTGGGATGATTACCTTGTTTATAGGCCTATAATTCCTATGGATTTGGTGTTATAATTATCAAATTATTTGTAGATCACGTGCTTGATAAGACAAAAAGTTTTAGAAAAAGTATGTGGGTACACTTCCTAGGCACCGCTATGATGGTACCTCATCTGCTAAATTGGTCTTGCTATAGCGGTAAGTGAACCCTATGGAGGCCAAGGAAACTTGATAAGATTCCCTATGATGGGTAACAACTACTATAGGTACTTCCACTACTACAACAACCTTAATCAGTAGGCTGGAAAAGTTTCTCTGATTTTTCTCCATTAGCGCGATATGATATTCGCAAAGCCTATTTTGTGGGTTTCAAAATCACCCACGGCTGCCAGGGTCGCTCAATTTATTATCCTTAAATTTCCCAACAACAACAACAAACCCAGTATATTCCCACAAAGTGGGGTCTGGGAAGGGTAAAATATACGCAGTCCATACCACTATCTCCGAAGAAGTAGAGAGGATGTTTTTGATAGACCCCCGACTCAGGATAAAGTAGCAGTAAACAAAGTCATCATAAAACATGAAATAAGATATAATAATAGAGATACAACACCCACAAAGAAATACTATATATTGACAAACCACAGACACACACTTCCCCCAATCCTCCAAACTAGAAGCTCCAACCTATGTACAAATCCTTAAGAATACTAGTCAAGCTACATTTCCCAAAATAAAATTTTCAATGTCGCGACTATTAGAGAAGGATATTTCAATAAGAAAATTAAACAATCCACATAACTTTCACTATCACACCAACCAATTAACTCTAATCATACACTCAATGCACTAACACTATCACAATTACTAAAGTTTTGAATTGAATTCTATCTCTCAATTGGGATCGATAAGGTTCTAATTGTGGTTGTAAAGAGACAAAATAGAATTAAATAGATACCAATTGATCTAAACCCAGGTAGACAAAAAATTAAGGGAAAAAGGAATGACTCTTAGATGCCTCATATCTCCCTTAAGATTTGATATGGTTGTCTACACACTAATCTACAAGACTCTACTCAACATTTTCTTTGTACTTGTGAGACCGGTAACCTAGAGCTTTGATACCAACTTTCATGATCTAAATTATGGGATCATGCGGGCACCTACTCTATCATGACTAGATAGAATAATCCTTACCACCCAACTAATTAAGAAGTGAAAATTCAAGTTAGGCTTTATTGAAAATAAACGTTGTAAATGTATGCATATTAACAAAATACGGCAATAATTATTTACAACATAACTTTTCAAGATCCACAACTTACAACCTTACCCAAGACCTAGTATAAACATGTATAAGATCTACTAAGGCGAATACAACAACAAGAAAAGACACAACATACACAAATAAGAGGTGCAGAAGTTGATGTTCAATTAGTGTCATTTCACATAAGAAACTGCTAATCAACCTATAACATGTCTATATACCAAAAGGGGGATATAGTAAGAGTGGTGTCAGTACAACACAAGTAATGGTAGACCTCATCAACTAACCAAGGTTAGAAATTACGTAATAGCATATAGAATTTCAAAGAAAATAAACATGACAACTCATATTCAGTTATCAATCAACACCCGATAATCAATCTTTTATTTTAGGCTACTTCCAACTAATTTATTACCAATTTTACCTAGTCCATCCCTTTTTACCATTATTAGGACTATAAGGTTACTTTCCACCACTAATCCACCTACCTAAGCCTGTAATAAATAGCTATAATAGACTAATACTCTACACATACACATACCTTCAATCAACATTTCCATCCACAGACGTTCCCTTGTAAAATAATAACCTCAATAAGATCCAAGCTAGAAGTGACCCATGGATACACTATGCAGGTCATCTGGAAAGACTAAGTGATCATTACCTTTCGGAAAAGTATGGCTGGTGAAACCGAATGGACTAATAGGATCGGGTTAATTATTAGAAACAAAAAAATTAACTTTTCATGATAGGTTCAGAGGTAAATTGCCAAAAAAATATATCACTAAAAAGTAAGGCTCTAAAAAGGAGGAAAAAATAAGTAGTCTAAATTCATCCATTACATTACAAAGGAACCCCAAGAAGGGTGTTTCAATTATAAAATTAAAAATTAAAAATCCCAGTATACAATGTGATGGGTTTGCGCTAAGCTACACAATCGAATAAACCATATGAAAAGAGGTTTTGATGATTTGTGATGTGTCATGGATTAAAGGTAGGTCTCCTAAGAAAGGGTTTATTGCACAAAATGGGTGGAGCGTCGTGCATGAATAGGCTTTGGAAGGCGCCTCCTCCCTAAAAGGGCATTAGACCGTCTAAGTAACCTTTAGGGAAAATAGCATGATATGTCATGATGTTGTTTCCCTCTAGAAAGGGAACCTTATCAAGTTTGATCAAAAACTTAATAAGGGTACTCGGGGGCCAAAGTTCCTCCTCAACCAAATAAAATAGGTGCAACTTGGAAAATGGTCAACTATAGACACATTTATGGGCATCGACTTTATCCCCACAAAGTAGTCCTTACCATAATTTTATTATAAAATTGTGAAGGTACGCTTTAAAAAAGGTTCTTGGGTCAAAAGTCAGGCACGAACAAGGATCTACAAGGAATACATAGGCGGCCCTTAAAGAATTTAAAAAGTACTTCATCAAGAAATATTTTTTCTTTCTGGGTAGATGTGAAGCAAAATCTAATAAAGGTCAATCCTTTATAGGCCAGAGCCAGCCACTCAAAGGAAGAGAAAGGGGAACGAAGGCCACAAATGACATCAAGGGAATGGATGTAAGTGCATGAGGTAACAAAATACAGAAGTTGAGATAGTCTTCTCAACTTTTTGTTTCCCAATAAATGTTTTTCAGAACTGTTTACAAATCCCTGAGGACATCGATAACAAACGAAATACATATGCAATGAATAAAGAGCTAAAAGATTTTTATTTTAATTCAAAAATAATATACATTGGGTACATGCCCCAAGATTATGAATTTAGGGAACTAAAATAAAAAATGAACTAACAAGCAGGCCCTTGTTCTCGCTGATGCTCTCAAACTTTAATATTTCCTCTTCTCAATATGAGAGTTCCACACTTTTTGGGCCTATACTACTAATAAGGGTAACGAAAATTGCGACTTGGTAATCTTACTTTCCAAATCTAAGTTGTCCTCTTGGACCTCATGAAATATACGTGCCCAAGCAAGTTGAGCTTTCTGCATCATTGCAAGGTTGAGAGATTTTTGGCTGAGTTTTTCTCTTTTCCACTAATGAATTTACTCTTTTTTTCAAGAAAAGAATCTTTTCCCTAGTCAACTCTGGAAGATGAGGAGAGGGGGAATCTCCCTCAGGGAAATAATAGCATGGATAAGTAGCATGAATGCACCATTGAAGCCGTTATGACCCTTAAGGAGGCAACTGATATGGCCAAGCTTGATAAAGTTTTCCCGCCGAATAGTCACCTGCTCGGCATGTAGGGCAGTATATTTTTTATTGTTGTCCCTTTCAACTTGAACTGCATTTAAATTGGCCATGAACACCTTAACTTATAGCGATCGCCTGGCCACAATCTCGATGGAGATACTCGACTCTCGCAAGGCATCTAAGGAACCCTTGAGCTGGAGAGTTTCACCAATAGTTTTCTTCTCCACTAACAATCACTAGAGGGCATCGGATAGCATAACACATGCCTAAAAAGGAAGAGGAATGGTCAATTAGTAGAGAAGAAAAAAATTGATAGGAGATATGCATCTAATCCTCGCGACATAAAGAGAGACATTATTCTTAAGCACTCAACAAAGGTTTTTTCATATTTTTGAAATATTTCAAAGATATAATGGCATTGAATTAGTTACTTACCCTAATCGACCTTGAAATAAGACTCTTCTGGATTAGGAAAACTAAGATGGAGATGCAATAACATGAGGTATCAGGGTTGGTGCTGACTTCAGCCCCTACTAAGCATCGGGTTGCCCTTGCATGAGGTAAAGAAGAAGACAACATCTAGGAATTCAAACTTATGTAAGACTTTATAGACATCACCAATAGTAGGGGTGTGATCTAGGATGGCCTAGTCGCCGTAGGAGAAGCGCAGACATGCCTTTTTTCCCATCCTTTTGTTATCCATCAAATGGAGCAACCCACATGTCTCAAACTCGGAAAGGATAATAGTTTTCCTACAAAGACTTGAGGATATGTTAGGCATACTACCAGGATCGCCAAATGAAACTTCCTCCCCAGGGGATCCTTCCCAGCGACAGTCACGAAAGTGCCCACGCCTTCCATACCTTCCAAAGCTACAAGAGGGATACAAAAATCATCCAACAAAGGATAAGGCTCACGATAGAAGAAAGATGAGGGTGAACCACGAGGGCCCTACCAATAATATTGAGGGACACCACTAAAGATGGGAAGATCACAGAGTTTGATTTCAACTATGCAATATGAAAAAAGTTTTAAAAGTAAGACCTGAGAACTATCAGGAAAAGAAAATTTTTCAATGAAGTGAAACAATTTGGCACCATGGTTCTCTATTTTTGATAAATCTCAAACAGATAAACTAGGCCAAGTACAATCAGTCACAATAGTAGATTCAAGAATATGAGCTACCAAAAGGAAAAGGACACGGGTATAGTCCAAGTGTTCGGTGCTTGATATCAAATGTTATCAAGCAACTGCATAGGATGAATAAAGAAATAAAATAGGGGCATGAAATAAATTGTTAAAGAAAGATGGCACACAAATGCTTATCAAGGAACTATGTAGGATGAGTAAGGAAATAAAACAGGGCCAGGAAATAAAATGTTAAAGAAAAATAGCATAAACACTTACGGTGGGTATTTCAGAGAAAGTCCATAGGAGCTTTAGAGAGGCCTTTAAAGGATATAGCCACAAAATGATCAGTCCACATGAGATCATGAAAATTATTCGGACTATTTGAAATCGATTCCTACCCCAGCAGTTCAATTTGACTACTCCTCCCCGCAGTAAGTGAGGGGAATAAAGTAGAAGAAGATGAGTCATGGTAAAACTAACACCCGACATAGAGGCAGAAGCGTAAAGGCAAGCAACGGTCTGCCACACTCCTGGTTTTAACTGTGCAAAGGATAATTATAAAGTATTACAGAAGGAGGTAATTATCTTGTCAATTTAAATTACCATACTACATTAAATGGGTATGTATCAACAAAAGACATATGTGGCCTTTGGGAAATAATGTTGTCCCAAGAAATAGGGACTTTCAATTGAGCCTTCCTTCAGATCCAACCATACTCTTTGAGCCTAGGGAAAAGTATACTTCTTCATGAGAGATCCCAACTTATATACAAGCAAGTGTGGGGATTCTAATTTGTTTGCTCGGAGAAGTCCTTTAGAAAGTTAAAAAAGTTGGGCACTGTGTCGTTAATAAGAGACCAAGATCGAGAGGCAAGCAACTTTTTCATTCCCCTAGGAGTACTAGATACGGACAAAGGGAATTTTTGTGGGAGCAGACGAAATAGGACAAAGGATAAAAGAAGAAAGAATTTTTTAATCTTGGATAAAGGGGGGGGAATGTAAAAATGTAAGCTTGGGAATAAAATCGGAGGGTAATGCTTATAGGATGAAAGAGGCATGTTAAAATTGTGAATCATTAAAAGAACCCCTACTAGAACCCGACAAATAGTTGAGTTTCTTCTGTGTTAGGAAGCATCCAATCGCGTAAGAGCGCGTGGAAAGATTGGACAAGATGTTAGATGTCTCTAAAATCCGAAATTATTTGATTTTCTATCTCTCGCTCACAATAATATTGCATCCAAAAGATGGAGGACTATCAGTATAGATAAAGTAGTTTTAGCCAGATTGGGTCGACTAGGGTCGAGTAGAACTGAATTTTCCCCATGATGGCATTGTCCCAAGAACGAAACTAAAATAGGAGAACTGTAACACCCTGATTATCTAAACTGGAATGCTACATGGTGCTCATGACCCCGAAGGACCAAATGCTAACCCATGACTGATATTTGTACCTGTACACCACATATTACACATGAAATAATGCGGAAAACATGCACAATAGGCCATAAGGTTCAATTGAATAAAGAATCTGTCAAAATAACATTTATGTGGGTGATAAATAGCCAAAACAACTGAAGTCTGAATCAAACTGAACATAAGTCTGAACTAAATCTGACTAAATCTAAAAGCCTCTAAGTACTGTCAAAATAAAGAGTTGACGGAACAAGTCTCCAAATAACTTCGTAAAACTAAAATCTAACTGAAATAATAAATGAATAAATCAAATCATATCGTCCTCAAATGAAGAGGACTCACTGTAACTCTGCGACTGGAAATGCTACTGCTACTGCTGATCTGGATCTCGTGTCTCTGGACCTATGGTGTAACATGAAAAGAAAGCACCATAGAACAAATGTATCAGTACAACTGGAGTACTGAGTATACGAGTGAGGTAGGCTAATGCAAAAAGGTTTACATGCATGAACAATACTAACTGACCGACTGATATGAACATAGCAGTGCAAACATGCATACATAGTAACTGAGATTGTAATTTCATGATATCTAGATCTATACGCTAATATGTGGTTTATTGATATCTAACATGACTGAAACTGTAGTTATGATAACATGGGTGACTGTGTCTGACAATCTTAAATCTGATGGAACTTTTTGAGTTCTGCACTATAACTGAATTTGACTGTATCTGAAAGTCCTGGAATACTGATGTCTAAAGAACTATCTGAGTTCTTTTAATGTGACTGATACTGAAATAGTGGGAGGTAGTTGTTTAACCGACATACCCCAATAATGCATATAGCTAAGTTGGGGTCCAATCTCTGCCCCGACTGAAGGGGTGTCAATACCGCACCACTGGTAAGGATAACTGTGAGTAACCCTTAGCTGGCAGGTAATCGATAGGAGAATGGTGGGAACCCTAAATTAACAGTTTAAACCACCTCATCAACCCTAATCTGATAGGTTAAGATGTCTCAACCTACGCTGGCTACGTAGTTCTGGAATACAAGAATGACTGCTAAAAATCACACCCTAAACTGGTAGGTGAGTTCCCATCCTTGGGTTCACTCGGTGCTAACTTCTACTCCCATATGAAGAGACTGAACATGATTTAACTGACTGTACATGGACTGATTAACTGAGTTCCGTTGACTGACAGAATAGTACTACTATCTGAGAGTTAACTGAGATCATGAGATTTCTGAGGCTTCCTGAGTCACATGACTTACTAAGTTCTATAGATCATGGCTTGACTGAGATTATAATGACAACATGACATGGCTCTAGGCACAGATCTATATTTTTTGGGTACGAATACCCCCAGGACTCAATAGAAGGAAACTGACACACATGACATGACTTGATCATAAGGTTGGAGTCCACAATTCATAATATCATAAGTAGGGGATATTATACTTCATGTAGTTATTCAACATCTTAAACATTGTAAGGAATGCATGGATGTATTTTGTGTACATATTTTATATCTCCATTATCATACATGTTTCATACCACAACAATAGCAATACATCAATAGCAAGGAATTCATATTGAAGTATATAGCTAACATGAAATTGTCATTTAGATATCATGGAACTATGTAAACATGAATTTCTGGCATCCCAAGCATTTTATCAAACACCTTGCATGCATTCTTTAAGGCATAGGTGAATTTCATAACTTGCACCAGATTACACCACCTAAAGTTCATAGTTTTCAACTAACAAACATATATATTCCATGAAAACACCTTTAGATATCATCTTGAAACTTAAACAACAATCATCAACATGTACATGCTTATATCACCACAAAAAGTTCACAAAATAGTAATTAAAACATGGTTCTTGAGCTCTATGAATGAAAAGGATCCATAGATGAACAATACACATACCTTAGATTAATAACCCGTGAAGATAGTAGTGAAATAAGCTTGGAATTTGAAACCCCCAATTGAACTCTAGACTTGTTCTTGGTTGTTCTTGAGAGTAATTCAGCAAAAGTACAATATTTTGGTGTTTTAGAGCTCAAATTCCGTGTTAATAAGCTTATATATGGGTGGAGAATGACCAAAAAGCCCTTAAAAACATAGAGGTGGAATGCTGAAAAATATGGATAGCACTGGACTTAGCAAGCGTCGCCTGGCAAGTTTGTCGGACTAGCTAGGGCGTCGCCTGGCCTAGAGCACTGGTCTAGCCAGGGCGACGTGGGCTTATCTACCCAAGCTACTATTTTGCATATCCAAACATGCCCTTACGCTATCTGAAAAATTCCAAAACTTACCCGGGATGTACTACGACCTTGCCCCATCGCAACGCAACTAAAAAATCAAAAAACGAAGGTCGGGAAGGTGGTCAAATAAATCCCCAAAGTTTGAAGGTCTAAAATGAGACTAAGTATTGGGTACCAAGAACTTTTTAGAATATTTTCCAGAAATGAGAGGTGAACTGGGTACCTCTATCTGAGATTATAGATAATGGAACACCGTACAATCTGACCAACTCACTGATATAAAGTTTGGCGTAATCCTTGACTGAATAAGAGGTTCGAATTGGAAGTAAATGAGCTGACTTGGTCATTCTGTCTACAATGACCCAAACTGAATCATGCTGATGACGAGTTCTAGGCAAACCGTCACGAAGTCCATGTTCACTTCTTCCCACTTCCAAGTAGGAATGGTGAACTCCTGCATGGAACCACTAGGCTTCTGATGCTATATCTTAACCTGCTGACATATAGAGCACTTAGCCACAAACTCTGCAACATCTCTCTTCATCCTACTCCACCAATAGATCTCCCGCAGGTCGTGGTACATCTTAGTATCCCTTGGATAAATAGAGTATCGCACACCATGTGCTTCTTCAAGAATTCGCTTCCTTAAGCCATTTATACCTGGAATGCACAAACGACCCTGACAACGAAGAACACCATCTCCCTCTTGGGAGAAATCCTCTACTTTCTGATTCTGAACTCACTCTTTTAGCTTGACAAGGCTAGGATCCCTATCTTGCTTTTCTTTCACCTAGGAAACTAGAGATGACTCTGAACCACTCTGAACACATACACCACCCTCTGATGAATTGACTAAGCGAACGCCTAGTCTGGCAAGTTGATGAATCTCCTGAGCTATCTTTTTCTTGCTATCCTCAATGTGAGAAACACTACCCATGGAGAGTTTACTGAGAGCATCGGCCATAACGTTGGCCTTGCTCAGATGATAAAGGACACTCATGTCGTAATCCTTCAAGAGCTTAAACCACCTTCTCTGCCGAAGATTGAGATCTTTCTGAGAAAAGACATACAAGAGACTCTTATGGTCATTGAAGACATCTACATGAACTCCGTATAGGTAATGCCTCCAAATCTTTAAGGAAAAAACTATAGCTGCTAACTCAAGATCATGAGTAGGATAATTGTTCTCATGGGGCTTTAGTTGTTTGGAGGCGTAGGCTATGACCTTACCATACTACATGAGGACACAACCTAAACCCACTCTGGATGCATCACAATAGACTACAAAACCGTCTGAACCATCTGGTAATGCTAGAACTAGAGCTGAGGTGAGTCGAGTCTTCAATTCTTGAAAACTCTTCTCGCATGAATCTGACCACTGAAACTTGACATTCTTCTGAGTCAATCTGGACATGGGAGATGCAATAGAATAAAATCCTTCAACAAACCGTCTGTAATAGACAACCAAACCCAAGAGACTCATGATATTTGATGGAGATATGGGGCGAGGCCAGTTTCTTACTGCTTCGGTCTTCTGAGGATCTACACTAATGCCATCACAGGAAATAATATGGCCAAGGAATGCTACTGATCTTACGCAAAATTCATACTTACTAAACTTGGAAAACAACTAATGATCTCTGAGAGTCTGAAGAACAATTCTGAGATGGTCTGAATGATCACGCTCTGTGTGAGAATAGACCAGAATATCATCTATGAAGACTATGATGAACATGTCCAAGTACTTCTTGAACACCCGGTTCATCAATTTCATGAAAGTTGTAGGGGCATTGGTAAAACCAAAGGACATGACTAGAAATTCAAAGTGACCATATCAAGTATGGAAAGCTATTTTTGGGATGTCACATTCTCTAACTCTGAGCTGATGATAGCCTGATATGAGGTCTATCTTGGAGAAATAACTGGTACCCTGAAGTTGGTCAAACAAGTCATCTATTCTGGGAAAAGGATACTTGTTCTTGACCGTAACTTTGTTGAGCTGGCGGTAATCAATACACATCCTGAGAGAACCGTCTTTCTTGCACACGAATAAGACTGGTGCACCCCAGGGGGATATGCTGGGCCTGATGAATCCCTTATCTAAGAGATCCTTCAATTAATCTTTCAATTCCTTGAGTTCTACTAGTGCCATTCTATATGGCGGAATAAAAATAGGTTGAGTATTTGAAAGAAGGTCTATGCCGAAGTCTATTTTCCTTTCGGGATGAATGCCTGAAAGATCTTCTGGAAAGACATATGAATATTAGTTAACCACAGGAACTGATTCAATACTGGGAGATTTAGAACTAAAATCGTTAACACGCACGAGATGATACACACACCCCTTAGAAATCATTTTCTTGCCCGAAGGTAGGAAACAAGCTGACCCCTGAACGCTGAAGTACTACCCTTCCATTCTAGGACGGGCTTATTCAGGAATTGAAACTGAACTATCCTATTTCTGTAGTCGACTGTATCATAGCAGGAATAAAGCCAATCCATGCCGAGAATGATATCAAAATCAATCATCTCTAACTCGATTAAATCTATTGACGTGGCTTTCTAAAATATCATAACTGGGCAGTTCCTGTATACCTTCCAAGCTATGTTGGTTTTACCTACTAGGGTAGAGACTGAAAACGGCTCTGCTAAGATTTCGAGACTGATTCTGAAATCACCTGCTATGTAAGGAGTGATAAAAGACAAGGATTCACCTAGATGTAGCAAAGCATAAACATAACATGAAAGATCTGTAATGTACCAGTAACGACATCAAGAGAATTTTACTAATCCTTATGGGTCTGAAGAGCATAGAGTCTGTTTGGGCGTTGCCCACTAGTAGCACTGGAAGTGGCACCCTGCTGATTCGGGCGATCGGACTGAGCTGTGGAATGGTTCTACTGACCCTGAGGACCTAGTTGAGGACATTCTCTAATCCTGTGGCCTATCTTGCCGCAACCAAATCAGATATCACTACCGGCTCTGCAAATACCCTTGTAGTTCTTACCACAAGTCTGACATAGGGGATTAGTTTGGGCACTCCTGAAACAGCCCTTAGACTTAGAGCCTGGTGCTCTATCTCTATTGCCATCTCTGAATTTTGGCACTGGGGCACTGGTGGAGGAAGGAGCTGGAGCTGCTGACTTGGGACGAAACTGCGAACGGTTTTCTCCCTCGAATGTGGGTTGAGCAAAACTGAAACTGCCTGATCTTGCTCTCTTCTTCTTCCTCTCCCTAGTTCTAACCTTCTACTCCGCTATCTACTTGGCATGGGTCATGAGTATAGCTAAAGTCATATCACTATTCGGCATCGCAGATCTACACTCATTCACCACGCTATCGTTCACCCATGACACGAACTTGCTCATCTTAGCCCTGTTGTCTGCAACTATATAAGGGGCATATCTGGCTAACTGAGTAAATCTAAGAGAATACTCTCTTACCTTCATATTTCCCTACCTGAGGTTGATGAGCTCAAGAACTTTGGCCTCCCTCAGCTCTTAGAGAAAGAATCTTTCTAAGAAAGTCGTGACAAATTCCTCCCACTCAATAGGACCTGCATCATCTAACCTCTCGGACTTCCACTGTTTGTGTTAAGTGTGAGAAACATCCTATAACTAGTATGCGGCTAACTCAGCACTCTCAATGAAAGTAACTCCCATGATGTCAATGACCTTCTGGACATGGTCAATAAACTCTCGAGGGTCTTCATCAGACTTAGACCCATGGAAATATGAAGGGTTCATTCGGGTGAAGCCCCGAATCCTAGCTGCGGCTGAGTTGACCACTAGATTAGCCGAAATCACTAGTGGCCATTCATTCTAGGCAGCCACAGACTGAGCAAGTATGGTGAATGTGGCTCTAAACTCTGCATGAGAAACATGTTTTCCCAAAGGATCTTCGGGCAGATGAGATGGCTGGTTGCTTCTCTTTGGAGCCATATTCGGAAATAAAAAAAGAACGAATTAGACTTAGAGTTTAATGTGAGATTATGATCACTAGCATGACATGAATACTGAAGAAGGGAAACTGTTCCTAAAACATCTCATAGCCTCTTGCATGTAAGTATGGCACGCAACACACCCATGTACAAGACTCTACTAGATGTGGCTTTCAGACTTCCTAGGACTCTATTGAACCTTAGGCTCTGATACCAAGTTTGTAACACCCCGATTATCTAAACCAGAATGCTAGACGGTGCTCATGACCCCGAAGGACCACAAGCTAACCCATGACTGATATTTGTACCTGTATAATGCATATTACACATGAAATAATGCGGAAAACATGCACAATAGGCCAGAAGGTTCAACTAAATAAAGAATCTATCAAAATAACATCCATGTGGGTGATAAATACCCAAAACAACTGAAGTCTGCATCAAACAGAACATAAGTCTGAACTAAATCTGAATACTGAATCTGACTAAATCTGAAAGCCTCTAAGTATTATCTGAATAAGGAGTTGAAGGAACATGTCTCAAACTAACTCCGTAAAACTGAAAGCTAACTAAAATAATAAATAAATAAATAAATAAATCAAATCATATCATCGTCGAATGAAGAGGACTCACTGTAACTCTGGGACTGGAAATGCTACTGCTACTGCTGATCTGGATCTCGTGTCTCTGGACCTATGGTGTAACATAAAAAGAAATCACCATAGTGCAAATGCGTCAGTGCAACTGGAGTACTAAGTATACAAGTGAGGTAGGCTAATTCAAAAGGGTTTACATGCATGAACAATGATAACTGGCCGACTGATATGAACATGGGAGTGAAAACATGCATACATAGTAATTGAGATCGTAATTTCATGATATCTAGATCTGTACGCTAATACGTGGCTTACTGATATCTGACATGACTGAAACTGTAGTTATGATAACATGGGTGACTGTGTCTGACAGTCTTAAATCTAATGAACTTTCTGAGTTCCGCACTATAACTGAATTTGACTATATCTGACAGTCCTGGTATACTGATGTTTGAAGAACTATCTGAGTTATTTTACTGAGACTGATACTGAAACTGTGGGAGTTAGTTGTTTAACCGACATGCCCCAATAACGCATATAGCTAAGTGGGGGTCCAATCTCTGCCCCGACTGGAGGGGTGTCAATACCGCGCCACTGGTAAGGACAGCTGTGAGTAACCCTTAGCTGGCAGGTACTCGAAAGGAGAATAGTGGGAACCCTAAACTGACAGGTTAATCCACCTCATCAACCCTAATCTGACAGGTTAAGATGTCTCAACCTACGCTGGCTATGTAGTTCTAGAACACAAAGATGACTACTAAGAATCACACCCTAAACTGGTAGGTGAGTTCCCATACTTGGGTTCACTTGGTTCTAACTTTTACTCCCATCTGAAAAGACTGAACATGATTTAACTAACTGTACATGGACTAATTAACTGACTTTCGTTGTCTGACAGATAGTACTACTATCTGAGAGTTAACTGAGATCATGAGATTTCTGAGGCTTCCTGAGTCACATGACTGACTGAGTTCTATAGATCATGGCATGACTGAGATTATCATGACAACATGACATGGCTCTAGGCACACAACTATATTTTTCAGGTACGAATACCCCTAGGACTCGATAGAAGGAAACTGACACACATGACATGACTTGATCACAAGGTTGGAGTCCACAATTCATAATATCATAAGTAGGGATAATTATACTTCATGTAGTTATTCAACATCTTAAACATTGTAGAGAATGCATGGATGTATTTCGTGTACATCTTTTATATCTCTATTATCATATATGTTTCATACCACAACAATAGCAACACATCAATAGCATGGAATTCATATTGAAGTATATATCTAACATGGACTTGTCATTTAGATTTCATGGAACCATGTAAACATGAATTTCTGGCATCCCAAGCATTTTATCAAACACCTTGCATGCATTCTTTAAGGCATAGGTGCGTTTCATAACTTGCACCATATTACACCATCTAAAGTTTATAATTTTCAACTAACAAACATATATATTCCATGAAAACACCTTTAGCTATCATCTTGAAGCTTAAAAAACAACCATCAACATGTACATGCTCATATCACCATAAAAAGTTCACAAAATAGTAATTAAAACATGGTTCTTGAGCTCTATAAACGAAAAGGATCCATAGATGAACACTACGCATACCTTAGATTAATAATCCGTGAAGATAATAGTGAAATAAGCTTGGAATTTGAAATCCCCAATTGAACCCTAGACTTGTTCTTAGTTGTTCTTGAGAGTAATTCAGCAAAAGCAAAATATTTTGGTGTTTTAGATCTCAAATCCTGTGTTAATAAGTGGAGAATGACCAAAAAGCCCTTAAAATATGGAGATGGAATGCTGAAAAATCTGGGTAGCATTGGACTTAGCAGGCATCGCCTGGCAAGTCCGCCGGACTAGCCAGGGCGATGCGGGCTTATCGCCCCGAGCTACTATTTTGCATATCCAAACACGCCCTTACGCTATCCAAAAAATTTTGAAACTTACCAGAGATGTACTACGACCTTGTCCCATCGCAACACAACTTGAAAATCAAAAAATGAAGGTTGGAAAGGTCGTCAAATAAATCCTCAAAGTTTGAAGGTCTAAAATGAGACTAAGTGTTGAACACTTATGAAAATTTTTAAGTTTTGAGGCTTGTAGAGCCAAATGAGCTGAATTATAGATTTAGGATTTTATGGGGTCTTACAAGAACATCCTCTTAAGCAAGAAAAAATGACACGAGATTACTAGCGATGGTAACCACGCACAAAGGACATACAGGAGGACAGTGTGTCAGAGCTCTCAGGTGTGCAGATGATCCTCGATAGGATCGTCATACACACGATATTGGGATGGCATTCCCCAGTGTCTCATCAGCAAATGGTGATTGCTCATTGATTTTTGTACTATAGGGTTCAAATTGTACTTTCTTATTAGTCAAAAATAGTCCTTGAAACCTATAAAAGGCACCCTGCCCCCATTGTAACATCATCTGATTTCGCTCATCTCTATACACAAGCAATAAAATTCCTTTGTCTTTGCTCTTAAGTATCTCTACTTTTTTGTTCTCTTTGCTTATTGTGCTTGTTGCTTACGTTAATAATAACTCCGGTTAAGGCAGGCCCGTGACTTAGGAACCATGCGTTATGTTGTTCCAGAATTCTTTTCTATCTTTACTCGAATTATAGATTACATTATTTACATTGTCTATTTACTATTTTGTAAACTCTCACGACTAACTCGAAGCTAAGCTGTAATCCGTGCTCTTGACCCACCTACAAATCTAATTGTCTAAGATCAAAAGTAAGCAAATATATTAGTTCATCATGATTAATTGACAAAAATAAAATAATAATTAAGTAATAAAAGATGATGTTAATACATATTTACTGATTTTTATACATCAAATACGAATAAATCTTTCTATTATTAATTATTATATATTAATAATACTTAAAACTAGTTTTTCTCCCTAACATCATGTTTCATCCCTTTGACGAAATATCATTCGACTCGTTATCCAATATGATTATCTAATCGTAATCAAAGTTATATACGAGTGCGACATTTGCTTCATCCATTATTAGAATATCACACGTATAAGAAATGACTTTTGCTATTTCCTCTGATTAATAATATGTCAATTTATGTACTTTGAAAACCTTTCTTTGTGGATAAGGTAATTAAATTAAATGGATGACCATGACTTTTAATGCTTTATAATTAGAATGTTCTTGATCAACAACTATTGTTGTGGAGTGGTAAATATTCTTTTATCCTCAATCACAGATCTCGGGTTTGAGTCCTCTTTGGTACGGAATCATCCTTGGTTAGGGAACACTTTATTTCTCAATGTGGAACTTGCCGACATAGTCAGTTTCCAATGCAAATAGCAGACAACGAGTGAGAAATAAAAAAATAATTAGATTGTTCTTGTGGGGTAATAATACCCACAAAAGATTTTTTTCACACTTTGGTTCAAACACAAATACTGGTCATTTGTTGAGAAAAGGAAATTTCCTTGAGATAATGTCATCAAGATTTTGCACTGGTCCCCTCCATCCATTTAATAACTTCCCAACTGAATCCATCAAATGTCTATTTTACCCTTTTCCATGAGCCACATGAACCTCTTTAAAAAAAACCACCGAAAAAGAACAAATCCTTCCTTCTCTAATTTTAATTCTATTGTTGATTAATGTTAAAATGAATTAGATATTACTCTTCTAGTCCATATTAATTGAATTTTTATGCAAATGTACACTCCTTAAGAAATAATATTTTAGAATATAATTTATACTACTTTTCATTACTATCCTTTTGATTATTTCAAAATTATTTTTAAAAAGTAGAAATAATCTCAAATATGACTTCGTAAGTAGGAGCGGGCATTCGGTATTTGATTCGATATTTTCAAAGTTCGAATTCGATACTTTGGTAATCGATATTTGAGAGTAGATACCACATACCATACATATAAACATCGATTCGGTAATTCGATAATCGGTAAATTAAACTTTGGTTCGGTACGGTATTTGGTAATATCGTATTAAAATTGAAAATGTACAAACTACGTTTAAACTTCAAACCCTATTTAGTATTCTTTTTGTGATTTTTACGAATATATTATCAAGGTTCAAGAGGTTCTTTGGGATGACTAATACTATTATCTATGGAATTACTTAGACATATTTTATTACATACATACATACATATATACATACATATATATATATATATTAAATAATTCGATATTCGGTAAATATCGAATACCAAACGGTATTAATATCTTGTATCAAACCCAATCTTGAATACCAAAATGCTGAAATTTTACTCTCAAATACCATATAAAATACCGAATTACCAAATAGCAATTACCAAATTTTTTAATTCGATTTGGTAATTTAATTTCGGTATTTTATGTCCAACCCTATTCGTAAGTAGTATAATTTATCACCTAAAAATATAAAAGTACTACTTAAGAACTTCATTATATAAGAACAAAAACAAAAATAAAAAAGTCTCAATAATTATCATGAATGTTGAACAATTAAAAATCTTCTAAAGAGGGAATACTAGATAATAGGAGTACTTGAGATACTCCTACTTAAAAAGTTTGTTCGAAGAAAAACAGTATTACGGACAAGTTTAAAATTTCACTAGTTAAATTAAGAAACTTGAAAAATTTGAAGGAAAGGTGTCTTTTAAGTCTTGAATGAAGGATTGGTGACATTGACCAACTTAAAGGGTCAAACATAATTAGAAAATTTGATTAAATTAATTGTGGACGTGATTAATATTTTTAAAACTTTCTAATCTTTTCAAAAATACAAATCAACCAAACCTACACCCCTCTTCAATCCAAATCATTGACCTTCTATCTCCTCTCTCTCGACAGCTTCTCTCAACCAACAGTTTCGTAAATTTCTCCTTTCAATTCTCGGCGACTTCAACCTCCGACGATAAATAGTTGGGCTTCGAGTTTCTTTTCGACTTCAACCATCAATCGAAGTGACAACCTTGCTCTCTGGCCACAACAACTTTGAATTTTTCATCGTTCCTTTTCTTCTTTCACAGGTAAAAAGTCATGGCCTTTTTAGTTTTGAAGCAAACGAGGAACTTGAGTCAACTTCTCTTATAGTATTGGTTAACAATTTCAATATTTGTTGCTTTAATTTGAAATGCGGTCTAAATAAAATCCTAATTTCTAGTATTTCTTCTCTTCTCTTCTCTTCTCTTCTCTTCTCTTCTCTTCTCTTCTCGTCTCTTCTCTTCTCTTCTCTTCTCTTCTCTTATCTTATCTTATCTTCTCTTCTCCTCTTTTGTTGTTTGATTTCGAAGTTTAATTTGTTGCACCCATTACTCGGTTGATTTGTTCTTATTCTTGGTAAAAATGGTGATATTGTTGTTGTTCTATTGAACAAAATCATGCTACTATTTTTTTAATAGATTATCCATCTGGTGCAACATATTAACCATCTAACGCAATAGATTAAGCATATGATGCAACATATCAACCATCTGATGCAACAGAGGAACCATCCGATTAAAATTTTGATGCAACAGATTAACCATTTGAAGCAATAGAGGAACTATTGGATAAAATTTGGTGCAACATATTTAGCATATGATGTAAAAGTTTAATCATCTGATGCAACAGATTAAGCATATGTTGTAATAGATTAACCATCTGATGCAACAGATTTACTATTGGATGCAATAGAGAAACCATCGAATTAAAAATCTGATGCAACAGATTAACCATCTAATGCAATAGAGGAACCATTGGATTAAAGATCTAATGCAACAAATGAACCTCTTGTTGGATAAAATCCTATCAGCTCTTCCAACAGGATATGTCCAAGACTTGATTTCTTTAACTGATCATTCCTCTGTCACGATAGATGACCCTTCTATTGAAAAAATCTGAATAATATTAACTGTTAATGATTGTTCCAATAGATCACTTATAAGTTGCAACAGAAGTATGACCGGTTGCATAGACTATTCATCATTCTCAACAGATGAGTGATAAATTTTGTATTGTGGCAATAGATTACTCAGCCGTAGATGCAGATTATTTAACTATTTCAACAGATCACTCATATGTTGCAACAGATATGTGATTTGTTGTACAGACAATTTATCTTTCTCAACAGATGAGTGATAAGTTTTGTATTATCACAACAGATTACTTATCCATTGCAATAGGTTATTTAACTATTCCAACAGATCACTCATATATTGCAACAAGTGTGTGATCTGTTACATAGACCATTCATCTATCTTAAAAAATGAGTGATATATTTTGCATTATTACAATAGATTACTCATCCATTGCAACAGGTTAGTTATTTGGTGTAATTGGTGCAATAGATAACCTACCTGGTGTAACAGAAGTGTGATTTATTGCGGCTGTTATTTTACTATTTTGCATGTTAGATTTACTATTATCCTTTTTTAACTATGTATTAATAAACTATAATATATTTTTATGTTTTTATTAATTTTAGATAATATGACTCCCAAAAGAACATACTGAATCAAGTCCAAGTAAAGGAATAAGTGAAGCAGCTAGGCTACATCCACCACTCTATAAGCTTATTTTACAAGCATTATCTCAATCTGGAGTAGAATATGATGAACACGAGAAGGAGGAATGTTTCAAAAGAGATGATCCAAATGCTAATAGCCCTTCCACCGAAGAATTGAGCAAAATTTTTAGCATTGATCGTTATCCTGTGAGAATGCAGTGTGATGGTGCCACGAATTTAACGAGTGACTTCGTGGTTACGTCAAACATGGGAAAATCTTTCGACGCCTTTAGAAAAATACTTCGAGAACAAAACTTGGATGCTTATTTTAGGGACAGTTGCTTTGAGAAATATCTTGATTTGTCGGAGGACAACAATGCTTGTTTCCAAATGAAAATAGTATATGAACTTCTCAAGCGTAGGTTTATGTATGAAAACAAAGATAAGATGGATGAGGTGTGGATAAAATACTATGGCATGCCTGTTTGTTTTGGTTGGAAGTAGTTTGCCATAGTTACTAGACTAAAATGTTATCCTCCTTCTCCTTCTCATGTTATACCTATTCTAACCCAAAAAAAAATCACCCCACAAACCTAAAAAGGCAAAAGCAAGTCCTGCGATCGTGATGACCTAGTGTCCATTGTCCAAGCTTCAAAAATTAAAATTTGATAGAAGCGTTGAAAGATAAAAGAATTTCAAAGAAGCACAAGAAGTCATTGTGCTTGGTTTGGTTTGTACATAATATTCTTTGGGTGAGAGACGTTAACAACAACATAAGCATTGGTTTAATAAAGCTCTCCGAGGATCTTGAGGCGTTTAACAACTATCCTTGAGGTTATGAAAGCTTCAAAATGACTGTCAAATATTTGTTGACTCCGTTAGCGCCAAAGACAGTCAACTTATATGGCTCTCCGTGGGCTTCAATGGTAAATGTTTCTTTCTTTTATTATGATATCATTTATTGTTTTTACTCAATAATGATTTTGATTTATTGGGGTTATTTTATAGGCTTGGGCGTTTGAATCCATTCCTTATTTGAGACAACAAGTGAACTACCAACAAGAAGTTTCCTGTCTAAGAATCATGAGATAGTTGTTGGCCAAAACTGATAAAAATACAAAATTTCTTGATCTCTTCAACCCCCCGAAAGATGTAGTAAGTATAATTATAATTACGTTTTTGTTTTAATTAATGATTTTTTTAAATGGTCTAATCATCATTCTAATATGTATAATGATTTATGTTAGATTGTGGATCCATCGCTAGTTCCGACCAATCGAGAGTTAAAGATGTCATTTTTTCTTACTTTACGGTCTGTGCAAACTTTATCGGACCCTAAGGTTATTGACAGAATAAAAATAAAATTATTTGGAGCAATAATCATTACGAAAAAAAATATTTAGAGAGTGGTCTTGTTGTTGTTGATGGTCTTAGTAGTGATGGAGCTGTTGGTGGTGGTAGTGGTGCTTCTGTTGGTGCTAATGATTCCCCTCTTACAATATTTAAAACAACCATTATGAGTATGATCATACTGGTTATACGGATTTTGCCTCTCCCAACGAATGTTCTGGATGAAAATGTCAAGACTGTAAGGTGAAATATGATATCATGATTAATGTTATTAATGCATTAACTGCTTTTATAAAGGAATTGACATCTAAGAGGAGTGTCATTCCAAAAAAAAGGATTTTATATCCATCCACTCATTAGAAATTAAGGCTAAGAAGGGAAGTAAAGTAATTTCCAAGGCATTATCAAGCATCTAAAAAAGTGAAACTAAAACTCCTCTATTCGTGTTTTGCACTGAGAAATGTACAATGGCCAAAGGAGAGAAGCACGAGCTGAAGAAGGTGAATATATATATATATGTCTGTTCCAATGAACAAATAGACACATATCTGTTTCAATAGATGACACATCTACTAAAAATTATCAAATAGATATATACATTTGTTGCAATAGTTGACTAAATTGTAACATCAGATAAAGTATCTATTGCAACATTGTCTCATCTATTTTAAAAAATCAAACAGCTCTTCGTACCACTTTTATTTGTATCAACAGACGACCTATCTGCTGCAACAGATGAGTCATATATTGCAACAGATGGTTCATTCATTGAAAATTATCATACAGGTCTTCCTCATGTAGAAATTTGTCCCAACAGTTGATTTGTCTATTTCAACAGAAATATAATCTGTTTGGGACAATTTTAAAAAAAAAGTCCTATTTGATTTGCCAGAACAGATGAGTTATCCTTTTCCATTTGTTGTATCCCCGTGATTAGCATTGACCAATTTTGGCTTTCCAGGTACATGTAAAAGCTACTCCTGAATAGAATTGACAATATGCTACTCTTTTTATAGAAATACAGAGAACAGAAAGCGCAGAAACCGTAAGTAAGCGATACTAAAGATTCAAGACGACCAAAGTCAAATTCTATAGCATCGGATGAAGAACAACTTGTTCATATTGAGTAGATCTTTATAGTTTGATTCTGTCAAAGTAATAACCTCACCCCCTCCCCTTAGGAATTCTTGGCATCAATACTTAAATTATTGATGGATTTGTTGAGATCTGTACCCATAACAATTTTTTTTACATTTCATTTATTCGTTGATTTATTTCAGCTAATTTTTGAAGGCTTCGATTTATTTTATTTTATCTATGAATTTTATTTTTTTCTTAGATTTGAACTTATTAATAGAAATAGAATACTAGATTCAAATATTGCAACAGATAATGTATCTGTTGCAACAGACGACACATCTGTTGGAAAATATCAAATAGATTTAGACATATGTTGCAAAATGTAGGTACTCTGTTAGAACTTATTAGACAGGTTTTCTCACTGTTGCGACAGATATACTTAGATACAAACATTGACATAATGCAACAGAAGACCAACCCATTGCAACAGATAAACTATATGTCAGAACAGGTAGAATATCTATTACGGTAGATGGACAATCTGTTGCATTATAAAAATTCAACTTTCATTAAAAATAAAAAATTATCACTACATGTAAAAAAGTGAAAGAGACTTAAAATAAAAAAGGCAGAACCCATCGACAGTGTTCAGTTTAAACACCTAAAATAAAATAGGCATCAAGTAGACAGTGTTCATTTTAAACACATAAAATAAAATAGGCATCAAATGTGTCAATTTGTCACTTTTTGCGTTGTTGGTTACTCGCGTGTAATTCATACAGTCAAGGCTTGTTGAACCCCCATTTTTGTTGATTTGGCCCCCAACGGTTATTTTTCTGCTATTGTCTTATATATTCATCTTCTTCCTAAAATTTAACCCTAAATTCTCAAATCTTATTTTTCTTCTTCATCTCTTTTTCTCTATCCAAATTTATCTCGATTATTTGTATTTTTTTCTGTGTATTTTTTTTAATTTTTCCAACTAAGCTTGACAATGTCGAACTCATCTTTCACTTTTTTGTGACAAAAATTTTTGATATTGTAAGTGCGGTCATAAAGCTCTATTGAAGACTTCTTGGACTCAACAAAATCCATGTCATAAATTTATTATTTGTAAGATTTCAAAGGTAATATTTTTTATTTAATTAGTTAATTAATTATTGACTTGTAATTGTTTTGTAATTGTGTTCTTGTTTTTAGAGAAATTAGGTGAATGGGATTACTTTGATTGGTATGAAAAATGACACCCTTCACAAAAAAATCGTGTAATATGGAGTTTGTTGAAGAAAGTCAAGGCTTTTGAGGAGAAACAGAATCGAGCAAGAAGATACTACATTGTTGTAGCTATTACTACTAGTTTGGTGGTGTTGGACACATGGATATTCAAGCCTAATTGCTAAAATTTTCATGGTGGTGCATTTGCTACTGGTTTGGTGTTGTCGAGCACATAGATATTCAAGCGTAATTGTTGAAAAATATCAAAAAGATTTAGGCATATATTACAAAATTTAGGTCATCTGTTGGAAATTATCAAATAGGTCTTCCCACTATTGCAGCAGATTAGACTTAGATTAGATAGAAATAACATCGGCATAATGCAACAGATGACCAACCTATTGCAATAGATAAACTATCTGCCAGAACAAATAGAATATATTTTACAACAGATTGACAATCTATTGCATTATAAAAAAATTCAACTTTCATCAAAAAAAATTATTGTCACTACATGTACATGTAATATAAAGTGAAGTATGACTTAAAATAAAAAATTGTTATTTCACAAGCTCTTCTTTATACATAGGCTCCAAGTGTCCAGTTAGTACCCCATAAGCCCAGACCTCTTGCAGGTTTGCCACAGCGTTGTCGCCAGAAAGGTCGTTGGCTCGGCCATTTCTGTGTCGGTCTGCAAACATTCGATGTGTGCATACACATGAGAGCCACACGCGAAACTGGTGTCATTTTTTGGAAGGTTCATGTCGTTTTTTCGACCTTCAAAATCCCATGATTTCTTCATTAACACTTCCTCTGGCAAATGATAAATTGGTTTACTCTGCCTCACCAAGATCGGAAATAGGTCCATCAGTGGTTGCATATTGATAAAAAAATGACCTCTTCGATGGCAGATTCATTGCAGTCATAAACCTTGATCTTTCCCTCCTCGAGTACTATATCAACAGCCTAATAATATTGTCGTCCATCCTCATGACTGCAAAAATCCTCTTTGCCTCGGTCCAGCTATTCTCATATTGATTTGGCCTCTCCTCTCTAACATATTTTATTATTTCTTCATCACAGTCCAACGTAGAAACTAATGAATCAAATCTTACGCCACAGGATGATGCTAGATTATTAAGTTAATCGTACTTATCCATGAGCTTCTTATAGAAGTCGAGGTCTACTATCCTATCGACAGCGTCACAAGCTTTCGAATACGCTAATTGCCCTTTCCTCATGAGGTAGAGAATTTTGTCAACATACTGTGATATAAGAAGTTAATTTTTAAATAGGTTAGTAATTGTAAAGAACAACGGATGGTCTATCTATTGCATAGGGTTCTCTGAATCAATCCAACGAAACTTATGCAATAAATGGATAATAAGTTGCAATAGAATCACTACCAGTTGCACCAAAATACCTAGTTGTTGCAACAGATTTCACATCTTTTGCATAGTTTCTTCTTCATGGAGTAGATTAGAAGGCTATGTTAGGAAAAGTAAACTTACCTTGTCCTCGTACCGTATACGCATATCTTTCATAATCTGGAAGTCTTTGGGGTAAAGGAAGGCCTGGGGTAATCTGGGGTTACCTCTCTTGGCATTCTTAGCCCATCACAGATCCCTCTTCTCTTTGGTGCCAAGTTCCACGTAAATGTCGATCTTCTTCAATGGCCTCTGAACTTTGATATTTTTTATTTTCGACTGGAGAGTACGTCGCTAATTTCTTTTTTCTTTCTTCGAGTTGCCACTTTAGGAGTGTATGTATGCCTAACCTTCTTGGGAGTTATGACACCCCTCTTGGATTTGAATTCCTCGATATCTTTAGCGATAGCCTCTACCTTTTCAAAGAGTTTATCCTAGTTGTCCTCGCACTCTTCACATTTCCAATGAGAACATGAGGGTGAAGAGTAGTGAGAGGGACAGGTGTAAGGGTGATAGGGACCTATGAAAGGGGTATTTTCAAACATATTTATTTTTTCTTGAGCATAAATATGTTCATCATCACGAGTGGTAGCAGCACCAGTATGCCTTCCACCAACAACTCCACCAGAAGAAGCACTCGGATCTGCCTCAGTGGGTTGGTCCTGAAGAGCCTCAACATTAGGCTGACCTTGCGTAACTGTTCTTCTTATGGTTGTTGCTTCAGCCAATTCCTTCTTTATTAACTCCACCGTTGGGTCTGCTATAGTATCAACATGACCTTGAGTAATAAAAGAATTCATCCCCAACTCCTGCTCAGTACGATCTATGGATGCACAACCTATAAAAAAAATAGATACATTTAAATCATATAATATAATAATTTTCACAGTTGGGTTACTTGTTAACACAGATAACTTATGCAACAGATGATTTGTATGGCGCAACAGATTAACAATATGTTACATCAAATTACCCATCGGTTGCATAGTTTGCAGTAGATGGTTAGAAGTTGTTTGAGTAGAGTTCAGAGAACCAGAGCAATAAATGGATAATCTAATGCAAAATATCAATAATATATCCCAACAGATTACCAATCTGTTACACCATTTGGCATAAGATGGGTAATCTTTTGGGTTACATATTATGCAACAGATGATCTGTATGTCGTAATAGATTAACAATATGTTACATCATATTACCCATTTGTTGCATAATTTGTAGTAGATGGTTCTTTACTTATCGTGAAAACACACATCCAGTACAATAATTTTGTGAATGTTGGTTCTTTACCTATTAGGCGTTACTCCTTTAAACAAGATATGGCATTTTACAGTTAAGATTGTTAGGTTCAAACTGGTAAGGCTGAGGGACCAAGTAGGGGGTGTCGATACCCTGTTACGGTTTAAGAAGATTTTACTAATGTTTATGTGTCAAGTTTGGAGAAAGGTTAAGGTTTTTTGTTGTAGTGTCAATATTCAAATAGCGATTGCACTGACTTTAAGGGTTCAATGGACTTTTGAAAGGCCTCCGAAGCCTCGCATTACTGCAAACAAGAATGGAAATGAATATAGTTATTGATCTGGTCTAAATTTATATAGATGGGTTGCTCGAGGAGACTATTATACAGCAAAAGGTTATTATAAGAATACCTGTACGAGAATATCAAATCAGACCTGATTAAAGAATAAACACAGGGTAGGAAGGAAAGTGTAGCGAAACTGGCTGATGAAATTGACATGAAAAATAAAAAAACTGAATGAGCTGCGAATGTGAAAGTGTATCCAAAAAATGAAAATCCATCAGTCGTTCTTGAAAAAGAAAAATACTCAAGTGGACTGGAGTTATGCACTTGGTTAAGGGGTTGCAACTAGCTAGTGTGGCCTAAATGAAGACCCACAAAATGCAGGACTAAAACTCTAAGGAAACAGCTTCGCGAGCACGGAGGGTGGTAAGATTTTTGGTCAGGATTGAAACCTGAACCAACTACTATTGAATTAAATTAAGAGATCAAGCCAAGGTGGCAATTTCTCAAGTTAAACTTGTATCCCAAGCCTTCTGTTTATGGTTTTGGTCAGGTCAAAAGCAGTGGAAACACCAAGGCATGAGATTTCTTCCCAACTTCAGATCTTTCTCTTTCTACTGCCATTGACTTGACCATATCCACAAACAGAAGGCATGGCATGCAAGTTAGACTTCAAAAATTGACGCTTTGGCTTCCCTTATTTTTACTTCTGGAGTTGTTGGTTCAGGTTTCATTCTTGACTGAAAATCTTACCAATCTCCTGTGTTAGCGAAGCTTATTCCTTAGAGTTCTTGTCCTGCACTTTGTGCGTCTTCATTGAGGCCATTCTCTCTAGTTACAGTCTCTAGCAAAGTGACCAGCTTCAGTCCTCTTGACCATTCATCTTTTTCTTCAACGACTGACAGATTTTTATATTTGGATAAACTTCCACATTTGAAGCTCATTTGGTTTTTTCATTTCTCATGTCAATTTCATTAGCCAGATTCGCTATAAGTTCCTTACTTGTTTCCCTGTGTTTCCTCTTAAATAAGGTCTAAGATGATATATGGTCTTCTCCACCTCCCCCTTCCCACACAGGTATTCTCCCAAGCACCTTCTACTGTATAATAGTCTCCTCGAGCAACCCATTCATATAAATTTGGACCAGGAGAATTTTTATTGGTCCCATTATTGTTTGTTGCAGTGTGAGGCTTCGGAGGCCTTTCAAAAAGTTTATTGCGCCATTAAAATCGATCCAATCACTATTGAATATTTACCCAGCCGTAAAAAATTTAAACCATTCCCCAAACTTGACATAAAAACATGAGCATAAATCATCATTAAATTGTAACAGGGTATCAACACCACCGTCTTGGAACCCTTTGGCTTTATCAGTTCGCACCTATCAAACTAAACTATACAATGCAGGATCTTGTTTAAAGGATCAATGTCTAATCAGTAAAAAACTGGATTTACAAAATCATTGTACTTTATGTGTGTCTGTCACGGCAGCCTGATCAATAATACATAACTCCCATGCATGAAAGTGAATCCATTCATCTGCATGCACCATATTCTTTCTACCCCCATCAATGCATGTCAAATAGTTTTTATTCATCTGCACGCATGTGATGACTATTAAAAAAGAGGTGAAGAGTCGTGACTTTTTATCTAACGTATTCAAAATAGATGATAAATCGAATTCTCCATATGTTCCAATTGATGAATCAGTTGTTAGAAGAAATCAACACATCTCCTCCAATATATGGTCCATCTGTCGCAACGGATAATCCATATGTTGCAACAGATGTTACAACAGATGGTAAATCTATTATGATAGACTAGACCGTGTTTATTCACCTGCACTCCTATGATGACTATTAAAAAAAGGTAGTCATGACTTTTTATCTAACACATTTAAAACAGCTGACATATCGAATTCTCCATCTGTTGCAACTAATGAATCCATTTTTGGAAGAAATCAAAATATCTTCTCAAACAAATTGTCCATCTGTCGCAACATATAATACATATGTTGCAAGAGATATTGCAACAGATGGTAAATCTGTTACGACAGACTAGATAGTGTTTATTCATCTACACACATATGATGACTATTAAAAAAGAGGTGAAGAGTCGTGACTTTTCATCTAACACATTCAAAATAGCTGATGAATGAAATTCTTCATCTGTTTCAACTGATGAATCAGTTGTTAAAAGAAATCAAAATATCTCATCCAGTATATGGTCCATCTGTCGCAACAGATAATACATATGTTACAACAGATATTGCAACAGATGGTAAATCTGTTACGATAGACCAGACAGTGTTTATTCATCTGCATCCATGTGATGACTATTAAAAAAAGAGATAGTCATCATTTTTTATCTAACACATTCAAAACAGCTGACATATCAAATTCTTCATCTTTTACAACTGATGAATCAGCTATTAGAAGAAATCAAAACATCTCCTCCAACAGATGGTCTATTTATCGCAATAGATAATACATATATTGCAATAGATAGTAAATCTATTGCGACAGACCATACAGTGTTTATTCATCTGCACGCATGTGATGACTATTAAAAAGAAGTGAAGAGTCGTGACTTTTTATCTAACACATTCAAAATAGTTGATGAATTGAATTCTCTATCTGTTGCAACTGATGAATCAGCTGTTTGAAGAAATCAAAACATCTTCTCCAACTGATGGTCCATCTATCACAACAGATAATATATACGTTACAACAGATGTCTCATCTTTTGCACATACAAACCATCTGTTGCAACAGATAGTAAATCTATTTTAACAAATCATTTGTTGCACATACAGATCATCTGTTGCAACAGATGATAAATCTATTGCGACAGATGAACGATCTGTTGCAACAGCTCAATTATCAAGTCTCAAACCATTTTGAAAAAGTGAGAAGTATTAATGTAAAAGAAAAAGTCGTGACTTTTCACATAAAACAAAATTATACCAGTTTGAATGTAATTAATAAAATGGAGTTGGACAGTCGTGCCTTTTGGCCTAACACATCCAGATTCAATCCTCTATAAATATGTCCTTCCTTAATCTTTATTCTACTCCACTTTATTTATTTCTTACATTTTTTCTTTTTGTATGACATCTTCAACCACTTCTCTTCAAAGAGCATATTCCTTTCTCATTGAGGTAATTTTTTTTATGTAAATCTACCATTTGGTAGTATATTTTGCATTACATTTGGACTTTTTCTTTACATTTGTCAATTCATGTGTGTTGTATATAGGGATGATCTTATTTAGGACATTGCTATTTTGTGTGACACAATGTAGAAACTTCAGAGGCAGGTTAATGACCTGCAGAGAAAGTTAGTCCTCGTGAGAGCAAGGATGTTCAGAGAAATATAGAGGTTGATGAGGGCCCTGCTGCTGCAAGTTGATTGTCAGGCTGTCATTAATGATGATGATGATGATGACAATAATAATTAAAATATATTTTTTCTTTTAGCGTATGTATTTTAATATTTCTATATCGGATCTATACCTAATGTATTTTATTTTTCGTTTAATAAAAAAATTATTTTTAGTCGACTTTGGCTCTTTAATTCCTATTCAATTTTCATTGTCTATTTCTTGTAAATATACATGTTAACATATCGACGGTTGAAAGTAAGGAGCAATTTTCAATCCAGTAGCAATATCAATTTTGGCTTTTGAGTTCTTTTAACAGATGGACCATGTGTTGGAACATATTGGTCATCAGTTAGGTTTCTGTCAACAGATTATCCACCTATTGCGACAGATTTGTCATCTGTTGGAGGAAACTATTCCAGTTTGATGGAACTATGTTGTGTTTTTCCAGCTAATGTCCATTTGTTGCCACAGATGGGTAATTTGTTGAAAATAATTATGGTCTGTTGTATTATTTAGTTCATGTTTTGCCTTTTTTTATTGATGCACAAGTTATTAAAAAGGATATTTTATATATAATAAATGATAACATTACGTTCGCAATAATGAGTTAAATATATAAAAGTCCACAACAAACGACAACACAAGTTTTATAATAACAACGATCATGGTGGATTATGATCCGGGCAAGTAGTTCTTTTGTTGCCAACGCGTTTACATACAAAGCACTTATTTTTTCTTGATGAAAATGATTCTCCGACTCCATGCCTCATTTTATATGGCTTTCTTATCGATTTGATATTGCTTGGGTCAATATATGGAGGAGGTATTAATCTCCCCAAATGCTCTGCAAGAACAACCCAAGATTCTTCGGGAGACACCGAAGTAATATGCCCACTATATGCCATTTTATATTTTTTTCACCAGATAATATTATGAGAAGTGCTCATAAAATTTAGGTCCATATTTTGGACCGTATTGATCTCGAAGTGTTGCCATAGCATGTAGAAGGATATTTTGTCCAAGTCAAAAACTCTGCACATATAAGATCTTATTTGAAGATCAACCGTGCCAACATCATCATGACTGGTGATACTGAATTTGTAATCTGCTATTTGATGAGATAATAACCTATTCCCCAAACTGATGTTCATTGATATTATATTTTCAATTTCTAGAACAAATGGGGTTTTTCTTGGGCCCTCGAACTGCACACGTCTTTCGTTTTAAAAATCGGTCATACTTCTTATTTATTATTTCAAACAGAGCCTTGATGGGAAATTCTCTTTCATCACCAAATAATGAATTCACCGATTCAGCTATATTTGATGTCATAATATTATACCTATACAAAAGAATCACTTAGTACGACATCATACTAAACTTGTAACTCAAACAAGCTATTAAATTCATAAGAATGTACCTATTTGCCGGACAGAATGTCTGGCTCCATTTCTCGAAATCGACATGTACAAGAAGTTCTGCTACCTTGGAAAGCATATCCATTATTTGATTGAAATGGTCTAAAAACTCCTTTCTACTATATGTTTTAGCTACTCGATAAAAAAGGGTCACGACCTTTTTATTGTGATAGTTGGTCCGAATATTCTCTCCAAGATGCCTGATGCAATAACTAAAGTAAGCAGAAGTGAAGAAAATTGAACCCATCTTTGGAATACTTGGATGCCTATCCGAAACAAAACACAACTCTTCGGTATATTCGACGCAGCTTCACAGTTGTTCAAAAAAAATCCATAAAAGGCATCATTTTCCTTTTCCGCTATATAAAAAGCAATAGGAAAGATGTGATTCTCCGTATCCTGCTCCACCACTGCTAGCAGAACTCCATTATACCTGTTCCTCAAGAAGGTACCGTTAACGGTTATGCCTTTTCTCAAATGTTGAAAACCTTGAATCCAAGCGCCATAGGATACAAAAAAGCACTTGAACCTTTCATTTTCATCAACATGCAATGCCGTCTTACTTTTAGAATTTGTGGACTCAATCATGTAACGGTAGGCATCCAGGACTGCATACCCATGCTCGTTTTCCCCCCTAACCAAGTCCTTGGCAATCTCAATGGCCATATATATCTTCCAATAACTTACCAAGACACCCAATTCCATAAGGAGCTGATTGGCTATAACCCTTGTAGAAGGGCCTTTGCCATCGGGGAAACTACTCTTGAAATATTCACTAAGGACCTTTGCTGTGGTGTGAGGATTTTGTCCCAAGATGTTCTCCAAACCACACATGTGATGTTTTTCATTTTTATGAATGACGAATCTGTCAGAACCTACGTACTTCACTACTCTCAATCTCCACTTGCAGTTCGGATTAGTACATTTGTAGCAAAAGACACTGCTCGAATTAATCACCTTCTTTATTCTGAAATCTTTTTTGAAGCAAGAAATAAACAAAGTGGTAGATAGTTCATTCTTATCCTTGAATGACATTCCATTGAAGATTGACAATTTAGTCCCATCGTCTTGAAGATTTCCAGACTATGTCGATTGAGAAAAATTGCCCATCGTATTGGTCACATCAACGGGCGTAGGTGTTTGATCGTCATCTAGAATATTCATGTCTAGATCATCCAACTATCATCAAATATGTCTTGTTGTTGTTCTTCTTCTATATTCTGGTTCTCATTCTCTCTTACTTTTTTAACCACGTACACCCTTAACACCGGCCTGGATGAATCACTAAGATAAGCACGCAACCGAACCTGATCGGTTATCTTAAAAGGTAGTAGTGCCCTATGATTTTCAAAGGAGCTGTGTATGTAGCTGATGATGAGTTCTTTCGGTTGATAATTTAGTCCACAATAGCTGATGATTAAGTTCACAAAATCATCATACGAAACATCACTTTGGACTGTCATAGCTATCGTCTCTAGCATTTCACCCTTCGTCCAATGCCATACATATTGATTGCTCTTCTTGATCTATTGACCATGACAATCCACCCTATTGTTATTGATCCCTCCATTAGTGGTACCTAAATAAAGTCATTTGTTGAAAAAAGTTAATAGTGATTTCATAGTGCCGTAATGAATCCCAACTGATGTGTAATTTGTTGCAACCGATAAGTGATCAGTGATAACAGATTACTTACCTGTTGGGATTCATGTTACGCTCCTGAAGCTGATTTCAACAGATGAGTAATCTGTTCTAACAGGTGAATCATATGCTGCAACAGACTATATATCTGTTGCAATAGATGAAGCACCTGTTGGGATAGATGTTACAGTACTAAGGCACCTTTGAAGCTGATTCCAAAAGATGAGTGACATGTTGCAACAGATAATTAACTTATTGCAACAGATGACTTACCTATTGCAACAGACGACAATCTGTTAGAATTGAGGTTAGGTTCTATCGCAACAAGTTACTAATATGCTGCAACAGATATTTACATCTGTTGGAATCGAGTTCAGGTTCTGTTGCAACAGGTTAATAAAATGTTGCAACAGATATTTACACTGTTGCAACAGATAACACATCTGTTGGAATCCAGTTCAGGTTTTGTTACAATAGGTTACTAATCTGTTACAACAAATATTTATTATGTTGTACTAGATAACTAATCTGTTGCAACATATGGGTCATATGTTGCAACAGATGACCCATCTGTTCTATTCATGTTACGTTATTATAGAACCATAAATATGAATCCAACATATGAGTCTTCCATTGAAACAGATGTCTCATCTGTCACAACAGATGATTGATCTATTTAAACAGATGGCTCTTATGTTGCATTCATGTTCGCGTGCTATCTATTGTTGAAAAAATAGCACAATAGCAGTTACCCAGATGACAAATTCAACTAAAAATCATAATTTGACTTACCAAAATCTCCTATGAAGTCATGCCAAAGTAGAAAGTGATATACGAAATAAAATTTGATCTAAGAAATTGATCAAATAGCAACAGTAGCGGTAACAACAACAACAACAATGGTCAACAAAAAGATGAATATGATAATAAAGTAGAAGATGATGCTAATGAAGCAGAAGATGATGAATAAAGCAACAGCAACAATGAACAACAAAAATCGCTAAGAGAGAGAAAACAACAATGGATGAGAAGAGAGAGAAACATACTTTTTTCCCTCCATTTCCCATTATATTAAGTAAACATTTGGATTTAAGTGTAAATTTAAAAACTTCTTGCCTATTCTCAAACTTACCCAACTTTCTTAATCCATAATAAAGTAATTTTCACCTCCACTCAATTATTAAGACTTGTGTCCCCTACACCTCATTTTAAAACTTTTTTTTCACCTACAGCTCAAAGCCCCAAGTAACTTCTTAGATTAAACAAATTAACATTTAACATTATCTACAATAGGAGGAAATTCGCTGTTTTGATTATCCCAATTGATGTGTGGCTGCATGATCAATATTTGATTGAAGATTGATACAAAAATTTTTATCAAAATGATGTTGAATGAGGGACAAATTCAATAAATGGATTTGTTAGATTTTTCATGACCAAAATGATGAAAATACATGGACAATGGAGCACTTTCAGTATGTAACTTTTACGTTTAAAAACAAACGGTGTGTTATATATATTTACACTGAATGTGCTCTATTAGTCATGAGCTTTCAATGAATCTTTTACATTTTGAAAAAAAAAACTTATTTCTTTCAATGTACTTTCAATATTAATTTTACTATTCAAAATTTTGAAAAAGTTGCAATTCTCTAAGCTGATGGGACAATAGGAGATAATTTTTGTAATTTAAACTTAAAAAATAAAATTAATATTTATAATTTAATTTAAAAGTTACAAACTAAAGTTAAGAGTACATAGCAACTAATTATTTTATTTTTTTAAAAAATGGTACCACAATAACAACTTCACAATAATCTCACAAGTTTGAATTTTGTTTGTAAAGATAGAAAACTATTTTTGATAAAAATTAAGTGCACAACAACAACAATATATCCAGTATACTCCCACCAAGTGGAGTCTGAGGAGGGTAAGTGTACGCAGTCCATACCACTGCTTCAAATATGAGATAGAGAGGTTATTTTTGATAAACCCCCGGCTCAAAATAAAGCAATCTAAGATAAGATAAGAAATAGTAATAAAACAAGAGACAATAGCAATTAACATATTCAATAATACCCAAAGCAAGATACTTCAAGTATACGCCAAAATATATAACATACTATCTAAGACTAACCCTCTACTCTAATTCGCCTCCTCCACAACTTCCTATCCAGGGCCATGTCCTCGGTAAGCTAAAGTTGTTCCATGTCATGTCTAATCACCTCCCTCCAATATTTCTTCGATCTACCTCTACCTCGCTTGAAATCATCCCTAGCCAACGTCTCACACCTCCGCACTGAGGCATCCGTGTTTCTCCGCATACATAACTAAACCATCTCAACCTCGCTTCCCTCATCTTGGCTTCCACCAAAGTCACTCCTACCTTATCTCAAATAACCTCATTTCTAATCCTATCTTTTCTAGTACACCCACATATCCACCGCAGTATTCTCATCTTCGTCATCTTCATCTTTAGGATGTAGGCCTTTTTAACAGGCCAACACTCTACCCCATACAACAAAGTCGGTCTAACCACCACTATGTAGAACTTTCCTTTTAAGGTTGGGAGATTTATTTTTGTCACACAAGATACCGGAGCCGAGCCTCTATTTCATACACCCTACCCCGATCTGATGAGTGACATCTTCGTCACTCTCTTCATTCTCCTGAATCATCGACCCCAGGTATTTAAAACTCTCTCTCTTACTGATAGAATGAGTGTCAAGCTTAACAACCACATCGAACTCATGAGACACCTCGCTGAACTGACACTCCAAATATTTCGTCTTGGACCTACTCAACCTAAACCCTTTAGACTCAAGGGTTTGCTTCCAAACCTCCAACTTAGCATTTACTCCACTACGAGTTTCATCAATCAGGACTACATCATCCGCAAAAAGCATATAATAAGGCACCTCATCCTGAATGTGTCGTGTCAAAACTTCCATCACCAAGGCAAAAAGAAACGGAGTAAGTGTCGATCCTTAATGTAACCCCATCAAGACAGGAAAGTGCTCCGAGTCCTTCCCCCGTCCTAACTCGAGTCTTGACTCCGTCGTACATATGCTTAATCGCCCTAACATAGACTATAGGTACACCTCGATAAAAATTAAGTAATTGTCAAAAAAAAAAACATACCTAAAACAATTAAGAATATAAAAAAAAAAAAAAAAGTAACAACAAAATGCTGAAGCAAAAGCAATATTGAATCATCATACTTAAAAGGGCAAAGGTACAAATATACCCTCGAACTTTGATAAATGGTACAAATATACCCTCCGTCATACTTTGGGTACAAATATACCCTTACCGTTAATGAAAAGGTGCAAATATACCCTTATCACTAACGGTGGGACACGTGCCACGATCGTGTTCCTCCATTAGTGATAAGGGTATATTTGTACCATTTATCAAAGTTCGAAGGTATATTTGTACCTTTTCCATTTGTATAATTTACTTTCTCTGTTCCATATTAGTTGATCATTTTATTAAAAATAATTATTTTATATTAATTGTCCATTATACTAAATCAAAAAAGCATTGATTAAATTTAAATTATATTATCCTTGTAGTTAATTCATTCTGAAAGTCTTCACATTTGTTTATAAAGTTTTCAAGAAATTTTTTATGGTGTGAATTCGTAAAAGAAAAACTTACCAAAATAAACTATATTTAAAAAAGTTTTACCATTTATAGCTGTATAATTTTAATATATGCTTTATCTTACTATCTAATAAGAGGGAAAGGCCACGGAAGCAGACAACTCTCCGTCAGCAAGCCTGCTACTCATACCTGCTTCATCAGCTACTTGCTCCATGATTTTATTATATCATCTTTAATTAATTATTATAAGTCATTTATGTATTAAAAATTTAATAATATTTAATAAAAAATAAATCTTATATTTTTATTTTTTAATAAATAAATAAATAAATATATATATATATATATATAATTTTACAAAGATTAATTAATTCGATAAATTAATAATAGTAATAACTAACTATTCTTTGATGACAATATTTTCACTTCAAACATGAGTCTGTTTTTGTAAAAATGGGACGAATAGAGTAATCTTGTAGATTAAACCACACAAAGATTACTCAATTCGATCCATTAATATAATTAAACCACACAAAGATTACTCAATTCGGTCCATTAATTTATCTTGTTTATTTTTTTCATGCCCTTACAAGAGTACTCTATTCGTCCTATTTTACAAAAACAGACTCATGTTTGAAGTGAAAATATTGTCATCAAAGAATAGTTAGTTATTACTATTATTAATTTATCGAATTAATTAATCTTTGTAAAATTATATATATATATATTAAAAAATAAAAATATATAATTTATTTTTTATTAAATATTATTAATTTTTAATACATAAATGACTTATAATAATTAACTAGAGATGATACAGTAAAATCATGGAGCAAGTAGCTGATGAAGCAGACAGGAGTAGCAGGCTTGCTGACGGAGAGTTGTCTGCTTCCTTGACCTTTTCCTCTTATTAGATAGTAAGATTATGCATATATTAAAATTATATACTATAAATGATAAAAGTTTTTAAATATAGTATATTTTGGTAAGTTTTCTTTTACGAATTTACACCATAAAAAAATTCTTGAAAACTTTATAAACAAATGTGAAGACTTTCAGAATGAATTAACTACAAGGATAAAATAATTTAAATTTAATCAATGTTTTTTTTATTTAGTATAATGGATAATTAATATAAAATAATTATTTTTAATAAAATGATCAACTAATATAAAATGGAGAAAGTAAATTATAAAAATAGAAAAGGTACAAATATATCTTCGAACTTTGATAAATAATATAAATATATCCTTATCACTAATGGAGGAATACGATTGTGATGTGTGTTCCACCATTAATGATAAGGGTATATTTATAACGTTTTATTAACGATAAAAATATATTTATATAGAAAGTATAACGGAGGGTATATTATACCTTTGCCCTACTTAAAAAAAGAAAAAAAAACTTAAACAATTGACTGTGTCTTGAATTCATGACATGCACTCCAACGTCACCAACCACAACAAAAGAAATATACCCAAAAAAAGAATTAAAAAAAAATCATCTTGGTACACGCGTTATCCATGCTTATCTCACATGTAACGATGAAACATACTCCAATAGATTATGTTTCAATGGTGAAGATTGTTTTGACGTGTGGGGACTAACTGAGCAAAATGGCATGGATCACACTGTTTTACCCTTTTTGTAATTTAACACAATCTTGTGCTACTGTGTCAAACAACTTGTTCTTGTAGACTCAGACAACTTGCTTGGTATATAGTTATATACCATAATACATACATGCAATTGCAATACTAAGACAAAATAATATTATGAACTACAAAAAGTAAAAGGGGTTGAATTTCTTGGCTTTTTAGGAAGCTTCTTTGCAACTATATAAAATATTATTCAAAGGGAGTAAGTGTTCTCATTCCTTTTTCTTGAATTCCGTAAGATTGATTAGTTTCATTTCTCTTAAAGTCTTGAAAGGTTGAAATTTTGGCACACACAGACTAAGTTTTTGTTTGGGGTGTTTATCTTAATTTTGGTTAGTTTGAAAGTTTCTTGTATCTTATTGCTTGATTTGTACCTACTGAAGATATTTTTATTGGTAATATGTCTGTTTACTTGTTCTTCTATTTAATTTTATCTACCTTAGTCAAAGCCTTAAAGGACTTGCTTTTCTTCTAAGCTAATATTGAAATTCATGTTTTATGTGTTCACATATGAATTTTGCAGATTGTTGTGGTTGATTTTTCTGTCTCATCTTAAGATCTTCCCTTTCTGAGTTCAACTAGACAGGTATATTTGGCTTTGCTTCTCGGACTTACTCTTCTTGTTTTCTATGTTTTCTGTTTTTTTGCTTTGTTTTTTGGTTCTGAATTTGGTGGCTGGCTCTTGATATTTTCTTGACATAGTAGGTTGCTTTTAAAGGGTAGTTCTTTATCTGTTTACAAACTTATGTAGAACAATTTGTGTATGGATCATGTTGTTGCCCTTGTAGATCTTCAGAAGTTAAGAGTTCACAGCTCTCCAGTATGTTTTTGTGATTACCATGTTTATATACCTAGGAGGAGGATAGATCTGTAGAAATCAAAGGATTTTGGAGTGTTTGCTTAATTCTTGCTGAGGTTTATGTTCTCTTTTGTATTTTGTTGAATTGAATCCGAGGGTCTTTCGGAAGCAGTCTCTCTACCTCCACGAGATAGGAGTAAGGTCTGTGTACGGTATACACTCCCCAGACCCCACTTAAGGGATTACACTAGATTTTTTGTTGTTGTTGGTATTTTGTTGAATCTCTAATGGGCTAAATCCCTTCTTGCTTCAAACTTTTTAATACCTTGTCTCAAAAGAAAGAACTGGTTATGGTAAATATCCTCTTCAATTTTCTCTTTGTTCTATGAACAACGGCATGTAATTCTGACGTTGTCCTTCAAGTGCTGAAGAAGCATGAGTAATGAACTAAGAAAAACTTCTAACTTCACAAAAGTAAGTCCTGGTTTTGCAGGAGTTGTGCACAAAGTATACTCCATTTAGCGTAGGAGTTGATAATGTTGGTTGCAAGATGACTTGCTACCAATTATGAGTAGCTTTTTAATTCCATTTGTCTCAGAGATATGGTTCCTTAAACTTAAAAGCTCGAACTATTTTGAATAGTTATAAAGAGGGGAGTACATTTTCTTTCACTAAAATCATTTTATGCTGCTGAATCGTCTTCTACCTGCTCTATTCTATCTCAAATGTTGAACATTTGTCCCCTGACTTGATGTCCAGTGCATGAGGATCTTATTAATCAACAATGCATATATCTTCTTTTCTTTCACTTCCTAACTTTGTTCAGATTCTCCCGTAGTTGTATTTTAATATTGTCTTCTTTTACACTACTGGTTTATTTTGTCTAATCGACTGTGTGTATTTGATGTTTCAGAAGCAGAGAGAATATCTCCCAAATACGACATTCAGTTACAGGGATCCCACACCAGATTCTAATTGAATTGAGTAACATTTTTTGTAAGGGAAAACTTCAAGCAGCTTTGTTTTGAGGGATAACAAGTGAACCATGTCTTTAGTTAGATCTGTAAGATCAATTGGAAATGGGAAGCTCTATTTCCCAAATGGTCACAACGATAACTCTAGCTTGTCAACATCCATTTACACCAAAAATGCACGTGGGATTATGTATGCAACAGAGTCTAGCAGCACAGACAGTTATGATCCTAAGTATTTGCTCAACTCTCCTTCGCCTTCAGAAGAACTTCTAAACATATCACCTACAAATGCCTTGGGGAATCCATTCCACCAGAGACATTCATCTTCTTTCCAGCCATCAAGAGATTACAATCAGGGTAGCTGTGATTCAGGAGACTTTGTCAATCAAAGTCCAGATTCATCAGAATATAATGATGGAAGGGTGACAATGAAGCTGCAAGAACTTGAAAGGGTACTTTTTGATGATAACGAAATTGAAGGAGATGATGTATGTGCTCATGGGGAGACTATGGACATAGATGATGAATGGTTTAGCCAGATCCGAACTGTGTTACTTCAGGACTCTCCCAAGGAGTCTACATCCGCAGATTCTAATATCAGTAGCAGTAGTAGCTATAAGGAAATATCTGTAACTGCTCCTCAAACTTCAAAGCAGATGCTTTTTAGTTGTGCTGCTGCTATTCAAGATGGAAACATTGAACAAGCGTCATCTGTGATTAATGAACTGAGGCAGATGGTCTCCATCCAAGGAGATCCTCTTGAAAGAACTGCAGCTTACATGGTAGAAGCTCTTGCAGCCCGAATGGCTACATCTGGGAGAGGTCTTTATAAAGCTCTAAAATGCAAAGAAGCCACCTCTTCTGAGAGACTCTCTGCTATGCAAGTCCTCTTTGAAGTATGTCCGTACTTTAGGTTTGGTTTTATGGCAGCAAATGGTGCACTCCTAGAGGCTTTTAAAGATGAGAAAAGAGTTCACATTATAGATTTTGACATTAACCAAGGAAGTCAATATTACACTTTTTTGCAGACATTGGGTAGTATGCCTGGTAAGCCACCCCATTTGAGGCTAACTGGGGTAGATGACCCTGAATCTATCCAACGTGCTGTTGGAAGCCTTAATGTCATTGGTCTGAGGCTCGCAGAGCTGGCTAAAGATCTTAAGATCCCTTTTGAATTCCAAGCAGTGCCTTCAAACACTGCATTAGTCACCCCCACAATGTTAAAGTGTCGTCCTGGTGAAGCTGTTTTAGTGAACTTTGCATTCCAGCTTCATCACATGCCTGATGAAAGTGTATCAACGGTAAACCAAAGAGATCAGCTTCTGCGGATGGTGAAGAGCTTAAATCCTAAGCTGGTAACAGTTGTTGAGCAAGACATGAACACCAACACCGCCCCATTTCTACAAAGGTTTGCAGAAGTCTACAGCTACTATTCTGCTGTATTCGAGTCTCTCGATGCAACTCTTTCAAGGGACAGCCAAGAGAGGGTTAATGTAGAACGGCAATGTCTTGCACGTGATATCATCAACATTGTTGCCTGTGAGGGATTGGAGCGAATAGAGCGTTATGAGGTTGCAGGAAAGTGGAGAGCTAGGATGATGATGGCTGGTTTCACTCCATGCTCAATTAGCCGAAATGTCTATGACTCAATCAAGACTCTAATCAAGCAATATAGCGAAAGGTACACAGCAAAGGAAGAGGCAGGTGCACTCTATTTTGGGTGGGAAGACAAGAACATGACTGTTGCTTCAGCTTGGAAATAGTAACCAAGTTTGCTCTCTCAGAAACAAACAATGCGCGGCATTGGATCAACTTGTAGCAAAAACCGGCTGTGTGATATAATTCAGTGTTTATGATCAGAATGCATGGCATTGTATACTTTGATGCTATTGAAGATATAACTTATGAGCTAATGTAGGTTGATGTGAGATTAGTACATAAAAACTGTTTTGATTTTTGTCTTACCTACGTCACTTTCAACTTCTGCTAGTACTTCTTACACTTCATTTTATTTTTCTGTCCGGACAGTTCAGCAGGATCTTAGTAAGTCCCAACAGTTGCAGTGATTTTCTTCAATTGCACCTTTTTATTTATTGGCATCTATAAAGTTGGTGTATTGTTATCACTATTATTTTATTATGTTTAATTTATTTTTCACTTTTATTTTTTATTTGGCATGATGGCAACATTATTTGAGCTTGATAAAGAAGTGAGGATTTATGTACTTAATTTTTACTTATTTGGGACTAGGGCGTGCTTACTGTATGAACTTGGTATAATAGATTCACTAAATCAGAAGCAATTTCTCCTTCACAAGCTTTTCAGCCTGTAAATGTTTAGAGGCTGTGCTTCTACAATTGAAGAATGTTAATTTCTAAAAAATTTCTGTTAAGTAGCAGCTCAACCAAAGGTGCTCCATCTCTTTATTTGTTTGGATCAAAGTATGAAGGAGCTGGTTGAAGTCTAGGATATGTGCTTGTGGCTATAACAGTGTGCGCGTTGAATTAGTCAGTGTGTACAAACTTATCGTAACACTGTAGGATACACGAATCTTGGATTTTAAGCTAGGTCAAAGTCTGCTAAATCAACTCAGAGAACAGTTACCGTTCAAATATGAACCTAGTGGCTTTTTTCTTCTTTCCCTAGTACCAATTTGAGCCAGACAAACAGTACCTCAAGTGGAGCACTATTCAGTAAATATGAGTGCTGTTCTAATTATCTGCATATGCAACCTAGAAATATCCAAGTACACGGAAAAGTATAATATGTTAACCGTACCCCACATAGAGAAGTGTACTAACTTGGACGTACAACTATAATATGCGGTTCAGTTCCACATTAACGGCCGCAGAGACGATGGAAGGCAACAAGGTACCTTACATAGTATACACATTACGAGCTAACTTTACATTGAATGAATTTCACTCGGAGGGAATTGCCTCATTTTGCAGATTCCTATTCTATTTGAACCGTTGATAAACCGGGTAAATAGAGGTGCTTGCAATAGGAGTTAGAATATAGATGTAGTATGATCGGATGAGAAATATGACTTAGTGTCTGACACCTACAAAGCACAGACCAACTTCAGCTTGCGCCTGCAACTCTTCCAAGACTTTAACAACTTTCTCACGGGACATCGAGGAATCAGTCTGCTCTGACAAGATCTTCCTCACTCTGTGCGCATAAAAAGGTAAAAAGAAATAATTAGTAAATTTGCTAAGCAATAACATATTATCAGGCCTTAAAACAACAAAAGGACTGCAGCCAAGTAGAACATAGGAAATCAGATACTTCCTGGATCTCCATGAGACAAGAATCTAATGTAAAATTTGGATCACGCGAAATTAGACTGGTCAAACCTCTGATATCCCCAAAATCCACTAGAGGATCAGTAGCAGAAAAACACTAATGGTACCAATAGAGGATCAGGAACGGAAAAGCACTAATGGGAGGACATGCTCAGGGACACTTACATATAGATACGACTGAATTATACATGCCAACCTACTATAGAGTCAGTAACAGTTGATAACACATAACCACACGTCCTATACCATACCACCCTGGAAAAAGATAAAGGACAAAAAGAGGTAGCAAAAAGTTTTGAAAAAAAAAATTATATACAACAGAGAAAAACAGTGAGCTTGAGGCGGGGAAAAGGTTTCTCCTTGACGATGAAGAAAAGGTCTGCAATAATCACTGGGAGAAATAAAGCTTGTAAATATCTAAAAATCAAAAAATTAAGAACAAATAGCTTTAAGTACCATATGGGATTATAAAGAATTGTCTGTTTATACAATATTGCAGTAAGACTGGACGGCCGAAGTTTAGCACGACTACTTCATATGAGTTTAATGATCTGAACCAGAGGGGTAGCATCTACTCTGGCAAGGAATACTACCATTTGATCTGGTAAGGCAAACTGCCTGACTACACAGTGCAGTAAAAGGACACATTTGGTTTCTGAACAGTTGTACGCATATTATAATGTAGGATTGTATTAAGGCAATCAATAATAACAAGATTAGCATAATTCTTACTATTAGATGTTTGGTTTTCCATGTTGAAACCTGATGTATATCTAAAAAAGGTTTTGGTCTTGAGCTGGCTAAAATTTGTTTCCAAAGTACGAACTTTATCCAGTATTGGTTTTAACATCATGTTCAGAAGAAAAGAGTTGTTTAAAACTTACTAAGAAATTCATTTTCTCAGAAAACAACAATTTCACATGAAAGTTGAACGTTATAATATTAAAATACGAGACAAATAATCCTGATTCTTCAACTACTTAAAAACAAAAAAAGGAAAAGGTAACATTTTGAAAAATTCCAGTATCTAATTACATGTATGCATTAACTGCTGAATATTGAAAGCCTTCAAAAGAAATGGAATATGACCTTGCGCTCACAAATTCAGCAAAGTGAATAAAAAGAAGCAATTTTTCACAACAGTGAACACAAGTTGATGCTAAACTATGATAAGCCAACTCCTATACTGCTATATGTGAATCGATCTCAATTTTTTTGTCAACAAATGTCATTTAGCTACCAAAAATCTGAGGGATGTTCCAAAATTTAGACAAGACCATTGCTCACGAAGGTCAGCGATATCAAGGCTAAAGCTAAATCTTGACTAAACCAGCAAATAACTACCATTACGTTTAGTTCGAATTCAGTGAAAGGACCAGGAGTTTGTGCATTTGTTATTCCTTGGAAACAAACAATCCAACTTAAAAAGATTTTACCTTTGAACTATTGCAGTGTCTCCATGACCAGTGCAAATAATAAGCATAGCATTTAGAGGAAGATTGGAGTAAATGCTCTTGACTCTGCGATTCATACGGCTTAAGATATCCTTCAGTTCAGGAGTGACATCAAATTTGATGCTTTTTCTGTTATTAGACTGTTCCTCACAAGTCAGCAATGCTATCATTTCTGCCAACTTTTTATTTAGCTTCTCAGAGTCATCTGCTTGCTTCCTCAAATATGCATAGAGCTCTGCAAATTGCGTCCAGACAAACTGTACTTTTTCATTCCTGACCTATGAAGACAAGTAATGCAAGTATAGTGAGCTGTCAGATTCTTAGCCAGTCTGCTTTTTAACAATCTAACAAATTCGATTCTTTTGACTCACCTCTTTAATGGCTTTTGAAAGAGCTTCATCATCAGATGATACTGGAATTGTATTGGACAATTCAGCACCATATCTCCTCACTGTAGATATGTTATCAACCATTGAGGATCCTTTGCCATAGTCACTCAGAACTGAAAGAAGCTTCCGCCGCAATAATTGTTGAGATGGAGGTATCCCAAAATCAGGCCCTAGTTCAGGAAGTCACAGCCCAATGAAGTCTAGGATGCATTGATCCAAAAGCAAAGAGGAGATGATTTGGTGATGGGCCATATAAGCAACATAAAATAGCATAGGAAGAACTCCATTTCAACGACAGGAAAAAAAAAAATCAATGTAAACAGAGATTGAAAAAAGAAAGTACAAGAATGGCTTTGCTTGTATATTTGGTTTTAGTGTAACCTACTGACAAAGTTTAAATTACGTGTTACCTCAAATTCAGGTAGAAGCCTCATTTTTTACATCACGGGGTACAATTAGTCACTAATATGCTGGGTGTCGACTGATATGCTGGGGGGCCATTTGGGTCACTAATGTGTTTAGAATGCATCAACTTATCTACGTTATAGTGAGGCTAAGGGAAGCATTTTCTATATCAAAGATGCAATATAGGCAATAGCACTTACATACTTTCCTCCTAAATTTGCACCTAATTCCCATTTACACGCCCTAAAAAGACAGAGACCTTTTTACACATCTTAACTTGAAAATTCTGTAGCTAGTAACACTTCATCCAAATTTTTGACATGCGGCTAGCGCATCTTTTTCCAACGTTTCTGAAGAGTCAAACTTCAAAACAAAAATTGAGACAAATTGGACAGTCAGATTTAATCAAATGATATAATGATCCAACAGCCTTTATCTTATTTTCTTTATTTTAGTCTTCCTCTTTTTACCACCTAACCTCCACCCCTCCTACTCCACCACCATCACCCCATGAGAAAACACATCTTCCTTTCTCCTCGCTTTTCTCTAAAGAACACCCACCAATTGAAAATACATAAGATCGCGGAATCAACCCACTTATCCTGGGAGCCATGGATTGTGTTACAACAGAAATTCTTTATAATTATATCAAGATTCGCCATGGAATTGCTCGGGATTAATTTGATTGGGAAAGTTGGAGGCTTGGAGTTGCTATGGCTTCTAAGATCAATATCCAATTTGAAGAATTGTTTCTACATTTCGAGTATTGTAGAAACATAGGGTGAGGACGTTTGTCCAATACTGGGGCAAACCCCAGATGAAGATATCACAGAACTTGAGGACATCGTCAATGGGGTTTTTGATAAATCCCAAAGAGGGACTCTAAAACCCAATAAGGTTTCAACTAGAAATAGGTGTAAGTTGAGCGGGAATTATATAGTAAGCTATAGCCACAAACAGGAAATAGAGATAACATTAAGCAATGTTGAGGGGGGGGGATTCCAAATAAGGTTTCAACAAGAATGCCTTATAGAGATGCTGCAATCTGGCTACCACCATCCTTTCAGGAGAATGTCATCTTACAGCATAGATAATGAAGCAGTCTTCTTGGTTTCAAGAGGTGAAGTCAAGAGGAGGTTGGAATTCCTTGATTCCTGCCTAGTTGGTCAAATCAATTGAGGGAGGGGGTCAACCGAAGTGATATCAACAAGGCTGCTGGGAATTCGGGAAGCAGAAGAGGAACTTCCTGCCTGAAAATTTCCAGGTTCGGAGATGTTTCGTTGCTCTTCAGATTCCCTTCAGAAGCTGAAGCAGATTGTGATCTAAACAGATCACATGTGAAGTAAGATATCTTTTATTACCTTCATCTGCAGAATGAAGATGTGGGTCAACAGGGATGCCGGAAATGGCACCAGACGCAAAGTTTTGGATTTTCCCTAACACAAGAATGGAGGAGATCTTTCAAATTTTAAAATTCAAACAGAAAGGAAAATGGGCTGAAAAAAAGGCTAGCACAACCTGCCATTGGCCAGAGCATTTATAGGTCCAACTTAGTAGGGGTTTGGCCATGAAAACCAAAACATATTTCACTTTATTTGGAATTCTTGAAGTTGGAGTTGGAGTTTTGTTTGGCCATAGTATTTGGAGTTAATATTTAGAATTTAAATGTATTTTTAACAAAAAAAAATAAAAAAAAGTTGAACATGCAATATAATTTAAATGGGGTTATTTTATGAAAATAAAAAAAATTAGAATGTTTTTGAAAAAAAAATTAAAACGTGAACCAAATAAAGTGAGAGGCGTTTTCCAAAATCCCAAATACAACTACAAGTTCTATTTGATATTTTTATGGCCAAACAAGGATTTCGGAATAAAGTGAATACGTATTCTGGTTATAAAGTGAATAACAAGGTTAGACCAAGAGGAACCAAAAGGAGAAAAGGCAACAGCTAAAAAAAAAAGGGGAACTTTCAGCTCATGCAATCAGCTTTACCCTGCACCCTTCCCTGTTCTTGTATTCACTATACCAACCAAAGGGGCCCTAAGAGTTTAGAGTGCACAATATCTAGTGGTGCATTCGCATGAATAGAAAAGGAAACAGCTTACCATTTTTTATTTTTAATAGTGCCAGTTCCAATGTAGCTTTAGCATCTTCAACGCTATCATGCCCATTGCCTGAGTCCTGTATCTCCCTGCCAAGAAATCTGCTACTCAGAACACGAAGAGCAGCTTTGTAGGTTCCTCTTGGATGCTTGTACAACACAGCGGTATCAATTACCAAACTATGACTGATCTTCAGGGCTAGCAAATCATTTTCCAAGGAATGCCCAACCAGAATGGTCTCCTTGTGAACCAGTTTCAAGAACTCCTCCTGAAGAAACAAAAAATAGTTAACTAAAACAAATAGGATGCAAGAAATCTGCAAGAAACAATTAATGCTGACTGCTTCTTTTCCTATTTCGAATATAGGACAAACAGGTCAGCAGATAAAAGGCTCTAGTGATGAACCTGGATATCTTTAAGAGTGGTAGTCACATCTTCCAACATCTGACAGGTAATTCCACTATACCTGCAAAAGTTCACATTGCTCGACATAAAAAATTATCATTTAATGAAAAGAGAGGAAGAACATATATTTGAACTGGGAATAGCTAAGCCTGTTAAAGACTCGCATACAAAATTCTTCTCGATGTGTTTCCATCCCAACCTAAAAGAAACAGATAACTGAAGGACAAAGAATTTCAATAAAGAGAAAGCAAGTCCTGGTCTTCTCTGTTAGCTGTGCCTTCCTATTTTTCAGGACAAATATTATTTTTTCAAATCGATAGCAACACCTAGACACAATCAGAAAGCAAGAAAAGAACAGCAATCTTGACCTGTTGCCCCCAAAAATTTCTAAAGTTGAGTTTTGTATTCTTAAACATCAGTTTGCTTCTAAATCATATTTTCAGTTCTTTTCCGAATTGTTCCACATTAACCCGGGAATGGAATTAAACTTTCTCTACCCCATAACAACGTAAGATGGAAAAACACAAAAACATTAAAATTATAGCCAATACACATAATGATTTTACCATTATATAGTTCTTCCCCTGCCAATTTTTCCGTACCTTGCTTGGAAAGTGTGATTTGAGGTGACATGAGTTAGTTTTAATGGAGGTCTGGAACTTCGAGAATATTTAACAAAGGAGATAAGGTTGGTGGAAATATTAAGAGAAAAACGAGAGAGACAATATAAAGAGAGAGGAATAGAAATGATTTTATAGGCAAATGTAGAATCAGAACTAATATGAAAACTGAGAAATGGTTAAAAGGAAAGAGTTATATCCTGCACAATTTAAACGAACAAAAGAAATTGAGAAGGGGAAGCTGTGGTGAAGATTAAACCCGGCTGTGAAGCTCAATTGTTTAACAATATCTTTTTCTTGGTTCCCTTTTATTGTTCTTTTTTCCCCTCCTTGATCCCTTTCGTCTTACAAGACACTGTTCCATTACTTGTGGCAGTGAGAGACAGGAAATTGCGGAAAACTTAAAAGATAATAGATGAAGAAACAACAGACAAGGGTGTGACATAGTCGTCAATAAAGTGGGTGCACAGCAGGGTTCAAACCCCATCAGAGACGAAGAAAAAGATTTGCTGATCTTTCAATATGTCTTAAGTTTTGGAGAACAGAGTTGCCCACTACATGACCTAGTTGGATGTAGCAATACCTGGTGGAATAGTGTGCACACGCACTGGCCAGACACCACCATTATCATATAGAAAAAATGAAGAGAAATAGAAGCAAAAAGAATCTATGCCCAGATTTATCTCAGCGTGGTTCTCTTATCAAAAAAGGGTACATCGTAACAGTACCCTTTTCCATGGACTATACTAGGCAGTTCTCAATATCACTTGAAACTTAAACTTTTGCGCTCAAGAAAATACTAAATACACAATAGATTCTGTCCAATTAAATGAATATATATGGCTTCCTTAACATCAAAAGGGTAAAAGTAGTCGCTCTTGCTAAACCAAGCATGAAAATCTGATTGATAAAGATCGAATAAGAGTCAAAGAAGCACTAAATCCATCTCCGATGGTATTAAAGTCTACGCCATCTGAGATGAAAATTGAAACAAGTTTTGTGTGTGTGGGGTGGGGGGGGGGGGGAGAGAGGGGGGGGAGGGGGGGGGTTATACTAGTACTAGCAAAATTTCAATTTCAGCTCATAAAATAGGACTATTTAGGCCCAACTTTACCTATAAAAGGTATTTTAAAATTTTGCAATGTGGATATACCATTTGAATACTATTGGAAAGCAAATTCCATAGATAAGAAGCCCAACGAAAATCATTTGAAAGTTGATACAAAACAAAAACTTCAAAAACAATACTGTGTCTGATTCACTAATTTGCTGCGCCGTTCATACCTTAACTGACATAGTTTGACTCGATACGGAGTTGAAGGGGAAAAAAGAAGACTTGAAACTTGTGGTCTTAAACTGCTGATTCTCTAATCTGCTATCCAATGTATTTGACGTAGTTTAACTTGGGACGAGCTTAAGGCAAAAAAAAAAAATTTGAAACTTGTGGTCTTAATCATAAAATAACATTTTTGTGGTTTCTAACCGTGTCATAGCATTTCTTTGGCTATAAAAGCTTCTCATTAAGGGTAAAATGAGAAGTTTAAAACCAAATCACTTCATAATTTCGAATTGAGTCATTCTTTTTTAAAAAGGACAAATAAGGAAATAGTGTCATATAAATGGAACGGAGGGGTATATATTTTAGCAACTGCGTCCAAATGCAAATTTAGAAGTTATCAGACATAAGAAGTACCTAGTATTGTAGTCAACAATGTCATTTGATGGTTTGACCAATTTATCCAGTATAACCTGCAAACCGAAAAAGAAGTAGCATATTAAAATCATCTGAAAGACCATGAGACATCTAATCATATATCAAAATCTCTCGTGACAGGCCAGGGAGGTACATTTGAGATTAATTTGAGACTTCTTGATGACCATACAGGAGAATAAAAGAGAAAAAGGACCATTGAATTCGCCCAAACACATACAAAGGAATAATGTCCCTTAACAACCATCGAATTCGCCCAAACACATACAAAGGAATAATGTCCCTTAACACATGGCGCAGGGACCAAAGGCCAATATATATGTGCTAACATCATACATGTGTTCAAAAATATGCCTGGATAACTACAGGGCTCAACTACTCAAATCAACAATCCCAACATATATGCAGGTTGGTTCATTCTAAAGTAATGCAGCAGGCCCAAATAGTGCACACAAGGATATAGACAATTCATATAGTCGGCCCCAACTAATTTAGCAGTGATGTGCAGTCGGTTGTTGATTGAATGACAATGGCGGCATCCTAATTTTTACATTTTTAACAAAAAGAGATGCTTGGATCATGACAGTGGTCAACTACATATATGCCGGCTGGATAATATTAAAATAAAGTCTTTTTGACAAGGCTGGTTCGTATAAACTAATTAAGAACCACCTCTCAGAACGACAAAAAACAATATAGCATCAAAAAGATTGGGGTAAACAACATTTTTACATAGAAAAACAACTAACTATGGACCAAAATACATGATGAGGAAACAGTTTCGAACAAAATGGAACTATTAACGTAAAAAAATAGATTACATCATTGCCATACAAGTGAGGGACGAAAAGTAGAGCGATAAAAGAAATAAGAAGAAGTATACCTGTCCTGTAACATCAACTATTGTCACTCTGGTAAGCTCAAAGCCTTCCCTTGTAATACACTACAAAAACATATATTTTACCAAAATGAAATGAGATTTGTTTGCAACACTTCCAATTTTAAGAACATTGATAAACAAGAATTCCCCCGTCCCAGCTCAAAAAGGTTAAAAAAAAACTATGTATGAAAGATAAACTAACAACAACAAGCATAATATATCTGTCTGCCTGTCCAAAGAAGATATGTTATAATCTATTGTTTTGGTATAAAATATACACCCAGTGGAAAGCAGAGGAAGACCCTTTCTACCAATGAATAGCATAGATAAGACAAACCACATTTGATGTTCAAAACAAAGGTTATTTGCAGTGGAACACACTGATAGTAAAAGATGTACATACTTCTCGTACCATCTTCAGAACTCTAACTGCTTGTACAATTACGTCCAGTTAATCTAAACACAGCTTTTAGTACCATTACCTCAGAACTGATATTTTATATATACATCGCTATGAATCACATAAACCAACCTCTCCTCCTATCACCAACCTTGTCAAAGAAATCTAGATGCAGTATAAACTAGCTAACCATAAATCATATCTCATCTAAAAACGTGACTACCCGTCATAATTAAAAAAAAGTACCCATCTTCTCCAATATTTATATCTAAGGAATACGGAAATGCAGATAAGCTGACAGCATTGATTATGCAATACAGGTACACTAGGAATACTAAATTATAACATTGTAATGAACAGATTAAGTTAAACAAATTGCTGTTAAGTTACCATCTCACAGTCAAGAGCCAAAACTTCATGTGGAGGTGTTCCTGATGGAGCAGGAAGCGTTGAAAGAAATTCTACATGGGTAACGTAATACCAAGATAAACTGTCAATAATATTAACCAAGTAGTTCAATAAATTTCAAGTTCTAGGAATGCATGTCACCTGGTTGCTCATAACAGTATCCATTTTCTTCTAGTTCCTTATCTGTAAGTGTGTAATAAGTAATGGGAAATGGTATATTCTTCTTGAGGTCAATAAAAGACGGAGTCTCCTTATTGGGAGCCTCGGCACCTGCATGAATAAGAGGATGATCAACATGTGCTTGACAAATAGGGTATTACAGAGAAAACAACATGAGAGAGTGCTCGAGGGAAGGAAGTTACTTTTCAATTTATTCCTCCAACAATCCAACTAACCCAACTAATCAAGCATCAATCCCATATTGTCAGTTTCGTTATTTTTTTTACTTTCTTATTCTTTGGATCAGTTGATTGGGGTCAGTTATATGGTCCTCTCTTTTCATTCAAATCAATTTCATTCTTTGTCTTTTAGGTAAATTTCCGACTTACCTGTGCATAGGTATGCACAGACAAGTAGTTTAATTCCAACTAATTAGTATTGTTTATGTGATCATTTGTCATAATAGGTTATATTCTTAGCCAAAAATGCATCAATTCCGAGAGATTTTAAATCTTCCGAAATAACTTCCTTCCGTGTAGCTTTAGGTCTACTCATCCTCTATATCACCTTCAACAATAATAGTCATACCTAGGCTTGGTGCATCCTCAAGTCTGCAGACATCACAAATCATCTTAGCTGAAATTTTCAAATTTTATCCTCTATGTATGCTACTGTGTTTGTCAGGTCACATATTTCATCATATCTAATGCAACTAAGATATGATCATTTCTAATTACATCCAGTTTTGTGTTGCACATCCATCTTTAAAAACCGCAGTCGTGGACATTACTAGTCTCACAACCACTCTGTGATCATTCTAATCACATATCGTTTTGAGTGGGACATCCATCTTAACATCTGCACTCGTGGATATATACTGACCTTAGAGGTTCAACATTCACTCCCATATAACATTACCAGTCTCACAACGCTATGCGGAACTTGTCAATCATCTTATTTGTTATCTTCCTATCGCATAATACTCATGTAGCGCTCTTTCATTCAAACCATCTTACTTTATTGATATGAGTTACATCTTCGATGCATCGTGCCATTCTCATCTAAGAAGAAGCCTATAGATCTATTTTTCCACATTTAGACATCACAATTTTGTCTTATCACATCTCACCTTCATTCCTCTTATGCGTATAATGCACATGTTCTCCCTTAGTCTACTTATTCTAAATCCCCTACTTTCTTGAGTGGCTTCACCGTAATCCAACTTTTAGTTTACACCATCGCAGTAGTTAATACAATATTGTTAATAGCATACAACATGGAATCTCATCCAGGATACCGTTGGTTAATTCCCTCCATAACTAGGACAAGTAAATGTTCAAAGCAAAAGAGGATCTTGATCATTTTTGCTGAACAATTGAACAAGAAGGCTGTATTTTGTAGATATGCAGTGTATTTGTTGGTTTTTTTTTTTTTTAAATTACGTTGGCAATATGGGAGTCAAAGTTTAATACAAAACCGTATAAATTATATTTTCAAAAACTTTTAAACATATAGTAAAACTTAAACTTATTTTAAAAAGTTAATAAATTATATAAGTTAATATATATATAAAACTTATATAAAATAAAGATATATTAAAACTTGAACTTATTAAAAAAAGTTAATGAATTATATAAGTTAATATATCTATATAAAACTTATATAAATTAAGACATATTAAAACTTAAATTTATTAAAAACTTAAACTTTTTATATTAAAACTTAAACTTAAATTTTAAACTTTTTAAGATATATTAAAACTTAAACTTAAATTTTAAACTTTTTAAGACATATTAAAACTTAAACGTATTAAAAAAAAGTTAATAAATTATATAAGTTAATATATATATATATATATAAAACTTATATAAATTAAGATATACTAAAACTTAAACTTAAATTTTAAAATTTTTAAGATACATTAACACTTAAACTTATTAAAAAAAGTTAATAAATTATATAAGTTAATATAGATATAAAACTTATATAAATTATTAATTATATAAGTTAATATAGATACAAATTTAATTAAGGCCATTAAATTATATAAGTTAATATATATATAAAAATTAAACGTTGAAAAAAAAAACTGTAATTAGGACGTTAACGCCATTCCGGCGTCTCTTCCGGTGAAGTTCCGACATCATTCCGGTCCGACCCGGTTCCACACCGGTAACCAACGGACCGGTGCGTAGAAGGGAAAATTTCCGGTATTCTGGTTCCGGTAATTCCGGTTCCGACGACTTTTCCGGTAAGGGAGTTCCGGTGACGATTCCGATTCCGGTCAACCCGGTCCGGCGGTACCGGTTCCGGTCCGTTGCCAGCCTTACATAGTTACCTGGTACCTCCCGCCCCCCGCCTGCACAGGCATCGGGTGGCTCTATCCACCGGGTAACACTATCAACCAAGGCTTAAGCAAATAGGAAAAAATCACTTACTCCCTACGTCCCAATTTGTGTGATGTTGTTTGACTTGGCACGGAGTTCAAGAAAGAAAGAATTTAGAAAATTGTGACCTAAACAAATCATAGATCTTTGTGCGGCTATAAATCATCTCATTAAGGGTAAAATGGGCATTTTAAAGTTAAATTGTTTCTAAATATAGAAATGTGTCATTTTTTGGGGGAGTGACTAATAAGAAATGTGTGCCATATAAATTGGATAGAGGGAGTAGTATTTTTGTCTCCAATAGGATTTGACTACTAAGCCACACCCTTGGGTGCAATCTCATTGAAAGAGTATTAATGGTAAAAAATGGTCTCCGAAGTTGTAAGCAGATGCCTCGTATTGAAACAGTTGAAGCAAGACGAGAACAATTAAACAAATCCAAACTAAATGAAATCATGCAACTTGTCTTAATCTGAAAGGTCTTGATAGAATTTCCACCCAGTCTCTTGACATATGGAGGTGGGTTTGGGGAATAATGGTATCTTCTCTGTCAACTTTTTATGAAGTTTTGAAATGAGTTTGCTTTTCCACATAGTTTGCTGTAGATCCCGGGGTACCAAGGAAGGTTTGCAACTGGAGTAATTTTGGTGGTCGAAAATTAAAGAGGAAGGTTACGTATGTTAGTTAATGCTTTATGTGCAGAGAGTCAGGCGAAGATGTAGATCACTTTTTTCTACATTGTCGAGTGACTTCGAGGTTATGGTGGGAAATCTTGACATGGTTTGGAATCTATTGGGTGATGCCAGGCACAATGAAAGGGTTAACGTTCAGTTGGAAACGCGAGAAAAGAAGGAGAAGACATTGGGCTTCGACAGTCACCCCACTTGCACTGAAGCGGATTGTTTGGAGAGATAAAAATAGGAAAGCTTTTGAGGATGTAAAGATGAATATTGTATGGCTATGGAGTAAGGTTTTTTTCCTCATTTCCTTTTCGTGCACTCATGTGGTTCCTTATTGTATAGAAGACTAGGTGTCTTCCATAGAGAACAATCTCTTTTTATAGGTTTTTTTACTTTTTGGTATGCCAGGCACAATGAAAGGGTTAATGTTCAGTTGTAAACACGAGAAAAGGAGGAGAAAACATTGGGCTTCGACAGTCACCCCACTTGCACGGAAGCGGATTGTTTGGAGAGAGAGAAATAGGAAAGCTTTTGAGGATGTAAGGATGAATATTGTACGGCTAACGAGTAACGTCTTTTTTCTCATTTCCTTTTCGTGCACTCATGTGGTTCCTTATTGTATAGAAGACTAGGTGTCTTCCATAGAGAAGAATCTCTTTTTATAGGTTTTTTACTTTTTGGTATGCCCCTTGTGTACGAGTTTAGCCCACCTGCTTTTGATGAAATATATTTACCTGGTCACAAAAAGGCAATTTTTCATCCAGTTCTCTAATTTAACAGCCAGCAGAAAATCTAACTATTATAGAAGAAACCATTCTAACACTTGTCCAAAACTTCAAGGGGCAAAAAGTGTATCATAAACAGATCTTCTACAGATTTAGACAAATTTATAAAGCACAACATAGACCGTAGCAATAATACTGATATAAAGTTGGAGGAGACGGTGCCTGCATTACAGGCATGCCATTCTAGACCTCCTCCCACATGCAAATGAACCCCTAATTAACCAGAAATGGAATCAAAATAGCAGACTTGCAACAAACACTTCTGGAGAGTTTTTCTTGGATCAGACTCAGACCTTGTTCAGATGACTGGATGATTTTCCGTGAAATGTGCTCAGCTGCTTTCCTTTTCCTCTTTGATTTGCACGTGAGAAGTGCATCTATTGTCTGATTTCCATCTGATACACAACTACCATGAAACAAAAACTAATAATAATAAGAAAACATAATTTCCACTTACACAAGTAAGACAAAAGAAAAACTAAAACAAGTAACACAAGAGTAATATACTGAATATTCAAACACTAAGCTATTACCAACCTGAGAGCTAAAACTGGCCTTGGAACACCACAGCATTCTTTGAAACCTTTGAGCACTTTAGACTGTGATAGATATAGAGATGCATTGAGGCCAGGGACATACAGCATTACCACTTTAGGGATCAAAGGCTTATTCTGCATGCAAAAAGAGAGAGGTACAGAAGAAACTGGGTTCAGCCTCAAAGGAAGATATTATTCACTGGAAAATTGACAGGGACCATCCGAAAGGCAAAAAGAAACACATCCACGTTAACTAAATTCTATCTCCCTGTACGTCAAATTAAATGTGCAGTATATCATAATTCGGGATATATAGCACCTAGATTGCATACGACTTGAGAGCCAATAGCAAGTAAAACCATACCATTTCCTTAGTATTATCAAAATTTCATTGATGTTTCAAAGAGAGCTCAAGCTCAAGTAAGACAATCTTTGCAACCAACTCATTCTCCTAATGACTCGCATTGACATATAAGATAATGCAGCTACGTGTTACTGGCAGAATCTGCAAACTCATTACAGACTGACATACAAGTAAATACGGACCACATTCATTTATTTTTAGAATAAAATAGGAATCACATTAATTAAATAAAGGTAAAGTGAGTCTAAACTACTGCACATTACTAAATGAAGGAAGTATGCAGATGTACTTTAGTGAATTCATTAAGTAATTGTTGTACATACTTACAAGTGACTACCCAAGATGGGAAATGGGTCCAAAAATGATTTTATTTTTCTTTTTTCCCTTTTTGGGTAGGTCAATAATTTCGATAACATAAACACCAAGTACGTATTAGAAGATATTTACAAGTTGTCAATGTCTAAGTTACTCGGACTCTGGTGCGGGTGACGTGGGTGCAGATCTATAGGTGGGATCCTTCATGATCTCAATCTTAAGATCCGGAGATATGGATCTAGGTATGGATACGCGTGCAAGGATTAGGTTAAAAATAATTCAAATGTCTAAAAATAGAGTTATAAAACCTATATTGTGAGATATTATATAGAAAAATTGAGGAGAAAATATTGATCAAGAGGAGAATCTAAAAGGAAAAGCAATAACATAGAAATTTCTATGAGCAAGGTATACCATTTTCTTCAATTTCACCTTAGCTTTTGTTTTGATTATAGAAATCATTAAATGTGTCCAAACTTTCCCTATCATTTTGGTCAAAGTACCCAAAATCAGTTGAACAGATCGGGTACATATCCCACACCCATGTTGTGCCGACACGGGTGCGGCACCGAAAGTGAAAAGTCCGAGTAACTTAGGCCAATGTGACTTAACTGAGTCATTCACCTTTGCCCAATTATCAAGACAGCATGGCATCCTTTCCTTACACCAAAAGAACAAATTAAAAAAGAAAAAATAAGTTGATCTTCTTTACATTGTTCTCACTATTTTGAGCAATCTTCAATTTCTTCATTCCATGTGTCAAAAAAGGACAAAAAGGAGACATGATTTGATTCTTTTTGAACAGGTGAGTCAGAAAAAGTGAATCTAACAGTTATATAATTTGGTAACATCAGATACTCCAGTGTGATTTATATAACCATTTATACACTTTTGCGTGACTAATGCTTTCATGTACCTAACCAGCAAAATCTACATCACCTATCTAGCATGGAGATGAAAATTATTCTAGATCACTAGCAAACAATTATTGTTGCATGTGTTATTTATACACTATCAAATATATCAATAATCCAGTAAGCAATCCTTGAAATGGACCAGATTGATATGAGAAACCTCAAGGTAAGGACAGCTCAATCTGTCCTCACCAGATTTTCCTCCACGTATTCCAAAAAAGTGAGACGTTTGTGCGTCTGATACAGATATACATGCCTACGTGGATAACATGCAAAGAAAGGAATAAAATACATTACTTTGATAAAAACCCATGATGGCATGAACCCATCAGCAAGCACCCAGGTGACAAGTCCTTGCACGTCCTGTATTATCACATTAAGCATGATAAATCAAGTTCTAACCTCTTGTAAAATAAGAAAAAATAACCTCGATCAGTATGTTATCAAACATACTTGAAGATTCAAGGTTGAGTTGGCTTCTGGTTTGTTGAAAACAATATCTGCTCGTGCCTACACCACAATCAAAAATTCAAAACTTGTATACCAATCACACAGACATTAAAAAGTTCAACCAACATGCATAATAACTTCTCTTTCACAATGATAAATAACAATGGATCAGACACGACTATCTGGAAAATTAACAACATGACCATTGTCTCCCAAACAAAAACAGAAGAAAAATACCAAGCAAACACCAAATAGAAAATGACGCTGACAACAGGAATAGTATGTCACCACGGCGTTCCAAATTTTTCAATAATACAATCTTAATTTCTTCAACAGCACTCCTCCTCTTTGGGTGAGCAAGTTAAAATTACTCACTTAAATGAACTCAATCTACAAATCACGAAAGATATTTCTTTTATCGGTTACAAAAGCTGCTTTATTTTCCCCCTTTTAGTCTTGTCTCTTTTGTCTCTTTTATACACTGCCCTCCCCAAACCCCACTTATGGAATTACAATGGCTATGTTGTTGTTTTGGGGTTTCTATCATGATTAATTAATTTTCAAAATTAATGCCTTTATAACCACTCTCCATTGAACTCACAATCAAAACAATATATCCTCATCATACTAAATTTTCATTTAGCAACAATCTCCTCTTTTCTTCAAGTTAACCAATTAAAACTCCATCCAATACAACCCAATTAAAGTAACTCCACTCAAAAGCTCCACAAAGAAATCCATGTTACTCGTGAAACCCAACAACAATAACAAAAAAAAAATCGAGAAAAGCTGTGCTATAACTATTTAAGAACTTTATAAGGATACCCACATCCACTAATAAGCAAAATAAATTCACATTCATGATATATACTCCATTAAAGAAGTTTTTTTGAAAAAAAAAAAAACATATACATAAGATGAAAAAGCAATATTATAGGAAAGGGACCTCAGGGCCATAAACATCAAAGAAGGATTTGGCTTTGTATTCGTCAGAGTTTTCAGTTTTACTGTTCTCCAAACTCATGTTGTTACTAAATAGTCAGTCACCGAACAGAAAAAAGGCACATACGGGAAGGCATGTTGTTAGGGTCGGACCCTTCTTATATTTCTTTTCTTCTCTTCTTTTTTTTTTTTTTTTCGTTTTACATGAAGGTTTTCAAATGTTTGTCATAGTAAATCTTTTGATTGATAATAGCATTTTTTGCTAGCTAATATTAAATTTTGATTTTGATTCTGATTCTTATTATATTTAATTTTTGTTATTGATATGGAGTAATAATTTAAAATTTTATAGTTGAGGGTTATAGTGTAGGAATGAATTACTTAATTCTCTTAGGGGTCATTTTTTTTTAATACATGTTTGGTTGACAATATTTGAATAATTTATCTCGAGACTAATAATTAGTACCGGGATAAAATATTCACTCAATTGATGGAATAGTTATCCCACCATAATTTATCCTTGGGATAAATTTATAAAAGGATAAAAATATCCTCAAATCTTATGATATTCATTTCACACATATATATATTTTATTTATGAATATATTATACGCTAAATTTATTTAAATAGTTATTATGTTTATTTATATATTTAATCTCTCTAAAAAATAATAAAAATATCGACTGCATTATTGAATTACATATTTTAAATTAAATAGTTTTTTAATCACTTGAAAATTGATATTGTATATATCAATTAAAATGAATTTTAATATGTTATATTATATGAGTGATATGTGTTTAAATGAAGTAGCATGAACAACAAATCCTCTTTTAATTTAACAAATTTAAGTTATTTCAAACTAAATAAAATGTAATAGGATTTATTTTAAATACACATAGCATAATTATGGGAAGGCACACATGAAAAAAATAAAGCTAAATAAGATAAAATTTTATTTTTAAAATACACGCGATATAATCATGAAAATGCGCACACACAAAAAAAATTAAGCTAAATAAGATGAAAGTTTTATTTTTAAGAATAAATATTTAAGCTTGAAAAGAAATATATATAAAAAAAAAATTAAATAAGATGGAGGGTATTTTGATAATCAATTAATTTATTCCTAGAAATTATATCATGCATATTATTTTAAATACAACAACCAAACACTCAATAAAAAATAATCCCAGCATAACTAGTACCAGTATAACTCATTCTATCATGATTTATCACAGTATAACTAATCTCAGCATATCTACATTCCCAATCAAACGACCCCTTATAGGATAAATGATTAACCCGTTATAAAGTTGTACTTTTATCCTTAAGTCTATGAAATATACGTTGTAAATTCTAAAAATGTAAAGTTAATGTGGAAAGTCTTAGCCTACAGTCCCATTCAATAATCAATTATTCACTTCTTAGTTTTTAATTCTTAGATTAGAAAACAACCCTAGGCAGTGAAAAAAAACCTAAGCCAAACTGCTGAATATTTTCTTCACAACAGGATCGTCTTTTCAGTATGTTCTTCGACAAGAAGTCAACATTTAACAAAGTTTTTGTTCACCGTGCGTGAATAGTTTCTATCCAGACAAGTTCGTTGTCACTGCCTCAATGCATTTAGCTCAATGAAAAAGGTTATAAATAACATAAATACCAAATCCTTTGGAAGTAATTACACTCTCTTCCATTTTTTTAATTACTTTACTCTCTCTCTATTAATATACATAACATAGTCGACATATACATAACATTCTGTGTATATATTGGGATTTTTGTAATATGTTTAGGGAGTTGAGATTTTTTGTAATATTGAAAACATAAGTTGTGTATTTGTGTAATTTTTAGTTTTTCTTTCTAAGGTGGCTAAATTCATTGAAAAAGATACAGTGAAGTTAATTGTTACATCGTCTTTTATCCGCCCGATAATTATTAATTTTATACCAAACCAACCAATATCTTTTTGTTGGCTAGCGGATTAATACATTTAAAAGCTGATAAATGATAAGACAAATCGTTAAGAGTAATTATCCATCCAATCTATCTAATAATTAGCCTTAGTAATAATATAAGTTCTAATATTAAATATGGGTATTTATATGGTGAATAATTAAGAATTATGGTAAAATTATAAATAAAGGAATAAGATGTATATTCTAAATAAATGAAAATTAAATGTATTTGTCATATATTAAAATTAGTAAACATTTTCGATTAAGAAAAAATGTATTATCCTAATTTTATGATTTCTTTCTTTATTTAGTTTCAACAAATAAAAAGTAAAACGATATAGGAGATTAAATTCACTTATTTATATCCTCCACATACACAACGTTAACAACAATAACTATTCCTCGCTTCCAAATAAGGAGGTCGACAACAATATTCATAATTTATTCCATTAATTGGTTTGGCACAAATGCTAAAATAAAGCTAAATGAGATAATTTCTCAAATTTCCTTTCATTTTCCTCTTCTTTAGCTATCTACAGGAAAATGGTCCTTTTAATAACTTTTTTATTTTCACCTAAACTAAATATGGTATTCATGTTACTACATAAGGAAAAAAATGCATCCCGATATACTAAAACACGAAGTCCAGAAAAGGTTGAACCACAACAATATATGGCATGCAACTGTATCTTGCATTTCTGTAAGAGTATAATTTCACAAGTTGAACCCATGACCTCATGATGTGGTCATATGGAAACAACCTTCTTTTTTTTTTAATAAATATCGGTTTTTCAAACTAAGAGAACTGAAACAACGTAGTATCTAAAGGAAAGGAATCAACCGAGACCTTCATAAGTAGCAGCAAGCAAAAGCGAATGAGAGGTTGAAAATAAATAAATGCGAAGATTTGTTCCTTTATTACTAAGGGAATAGTTACATGTACAACAAAAGTATATTGTTACCACCTTAAGCTTCTACCTTCTAGTTATTCGCACTTCCTATACACTAATGCTAAATCCGCTAAGGAGAGTAATTAACCATGTCCAAACCTTGAACTATGTTCCTATCTCTCTTCATGCATTCTTTGTGCAATAATTTTGCTATGTTTCAGTGTGGATCTTTTTTTATTCTGAAAAATTCTCGTGTTCCTTGATATATTATATATGTGCTACCTGAAAGGTTAAAATAAAATGGAGAGAAAAATATCAAAATCTGAGATAAAAGATAAATAACAATATTCAAATATTAGAACACCATGTTACCGAGTTGAAGATATTTCTTTATTATTATAATGATTATTATTATTATTATTAATAATAATAATTATATATATATATATATATATATATATATATATATATAAGCAGATTAGAGGGTGAAAATAAACAAGTGCGAAGATTTGTTCCTTTATTACTAAGGGAATAGTTACATGTACAACAAAACTATATTGTTACCACCTTAAGCTTCTACCTTCTACTTATTCGCACTTCCTATACTCATATGGCATCAAATAAACTAATGTTAAATCCTCTAGGGAGAGTAATTAACCATGTCCAAACCTTGAACTATGTTCCTATCTCTCTTCATGCATTCTTTGTGCAATAATTTTGCTATGTTTCAGTGTGGATCTCTTTTTATTCTGAAAAATTCTCGTGTTCCTTGATATATTATATATGTGCTACCTGCAAGGTTAAAATAAAATGAAGAGAAAAATATCAAAATTTGAGATAAAAGATAAATAACAATATTCAAATATTAGAACACCACGTTACCGAGTTGAAGATATTTCCTTATTATTATTATTAATATAATATATATATATATATATATATATATATATATATATATATAGATAGATAGAGAGAGAGAGAGAGAGAGATTTCTTCAACCAAAGTAAGACTAAATATCCATTTGGGACATACCATGTCGAATACAATCCTCCTCAATGTAGATCACCATAATAGCAAATATATGCATGTTAATCGCACCATTCATAGCCAACAATCTTCAAGGTTACCTTAGCCTTGAATATCGTCCTAATCTTCCAAGGCAACAACTTTACTAGTTACTTCAAAACTTCGTCTGACTATATAATATATTTAATTATTAAGTTATTTATAATCCTTAGTTTGTGGGAATACACTAGGTATGTTGTTGTTGTTGTTGTTGTTGTTAAGTTAGTTGTACTAATAAAAATTACTTGAAGCTTTATCCTGCAATCACGATTAGGAAATTCACATTTAATAAAAGAAACAGGTACGTAAGATAATCAAACTTACTGAAACAATGAATTTCGCAATTAGCAAATGTTTACAGCCATTTCAAAAATTTATATTTGACAAAAATAACAATAAGAAAATACATATCACTTCGACATGAAATGCGATTTGAAACAAAAAGAACAATTCAGCAACACATCACAAAATATCTCTAAAGCATAATCAAGAGAAGAGAAACAATCACAAAACAACGTACACACACACACATATATATATATGGTTCTATTGGTATTATATTTTCTTACATGTTTCTGTCTGTTTAAATATGATTTTCTTGCCTCTGATTTTCAAGTTGATCTGCTAAATTATTATTTTTACCTTTAATATGTTCTTGTTATGTAGAAGGATGTATAACATGTACAAAAAAGTCTCAGAACTATGTATGCATACCAATTGTCCTTTGGAGTAGTCATTGAAGACGACAAAATAAAGTTACAACCGCATATAGCTAAAAAGGTTCTAGAAATGCCAGACAAATTAGATAAAACTAAAGATTTACAAAAGTTTTTAGTATTACTAAATTATTCTAGAAATTTCATTAAAGATTTAGGGAAAGCAGCAGGACCACTATATTCCAAAACGGAATCTACGGACCAAAAAACTTTTAATACTGAAGACATAAAATTAGTGCAAAAATTTAATCTCCAGTGACAAGACAACCTCTGTTATTTTGTATACTTACCACTTTGATAAGCACAAATTTTCTCATCTATCGAAAAATAAAGGAAAAGAATAGTAGTAACTGAAGGTGGTTTGGTGAATCCGACGTGAAATGAACACGCAACCTTCAGATGGATTTTTTCTCCAATTATTTCTAATTCGTCTAGAGGAAGAAGAATGTCAATAGAAGAACCAGGATTTTTCAATATGTAAAGTTTAAAACTATTTAGACCGTATATTACCGTTTGTGTTTCTGCGTCTATACTACTCATATTGCCTTTTTCTTTATACTTACTACTTTGATAAGCATAAATTTTCTTATTCTTTTTATTGCTATATTTATTAGGTTTTGCTTTTAACACTGCTGCTCATCCCTCGAAGCTTTCATTTGTTTTTAACAGCATGGCCAAGTCTGGGATATCTTGGATCATGCGTTTAAGTTTTTGCACTAATTTTATGTCTTTAGTATTAAAAGTCTTTTGGCCCGTAGATCCAGTTTTAAAATATAGTGGCCCTGCTACTTTCCCTAAATCTTTAATGAAATTTCTAGCATAATTTAATAATCCTAAATTTTTTTATAAATCCTTAGCTTTATCTAATTTGTAATGGACTACAGTATAACTGTTTCTGTCAGACGAAGTGAGGTTTCCCCTTTCAGGAGTCCCCTAAAAACTTACAGTTGTTGGTACAAGAAAACTATTCACACTCTTGCTCACACGCTCCTTTTTTTTTACAAACTCTGAATAAACTAAGAAAATAAAGATTCTTTATGCTGACTATCTTTCTATAACCTTTCTTCTCTCATTCTCTCGCTCTTCTGTTCTCTTGTTCTGACTTAGTAAGTCTTGAGGTTCTGATATTTATAGGTATCTGGGTATTTCAAATGTAGACTTCAAAATGTGTTGAAGAATCTTTTAGCATGCCGGGTACACTTTGTGGGCCACATCGTCACATGGCTAAGTTTCTTCTTTAATTCATATCCGTCCACATGTTTTCCACTTGACACCAATTATTTAGTTCTTCATACATTGTTACCTTTTTATTGTCTTCGAATGTGCAGTTTTCTCCTTTATCACATTCTAGTGATTTTTCGGGTTTTATTTTATTTGATTTATTCGAGCTATTCGAGTTATTTTCTTCCAATCCATCCTTAAGATATCGGTATTTAGTTAATGTTGATTTTGTTATTAGCGCTGACTGGGTGATATTGCTAGCGAAAATTATCCAATCTCTAGTGAGAAGACAACCTCTATTATTTTGTACCATAAAATCTAATCCTAATACAAAACCTACTCTAATATTCAAATTTCTTACTAGTATTCCATCAAGTTTGTAATTTGACGACCTTCCTGACCTTCCTGACCTTCATTTTCTAATTTTCAAGTTGTGTTGCGATGGGGCAAGGTTTTAGTACATCCTGGGTGAGTTTCAAAATTTTTGGAGTAGCGTAAGGGAACGTTTGGGTACCCAAAATAGTAGCTCAGAGCGATAGGCCTGCGCCGCCCTGGATAGAGCACCGCTCTAAGCCAGGCGCCACCCTGGATAGCCCAGTGGACTTTTCAGGCGACACCCTGCAACTTCGGTGGGTGCCCAATTTTTCAGCATTCCACCTCCGTGTTTCTAAGGGTATTTTGGTCCTTTTTCATTCATATATAATCCCCAAAACACATGATTAAAGCTCCTAAACACCAAAATATACTCCTTTTGTTGAAATCCTCTCCAAGATCATCAAGAACAAACCTAGGTTTCAATTGGGAACTTCACGATTCAAGCAAATTTCACTGCTAACTTTCACAAATTCTTAATCTAAGGTATGCATAGTGTTCATCTATGGATCCATTTCGTTCATAGAGCTCAAGAACAATGCTTTAAACATTATTTTGTGATTGTCTTGTTGTGATATGAACATGTACATGTTGATGATTGTTGTTTAAGTTTCAAGATGATATCTAAAGGTGTTTCCATGAAGTATATGTATTTGTTAGTTGAAACCCATGAATTTTGGGTGGTTTAATATGGTGAAATTCATGAACACACCTAAGCCAAAAGAATGCATACAAAGTGTTTGATAAAATGCCTAGGATGATAGGATTCATGTCCTATGATTTGATAGTGCTTAAATGACAAGTCCATGCTCTATGCTTTATGATTCCACATGAATTCCACGTGATTGATATGCGTTGTTGTTGTGATATGGATTCAGCACGATATTGAAGCTATGCAAGTATATACATGTTGTATGCAATTCCATTTCGTGTATAAGATGTTGAGAACTATGCTTAGTGTGAAATCCCCTACCTATGATATTGTAAATTGTGGACTCTACTCTTATGATCAAGTCAGTCATGTGTGTCAGTTTCCTTCCATCGAGTCCTGGGGGTACTTGTACCCAAAAAATATAGTTGTGTGCCTAGAGCCGAGTCATGTTTTCATGATATCCTTAATCAAGCCATGATCCATAGAACTCAGTCAGTCATGTGACTCAGGAAAGCTCAGTAACTTAGTAATCTCAGTACTATCCCGTCAGTCAGCGGAACCCAATTAATTCAGTTCAATTCAGTCCAGTTTAACCATGTTCAGTGTCCATTTAGATGGGAGTAGTAATTGGCACCGAGCGAACCCAAGGATGGGAACTCACCTGTTGGATTAGGGTGTGATTCTTAGCAGTCATCCTTGTGTTCCAGAACTACGTAACCAGCGTAGGTTGAGACATCTTAACCTGTCAGATTAGGGTTGATGGGGTGATTTGACCTGTCAGATTAGGGTCCCACCATTCTCATTAGAGTAACCTGCCAGATAAGGGTCACTTACATCTTGTCCTTTCCAGTGGCGCAGTATTGACACCCTTCCAGTCGGGGCAAAGATTGGACCCCAACTTTGCTATATGCGTTATTGGGACATGTCGGTTATATGGATACCTTCCACAGTTTCAGTCTCAGTAAAAGAACTCAGATAGTTCTTTAAATTTCAGTATATCAGGACTGTCAAATATAATTAATTCAGTTACAGAATGGAACACAGATAGTTCCATCAGATTCAGGACTATCAGACACGGTCATCCATGTTATCAGAATTCCAGTATTAGTCATGTTAGATATCAATAAACCATGTATTAGTGTTCAAATCTAGATATTATGTATTCACGATCTCAGTTATTATGCATGCATGTTTGCACTCTCACGTTCATATTAGTCAGTCTGTCAGCTTTCCTCATGCATACAAACTCTTTTGAATTTAGCCTACCCCACTCGTATACTCAGTACTCTCAGTTGTACTGATGCATCTGCGCTATGGTGCTTTCTTTTTATGTTACACCATAGGTTCAGAAACACGAGTTCCAGATCAGCAGTAGCAGCAGCATTCCAGTACGCAAAGTTGTAGTGAGTCCTCATCCATCCGAGGACGATATTATTTATTTCATTTATTATTTCATTTCAGTTTTTCTAGACGGAGTTAGTTGGAGACATCTTCCTTCAACTCCTTATTCAGACAGTATTTAGAGGCTTTCAGATTTGATTCAGACTTCAGTTGTTTTGGGTAATTGTTACCCCTTATGGATGCTATGATTTTTCAGATACTTCATTCAGTTGAACCTTATAGCCTATTGTTCTTGTTTTCCGCATTTTTACACGTATATTATGCAGCGTACAGGTATAGATATCAGTCATAGGTTAGTTTGTGGTCCTTTGGGGTCATAATCACCGTGTAGTATTTCAGTTCAGAAAATTGGGGCGTTACATTTTGAGTCATGCATAGTATGATTGTTGAACGATATTTCACTTTTAGAGATGCTAAATTTTCACTCTAATTTTCTTACTCCCTTTGGATTGTTATATGTGCTCTTTGTGTGTGTAATGACTTGATTCATGTCTATCTTCGATTCATAATATCAAAATAAAATCAACGATGTTTTAAGAAGCTAAACTATGGGTCATTACACGTTTTCCCCTAGAATATTGGTCATAATTTAGATGTATGAATCTCCGTTATAGTTGCCTTAATTGAAATTAAAAGATTCCTTTTCTTGAAAATTTAGCCTTCATTTTCCTTTTTGTTATATGGATTAATGTCTATGTTTGTGATATCTTGCTTGTTCGATTTTAAAAAATCTTGGGTATTTTTTTTATTGCCTCATCCCTTTACTTTTGCATTCTTACGTTGTTTATTCTCGCATTAATCCATTAAATATAGTCTTCTTTTTTTACTTTTATTTATTCTTAATATGAACATAAATCACGAGACATGTAAAAGTGCGTCTTTGCTTTGCATTTTATCTGTTGACTCTCATTGTTGTTATATGTGCACAAGTATGCTTGTTATTGTCATTTAAAAATCTCCTTGATATTTTCTTTTTCTTTAAAATATACCACTTTTGTGCCTTGAACATGTATTAATTTCTTTATATCTTCTTTGCATTAAAAAATATCCCGACTTCAAATGGACTCCTTCTCCTTTGTATTTTATATTGAGTCAATAAGGCCAACCTTTTTTATTCAACCCTCTCAAGATTGACTCTCAAAAGAAGGAGTTATTACCGAAGGAGGAAGAAAAAGGGATCAAGAACCCACTGATGAAGTTGCGGGGATTTGGAGACTTGAAAGTCTCAACTTTTATTATTGTTTTATTTATTTATGTATTTATTATTTTTGGGCCTCGAAGTCAAAGTTGTAATCTAATACAGGTGAAGCAGATCTTAGGCCTCAAAGGTCTAAAAAGATAGTTTAGGACAGGTTATGGGCCAAAAATCCAAGTATTTATATTAGGACAGGTAAAGATGGGCCAAAAGCTCAAATTAGCTTAGGACAAGGTCTATGGATTTGGGCCTAATGGCGTAAGTCTTTTAGTCACCCCTCTTTCCCTTCATATGCTAGTTGTTTTTTTAGTTTTCTTAGACTTAGTTAAAAATACCCATTAAGTCGTCAAAACTTGTTTAGCACAAATCTTGAAAATAAAATTTTTTCCTTAATCGATTTTCTTTCAAAAATCATCCTTCCCTTTTAAAGTTAGTCAAAGAGTTGTTTTCAAATAACCCAGATAACCGTAAGTTAGCGGATGTTTTAGGTGCCTTAAAAACTTCCTAAAATGTTAATAAGAATCTCTTACCTGGGATTTTCTTAAAAGTGCAAGTCTTTTTCTGTTTTAAGACTTAGGATTTTCTTTAAAAAGTTTTCTGAATTTCTTTTCAAATAAATTAAGTGGCGACTCTTTAATTTCTTAAGTTATTTCAAATTTTTCTTTAAAGTTTTGAAATAGTGTAAATAGTCAAAACCAAGTGTTTTCCAATCCTTTGAGCCTAAAAGGGATAAAACAACAGGAAACTTGGAAAATTAGAAATATGGATATGGGACCCACATTTGATCAAAATAGATGGAAAATTTGACTTCACCAACAAATCCAGAATGTTGATTTTAGGGTGGTAACATGTTTGGTGTGATTTTACGGCCAGCTGAGACTCGCCTTGTCCAGCTATTCTATGATAGCATTTTCATCGAGTCTGAGAAGATTTGGAAGTTTGTGAAGGGTTTGGATGTCTCTCTTCAGTTGGATACATCTTAGATGGTTGTTCTTAGGGCTTCTTTTCAGAGTATTATGGATTATGCTAAGATGACAGAGGGTATTCTTAGTACATCTCAGGGAGGCGCCAAGAAGGCACGATGTTTTGGTGAGTTCAGGAGTCAGACCTCCCGAGGTAGAGATTTTAGAGGTTCTCATGGATACCATGGTATGCTAGTGCAGGAGGCTTCACAGAGTTCAAGTGGTGTATCTTCTAGTTCAGCAGTTCAGGGTGGCCGTTTGAGTCTAGTTGTACCTTCGCCTGTTGAGACTGGTTGTAGAGGTTGCTATATGTGTGATGAGATTAGCTATGTGGCCAGGGGCTATCCCCGCTGGGTGATTCGGGCTACTCCTATTTTAACTATGAGAGGTAGGGGTACTACTATAAGAGCGATAGGTAGAGGTGGTGGAGCCTGCGATGGCGGTCGTAGGGCTACTCAGCCAGTTGGGGGTCTTGGTCAGTGTTATGCTATGCCATCCAAACTTGAGGCAGAGGCTTCTGATGTTGTGATTACAGGTATCGTCCCCATTTGTTTCAGACCTGCATCTATATTATTTGATTCGAGATCAGCTTTATCCTATTTGTCTGTGTATTTTGCTTCGAGTTTTGATTTTTTTAGTGAGCGTTTTACCATGCCTATTCGTGTATCTACCCTACTAGGTGATTTTTTAGTGGTGGATCGAGTACACCGATCTTGTGTTATGACTTTTGTCCGGTGTGATACTTTGGTAGAATTGCTTGTGTTAAATATGGTCGATTATGATGTTTTTTTGGATATGGATTGGTTAGTTCCTTATCATGTTGTCTTAGGTTATTTTTCTAAGACCGTGACTTTAGCTTCGCCGGGTGTGCCAAGGTGTAACGACCCAAAATCTTCTCCCGGGACGTCACACGGTGCTTAGGGCTACAAGTAGCCCCAAGCTAACCCTTTGAGCCTGCTACTACATATAATAACTCATTTCGAGATGAAATAAGCAAAACACTGGCACTGTCATATCAAATGATAGGAAATACGAAGAAAATACTCGGTCCAAACGACCACAATACTGGGAATCTGAACATACTAACAATCTAATAACTAGTCTAACAAAGCCTCTACTACTCTATGAACTAGAGAGCCATTGGGGCAGGTCCCCAACTGACTCAAACTGAACTGAAAGTAATAACATATCTACTAAAATACTGAAAAGTCTAAAGATAGGTCCTCGAACCATTAAGACTCACCACTGTGGAGATGTAGGCAAAGGTACTCGGGAATCACTGACGAGGCTGGGACTGAGCACTTGAACCTACATCATAAGACAATGTAGCACATAGACGTATATGTGGATCAACACTTGGGAATGTACTGAGTATATGAGGGTGTATGCATTTACATAAAACAATATCAATACTCGTTAATCAAATCATGCATGCAATTAGGAATGACTCACATAATAAGTCTAAAATGTAAAGCTCATAAATCATGTATAATGAAGCATGTAACACAAATCTCGTGAGTCATTATACTTTAGTTTTAAAATTTGTGCTCTCCTCTTATTCTCAGTACTAAAAGACTAAAGGAAACTTTAAACAATACTTTCAAACTCATGCATATATCTCATCGAGAGTAAAACTTCTTCAATGCTCAAGAACTTAGAATTCTTTTAGACTAAAGACACTTGGAACTCGGAATTTTAGAACTTTGGTTTTAAAACTGATTACTTACTCTTACTAGTAGAGAAAACCACTTTCTTCTTGGAAAGAATACTCAAAAGTTGTTTATTGACTTTTTACTAGTAGGGAGGTTCTCTTAACCGACATAAACCATGCGAGCTACATGGAGTACAACGTCTTGTTCTCCTAAAGAAGAAACCTCACATTGGGGAGAGGCGTCATACTCTTGTCAAGGAGTATAACCTCAACTCAGTGATCACTTATCTCGGCCTCGGGCCCATAAATCTCAATCCTACGGTGGCATGTAGTTCTGGGGTAGAAAATCGTAGTAACTTACCCTACTCGGTGCTAAATACTACTCCCTTTAGTTAGCTACACTCATCTTATGGAAATCCACTTTAAAATAATCTCATGGTTCATAAAGAACCCAACTATAAAGTCTGTAATCTCATTTAGTGAAGTGGATTTCGAAACTACTATGACCATTAAGGTCAAAGATTTCTCAATAATCTCAAAATACTTAAATCATGGGTGTTTATAGCACAAAAGTTCATAAAAACTGAAATCGCAAGTGGGGTTTAATGACCCATAATTAAATCTCAAGTTAAGACTCATCAAAATGCATACTAGATATCACATGGATTCATGAATCATATAGAAATCTGAAATTTTCAGCATATTATCTCAAAATCTCAACATACTTCATGTACTTTCAATTTCTAGAGCATTGCAACTATTAAATTCTCAAGGAATAACAACATAGGGTACAAACCCAGCTTCAATTTCTTAAGAAAACATGTAAAATTATGCTATTTGACTTTCAATTCATGGAAAACATTAAGATCTGGCAATCAATAATAATGGGTGAAAACCCTAATTCAATTTCATGTAAAATCTCATAAATTGCAGAAACTTGTAGTTTAAAATAAACCTTTGGGCACAAGGGTGAAAGGATTACCCTTGTTCAAAACCCCATATACCTTAGATTATGAAATTAGATGAACAAGCTTGCTTGAAACTCTTCTTCTTACTCTTGAGAGAGGGTTTTTGACGCCCTTGACTTGGGGAACTCGAATCTCAACTCAATTTGTAGAATTTATGGTGAGTTCTTGAATTTCTTGGAGAAGGATTTTGGATTTTTTCTTGAGGGAGAAACCCTAGCTCTCTTATGTTTGGATGAAGAATGAAGTCATCTGCTTTGTTTTGGATATATCAGAGTGTTAAAAGGGTAGGAAAAGACCAAAAAACCCTTTTTAAAAATGAGTTAAAAATACTGAATGGGATATGCAATGGTGGGGTGCGACAGTCCGTAGTTGGTTCGACGGTCCGCCGGTCCTGACCGTTGCACCTGGGCCAGAATCTTACTTTCTGTCTCAATTGCGACGGTAGGGTACGACAGTCCATCGCTAGTCCGACGGTTTGTCGGCCCTCGCCATCGCACTTGGCCAGTGAGTTGGTCTTCTTCCTTAGTGCAACAGTCTGGGAGACGGTCCATCGCTAGTCCAACGGTTCGTCGGCCCTCTCCGTCACACCTAGGCGATTCCACTACTTTCTGGAAAAGGGCTATATTTTTCTACTCCGACATTGGATTTTGACAAAATGGGTATTATTAGAAAGATAATTCAATTTCCCACATAATAGAAAGTCATTTTTAGGAAAACTCAATAAGTTTAAAAACATTAATCACTTGGGAAGTCACTTCTCAATATTTTAGGGCCAGAATTACACTTCACTTAATACGCTTTAAGGCTCAGACTATAAGGGAACTTTGTGGGGTCTTACACAAGGATATCTTGGAAGGGTGTACTTCATTCAGGTCCTAAGAGGATTATATCTTATGTTCAGGCTCGTAAATGGATTGAGAGGGGATGTTTATCTTACTTGGCTCATATTTGTGATACCAGTGTTGTTTTGCCTCCTTCATTGGATTTTGTCCATGTAGTTCGTGAGTTTATGAATGTGTTCCCTATGGACTTGTCTGGTATGCCTCTGGAACGAGATATTAATTTTGGTATTGATGTTGAGCCGGGCACTAAGCCCATTTTGATTTCTCCTTATAGGATGGACCCAACAGAGTTGGAGGAACTGAAGGATCAGTTGCAGGAGTTGTTGGATAGGGGATTTATCCGACCTAGTATTTCACCTTTGGTTCCCCTGTCTTGTTTGTGAAGAAAAAAAGATAGGTCTATGTAGATGTGTATTGATTATCGACAGTTGAATAAGGTGACAGTTAAGAATAAGTATTCTCTTCCTTACATTAATGGTTTTTTTTATCAGTTTTAGGGTGCTGAGGTGTTTTCGAACATCGATTTGAGGTTCGGTTATTTCACCCGAAGATTAATCCAGCCAAGGTTGCAGCGGTTCGTTATTGGGCTAGACCTACTTCACCCATTGAGATTTAAAGTTTTGTTGGCTTGGAGGGTTATTATCGGCATTTTGTTGAGGGTTTCTCTTTTATTGTAGCCCCTTTGACTAAGTTGACTCAAAAGAAGATTTCCTTTCAGTAGTATGATACTTATGAGACGAGTTTCCAAAAGCTCAAGAATTTGTTGACTTTAGCTCATATATTGGATTTGCCCAAGGAGGGCATGAACTTTATCGTGTTTTGTGATGCTTCAGGTGTATTATTGGGTGCGTGTTGATGCAAGACGACAAGGTGATTGCTTTGCATCTTATCAGTTGAAGCCTCATGAGAGGAATTATCCTATCCATAATTTGGGGTAGTGTGCTATGGTGTTTTCCTTGATGTTGTGGAGGCACTACTTTTATGGAGTTCTGTTAAAGTACGAGCCTACTGATTTCCTGTTTTCTACCTAACTGTTGCCTATCGATGGAATAGGTTAACAAACATGCTCCTATCCAGCTAAAACAATAAGTAATTGCACAGTGATGTTTACATGGAAAACACCCGGCTCAAAGAGCTGTAAAAAACCACGGCTTGTACCTCTACAGGATTTGACCCCAACTTTACTAAAACAATTTGAGCCTCAACAAATCAATGAATTACAAAACTCTTGTAATCAAGGAATTAACCTTTAACTCTTATTTCTACAAAACACAAACCTTCCCAAGCTAAGTGTTCCCAAGTCTTCCAATTCCTAAACTTGAAGACAAAGATCCTAACTCAGTTTATACTTCACTGAGACTAGACAACATTACAACTCAAGAACCAACCTAATACATAAAGTCTAAGACTCATTAACTCTAAGTACAAGGAACATGTTCTTCTTTGATGCTTCAAGCTTTTGGAACTATTTGATAATTCGTTGATGCGTTGCTATCTTTTTGAATGCATGAGTAACAAAGTGAGTTACTCCCTCAATATATAATGACTCTTCAAAGATTCCTTCCTTGTGTTTTTAGTTTTGTCGCCCCTAGGACTCTTTAACATTATCAGACTTTTATCTTCAGTTGGAGTCCCGTGTTTAGTGAAACCCTTGTAGTTGTCAAACTCCTACTTCAAGTCAATCTCGTTGTTTGAGTGCAACACTTTCTCTTCACCTTATCAATAAGTGTTGTATTTAATTACAACTTTTTTTATCACTCGTGATCCACCAAGAGCGCAAGAGTGCTTTATCCATTCTCCAGAGAGCTGAGCTTGTCCATTTCTGTCCGTTTTCCTAGTGACTATCTCCATGTAATTGGACCAGCTTATTCTATATGTTTCTTTTATATGTCAATCATCAAAACTTCATTGGTGTAAAAAATTCTCCCTTTTTTATGATGAAAAACTTTGCATTCCTGATGCAATTTTCCCTTTTCCCTAAAGCACTTAGTCAAGAAAAGACACTTAAAAAGAAACATTAGTCATTAGGTTATAAACATTTCATAACTCAATCTTCCCTCTTTTTACATCATCAAAAAGCTTGTTCAAGATATGCCTGGACAAAAATCAGATGTTTAAGAATTCATGGTCACTGGGGCTATCAGTATAACGAGCAAAACTAGAAAGAAAAGATAATAAAGGCATAATAGTGCAAGAACAATGAGTTTAACGAGCAAAGAAACTATTTTATTAAGATCACCAACATATGATAATAACTAATCACTCTAAAAACAACTCGATGAAATAAGAAATCCTAGGTCTTTATGAAAAAGGAAAAAACTTAGTGGTCTGGTGGCCTCCGTCATTGTTTTCATGAGCAAGATCAGCCTGAAGGGACTTGATTTTAGCAAGAAGCATTAATTTTTCAGCCTCATGTATAACCAATTCAACATCCTTCTTGGCAAGAAAACTTTTAAGTGCATCAATCTTAGCAAGAAACTTTTCTTTTTCACTGTTATAAACAGTTCAAGCGATAAGGATTTCAATTTTGGCAACTTTCTAGGAATCTTTCTGATCCCTTTTTGATTTTTCACGTTCTAATTTTTTTTCTAGAACTAATTCAGCAAGCATATTTTTCAACAATTCCATAGGATCAGCAGGATCCCCAGATACTTTCTTGTTTTTTAGATTTGTATCTTGCTTGACCAAGGCATCCTGATATTCTTCAGAATCAAAGGGATCATAATGAACAAGTTTTACAACTCGTTTCTTGATAGGAAGAACAAATTGTGACTGAGTGGTCTGTGAGAAAGATTTTCTCTTCTTGCTATTGTACGAAGGATTAGGAAAGGGATTTGAAGGCAATTCATTAAAAGGTGATGAAGAGAAAGACATTGAAAAGTAAATACACACATAAAATGGAAAAGAGATCGGGGTGAGAGGTGAGTGATGAGTGTAGAAACATAGAATATATAGGTAATGATGGTGAAGGAGTTTCAAGCGAAGTAGATGTCAAGATAGGATAAATTTTCTCGTGTTTGGATAAAGCTGGACTCTAGAGACACAATTGGTGTGGGAATCAATTAATCTCAGTGTTTCATCAAGCTGAATCTAAAAAGGATTAATGATGATCATTCATGGTGAGACTCAAAATACAGTCATAATTACTTGTATGAACTAATATTTCTGCATAATTGCACCACTTTATTAGTTCATTCAAAATTCTGGATTTAGGACATAGAACTTAATGTGCAAGATTGAATTATTCAACATTTCAGGCAGGACATAAACAAAAACTATGATTTCTAGTTAATCATTCAGAGAAGTTTATGCAATCTTAATCATCCCTAACTCTAATTTGTTCTTTTCAAAGTGCTCTTTACTTAGTGCCTTAGTGAGAATATCAGCTATCTGATCCTCCGTGGAACAAAATATGATTGATATAAGACCTTTTTCAATGTTATCTCTAAGAAAATGGTGTCTGATATCGATATGTTTAGTTTTTGTATGTTGCACAGGATTTTTTGTAATATTGACAGCACTTGTATTATCACAAAAAATAGGGACACAACCCATATCCATACCAAAATCCATGAGTTATTGCTTGATCCACAACAATTGGGCACAACAAAAACCAACAGCAACATACTTAACCTCGGCAATGGACAAGGCTACTGAGTTTTGTTTCTTAGTGGACCAGGTGATTAGACATGATCCAAGAAAGTGTGCCATACCTATAGTACTTTTTCGGTCTACTAGATACCGTGCATAGTCAGCATAAGAGTAACCTACCAGCTTGAAATTACTTTCTTTAGGGTACCACAGTCCAAGGTCAGTGGTTTCCTTGAGATATCTGAAGATTTTTTTCACAGCTTTCATATGAGACTCCTTAGGATTTGCTTGAAACCTTGCACATAAACCTACACTTAACACAATATCAGGTCTACTTGCCGTGAGATACAACAGTGACCCAATCATCCCTCTAAACAACTTTTGATCCACAGATGGACCTGTTTCATCCATGTCCAATTTAGTGGAAGTAGCTATTGGAGTGGTAATTTCTTTAGCTTCCTCTCTGAAGAGCCTTTTGAGAAGTTCTTTCACATACTTCTGTTGATGGATCAGGGTTCCGGGAGGTAATTATTGGATTTACAGGCCTAAGAAGAATGTAAGTTCTCCCATCATGCTCATCTTAAATTCAGAACTCATGAGTTTAGCTAAGTCATGAGTCATGTTGATGTTTGTTGAGCCAAATATAATATCATCAACGTATACCTGCACTATTAATAAATCTTCCCCATTAGTTTTTAAGAACAAGGTGTTGTCAATTTTACCTCTAGTATGTCCATGCTTCAGAAGGAATTTTTACAACCACTTATACCAAGCTCTTGGAGCTTATTTTAGTCCATACAATACCTTATCAAGCTTGTACACATAGTCAGAGAATTCTTTACTTTCAAATCCAGGAGGTTGTTTCACATACACTTCCTCTTTAAGAATGTCATTTAAGAATTCGCTCTTAACATCCATTTGATAAAATATGAACTCTTTGTGAGATACAAAGGCCACAAGAATCCTGATAGCCTCTAATCTATCCACGGGTGCAAATGTCTCATCAAAATCTATCCCTTCTTTCTGGTTGTATCCTTAGACCACCAATCTCTCCTTGTTCCTTGTAACTATTCTATGTTCATCAACTTTGTTTTTGTACACTCACTTAGTCCTAATCATAGTTTTGTCTTTTGAAGGAGGAACTAAGTGTCAGACCTTGCTTCTTTCAAACTCATTTAGCTCTTCTTGCATGTCTTTGATCCAATCAGCATCAAGAAGTGCTTTATTTGTCTTCTTTGGTTTAATTATAGACAAAAATTCTTTAAATACACATATACGTCTTAGTCCTGATCTTGTGGTTATTCCATAAGTGAGATCACTGAGAATATTTTCAATAGAATGAGATCCTTGATACTTGTACCCTCTTTGAATCTGTCTTTGAGAGCTGTCAGGTTCCTCATAGCTGGTTTATGAAGGAGTAGATGGTGATTTAGTTCCCCCTGTCTGAATACATCTAGAACCAGTTCCTCCTGTTAAGGTGCCTTGATATGATCTAAATTGGCATCAACGCCTTTGAGAAAATAATTTGAGGCCAACACAAGGGATTTCAAGCCATGACTATCTCGAGGATGATAAGACATGTTCGGAGTAACCTTGTTAATCTCCCACAAAAACCATATAGCATGTGGATGATAGCTTGGAATATGGGAGAAGTTATACTTGAAGATGGCATCCAAAAGAGCATTGAGCAACACCGCATTTAGATGATAGCATGGTCCTCGAGAGAGTATGGGCGCACTTTGCATTGATTGGACTCTTCGATCACTTTTGGGCCTAATAGTTTTTAGGGTCACTTTTGTGTCCATTGTGTAGTAAATATCCCATGGCTATAAATAGCTAGTTTTCCTTCATTTATTGAATAGTTGTTGAATGATGTTGTTTTGAATAAACTTGAGAGTATTTTTATGGAAACTTGTTGGGAGTTTCATTTATTGTGTAAAACGTGGGCTGCTCGGGTCCATTCCCATGAGGTCCTTGTAAGAGGTTGGTGCTTGTGATATTTCGATAGGAAGGTCTTCGAGTTTAATATACCCTTAGGTTGTCCTCTCTTTATCATTTTGTATCAATCTATATATCCTTTACTTTATTGTCTTGTTTCCTTTTTTATCATATTTTTGTCTTTCGTATCTTGTCTTGTATCATTTGGTATCAGAACCGAGCTTGATTTCATTCCAATGAAGTCAATCTTGGGACTAATTGTGTTGAAAAATTAAAAAAACACAAAAGATATTTTATTCCCATTTTACCGTTAGGTCAAATTTTTGAGTTTTTGATTTTTGTGTTTTCTTGTGTTTTTGGTGTTAGACTCTTATTCTCTAACACTATTTGAGTCAAAATCCAAATTTGAGCTAAATCAGAGTTGATTTGAGTCATCCACCAATGTTGAGCTTGAGTTAACAAAACTTAAAGGTGGGTGCTCGAATTTGGAAGGTTGTTGTTGAGATTTTGGGCTTTAAAACGTGTTAGTTGTGTTTGAGAGGTTGATGTGCGTTTGGGGTTCGAATTTCATTGAATTCCGAGGTTATTTGCTTGAGGGTCAATTTTGAATATTCTTGGTGTTCTTTATGATTTTCATACATTATTGAAGAAGAACATTCATAATTAGTGTGTTTCATCTAAAAAAGGAAGTGAGAGAAGATGTGGTCCTTATTTATTCCAAAAAATATTTCATTCTTCCAAAGAGAGAAAAGAATCAAAAGGCATCAAAAAGAAATACTCCAAAGGAAGAAGACAGAAGAGAGTACAAAGGAGGGGACCACAAGAAATTCAAATTTTCTTGAGTTTGAAAAATTCAATTGGAGAGTCCCAAACTCTTGAATTTTTGTCCATAGCAGCCCCAATAACTCCAATTCAAGTTCGCAAATACATATCAACACTTTTCTAACATCAATTAAAGCTCTTAAACACATCTCAACATCTTAATTGATCCATTGCTAAAGGTTTGAATTATAGTTTCATTTTCTTTATTCTTAAACATCATTCTTGATTTGTTCTTCTTTGTGTCTTAATTTCTTGTGTCTTTTCCTTCTTTTATCATTTGTTTTCTTAGTTTAACTCTTGAAGTCAAGTCTTTATGTGTTAAATTTCTTGTTCGTTTTGATTTGTTTCTTTGTTATTTTGATTCTTAAATTCAAGTTCTTTTTTCTTCGTTAAGTCATCCATTACCATGGCCCCGGGAGTTGAGGTTCAACCTATCCTAAGTTGGGTCTAATTTGATACTCTTTGGGAAATGAACCCCTCATGGGTTTGCGGCAAGATATAACAAGCATGAACGAGAAGTTGACCAAAGTGGAAGGTAAAATGATGAATCTAGATGGAAGAATGGTGAGTTTGGAAGGAAAACATAATTCTTCAAATCCTACTCCTCCAACCCACCACATGTATCCCGACCACTACAATTCCACCAACAAATACCCCAAACCCTTCCCTAAGCTCCCCAAAATCAAGTGTCAAACTACCCCGAGCACGAAAGGCCACTCTTAATCCAATGTGACAAAGACAACTCAAATATTGAGCCTTTGTCACTCACTATCCAAGATACTAGCATTTTGTCTAGTATCATTTCTCCTCTTGTGCAGGATCATGAAACATCACCTTTAAAGGAGAAGACAAGAAGAGTGCCTCACGAACATATGCTTGAAGATCACATGGAGTTCTTATCAAAGGTTTCCAAACTTGAGAAGTGTTATGGAACATTATCAAAAGATTTGGATTCAAGGTCGAATTCTCTTCAAGAAGGGGAGGATGATACAGTCCAAATTGGTATCAATTCTTTTGAGAATATAATTCGAGGCCAACACAAGGGATTTCAAGCCATGAACATCTCGAGGATGTTAAGACATGTTCGGAGTACCCTTGTTAATCTCCCACGAGAATCATATCGCATGTGGATGATAGCTTGGAATATGGGAGAAGCTATACTTGAAGATGGACTCCAAAGGAGTGTTGAGCAACACCATATTTAGATAATAACATGGTCCTCGAGAGAGTATGGGCGCCCTTTGCATTGATTGGGCTCTTGGGTCACTTTTGGGACCAATAGTTTTTAGGGTCACTTTTGTGCCCGTTATGTAGCAAATAGCCCATGGCTATAAATAGCTAGTTTTCCTTCAATTTGTGGATAGTTGTTGAATGATGATGTTTTGAATACACTTGAGAGTGTTTTTATGGAAACTTGTTGGGAGTTTCATTTATTGTGTGAAACGTGGGTTTCTTGGGTCTATTCTTATGATGTCCTCATAAGAGGTTGGTTCTTGTGATATTTCGATAGGAAGGTCTTTGGGTTTAATATGCCCTTAGGTTGTTCTCTCTTTATCATTTTGTGTCAATCTATATGTCCTTTACTTTATTTTCTTATTTTCTTTGTTTTATCATGTTTTCGTCTTTCGTATCTTGTCTCATATCATGCCTCCAAATTTAGTTTCTCCTATCAATGGACCGGGTTGTGATACCTATTCGGTTGGCCATTCTTCAAAGTCACTTTCTTCCTACACGTTAGTCTTTGCACAAGATTCATAAAATACCGCATGCACACTCTCCTCAACACAGTTTGTTCTGTTATTTAGGACCCTATAAGCTTTGCTATGATGTGAATATCCTAAGCAGATTCCCTCATCACTTCTAGCATCAAAGTTTCCTAGGTTATCTTTTCCATTATTATGAATAAAACACTTGCAGCCAAATGTTCTAAAATGAGAAATGTTAGGCTTTCTTCCTTTTAGTAATTCATAGAGATTCTTCTCTAAAATGGGCCTAATCATGCATCTATTTATGATATATGTAGCAGTACTGATTGCTTCAGCCCATAGATTTTTTGCAAGATTTCCTGCAATCATCATTTTTTTGGTCATTTCTTCCAATGTCATATTTTTCCTTTCTACTACTCCATTTTGCTGAGGAGTTTTACGAGCAGAGAAATTGTGATCTATACCATGTATGGAATAGAATTCTAAAAATTTTGAATTTTCAAATTCTATACAATGATTAGACCTCATGGAAAGTAGGGAAGTGCCTAGCATCTTTTCCATTTTCTTAATGAATATAGAGAAGACATCAAAGACATATTCTTTGAAGGCTAAAAAGAGTTTCCTGGTAAACATGGAATAATCATCAACAATTACAAAGACATATTTTTTCCTACCTCTGCTTTGAATTCTCACTGGTCCACAAATATCCATATGGACCAGGTCGATACACTTAGTAGTGCTGACTTGTTTCTTAGACTTGAATGAGGACCTTACTTGTTTCCCCCTTACACAAGCACTGCAAACCTTCTTATCTTTAGTCTTGGTTTTGGGAAACCCCAACACCATGTCCTTGGAAGAGAGTTTGTTTAATTATTTAAGACTCCCATGTCCAAGTATTTCATGCCACAAGAGGGGATTATTTTCTATGGCGCTCAGGCAAGTTAGCTTTGTTTCTGGCATGTTGATTATATTAGCTTTGTACACATTTTTGTGTCTCTTTGCAGTCAGTATCACATCCTTGGTATCTTCTCTTCTTACTTTGACACCTGCAGAAGTAAAAATAACAATGTTTCCTTTATCATAGAGTTGTGATAAGCTGAGCAAATTATGTTTCAACCCTTCCACAAGGTAGACATCTTCTAGTGCTTTTGATTTAAAGGTTCCAATCTTCCCAACTCCTGTAATGGTTCCATTTTTGCCATCACCAAAGGACACTCCCCCTTCATTTATTTTAAAGAGTGAAAGGAATTTCTTGTTGTCACCAGTCATGTGTCTTGAACAAGCACTATCTAGGTACCAGTGCTTTTTGCTTTCTTTCACTTTCTCCTCAAGGGTATTATCTTCTTCTTCAAGGTCTAAATCTCCAATGGACATAAGAGCAGTTCCATCAATCCTTTCCTCATCCAATTTTTCTTAGTCTGACCCCCAAGTAGCTATCATAGCATATTCTTCCTTTTCTCTTTTCTTAGCCTTTCTTTTAGCTCCTTTTCAGCTCTTTCTTTTCTCCATTCCACTTCTTACATAGGACATTCCCAAATTTGGTAGTCAGTCTTGCAGCACTTGTAACATCCTTTGGAATTGTCATTGGACCTTCTTTTACTACTTATTCTGATATTTTTTTGAAGACTCTATTAAATTTTTTTGTTATGAACACCACTTGCTCTTTCGTCAGTTCAACCTCTTCATCACTTTCAAATGCCTTTAAAGCTAAAAATTTTCCTGGACCTTCTTTTTCCCTTTTTTCTTCATCAATCTGCATTTCATAGGTCTTGAGATTTCCTACAAGCTAATCTAGGGTTATCCCAGCAAGATCTTTCTCCTCCCTAATTGCATTAACTTTGACATCCCATTTAGACTTTCGTAGAACTCGTAATACCTTTTCACTTGTTCCTCCGTGGTACTGGTTTTCCCTAAAGATGTTAACTGATTTGTTAAGGCAATGAGCCTTGACATCATCTGATGCAGAGACTCATCTTCCCTCATCCGGAAAGACTGATATTCAGAAAATAGTAAAGCAATTTTATATTTCTTTACTTGAGTGGTGCCTTTATGTGAGTTCACCAAGGAGTCCTAAATTTGTTTGGTAGTAGTGCAGGCAAATACCCTGTTATAATCAGCAGAGCCTAAGCCACATACCAAGATGTTTTTGGCCCTTGCATTTTTCTTTAATGCAGTTAAATCATCAGCAGTGAACTCACTTCTCATTTTCTTGATTTGTTCTCTATTTACCAGATTCATTAGAATGGTTCGACCATCAGTAATTCTATCCCATAATTTATATTGATGAACATTTCCATCCTTGCTTTCCATTATACAAAATAAGTTCCATAAAAAATAAGAGGCCTGGTAGAAGATTATCCTTCACTGTGACCAGTAGGCGGTGTGGAATTTATCATAGTGATATTTTCTTAGGTGTTAACCCTATGTAAGATAACCTCACTGTAATACCACTTGTTAAAGTATGAGCCTACTGATTTCCTATTTTTTATCTAACTATTGCCTATCATGGAACAGGTTAACAAATGTGCTCCTATGCAGCTAAAACAATAAGTAATTGCACAGTGATGTTTACGAGGAAAACACCCGACTCAAAGAGGTGTAAAAAACTACGACCAGTACCTCTACAGGATTTAACCCTAACTTCACTAAAACAATTTGAGCCTCAACAAATCAATAAATTACAAAACTCTTGTAATCAAGGAATTAAACTCTAACTACTATTTCTACAAAACACAAACCTTCCCAAGCTACGTGTTCCCAAGTCTTTGAGTTCCCAAACTTGAAGACAAAGATCCTAACTCAGTTTATACTTCACTGAGACTAGAAAATATTACAACTCAAGAACCACCTAATACATAAAGTCTAAGACTCTTTAAATCTAAGTACAAGGAACAATTTTTTCTTTGATGCTTCAAGCTTTAGGAACTGTTTGATAATTCGTTGATGTGTTGCTATCTTTTTGAGTTCATGAGTAATAAGGTGGGTTACTCCCTCGATATATAATGACTCTTCAAAGAGTCCTTCACTGTATGTTTACTTTTGCCGCCCCTTGGACTCTTCAACTTTATTTAACTTCTATCTTTAGTTGGAGTCCCTCTTTTAGTGAAACTCTTGTAGTTGTCAAACTCCTACTTCAAGTCAATCTCCTTGTTTTAGTGCAATACTATCCCTTCAGCTTATCAACAAGTGTTGTATTTAATTACAACTTTTTTTTCTCACACGTGACCCACCAAGAGCCCAAGAGATCTTTATCCATTCTCCAGAGAGCTGAGCTTGTCTATTCCTGTCCGCTTTCCTAGTGACTGTCTCCATGTAATTGGACCAACTTATTCTATATGTTTCTTTTACATGTCAATCATCAAAACTTCATTGGTCTAACAAGTTTGTTATGAGATCTTCTCATATTATCATAGCCTTCAGTGCTTCTTCACCTAGTGTGATCTTAATATGAGGCAGAGCCATTGTCTTGAGTTGCTTAAGGATTGTGACTTGACTATTCTCTACCATCTGAGAAAGGCTAATGTAGTTGCAGATGCCTTGAGCCAGAAGTTGGATAGCATGGATAGTTTGGTGCATCTCTTGAACCAAGAGAGACCTTTGGTCATAGAGGTTTAGTCTTTAGCTAACTAGATGGTTAGGTTTGATATTTTGACACTTAGGCATGTTTTGGTATTTGTGGAGGCTAGATCTTCTTTGATGGAGCAGATTTGAGCTCATCAATTTGATGATATTGAATTGAGTTTGATTCGAGATAAGGTGATGAGTGGAGAGGCTAAGGAAGCCTCACTTGATTCGGATGTAGTTTTAAGGATTAGAGGCCGAGTTTGTATGTCGTGTGTGGGTGATTAGATTAGGTTGATTTTGGATAAGGCCCATTATTTCAGATATTCTATCCATCCAGGTGTGACTAAGATATATTATGATTTGAGACAACACCACTGGAGGGGTGTTATGAGGCGAAATACAGTAAATTTTATAGCTCTTTGCCTATGTTGTCAGCAGGTGAAGGTCGAGCATATGATACCCAGTGGATTGCTTCAGAGGTTGCCCATTCCCGAGTAGAACTGGGAACAGATCACCATGGACTTTATGACCGGTTTGCCTCGTACATCTTATAGTTCTGATAGTGTTTGGATCATCGATGATCGATTGACCAAGTTAGCTTATTTTATTCCTGTTCAAGTCTCATTCAGTGCTGAGAGGTTGGCCCATATTTATATTTGTGAGATTGTGCATCTGCATGGTGTGCCAGTGTCCATTATTTTAGGTCGAGGTTTTGTATTAATATCTCACTTTTGGAAGATTTTTCAGGATGAGTTGGGTATTGGAATGGATGTCAGTATAATGTTTCACCCCAGACTGATGGCTAGTCAGAGCAGACTATCCAATTTATGAAGGATATGCTCCGTACATGCGTGACGAATTTTGGTAGCCAGTGGGAGCAACATTTAGCTTTAGCTGAGTTTGCATATAATAATATCTGCCATTCCAGTATTGATATGACTCCGTTTGAGGCACTGTATGGTATGCGTTATTGCTCGCCAGTTGGTTGGTTTAATGTTTCTGAGGTTAGACCTCGAGGTATGGACTTGCTTCATGAGTTTTTGGATAGAGTCAGGGTCATTCAGGATAGACTTAGAGCAAGTCAGAGTAGGCAGGAGTGTTATGCTGATCGTAGACTTTGTGCCTTGAGATTTGGTTTTGGTGATCGTGTTTTCCTTTGAGTTTTACCTATGAAGGGTGTGATGATGTTTGGGAAGAGGGGAAAGCTTAGCTCCAGGTATATTGGTTCATTTGAGATTCTTCGGACTGTTAGTGATGTGGCTTATGAGCTAGCGTTGTCCCCTGATCTATCAGTTATTCATCTATTTTTTATGTTTTTATGCTTCGTCGTTACATTCCAAATGAGTCACATGTTATTCGTTGAGAGTCAGTTCAGTTAGATGAGCGGTTGTCTTTTGTTGAGGAGTCGGTCTCCATATTGGCTAGGGATGTTAGGCGGTTGTGCTCTAGAGTGATCCATGTGGTTAAGGTCCAGTGGTGACATCGACTTATAGATGGGGCTACTTGGGAGGTCAAGTCTGATATGCGTAGTTCTCATCTCCAACTTTTCGTTGATTCAGGTATTTCTTTGCCTTAGTTTGAGGACGAACTAGATTTTTAGTGGTGAATGATGTAACGATCAACTTTTTTGATAAAATATGTGAATTGTGTATTTCTGTGTTATTTGACCATTTTACCCCTCCCTGTAGTTTTATTATGGTATTTCTAAGGTGTGGGGGTGATTGACATGGTTTTCGATGCATTTTGGTACCATTTATGCGATATTGTGATTTCTGATGGCTTCAAAAGGCTTATTTTGGACTTATGTGGATATCTTTTGATTCGTACGATAGATGGTTGAAGGGTCTACGCCAGTAACTCCAGAATATCAATTTTAGGCTAGGTAGACTTATGGTTCGGGTCCCGATGCACACAAGCTCATTTCAACCTATTGGTCGGAAAGTTAAAAAAATAGAAATATGGATATGAGACCCACATTTGGTCGAAACGACCTCAGATAGAAAGTTCAACTTCACCAACAAATCTGAAATATCAATTTAGGGTGGTAACATGTTTGGTGTGAATTTACAGCTTTTAAATCTTATTTTGACTCTCGATTTGAAAAATTGCAATTTCGAGTTTTGGGGGTCAACTTTATGAGAATGATATTTTTTAAAAATTTGATATCGCCATTGAGTCCGGAGCATCGAATTTAGTGTGGTTACATAGTTCGTTTGCGCATATCGGACTCCAAGCAGGTTTCCGATACCCCGTCGAAGTCCATTTGGACTTAAAAATCTGGTGCACTAGGTTGTTGGTGCAACCAGGAAATTGAAAGGGTTAATCGCATTCCCCAAGGGCGATTTATGCCGTATTTTTCTGGTATCCGGGTACAGTATGAGTAACTCTTTTTATTCAGTTTTTGCTCATTCTTTCACCTTCCTGTTGAGAGTTAAACCTTAAAATTAGTGAGAGGGCTTAAAGTGAAGCTTGCGGGTGCTTGGGAAACTAGATTAACATTTATTTCTTGATTCTCTTACGGATTTAAGGTAAGAAATTATTCCATTTTTTAGTAATTCTTGATTAAATTCTCAATTTATCAAAAATCTTAGGGCTTGATTTCAAACTCCAATTCCACTTGAATAATATTTTAATCTTATAATTACTAGTTTTTCATCAATTTAACCTTTAAAAAACTCTAATTCTTGATTTTAACCAAGATTTCAAAGATTTTACGCAAGCGTTAAAATGGTTTTTCTTTGATTTGAACCTCATTTTTGACTCGATTTGACTTGGGTTTCCAGCTGTAGGTTCCTAAAAATATGAGAAACACGATTTTGGAGTAAAGTTACGAGTTTGCCCTTTAAAAAAAAATAATATTTTGGGGGTCCGTTTTGATCCCAAATCAAAAGTAGACTATATGAATATCGTTGGTTTTATTTTGACACGTAGATTTCATATTTGATATTTTTAATGGAGTTCAAGACTGTTCATGAGGAGTAAGGCTTTGGGAGTAAAGTCTTGGTTGCGTTATTTTGACTTTTGAGGTAGGTTATGGCTTAACTCTTTCAGAGTGGGCTGGGTAGTAAATGATGGTGCAAAATGCATGTTAAGGGTGAGAACTAATCATGAAAAATGGCTATCTATGTGTTGTGCCCGTGTAGGAGCCTATATGTAATGTAATTATGAAAATTGAGATATTATGTGATATGTGTGATCGTGTGGGGTCCTATGTGATGTTGATCGCCTTAAATACATGTGAATAATTATATTGTATTGTTGAAATGCCTAATATGGCACCATTGATGTATTGTAATATATTCATACTTGTTATATGAGACGTGGAAATTCATGGACGGAAATAATGAGTCAAATATTAGTGGTTATGAAAATGTATAATTGTGGTTGGTTGTGGAAATATATCATTGTAATTGATTATGAGCATTACATCCTCATATCATACTCATTCATGAAACATTAATACCACCATGGAAACATCTGAGAATTCCCCCGAGAGAAGTGCCGAGGAGAAGATATTGTAATACCTTATAAAACCCTTCCCGAGGGATGTGTCGGGGAGGGGATATGAGATATGTGGATAGTATACAGGTTGACGAACCCCCCAGGAGTCCTACGTTGGGAGTCTTGTCTCCGTAGGTGTATGCGGGAATTGTGCGATGATCCCAGAGATTGTGTGACGACCTCGTGCATCACCATCATCATCATTGCACTTACTTTATTATGTTTATGTTGTGTTGTATTTCTATTGACTTGTCATCTATGTATTTGTCTTACCTTTCGTTACATGTATTTGATGATCTTGTATCTACATGTTCTCCCTTGTTCAACTTATATGTGACATAATTCACACTTGTGCTCTATCTTGGCGTGTTGTTGCAATATATGTGATATATTAGAACGGTTAGTGCAAGCAGTGTGGGCTATCATTGTAGGATATTTTCTGATAGCAGGTGACGTGCCCTTTATGTGTATTTTGTATGCTTTATTTTCTACTTTGCTCGGTCAGCCTATGATACATACTGAGTACAAGTGAACCGTACTCACTCCCACTTCACCCTTTCGGTGCAGCTTTAGGTTCGGGTTTCCCTCAGACTGATTGATTTCAGGCACCTTCAGATTTCTCATGGTAATAGTTGGACATTCATACGTCCGGAGTTCACCTCTATCTTTCTATATTAGTTATGTTTTTATTAATGTTTGGAGACATATATTTTCCTTGTGGTTAGTTTTCTGATGTATTTGAATCCGAAATTATATTAGTAGTTCTTATACTGTTGACACCAGGTTTTGAGAGTTATAACTGCATGTGTTGATTTTATTCTTTCCGCTTTTATTATATCTATGTGGTTCGGCTTCGTTCTAGAAGCCTTACTTTGGGGACATTTCTGTCTTTTCCCCATGTGTATCAGCTAAGGTGAGAGGCTTACTTGTCAAGGTTCGCCACGACAAGTGTCATCATGACCTATCGATTCATAGGCCAAGAATATATTTATCTTTTTTTTTTTCCTATTTTTGAACTTTTTCTTATTTTTTCTTGTTTTCAAAATAAAAGGATTAAGAATATTTTACCCTATTTATTGAATATCATTAGTAATTTTATTAACAATTATTGTAGTTAAGATAATGAAGAATTGAAAAGTCCTTTGTTTGTTCATCGTCCCTTCTCTAATATCAAATTTAAGGATATTTGTTTGTTGATTGATTAATTAATTCTAATTATTGTAAGTTAGTGGAAAGTTGAAAAGCTCCCATTCATTGTGCCATCTCCCGTTACTAAATTTGAGAATTTGCATTGCTTGGGCTTTCATTATTTCTTTACACTTTTTTAAAATAAGTTTTGTACCCCTTCTAAATTGTCATTGGATTTTTCTCTACAAATGATTTTGGGCGATGAAAATTTTGCTTTATTGCTTCTTGTGGTGATGGATTCGTCATTTCATAATTTATTTTATTACATGTGTGAGCACTCCTTATAATGTTATTTTAGCTTTTTATACCCTTTTCATTAAAGTCAGCTAATTATCATGTCATTTTTTTTTGTTAATTTTTTTACATGTATTTATGGGCTTAATTTGCTTTTATCTTCTTTTATTACATGTGAGACCACTTCTTGTGATATTGTTTAGGCTTTCTATACTGTCTTTCGTTAAACTAATCAACTACTTATTACTCTTTCTATTTCACAGTAATTGAATTGTTGGAGTATTTTTTAGTGTTCAAAATAATTAAATTGTTGACTATTCAAGATAAATGTTGAATTTTTTTTTCAATATTATCCGTCATTAATTAGTTTTCCAAGGTTGGGTTCCAAGGACTTGATTTATTAATTAACTACCCTACAAAAGGGCAAAAATTAAAAAACAAGCCGAATTATCTCTTTGTTTTTTTTTTTTCTTAACATGTATGTCATATTTCAACAATTCAATTATTGTGGAATGGAGGGAGTATGATTCTTCTACCGTAAACGTTATAATTCTGCTCTCTCCTTTAATTAATGCTATTAATGGTATTTGATAGGATGTTAAAAGACAAGAATATAACTTAAGCCTTATGTTGCCATATATATACATAGTCCACCTATTTTAGCTTCAACCGTCATTACCCAAACAAAAATAATTCTTCAATATTGTGTTTGGGAAATTTCTCAGCGAGGTAAATTACTTTAGCCTTTTTTCACTTTGCATAATCGAAAATTATCCTGTGAATTTTACGTATTAGTTATCCCAAATATTTAATATCTTGGTTGCTTATTTGCATGTGCTAGCTTTCCGTCATATTCAAATAAATTGATTTCTTTACGGATAAAAGGTACATACTAATGTTTTGCTTCTTACTCAGTATTTGTTGAATTCTAATAACTTATGATATGTCATCTACATAATGAAGCTTGGACATTGTGAATCAATTTCTTAACGGGCAAAGTTAAATATATGTTAATATTTTGATTGAAAAGTATGTGCATTTGATGAATTTTAATAATTCCTGCATTTGATAAATTTCAATTATCCATGCTATGCAATCTGCATCGAAGAACTTGGACATTTGGTAATATTTATCTCAACGTTGAATGTATTTTTTAGAAATTAATTATATCCACTCTCTAAATTCATGAATTTTAAATCTAATTAGGCATATGGCTATCCGTGCACTACAGTCTTGTGACATATATTGATGCTTATGTCGTCATTTAAAAAAAAAAAAGAAAAATAAAAGATTTTATAAGTTAACTGATCAACTGTTGCCTTTGACTTTAACATGGTCAACAATCGTCTTTGACTTCAACATGGTCAACAATCGTCTTTGACTTCAACATGTACATAAAAATTAAGGACCAAAAATGGGAAAAGACATCGTTTCCATCCTAAATTATATCCGAAAAATCGAAATCACACTTAAACTATACTAGTGATCTATTACACATCTAAACTATAAAAAAGTAATACTATTTCCACCTTAGAAGGTGACGTGACAGAGAAGGTGTATTCACCTTCCTAAGGTGCGTGAGAGAAGAAAAAAAAACTTAAAATGGTAGCTTCCATACACGTGTCACTATTTCATTTGTCATTATATCATTAAATACTACTAATATTCTTCTTAATATATACAATTAGATTAATTATTTTTACAATTGAAAAAATATTAATAAAATTATTTTTTTTATTTTTATAATTGAAAAAATGTTAATAAAATTAAATTTTCTTATTTATTATTTTAATATGTGGGTCCCGCCTTCAATTGCTTCTTCTCCAACAAAATCACCATTAAAACACCACCACTAAATCATCAAATTCAAATCTTCACCACAATAATTTTAAAAATCCAAATTTCATTATCAGAATCACAATACAACCATTAATATAATAAAAATCACAAACAACCACCATAAAAATTCAATATCTACTACTAACATTGACATCGGAATTACAATATGTGCAATTAAATCTTAGCTTTAAATCGTCAATAAAATTACCATCGAAATCACAACTGTCAATCCCACTGTGCATACCCGAAATCACAACACTCCATATTACAACATTCAATTCGTCAAATACTTCATTAATTGACGAATCTGAGAATACCCAAAGCCCAAAGTCTTCCAAGAAATCTATGGTGTGATTTGTTACACCATAGATTTATGAGAATACCACATCTTTCATCTCCAATCTATGGTGTAATTTTTAACTCGTCAAATCGTCCAATTTGAAAATACTCAGTTACCCACGCGTTTCCAAAAACCACATCTTTCACCTCCATTAACTCAAAGTGAAAAATGACGAGTTGTTGATGAAAAGAAGAAAGTGAGAAAGGAAGTGGATTTGAAGGGAAAGTGAAGTAGAGAATAAGTGAACAATTCAACAATTTCATATTTTTAATGGTGAATTGTTGAATATTTTCTTCCATTGAAATTTTCTTGTTGAATTTGCTTGGTTATTTGAACGGAAAGTGAAGTAGAGTAAGAGTGAAGAGGAAGGAATCAAAATTTTCTTGTTGAAATTGCTTGGTTATTTGAAGGGAAAATGAAGTAGAGAAAGAGTGAAGAAGAAAAAGTTGTTGATTTAATGTATTTTCTTGATTATTTATTTTTAATCAAAAGGGTTATTTATTAATTAAATAGAAAAATTAAATTAACACATGTCATCAGCACAGGGCGAGTGGAGTACACTCCACTCATTAAAACTGGGCATGAGTGTCGCGGGGAGGTAATAATATCATTTTTTTATAGTTTAGGTGTGTAATAGGTCACTAGTATAGTTTAAGTGTGGTTTCGACTTTTTGAGTATAGTTTAGAGTGAAAACGATGCCTTTTCCTGACCAAAAATTTATGATAAAACAATATTTGAAATAGTAGAAATTGCCTATCCGTATTCAGTACAAATCATTTGATAAATTTAAGTAGTAATGAAAATATATAGAAAAGAAATTATAATTTTTTATTGATTCCTTTTGTCTCCAGATGATTTTGTTCTCCAACTAAATTGTTTGTTCTTTTTACTTCCTAACTATATTGGGACTTTCGTATTTTCTAGTTAAACTGTAATTAATGTGCAATAATATCTAATGCCTCTTCATATCCTATAATATGAGAACGGAAAAAAGTAAAAGAAATGTTAAAGAGCAAAAAGTTGAAAGAAGGAAAGAGAAGGAAAAATAAAACAAAAACCATAGAAGAGAGATTCATCCCTTAGATATTTATATATTACTGGTTTAACCGCACGTGCCCCGTAGGTGTAATATTTGCTTATTTAAAATTAAATAATTTTATTTATTGCAAAAAAAAATTATGAAGTGTAAAGTTTAGATCACTTTTCAAAGATTGTTCACACTTTAATATAATAATGTAAACAAAAACATATATTTTAGTGTAAGCACATATATCTTTTACCTTCAGAAGCTTCAAGCGGTTGATGGATCATCACTTTTGCATTTGTCATACAATACCTCTTTCCCTTACTGTCAGAGACTGAGAATGACACATCAACTTGAACCATATTTATGATACGGTTTTTCTTTTCTATATTTAAAATCTTTCCTTGTTTTTTTAAGTTAAATCTTTACAAAATCATTGATTATGTTCTTATTACGTACTTAAAACTTTCAAAAAATTTGATACTTCTTAAATTTTTCTTTATTCTAACGTTTTATATTTATTTCTAGATTTTTCAAATCTTCTTAAAATTAAATTTTGTTGAGTTAGAATTCTTGAACTTACTAAAAGAATATTAGTTGTCATTAATTCTGATAACTTCTAATAAAGAAAGATTTTACCATAAATATTTAATTAATTTTCAACTCTTAAATATTATGAAAAAATAGTGAAAGACGATTTTTTTTAAAGCAAAAGAATTCTGAATATAAAAAAATAAAAGATGATTCGACGACAACATGCTTGTTTCATCCAATTTTTTTCAATCAAAAAACTTCAACGGAAGAGAAAACACGAGAAATTATCAGAGATAAGAATATATTGCAACTGCAAAATAAGAAGAAAACATAAAAATAAAAATAAAATTATAATTTAAGCAAGAAAATGAACGAATTAAAACAGACAACCTCAAAATTATAAGCAAGTATGATTATGGAATTCTAAAACAATAACAACTTACTCATAAGAATAAAATTGAAGAAAAAACCCATAAATTAAAACAACAACTAATTACGTTGGCTATATGTCCATACAACAAGAGTGTATATTTAAACCCACTGACCTTTTAGTTTTTTGATAGAATTCTAATTAATTTAAAAGTGATAAATATTATAATTTAATTGATTTAGAATTCTTAAATTAATAAAAAAAAATTTAATTGTCATTAATTCTGATGACTTTTAATAAGGAAATGTTGTATCATAGATATATTTAATTAATTTTTAATTCTTAAATATTAGAAAAAAATAGTGAAAAGATGATTTTGTTTAAAGCAAAAGCTTTTAATCAAGGACAAAAAGTTCAAACAACATTCCTAAGGCCTTTCACAATATATATATATATATATATATAAGTGGAAGTTTTGGATGACGAAGGCCATTTTGGTATATAATACCAATAGTAAGGGTATTTTCGTAACTACAACCTCCCGTCAATAATAGAGCTCTTGTGGTCATGACACTTCCACGTGACTTTGCTTTTACTTTTTATTATATGTTAAATAACTTTCCCAAAATGCCCCCACGTCCATTTTTCCTTTTGCCTTCACACCAAAACACAATCTTCATTACAAAATTGATGGTTTGCTGACTTCGGTAAATTAATTTCTTCGTTGTTATCACTCTCCTGTGTTTCACCCTGGTTAGTTTTCAAGTTTACTTTAGGGGTCATTTGGTAGAGTGTATTGAAAAAAATAATGCATGCATTAGTTAATGTGTACTACTAGTACCTTGTTTGGTATATTTTTTAGTCTATGTATAACTAATGCTTGCATTAGTTATACACTCTATTGTGTATTGAAGTGTATATTATTAATACCATCCATTTTCTATGTATTGATAATACAAAGGCTTCAACACATGCATTAACTTATTAAAAGACAAATTTATCCCTCAAAGTTTTTTCCTTCTTCTTAATCAAACTCCGATCTGTAGCTGCTGCTACTTTCTTCTTGTTTCATCTCCATTTTTAACTTCAACATTGTCTTAGATAATCATCGTATAGATTTTCTTTGTTAATTGATTTTGTTTTGTTTGAATTTTGCAAAAATTGCCGAAGAGATGTTGGACATCGTTTCATCTCCATTTGTTTGGTTTCATCTCCATTTTTTCTTGTTTGAATTTTGTCTCATCGATGCTAGCATAAAACTTTTCTGTGTTATGTCATCAAACAGGAGGATAATGCTTCCATGGATTTCTGTTTCTACAACACTAGATATTTCTAATTCTAAACTTGAAAGAAAGTATACAAAAAGGGCATTTTAGTAAACAAACATCTTTTTATAAAAAATATATAAATATTTATTATATTTAATACATCAAACCAAACAATGTGTAAGAAATAATATCATCATTACTAATACTTGCATTAATAATGCGGACATTACTAATACACCTTATTCAACATTATTCTTATACCTTCTACCAAACGACCCCTTACTGTCTTCTGTTGTGTTTTACTGCAATTTATGTGCGGGTGATATTTGTCTTCCATGTACCACAAGGTGAAACAAGTATAGGGGTTGTTAGGTCACTTCTCTACAAAGAAATTGCTTCGCTGTTGGTAGAAATAATTTTCAGTACAACATTTATTTATGATCTATTTTCAGTTGAATGATGTGTTATAGTGAAAGATTTAGCCCTCTTCATCTCTGTTTATGCTGGGAGCCTATACTGTATATACTATACATATGTGTATTGGCCTGATCAAAATATATATATCCGAGGAGTTAAGCGTGGGAAGGGTGAGAGGGAAGAAAGGGATAGGGAGACAGTTGGGACCCAATGTAAGATGTATGCATATGCATATTTTACTGTACTGCAGCTTCTTGCGGATGTACATCTGTTGGTTTATGATATAAGAGGTTATGTGACTGGAATTTATAGTACTATGTTGATCATCTGTTCAAGTTCTCTCGAGTATCTGTCCCTTAAGTTATTTACGACAGAGAAAATAGATCAGGTGCAGGTTCTTGAAGTAGCAATAAGTGAAAACCTTTGTGTTGTCTTGTATTTCCTTATGTTACGTGGCTAGCTCTTCGCTAACTTACATCACTAAGATTTCGACTAGTTATTAATATGGACCCCATTTAAACTTGAACAGGTTTAAGAGTTAGTAAGAGTGAGTGGATTTTGCCATGTATATAACTTTTTGTCAAGGCCAATGAATGAGGTATGCAATAATTATAGCTGCTCATTCTATTCTTTAAGGAGTCATAGTTGTCTTATACAAATGGTAACTAAAAAAATAGTGTATCTTGGTGCACTAAGTTCCCAGCTATGCACGGAGTTTTGAGAAGAAGATTTATCGTAGCAACACAGAAGCTAGATGTTCTGAGAGTAGGGAAACCAGTAGTACTCCTTCCCTAACCCATAGAAACCAATTTCACACCTCTGCTTAACTGCACAGTTATGTAATTTTTCCCAAAATTAAGAGTTGAATCAAGTAGTTCATGGACAATATAATATGTATGGTCAAACCTCTTTACAGCATAGTCATTAACCTAAATATTTCTAGACTGTTGTAGCAAAAGCTTGTACATAAAACAATAAATATAACATAATATGGAACTCGGTCGTTATAGTAAAATGTTGTTATAGAGAGATAGGATGCACTAATGAAGTTATTAGTAATCTTGACCTGAGATGTATTGAAAACCTGATTGGCTGAACACCCAAATCTCAAATAATTAGCTGAAACACTAGCCATTTATTATATGAAGAACAAAATGAGAAATACAGAGAAGAAATGAAGGGAGTTAGTTTGTTTCAAGATTCAAAAATGACTGATTATTTGAACATTATCCAGAAAAGTAGAAAAAGGTATAGCAATAGTTATATTAGTAGTGCATGTAAGTTGACAAAACAAATGACATTTCCATTAATTTGTGTGGTTGAAAAAAAAGAGGTAGGATTCAACAAGTGAGTGGTGAATATTAACCATCAAATCCTATCCAAATTATAGAGATGTTTGTATATCATGTTGCTTTCTTATGTGACATAGCAGGGATGCTTGCTAGCTAATGTTGTTTTGTCTCCATTCTCCCTTTCTCAACTTGACCATGTGCAATTAGCGGACAAAATTACAGATTCAATCGAACTCAATAACAAGAACTAGTTAATTAGCTGTTGAGAATGGAGATTTAATTAAAAGAGTTGGAAGGAAAAACGACTTAACAGTCTTTGTCTATGTATTCAGGTTGTTAGTTAAAGCCTCCAAGTAGTTAGTTAATCTATCAAGTAGTTAGTTAGTTATAACAAACTAAGTTCAAGTACAGTAGTATATAACTTTATGACTGTAACCATATTGATCAGGAGACTGAATAAGAATTTTCAGTCATTCTCCTTCTTTGATCTTCTTCTTATTGGCAGACTTATATAATTTATCATAATATTTCCTTTAGTATTATCTTGGTCATCTGTTCAAGTTCTCTTGAGTATCTGTCCCTTAAGTTATTTACAACATAGAAAATAGATCAGGTGAAGGTTCTTGAAGTAGCAATACGTGAAAACCTTCGCCTTGTCTTATATTTCCTTATGTTACGTGGCTAGATCTACGCTTACCTTTGAGCTGCTAAGCCAAACTCTACATTCTATCTACAGCTAAGCAAAAACATAAAGTTACATGTGTCTTTTTTTAAATTTTTAGGAAAAAAAAATCTTATATAAACTATTAAGATAACTATGTATGGATAAAGAAAGTAGAGAGTAAGGAAGGACTCATTTGATTATAAAAATTATACAGTTATGTAATTTTTCCCCATATTAGGAGTTGAATCAAGTAGTCCATGGACAATATAATATGTACGGTCAAACCTCTTTATAACATAGTCGTTAACCTGAATATTTCTAGACTATTATAGCAAAAACTTGTACATAAAATAATAAATATAACATAATATTTAACTCAGTCGTTATAGTGAAATATTGTTATAGAGAGATAGGACGCACTAATGAAGTTATTAGTAATCTTGACCTGAGATGTGTTGAAAACCTGATTGGTCGAAACCCAAATCTCAAACCCATAGAAACTTGTTTCATAGGCTAGATATAAGTCATCCCCTGAACATATGAAAAAAATACAAGCGTAGGCGCTAGGAAGTACCAGGCGTGGAAGAGCCTTTAGAATGGATTACGAGCCACATGCACTTATCTTTCACTGCCTCAACTTTATTAGCATATTCTTTAAATTTGTACTCTTCTAGCTTGCTGATTGGAGGTACTTTTCTGTAAGACCCCGCAAATTTCCCTCGTAGTCTGAGCGGTTAGAGCTTGTCAAGTGAAGTGTAATTCTGGCAAAAAAGGTTAAGGAGCGACTTTCAAAGTGATTAGTGTTTAAACCTTGTTGAACTTTTATAAAAAAAATGACTTTCTATCATGTGGAAAATTGAATTATCTTTCCAACGATACCCATTTCGTCAAAATACGACATCAAAATAGAAAGCTATGGCCATTTTACAAAAAATAGTGAAATCGCCCAGGTGCGACGGAGAGGGCCGACGAACCGTCGGACTTGCGATGGACCATCACCCAAACCATCGCAGAGGAGGCAGTGAGGCCCCATTTTGGTTAAGTGCGAAGGTAAGGTCGACGGACCGTCGGACCCCCGACGGACCGTCATACCCACCGTCGCAGATGAGACAGTGAACTCAGTTTTGTCCCAGGTTCGACGGTCAGGACTGACGGACCGTCGCACCCCACCATCGCACATCCCGATCAGTTATATTAAATCATTTTAAAAAGGACTTTTTGTTATTTTCCACCCTTTTAACACTTAGATATATCCAGAACAAAGTTGAGGGTTTCATTATCTTCCAAAACATCTCAAGAGCTAAGGTTTCTATCTCAAGAACAAATCCAAATCTTCTTCTAAGAAATTCAATAATCCTCCATAGATTTTATAAATTTAGTTGAGATTCATGGTTCAAAAGTCAAAGACTTCAAGAACCCTCTCTCTAGAGTAAGTAGAAGAGTCTCAAACAAGTTTGTTCATCCAAGTCATAATCTAAGGTATATGAGGTTTGAACAAGGACACTTTTTTCGTCCTTGTGCCCAAAAGTTGTTTAAATTATGAGAATATATGATTTTCTATGTTTTCTTATGAAATTAAAGTATGGGTTAATACCCTATGTTGTTATTCCTTGAGATTTTACTAGTTTCAATGTTCTAAAAATTGAAGTACATGCGTATGTTGAGATTTTAAGGCAAATTGCTGAAAATTCCAGATTTCTATATGATTTATGAATCCTTATGACATCTAGTATGCATTTTGATGAGTCTTAACTTGAGATTTGATTATGGGTCATTAAGCCCTACTTGAGATTTACAATTTTATGAACTTTTATGCTACAAACACCTATGAATTGAGTGCTTTGGTATTATTGAGAACGATTTGGCCTTTTGGTCATAATAGAGTTGAAATCCATATTGAGTATGATTTAAAGCAAATAGAAATATGTTTTGGTCTTCATTATAGACCCTTGAGTTATTTTGAGGTGGATTTTCTAAGAATTCTGAGCTGAGTATGGGAATAGTATTTAGCACCGAGTTGGGTATGATTCCAAGATCTCTTACCCCAGAACTACATGCCACCATCGGTTTGAGATTTATGGGCCTAAGTCCGAGATAGTGATCACTAAAGATGAGGTTCTACTCCGATGGCAAGGATAGAACAGCTCTCCCCAACGTGGGCAAGACGTTGGACTCCATGTAGCTCATCTGGTTTATATCGGTTAGAAGAAACTCCCAAAGTTATATAATCCCGAGTTCCAAGTGTCTCGAGTCTAAAAGAGTTTTAGAGTTCCCAAGTGTTGAAGTTCCTTAAAGCTCTAAGTCCTTATGTTTTAAAGAAGTTTTACTCTCCATGAGATAAAAGCATGAGTTTGAAAGTATTTGTTTAAAGCTTCCTTTAGCCTTCAAGTACTGGGAATAAGAGGAGAGTATGGATTTTAAAGTTAAGTATAATGACTCACGAGATTTGTGTTACATATTCACTATTCATGATTCATGAGTTTTACATTTAAAATTATTCAAGCTATATGAGTCATTCCTAATTGCATGCATGATTTTATTAAATAGTATTGATATTGTTTTATGTAAATGCATACACCCCCATATACTCAGTACATTCCCAAAGTGTTGATCTACATATACGTCTGTGTGCTACATTGTCTTATAATGCAGGTCCAGTTGCTCAGTCTTAGTAGTGACCGTGATTCCTGAATGACTTTGCCTATATCCCACAGTTGGTGAGTTCTCATGGTTCGAGGACCTACTTTTCTCAGATTCTCAGTTGTTATTACTTTTATATCAGTCTGAGTCAGTTGGGGGTTTGTCCCAATAGCTCTTTAGTTTGAGTAGTAGAGGCCTTGTTAGACTAAACTAGCAGTTGTGTTTCAGACTTTCAGTTATGATATTTCAGATTATGTTTTCCAGTTATTTAAATTTTGAGATGCTATGATATAGTCTTATTGCTTGACTTGATATCCCAAAGTGAGAGATAGAGTTAGTAACAGGCTCGAAGGGTTAGCTTGAGGCTACTTGTAGCCTTAAGCACTGTGTGATGCTCTGGGATGAGATTTTGGGGCATTACAAACTTGGTATCAGAGTCTAAGGTTTAAGGAGTCCTAGAGAGTCTGACAAGCTATGTTAAGTAGAGTCTTGATCATCGGTGTATAGCGCGCTACATCTATGAGCAAGAGGATACAAGACATTTTAATAAAAAGTTATTTCTTTCTTCAGATTCTATCGTACCTACAGTTTCCCCTCTCATCTAATAATTCGTGCTCTCCTATTTTAGAAAATGCCTCCTCGAAGAGCGAACGCCCACAGAAACAATAATAAGCAACCCCAGCCTATTGATCCCTTGAATGAGACTATGTCTCATGTTGAGTTTTGGGCAGCCTTTCAGGCGTTAGCCTAAGCATTCATCGCCAATGTTCAGGCCAATAACCAGGCCGCAATTCCAAATTAGTAGGGAGGTGATTTAGCTGCTACTAGAATTCACGATTTCATGCGGATGAATCTGCCAGAGTTTTATGGGTCTAAGGTAGTTGAGGACCCACAGTTATACCTTGAGGAGGTGAGAAAGATCACACAAGTGATGTTTGTTTATGAAGAAGAAAGTGTTGAGTCTATGTCTTACAGGTTGAAAGATATTGCTTATGAATGGGTTGTTGCATGGAGGAAGGGTAGAGGTGAGGATGTTGCTCTTATGACTTGCCAGGTGTTCCAAGATGAATTCTTGGACAAGTTCTTCCCGCTTGAGATGAGGGAAACAAAGATTAAAGAGTTTATGAACTTAAGGCAGGGCTTCAGGACTATTAAGGAATACTGCTTGAAGTTCAACCAGTTAGCCAAGTATGCTCCTAATTTGATTGCTGACACCCGAGCTAGTATGAGCAAGTTTGTGACAGGTGTTTTTGGTTTGGTACTGAAAGAGTGTAGGACTGCGATGCTGAATAGGGATATGGATCTGCCTAGGTTGATTATACATGTACAACAGATAGAGGCGGATAAGATAAGAGAGTGAGACAGCGTGAGAGGTAATAAGAGGGCTAGATCCGAGCAACATGAGTATAGCCAAGCTAGGTCCCATGGAGGGAACCGCCCATAGTTCCAGAGTCGTTCATCTATGCTAACACCTTCATCAGCTAGTGCTCCTTCGCCTAGAGGTGGGAAGGAGCAAGGGAATAGGTCTTCTATGGCTAGGTCGCAGAACAGTGTGAGTAACAAACCTCACTACCCTTCATATACCAAGTGTGGTAGGGACCATCCCGATGAGTTCTTAGCAGATCAGAGAGGTTGTTTTAGTTGTGGCAAGCTGGTTCACAGACTTAGAGTGTGTCCGCATTCTAGGCAAGGGAATAGAGATGCCCAACCTCAGACATAGGCTACTACTGCACCAGTTCTTCTAGCCCATCCCGCCCCTGCTCAGGGCGCTTCATCTAGCACTGCTGGCGGTCAACGCCAGAATAGATTCTACGCTCTACCATCCTACCAGGAGTAGAAGAATTCTCTCGATTTTGTTACTGGTATGCTTCGCGTCTTTTGCTCTGATGTTTGTGTTGTTGACCCTGGGTCACGTTTTTCTTATGTGACCCCACTTGTAGTAGTGAATTTTGAAATAAGTCTCAAAAAGATTCCTGAGCCTTTCCTAGTTTCTACTACAGTAGGGGAGTCAGTTGTTGCTAAGCAAGTGTATGGAAATTGTCCCCTTACTGTTCTTCATAGAGTCATACTTGCTGATTTGATAGAGTTGGACATGGTGTATTTTAACCTTATTCTGGTATGGATTGGCTTCATTCCTGTTATGTATCTATAGACTGTCGTACTCGTATGGTCAAGTTTCAGTTTCCTGATGAACCAGTTTTTGAGTGGTCTGGAAATTCAGTATCTCTCAAGAGTCATTTTATCTCCTATCTCAAAGCCAAAATGCTAATATCCAAAGGTTGTATCTATCACCTAGTTAGAGTTAAATACACTAAGTCCGAGGCTCCAACCATTCAGTCAGTAAACATTGTTAATGAGTTTCCTAATATTTTTCCAGAAGATCTCCAAGGGTACCTCTCGATAGAGGGATAGAATTTGGGATTGACCTTCTTCCCGATACTCAACCTATTTATATTCCTCCTTACTGTATGGAACCTGCAGAGCTTAAGGAGTTGAAAGATCAACTCAAATATCTTTTAGATAAAGGTTTCATAAGGCCCAGTGTCTCTCCTTGGGGCGCACCTGTTCAATTCGTATGAAAGAAAGATGGTTCTTTGGGTATGTGCATTGACTATCGTTGTCTTAATAAGGTCACAGTAAAAAATAAGTATCCTCTTTCAAGAATTGATGACCTGTTTGATCAGTTGCAAGTTATTTCTCCAAGGTAGGCCTTATATTCGACTATCATCAACTTAAAGTAAGGGAGTGTGATATTCCAAAGACGGCCTTCTGAACCTGTTATGGTCACTTTGAGTTTCTAGTCATGTCTTTTGGGTTAACCAATGCTCCAGCAGCCTTTATGGACCTCATGAATCGAGTGTTCAAGCAGTATCTTGATATGTTTGTCATTGTTTTCATAAATGATATCCTTGTGTACTCCTGTACTGAGAATGACCATGCCAATCATCTTAGGATTGTCTTGCAAACTCTTAGAGATCACCAGTTGTTTGCCAAATTCAACAAGTGTGAATTTTGGCTAAGATCAGTAGCCTTTCTGGGTCATATCATATCAGCCGAAGGCATTAGATTTGATCCCCAAAAGACAGAAGCTGTAAGAAATTAGCCTAGACCTATTTCTCCGTCTGACATTTGGAGTTTCTTGGGTCTAGGTGGATACTACCGCCATTTTTTCAAAGGTTTCTCTTTTATTGCGTCTCCTATAACCCAGTTGACCCAAAAGAAAGTTAAGTTCCAGTGGTCAGATTTATGTGAGAAGAGTTTTCAGGAGTTGAAGACTCGACTTACTTCAGCCCTTATATTGACTTTGTCTGATGGTACAGATGGTTTTGTGGTGTATTATGATGCCTCTAGAGTTGGTTTGGATTGTGTGTTGATACAAAGAGGTAAGGTTATAGCCTATGCCTCTAGATAGTTGAAGCCACATGAAAAGAATTACCCAACCCATGATCTTGAATTAGCTATCATGGTCTTTGTTTTGAAAATATGGAGACACTATCTTTATGGTGTTCATGTTGATATGTTAACTGATCATAAAAGTCGGCAATATATATTTACTCAGAGGGAGTTGAATCTTAGGCACAAAAGGTGATTAGAGTTGTTAAAGGACTATGATATGAGTGTGTTGTATCACCTGGGCAAGGCCAATGTAGTGGCAGATGCCCTTAGCAGGTTGTCTATGAGTAATGTTACTCATGTAGAGGAAGGTAAGAAAGAGTTAGCTCGTGATGTGCATTATTTGGCTAGACTGGGTGTTAGGTTTCTCGATTCTGCTGAAGGGAATATTTTGGTGCAGAGTAGTTCTGAATTTTCTATAGTTTCGGAAGTGATGGAGAAGCAAGACAGGGATCCTAGTTTGGTCAGACTGAAGGAGCCAGTTAAGGACCAAAAGGTAGAGGTTTTCTCCTAAGGGGGAGATGGCATGTTGAGATTGCAGGGTAGATTGTATGTTCCATGTGTTGATGATATGAGGTAGAGGATTATGGTTGAAGTACATGGCATATGGTATTCTATTCATCCCGGCACTACCAAAATGTACCGCGACATGCGGGAAATCTATTGGTGAAGTGGAATGAAGAAAGATATAGCTGAGTTTGTAGCAAAGTGTGCAATATTCCAACAGGTTAAGGTAGAGCACCAAAGACCTGGTGGTGTGATGCAAGAGTTTGGTATACCCACTTAGAAGTGGGAAGAAGTGAATATGGATTTCGTGACTGGTTTACCTCTTTCGCGTCGTTATCACGATTCTATTTGGGTGGTTGTGGATAGGTTGACTAAGTCCACACATATCTTGCCCCTTTATACTTCTTATATAGCTGAGGAATATGCTAGATTGTATATCTGGGAGTTAGTCAGGTTGCATGGAGTTTCCTTGTCCATTATCTCAGATAGAGGTACTCAGTTCACTTCGTAGTTTTGGAGAGCATTTCAGAAGGGTCTTGGTACCCAAGTTCATTTGAGTTCCGCTTTTCATCCACACACAGATGGTCAGGCTGAGAGGACCATCCAGACTCTAGAAGATATATTGTCACGACCCGAATAGGGGCCGGCCCTGGCCGTGACGAGCATTCCGAACTATGAAGGCCCGAAACACCCCTATCTATCTGGTAATCATGCACATAATTCATATGATAAAAGAAATGCGGAAGATAAACAATATTACGAAAACATGGTCAAGAATCACATGAAAACAGTAATGGGAAATAATGTCCCACAATCTCTATCAACATCTGAAAAACCGTCTGCGAAATCTCTACTACATGACTGAAATAAATAACTGTCTGAAAACTGAGACAAGGCCCCAGTAGACCCAAAACGACTAAGTGATAAATGAACTGACTGACATCAGGCCTTCCGAAGTATAAAAGGTTCACCACTTAATTCTGCAAATCTGTCGAAAGAAATCTACTGGTTATCTGGACCCCTAGACTGTGCCTCCGAACTTGGGAGGGAAGGGGGTCAATACAAATGTACTGGTACGCAGTGTAATCCAAAACAAATTACAATATTTTTACAAAGTATAAGTGAGAGCCATTATAAAAAAGTTTCATATCGAATCATTTGAAAACACATAGGCATAATGTAATAATTTTTCAACAACAACGCAATCCAGCTGAGCTAGGTGGAATACCCTACATTATCACATTTACACCAACTGTCAAACCTCGGTTGCCGCCGAGATTAGAGTATAAGTGAGGGGAAGACACACAAGATCACACAACAGGGTATCTCGACCCAATGAAGTATGGTAGTGCACAAGATCACAAAGCAGGGCTCCTAAACATAGTCCCAAATTAGGATAATATATATCAGGTACACAAGATCACAAAGCATGGTACCAAGTTCCCATGTCGGCAAACACGGTTTCCAGCGATGAGCCCTTACACTCAAACGCCTTCTTTGGGCATCCACCTATCTCATGTAAAATCAATGCATTCAAACTTCATTTAATTCAATCACCTATCATATTCAGTAGGGTATCGTCATACCCGACTTGCAAGTCATCAGTATCACATCATTCTTTTAATTTAACCGTTATATTCAACATGTATCAACATAAACAACCCTCTCCTTGCAAGTCAAAATCATATCCAATCATATCAATTTTTCAAAACATTTCATGTCATGCTTTTCAAGAGGGTTTTCAAATAATTCACATCATATAAAAATTGAAAACAAAAATCATATCAAGAGAGGGATTTCCATATAATTCATGCTCTCAAGTTATCATCTTTTCGAAACACATGCATATACCTTATAATATATCAAGTCACTTTGGGAATAGGCCTAAATACCAAATCAATATCATAGGAACGTTTAAAACATGATTATATTCATAATTTCAAAACTCCCATTATTAAAAACATGAATTTTTAAGCCCATGAGATTTTTAGGATAACCCCACGTACCTCTATACGCGGAAATAATAGATGTTTCTTGAAGCCTACGTTGCAGGGATTCCAAATCTTCAATTTGTTTTGAAAACACACGGTTGAATCTTGAGTAATTAGGATTTTTATTTTGAAACCCTTGAGAGAGTTCTTGAGTAATTTTGATGAATGAGACTCTGTTTTGGTGTTTGAGGGATTAAATCCCGTGTTTAAGTTGATGGGGGATTGGACAATTACTGAAATGCCATTAATTTTCCAGATGGGCTGAACAGTTTGGCCTGGGGCGATTTAGCAGGCGACGCGGGCTCTAGAGCACTGCTTTTTAGCAGGAGTAGCCCGCTCAATCGCGGGCTCAAGCCCAGGCCAGGCGAGGCCTGCAGATCGTTGACCCTCACTGGAATGCAACCCCAAACTCGTCCTTATGCTCGTCTAAAAATTCTGAAACTCTTCCGAGACACACTACAACCTTTCCCCATCTCAACGCAATAAGAAAATCTGAGAACGAACGTCGGGAAGGTTGGAAATAAAATCCCCGAAGGTTACTAGCTAAAAATGAGTCTAAGTCTTTCAACACTTAGAAAAATTTCATGTTTTCAAGTTCAGAACCACACCACTTGGAGCTAGTATATGCACGACTTTTACGGGGCGTTACATTATCCCCTCTTGGGATCATTCGTCCCCAAATGATGAAATGAAATACAGTCACGCACAATTTCAAGTATATTCAGATATAGAAAAGAAGACATAAGACAAGAATTGTACCTTCCATCTGACCATTCACTGGATCAAATAAATTGGGGTATCTAATTTTTATGTCGTTTTCTGATTCCCAGGTTGCTTCTTCAACTTTCTGATTCCTCCACAATACTTTAACTGAGGCTATTTCTTTGCTCCTCAGTTTTCTCACTTGACAATCCAGGATTGCTATAGGATCTTCTTCATAAGACAAGGAATCGGTCACTTTGATTCCTTTAACAGGTAACACTAAAGAATGATCTCCAATGCACTTCTTACACATAGATATATGGAATACTGGGTGAACAAAACCCAAATTTGCAGGCAACTCTAACTCGTATGTAACTCCACCTATCCTTTTTATAATCTGGTATGGTCCTATATAGCGAGTACTCAGCTTACCTTTCTTCCTGAATCGCATAACTCCCTTCATGGGGGAATCTTTAAGGAATACCCAATCTCCAACCTCAAACTCTAGCTCTCTTCTTCTAACGTCAGCATAGGATTTCTGACGGCTTTGAGCCGTCTTAAACCTTTCTCTGATGATTTTCACATCCTCCATTTCCTAATGAACAAGATCAGGCCCAAACAACCGAGTCTCACCAACTTCATACCACCCTATAGGAGACCTACATCTTCTCCCACACAATGTTTCAAACGGTGCCATTTTAATACTGACATGGTAGATATTATTATAAGTGAACTCAATCAGTGGAAAATGATCTACCCAACTACCTTTGAAATCTATTACACAAGCCCTTAACATATCCTCAAGAGTCTGAATGGTGCGCTCAACTTGCCCATTAGTCTGAGGGTGGAATGTTGTACTTAAGTTCACCTGAGTACCTAAACCTTTCTGAAATGATCTCCAAAACTGAGAAGAAAACTGCGTACCTCGGTCGAATATAATAGAGACAGGTTCTTCATGCAGATGGACTATTTCCTCAATGTACAACTTCGCATAATCATCTCCCGAATAATTAGTCCTCACAGGCAAAAAGTAGGCTGACTTTGTCAACCGATCTACAATCACCCAAATGGAGTGATACTAGTTTCGGGACTTCGGAAGTCCTGCGATGAAGTCTATATTTATCATCTCCCACTTCCATAAAGGCAGAGCTATCTCTTGGGAAGTACCTCCTGGCCTCAAATGCTATTCCTTCACTTGTTGACAGTTCAAACACTTGGAAACAAAATCAGCTACATCACATTTCATGTTATTCCACCAATACAAAGTTTTCAGATCATGGTACATCTTAGTAGAGCCCGGGTGAAAAACATACCTCGAAGTGTGAGACTCATCAAGGATTCTTTTCCACAGTCCATCAACATTCGGAACGCACAACCTACCCTGATATCTCAGAATACCATCACCACCAATTTCAAATGACATTACATTTTATTGAACCACATCTTTCTTGATTTGCATAAAGATGGGATCTTCAACCTGCTTCTCTTTAACTTCAGCACAAAAGGATGACATAGTTATCTCATGAACAATCACCCCTCTATCTTCGAAATCTAAGAGTCGCACTCTCAGATTTGCAAGGTGGTGAATATCCTTCACCATCTCTTTCTTTCTTTTATCAACATGAGAAAGGCTGCCCATAGACAACCTGCTGAGAGCATCGACTACAATATTTGCCTTGCCCGAATGGTAATGCAGGCTCATATCATAGTCTTTCAAAAGTTCCATCCAACGCCTCTGTCTGAGGTTCAATTCCTTCTGTGAGAAAACATACTGCAAACTTTTATGGTCAGTATAAATATCAACATGCACTCCATAGAGATAATACCTCCAGATTCTAAGTGCAAACACCACGGCTGCCAACTCCAAATCATGAGTGGGGTAATTCCGCTCATGCACCTTTAATTGCCTAGATGCATAAGCTATCACCTTACCATGCTGCATCAAAACACAACCAAGTCCCACACGGGATGCATCACAGTAAACCACAAAACCATCTACACCCTCGGGAAGAGTCAAAACAGGAGCAGTAGTCAGCTTGTCTTTCAATTTCTCGAAACTATTTTCACACAAATCAGACCACACAAACTTCACCTTTTTCTAAGTCAATTTAGTAATCGGAGCCGCTATGGAAGAAAAACTCTCTACAAATCTTCTGTAATAACCTGCTAAACCCAAGAAGCTCCAAATATCGATTGGAGTCGTGGGTCTGGGCCATTTTCTCACTGCCTCAATCTTTTGGGGATCCACTCTAATCCCGTCACTAGATACAATATGTCCCAAGAAAGCAATAACATTCAGTCAGAATTCATATTTGGAGAACTTAGCATATAACTGATGATCCTTAAGGGTCTAAAGGATAATTTGGAGGTGATTGGCATGGTCCTCTTTACTTTTAGAATAGATTAGAATATCGTCAATGAACACTATGACGAACAAGTCTAGAAACTGACGGAACACCCTATTCATATGATCCATGAAGGCTGCAGGGGCGTTAGTCGAAGGACATGACTAAGAACTCATAGTGACCATATCGGGTTTGGAAGGCTGTTTTAGGAATATCTAACTCCCTAACCTTCAACTGATGATAACCCGAATGAAGGTCTATTTTCAAAAAACACTTAGCACCCTGAAGCTGGTCAAAAATATCATCGATCCTAGGAAGAGGACATTTGTTTTTAATAGTGACCTTATTCAACTGGCGGTAGTCTATGCACAAACGAAGGGACCCATCCCTCTTTTGCATAAAAAGTACGGGTGCACCCCATGGGGAAACACTAGGACAGATAAAGCCTTTGTCTAGGAGGTCTGCGAGCTGTTCTTTTAACTCTTTCAGTTTCACGGGAGCCATTCTATATGGTGGAATGGAAATAGGACGAGTGTCTGGAAACACATTAATGCCAAAATCTATCTCCCTATCAGGTGGTATCCCTGGAAGATCTTCGGGAAAGACTTCTGGAAACTCATTCACTACAGAGACTGACTGAAAAGGAAGATTTTCAACCCTAGAATCTTTTACTCGGATAGATGATACATACAGCCTCTGGAGATGAGATTTCGGGCTCTAAGATATGAGATAAAGTGACCTCTAGGTGCCACAAAATTTCCTACCCACTCTATTAATGACTTATTCGAGAAAGAAAAGTAACTTTCCGAGTTCTGCAATCAAGTGTGGTGTAACACGAATGGAGCCAGTCCATCCCAAGGATAGCATCAAAATCTACCATATCAAGTTCAATAAGGTTTGACATAGTATCCCGGCTAAGAATAGACACAACACAATTTCTATACACCCTTCTAGCAATAACAGAATCACCTACAAGAGTGGAAACAGTGAAGGGTTCTACAATAACTTCAGACTCAAACCCAAAACCATCAGCCACATAAGGGGTCACATAAGATAAGGTAGACCCGGGATCAAGCAATACATAAACATCACGAGAAAAGATTCGTAACGTACCGATGACAACATCTGGTGAAGCTTCTGCCTCCTGGTGGTTAGTCAAGGCATATAACCAGTTACGAATGCTCTCGACAGCTGAAGAGGAACCCTTAGAAGGAGGATCCATATAGGCGGCTTGGGGCTTAGCCCCCCTCCCCCCACCCCACCCTCCCTTCCGCATTTCCTCCAGTAGAATGGAAATCTCTCTGAAGATGACCCACCTTGCCACAAGTATAATAATTTCTCCCCTCAAAATAATACCTCCCTGGGTGATTCTTTCCATAATTATCACACCGTGGATAAGTACGACAATGCTGGGCCACACTGCCCTGCGACTGAGTATCTGGGGCTCTGGATCCATGATGAGTCTGGACACTCTGAGATCGTCTGTCTGCTGGTGGTCTGGATGCTGGGGCGCTGGCAGCAGATTGTGCATTACCCCAATTCTTCTTCTTCTGCCATTTCTTTCCCCACTTACCACTTTGAGGCTGACTGTGACCCTGGTCGGAAGATCTGGCTCTTTTCACCTGCCTTTCTATCTTGGGGCGCTGGCAGCAGACTGTGCATTACCCTAATTCTTCTTCTTCTGCCATTTATTTCCCCACTTACCGCTTTGAGGCTGACTGTGACCCTGGTCGACAGATCTGGCTTTTTTCACCTGCCTTTCTATCTCCCTAGCTTCAAAAATCTTCTTCTTTTTCTCTTCTACTTGTTGCATATGAACCGTCATCCTAGCAAAGTCCAACTCCTTATTCAGCATAGCTCCCTGGAACTCAAGCACCAGATCATCTGAAAGGCCGGACGCAAACTTTCTCATTTGGGCCCTCATACTACTCATCATCTCAGGAGCATAACGGGCCAGCTGGTTAAATTTTAGAGTATACTCCTGAACACTCATCTTACCCTGCTTAAGGTTTATGAACTCCTCAGCCTTTGCCTCCCGCAACTCTAAAGGTAAGAATCAGTCAAGGAAAGCATCTACAAACTCATTCCATACCGAGGGCTCAGGATTGTCGCCCTTTGCATCTTCCCAATCGTTGTACCACTGATTCTCTACCTCTTTTAGCTTATACACAGCCAATTCTACCCCTTTTACTTCATCAACATGAATCACTTTGAAGATCTTTTCCATCTCATTTACAAATTCCTGCGGATCCTCTTCTACTTTAGTACCTGTGAATTTGGGAGGATTCATTCTCATGAATTGGCTCACCCGTGTAGCGTCAGAAGTAACAGATACAAACCCAATATCTTTTGACTGTTGAGACTGGGTAGCCACCAACTGTGTTAACATGTGAATGGGTTATCTGAACTCTACGTTTGATATATTCCCCTGCGAAGTTGGGGGACGGTTCATATTGGTCTGTGGAGGCCGAGGTAGACTGGTTGGGACTGGATGGACTCCCGGAGTAGGGACAGGGTCTGGAGTGGGAGCCCTATTACGTGTCCTCATCCCATGAGTGGGAAGGACTTCATCATTCTGAGCACTCTGATTAGTATTACGACGAGGAGGCATGACTGTTATCTCTGTAAGACAAAAGATCACTGATTATGATCAGACTTGACTCTGAAGCACGAACTAATTCACAAAGAAGGGAAACATTTCCTAAATTCCTGGAAGCCTCCTGCTTATAAGTGTGGCGTGCTACACACCCATAAATAAGACTCTACCTGATGCAATGTCCCAGACACCCTGGGACCATGAACCGTGCTCTGATACCAAGTTTGTCTCGACCCGAACTGGGGCCCTGACCGTGACAATCATTCCGAACCATGAAGGCCCGAAACACCCCTATCTATCTGGTAATCATGCACATAATTCATATGATAAAAGAAATGCGAAAGATAAATAATATTACGAAAACATGGTCAAGAATCACATGAAAAAATAATGGGAAATAATGTCCCATAATCTCTATCAACATCTGGAAAACCGTTTGTGAAATCTCTACTACATGACTGAAATAAATAACTGTCTGAAAACTGGGACAAGGCCCCCAGTAGATCCAAAACTACTAAGTGATAAATGAACTGACAGACATCAGGCCTTCCGAAGTATAGAAGGCTCACCACTTGATTCTGTAAATCTGTCGGAAGAAATCTACTAGTTATCTGGACCCCTAGACTGTGCCTCCGAACCTGGAAGGAAAGGGGGTCAATACAAATGTATTGGTACGCAGTGTAATCCAAAACAATGTACAATATTTTTACAAAGTATAAGTGAGAGCCATTATAAAATAGTTTCATATCGAATCATTTGAAAACACATGGGCATAATGTAATAATTTTTCAACAACAACGCAATGCAGCTAAGCTAGGTGGAATACCCTACATTATCACATTTACACCAACTGTCAAACCTCGGTTGCCACCGAGATTAGAGTATAAGTGAGGGAAAGACACACAAGATCACACAGTAGGGTGTCTCGACCCAATAAAGTATGGTAGTGCACAAGATCACAAAGCAGGGCTCCTAACCATAGTCCCAAATTGGGATAATATATATCATGTACACAAGATCACAAAGCATGGTACCAAGTTCCCATGTCGGCAAACACGGTTTCCAGCGATGAGCCCTTACACTCAAACGGCTTCTTTGGGCATCCACCTATCTCATGTAAAATCAACACATTCAAACTTTATTTAATTCAATCACCTATCATATTCTGTAGGGTATCGTCATAACCGACCTGCAAGTCATCAGTATCACATTATTCTTTTCATTTAACCATTATATTCAACATGTATCAACATAAACAACCCTCTCCTTGCAAGTCAAAATCATATCCAATCATATCAATTTTTCAAAACATTTCATGTCATGCTTTTCAAGAGGGTTTTCAAAAAATTCACATCATATAAAAATTGAAAACAAAAATCATATCAAGAGAGAGATTTCCATATAATTCATGCTCTCAAGTTAACATCTTTTCGAAACACATGCATATACCTTATAATATATCAAGTCACTTCGGGAATAGGCCTAAAGACCAAATCAATATCATAGGAACATTTAAAATATGATTATATTCATAATTTCAAAACTCCCATTATTAAAACATGAATTTTTAAGCCCATGAGATTTTTAGGATAACCCCACGTACCTCTATACGCGGAAATAATAGATGTTTCTTGAAGCCTACGTTGCGGGGATTCCAAATCTTCAATTTGTTTTGAAAACACACGGTTGAATCTTGAGTGATTAGGATTTTTATTTTGAAACCCTTGAGAGAGTTCTTGAGTAATTTTGGTGAATGAGACTCTATTTTGGTATTTGAGGGATTAAATCCCGTGTTTAAGTTGATGGGGGATTGGACAATTACTGAAATGCCTTTAATTTTCCGGATGGGCTAAATAGTTTGGCCTTGGGCAATTTAGCAGGCAACGCGGGCTCTAGAGCACCATTTTTTAGCAGGCGTCGCCCGCTCAATCGCAGGCTCAAGCTCAGGCCAGGCGATCTGCTAGGCGACGCCTGCAGATCGTGGACCCTCACTGGAATGCAACCCTAAACTCGTCCTTATGCTCATCTAAAAATTTTGTAACTCTTCCGAGCTGCACTACAACCTTTCCCCATCTCAACGCAATAAGAAAATCTAAAAACAAACGTCGGGAAGGTTGGTAATAAAATCCCCGAAGGTTACTAGATAAAAATGAGTCTAAGTCTTTCAACACTTAGAAAAATATCAAGTTTTCAAGTTCAAAACCACACCACTTGGAGCTAGTATATGCACGACTTTTACGGGGAGTTACATATGTTGAGGGCATGTGCACTTGATTTCAAAGGTAGTTAGGATGAGCAAAATCCACTGATTGAGTTTGCATATAACAACAGTTATCATGCTAGCATCAAGATGGCACCATTCGAGGCCTTGTATGAGAGGAGATATAGGTCACCCATAGGTTGGTTTGAAGTAGGTGAAGCTTCTTTGGTTGGACCTAATGTTGTATTTGAGGCTATGGAGAAGGTGAAGTTGATTAGAGAAAGGTTGAAGACAGCTCAGAGTCGTCAAAATTCATACGCCGTTATGAGGAGTAGGGATCTTGAGTTTGAGGTAGATGACGTAGTGTACTTAAAGATTTCACCCATGAAAGGGGTGAAGAGGTTTGGCAGAAAATGAAAGCTTAGTCCCCGTTATGTTGGCCCGTATAGAGTGTTGAGCCATGTTGGAAAAGTAGCCTATGACGTTGAGCTGCCCGTAGAGTTGTCAGTTATTCATCCTATTTTTCACGTCTCCATGCTTAAAAAACATAGTGGTGATTCCACTGTAGTGGATCCTTCAGGGAGTGCTGATATTCAGAACAGTCTTTCTTTCGATGAGATTCCTGTTGAGATTCTAGATTTCTAGATCCATAGATTGAGGAAAAAAGAGGTTCCCTTGGTCAAAGTTTTATGGTGAAACCATTCAGTGAAGGGCGCTACTTGGGAGGCAGAATAAGAAATACGATCCAAGTACCCTCACCTCTTCTCCGCAAGTTCATATCAAGCCGAAGGTATTATTCATTCTTAATTCAGCCCTTCTAATCTAAAGTTCAACTATGTATCTATTCTTACATGAGTTCTTGTAATTTCTGAAGTATTCAAGAGTTTAGAAAGACATGGAGCCCGTTTAGCAAATGGCTTCAACTATGTGTACTCAATTTTCCCTGTGTTCTTAGTCTAACTAGCGACATTCAGGGATGAATATTTCTAAGGGGGAGATATTGTAAGACCCCGCAAAGTTCCTTCATATTCTGAGCGGTTAGAGCGTGTTAAGTGAAGTGTAATTCTGGCTCTAAAAGGTTAAAAAGTGACTTCTAAAGTGATTAGTGTTTAAACCTTGTTGAACTTTCCAAAAAAAATGACTTCCTATCATGTGAGAAATTGAATTATCTTTCACACGATACCCATTTTGTCAAAATTCGCATTCGGAAGAGAAAGATATGACTATTTTACTAAAAGCAATGAAATCGCCCAGGTGCGACAGAGAGGGCCGACGAACCGTCGGACTTGCGAAAAACCGTCGGACTTGCGATGGACCTTCGCCCAAAATATCGTAGAGGAGGCAGTGAGGCTTTGTTCTGGTTAAGTGCGATGTTAAGGTCGACGAACCGTCGGACCCCCGATGAACCGTCACATCCACCGTTGCAGATGAGACAACGAACTGAGTTTTGGCCTAGGTGTGACGGTCAGGACCGATGGACCGTCGTGCCCTCGACGGACCATCGTACCCCACCATTGCATATCCCGATCAGTTATTTTAAATCATTTTTAAAATAGCTTTTTGGTCTTTTCCCACCCTTTTAACACTCAGATATATCCAGAATGAAGTTGAGGGTTTCATTATCTTCCAAAACATCTCATGGAACAAATCCAAATTTTCTTCTAAGAAATTCAAGAATCCTCCATAGATTTTACAAATTTAGTTAAGATTCAAGGTTCCCAAGTCAAAGACTTCAAGAACCCTCTGTCCAGAGTAATAAGAAGAGTCTCAAATAAGTTTGTTCATCCAAGTCATAATATAAGGTATGTGGGGTTTGAACAAGGACACTTCTTTCGTCCTTGTTCCCAAAAGTTATTTTAATTATGAGAATATATGATTTTTTATGTTTTCTTATGAAATTGATGTATGGGTTTATACCCTATGTTGTTATTCCTTGAGATTTTAATAGTTCCAATGTTCTAGAAATTGAAGTACATGAGTATGTTGAGATTTTAAGGCAAATTGTTGATGTTGAGATTTTTAGACAAATTGCTGAAAATTTCAGATTTCTATATGATTTTTGAATCCTTATGACATCTAGTATGCATTTTGATGAGTCTTAACTTGAGATTTGATTATGGGTCATTAAGCCCTACTTGAGATTTATAATCTTATGAACTTTTGTGCTACAAATACACATGAATTGAGTACTTTGATATTATTGAGAATGATTTGGCCTTTTGGTCATAATAGAGTTGAAATCCACATTGAGTATGATTTAAAGCAAATAGAAATATATTTTGGTCTTCATTATAGACCCTTGAGTTATTTTGAGGTGGATTTCCTAAGAGTTTTGAGCTGAGTATGGGAGTAGTATTTAGCACCGAGTTGGGTATGATTCCAAGGTCTCATACCTCAGAACTACATGCAACCATAGGTTTGAGATTTATGTGCCTAAGGCCGAGATAGTGATCACTAAAGATGAGGTTCTACTCTGATGGCAAGGATAGAACAGCTCTCCCCAACGTGGGCAAGACGTTGGACTCCATGTTGCTCACATGGTTTATATCGATTAGAAGAAACTCCTAAAGTTATATAATCTCGAGTTCTAAGTGTCCCGAGTGTAAATGAGTTTTGAGTTCCCAAGTGTTGAAGTTCCTAAAAGCTCTAAGTCCTTAAGTTTTAAAGAAGTTTTACTCTCCATGAGATAAAAACATGAGTTTAAAAGTATTTTTTTAAAGCTTCATTTAGCCTTCTAGTACTGGGAATAAGAGGAGAGTATGGATTTTAAAGTAAAGTATAATGACTCACAAGATTTGTGTTACATGTTTCTCTATTCATGATTCATGAGTTTTACATTTTAGACTTATTCGAGCTATGTAAGTTACTCCTAATTGCATGCATGATTTTATTAAAGAGTATTGATATTGTTTTATGTAAATATACACACCCCATATACTCAGTACATTCCCAAAGTGTTGATCCACATATATGTTTGTGTGCTACATTGTCTTATAATGTAGGTCCAGTTGCTCAGTTTTAGTAGTGACCGTGATTCCCGAGTGCCTTTGCCTACATCCCACAGTTGATGAGTCCTCATGGTTCGAGGACCTACTTTTCTCATATTCTTAGTTGTTATTACTTTTATATCAGTCCGAGTCAGTTGGGGGTTTGTCCTAATGGTTCTTCAGTTTGAGTAGTAGAGGCCTTGTCAGACTAAACTAGCAATTATGTTTCAGACTTTCAGTATTGATATTTCAGATTATGTTTTCCAGTTATTTAAATTTTGAGATGCTATGATATAGTCTTATTGCTTGACTTGATATCCCAAAGTGAGAGATAGAGTTAGTAACAGGCTCGAAGGGTTAGCTTGGGGCTACTTGTAGCCTTAAGCACCGTGTGATACTCTGGGATAAGATTTTGGGGCATTATATTTTCCTTCACTGTAACCCTAACTGGACAAACTAAAGTGTGATTTTATCTACTTAAAGCGAGACCCATTGATTGGGTAGCAACAAGTTGCACAAACATGGTTACCATGATGATTCTTATACCTCAATTCAAGCTTCAACAAATTTTCTAACTTGGATTCTTGATTAAGTTCATACATTTATAGGTGTAACAGAATACAATTTTCTATACATAGTGATATAAACAACTAAAGATTTGGGACCATTTCAGCTTTCAAATTCTGAAAGTTTTTTGTTAATTTAGTGCACAAATGAATATACTTTCTATATGACCTTTTCGGCTGTCATTTTCTCATTGTTACAGCTGTCATCTTAGTTTCACAAATTGGGAACTTAAATTTTATTGCGGGATAGAAAAACTATATAGGTTAATATTATTACCTTTCTTTTTCCTGCTAAAAGAAAAAATTCTTGTCTTTCCAGTATAAAATAATCTTCTTTAGGAAGTAGTTTTAATGATATTTGTAGTCAATCCTCCTCTTGTGAACTATCTTTTGAGATTGAGTTATATAATATATGATACATAAAAATATATATAGGGGTGGAGGAGGGGAGAGTGGGTTCTATTGACATTCCTCAAGCACAATGATGGAGGGTAAAGGTAAGGTCTGCATACACATTATTCCCCCTAGACCCTACTTGTGGGACTAAACGGGATATGATGTTGTTGTAGTAGTATTTGTTTACCCTACTATTTCTTCTTTGATGCGAAAAAAATGATGCATTCATGGATTTTGCAATTATTTAATGTAGGGATATTCAACAACAAGAATCAACTATATCGTATGCAAAGGTATAGTTAATTTAGCTTTAATTAGCCATCCATTTATTCTCTAAAAAGGATTTTAAGATGTTAGCCATTTTTTCTCATACAATTGGAATTTTCTCTCTGCATGATAGTAACGAGTTACTACACTTATTATCTTGTTCTGTTAACATCATCAATTATGCCGTAACTGCTTAGTTTATCCTTACCCCTGAGAATTCCATGTAAATTTTTTACATTATGATATTTACTATCTGTAATTCATCAACCAAGTCCCACTCTGTTCTCACGATCTCAAAGATCTTTATATTTTATAGGTATCCGACTTTAGACTTACAAAGCTAACAAAAGTTGGAAGCACTTCTTTTCATCCACGCCTTGTGAGTACTTTTAAGTACATGTCTCTAGAGTAAGCATCTGATTCTAGGTGCCATTAGGTGATGTTTTATAGTTGTGTTTTCCAGATTTTCTATGCTCTGATGATATCTGGATTGTTTCTGTCTCCTAAAATATCTATCGGTTTCAATAATGATATTCAGAACCATCCTACCCCAATGGCAAGAAAATGTACAGAACTTGTACTTCTTTTTTTCTCTATTTTGCTTAGACTTATAGTTTATTATCTGCAGTTGTTTCTGCATATCTGACTGAATCAGGATATGAATTAGCAGAGAGAAGGCATGAAAATTGAGTAGTTATGTAGGGCTACTCCACATCTGGAGGAATTTGAGTTAAAGGTAAGTATCAAGTTTGATTTGATAGTTTTCAATTTTGGTTCAAGAAATTTGTGATGCTTGTGCTAGAAAACTTTTATTCAGTTACATCACAAATCTTGGGTAGAATAGTTAAGGACTAGCTGGGCGTGAACATGTGTTGCTTAACAGGCATCATTATTTCTAGCTATTTTACTATGCCATACTTATGTGAATACGTTGTGGACAGATGTTTCAACTTGTATTTAACACCTAAAACTGAATTCCATCATTCATTACTGATTATTTGAACATTATCCAGAAAAGTAGAAAAAGGCATACCAATAGTCATATTAGTAATGCATGTAAGTTGACAAAACAAATGACATTTTCATTAATTTATGTGGTTGGAAAAAAAGAGGTAGGATTTAGCAAGTGAGTGGTGAATATTTACTAGAAAATTCTATCCAAATTATAGAGATGTTTGTGTATCATGTTGCTTTCTTATGTGACATAGCAGGGATGCTTGCTAGCTAATGTTGTTCTGTCTCCATTCTCCCTTTCTCAACTTGACCATGTGCAATTAATGGATGGAATTACAGATTCAATCGAACTCAATAATGGTAATTAGTTAATTAGCTGTTGAGAATAAAGATTTAGTTAAAAGAGTTGGAAGGAAAAAGGGCTTAATAGTCTTTATCTATGTATTTAGGTTGTTAGTTAAAGCCTTCAAGTAGTTAGTTAATCTATCAAGTAGTTAGTTAGTTAGTTATAATATACTAAGTTTATGTTCATTAGTATGTAACTCTATGACTGTAGCCATATTGATTAGGAGATTGAATAAGAATTTTCAGTCATTCTCCTTCTCTGATCTTCTTCTTATTGGCAGACTTATATAATTTATTGTAATATTTCCTTCATGAACTAGCATCTTGACTAAATGGCATGTCTTGGCATTGGTATGCAGTTGTCTTTGCACTACACATGGCTCTAAGATCTAGGCTCAATCTGATAACAACCGACACTCCTGATTGGACTTGTAAAGTATAGATTGTCGACATCAGTCGATAGAGAAAAAGCCCTGAGAAGCAAATTCTATTCCAAAATATCCTTTTAGAAGATAAAGAGGTACTCCCACTTATATAGTGTTACTATATACTATCATATGCATAGTTATTATATGTTTCCCTCCATCTTATCAAAGATTTCAAATATACAGGGCCAATAAATTAAGGTTGTTGTGTATGGAAATGACATTGCATATTATGCGGACAAGTTGGTTCTCCTTGACACCTACCTCATCTCAGCTGCACGGGTAAAGGATTCGCCAAAATCATATGGTCGGCCAATACATACATATTACTGGATACTTGATAAGGAAACAATAGTTGAACGTATCAACCCCAATGATGAGATTTAGAAGCCCTTGCCACCGCCAACTAAGCTGAATCTCACGCCTTTATCCAATGTTGCTCAGCTGATACCCACTATCTTAGCAGAAATTGGTATATTACTCTTGCCAAAAGTTGTACGACTGAAATTTATATGCCTGCACAGATGGATGCTAAATATATCCTCCTATTTCTTACTACCAGATATTCTAGGAGTTGTTATCTGTTGTGGCCCTAAGAAATATGCTGGTCTCACTCAAAATAAGTGTCGAGAGATCACCATAGTTGACGATCAGTGAGTACACATTTTACATGAGATAGTAAAGATTCTACTTTACAGTACTTGCACTTTTATAACAGATTCCAAAACAAATGGTAATTACTTTTGCTACTTTCAGGAGCACTCAGTTTCTCCTCACCTTATGGGGTGACTTTAACAAAATTGAAGGGATTGAACTGCAGGCTAAAATAGAAAAAGAAGAATACCCAGTCATCCTCGGAAGGAACATAGGAATTTCTTCTTATCAAGGTATAACCACATTAAAATATTCCAAAAAAATATGTAAATAAACCACAACATTATGCGAGCGTTTTGTACATGCTGGTTTATCATTGCAAACCAAATTCAACGCAATAATACGCATTGATCCTTCTTATCCGCAGGCATTAGAACTTCTTGGCTGGTATGAAATTCTCACATTTATTCTCAATTTCTAACCTACCCTTAGGGAATACAAATGCTAACTTATTCTGTCTACTGATAGGGTCAAATCAAACAAAAACATCCTATCAGGTTGGGTAGCGACTGCGCTTTCAAGTCATGCATCAGGCAGCTTCTCCACAATATCCACCCCTCTCATTGTTGCTTCTGACTCTCACAAACTAACCTCCATTACATAAATGACCTTAAAAACTTTTGTAAGTTACAGAATTATCTGCACCTAATTAGCATACTCAAGGACAAGATTAAACGTACACAGACTTTTATTCTCCTTGATAGGTTGGAATTTTCAATGTTGAGGTGGAAATGTCAATATCAGATGAGTTCCAAAAGTCTTGCGTGCTAGAGGGCCCAGGTTGCAATAAAAAAAAGGGCACAAAAGACAGGAAGCCATTTGATTGTCCAAAGTGTCTGCCAAAGATGACATTAGTGCCTCGGTATTATATTGTTGACATATACATAAATTGTACTTCTCCAAAGCACAACATATACTGAAGCATTTCAAGTACTAACTAACCATGGTTATAGGTGTATGTTTCAAATTCATCTTACGGATGCGACTGGCTCGACGACAACATTGATTTCTGATGCACTTGGTGAAAAAATGCTCTCTATGACAGTTGAGGATATATTCGATACAACATGTGTCAATGTCATGATTTATTTATGTCTACCTTCAATTTTCTTGAATCAACCTTATCTCTAGCACATGCTTCATCTCTTACAACTGACTCATGTTTATAGCTGCAGCTCCTTCGTCTTGACCATATCCATTAAATGTTATCCGACAAATTATTCAATATTCAGCTGAAGAATTCATCCTGGGTAAGCGCTAATGTTACTCGTACAAGCCTAACAATTGTATCGTTCACAGAAAAAGAGCAGGTGATGTCGCTGACTATTGACCAAGGAATTGCTAAGAAGGCCAGACCATTTGCCACAAACGAGCAGGAAATAGAACCAACGATAGGTGAATCTGGATCTTCAAGTGCAGTACTAGCACTTAAACCACTCACGCCAGCAAAAAAAAACTAAGAGGTTAGCGAACTCAAATTTTTAATAACTTTTGGGTCCCCTGCATTCTGAATTTATCCAGATATGATCATGAAACCATATATTATTGTTATATCACTGGTTTTTCTTAAAGGTGTTTCCTTTGTCTTCTACATTGACAACACTTAAGATAGGTACTAATAGGACACTAACAAAGGCATATAAGGCAACTACAAAGAAATTTGTTTGGGTGGTGGTTGTGAAAAAATCATATTAACTTCAACCAAAGAAAAGTTTTTTTTTCCTACAGAGATACTAAAAATGTTTCTTACCTCTTCCAAATTTAGAAGTTTTGATTGGGGGTCAAGCACCACACGGACATTAAGTTTGAACGCTAAAGCTAGATGTTGCTTCTATTCTCTTATCTTATTAAATTAAAAAAAGGATATGGCCATATTGGAGTCCAATTAACCAGGTAACAATAGTTGTTATTGAACTGTAAGGAGATTTCATTGGTAAATATGAGCTACTCTAAAATAAAGAAGAGAATGCCAGAATTGGTGAAAGTAGGGTTACAAGTAAGTTGCAATATTTTACTAAAAGGGACAATCTGATAATTTTTGTCATTGTGGAATCCCTCGCAGTCCTCTAAACCAGTTTTACTTAGGAGCATAAAATAGTGTATAGATCTACTAATTTAAGAAGTTAAGCTCAATTTATAGTTAACTTAACATTTTTATATACAAATTTTGATATAGGTACAATTCAAAGAACATTTGGAGTAATCATTCCAGTACAATTATATGAGGGTCCAAGATCGATCACCTTTAACAATACATTTTACCTGGCAATGCTATGTTATTGTATTTACTAAAATTGATGAGCTTGTCGGTGTGCTAAAATCATTTGTTGTGTATATTGTTTGAACTCTTAAAAAATATTATCACATTTGTGTTTGGTTTTAAAAAAAAAAAAAAGAATGTTGCCATATTTGTATCGAATTTTTTAAAAATACAGTATACCTTTATCTCTTTCTTGAGAAAGATAAAAGTTTTATTGACACAACACTTTCTTAGAGCTGAAGGGTCATTTGCAGTGCAAAATTTAATTCCTTTCGTTACTTGTAGAGAATCTATGAGTTTTGATACTAATTCTGCATTCTGCATCATTTATAAATTCTTCTTTACTCCAACAAGTAATCGAAATTCAGAAATTGAACAGTTAAAACTTGATATTCTGAATGGAGTTGGCTTTATCTTCAAAAGACCTGGAATTACTTTCTCTTTGCACTGTCCAACAAATGCAAGAAAAGTTAGTGTTTTTCCATATTTCTACCCCTTGGTAGTTCCTTTCTTATGCCAACACCTACGCAAATCAAGATATAGCTTGACTCTGCTCAACGGCGTCCCTGTGTGTTTAGAGATAGCTGTCAATTTTCATGCTCTGAGGTGATTGAGTTGATTTTTCTATCGAATATGAAATTGATGAGTTGAATTTTTTCCCACAACTATGACTATAATAAATGTATTTTCTTGAAAATATAATTATTTCTTGAGAAAATTTGTTGACTTAGCTAAAGAAGCAGTGATGATAATTGTTTATCTAGACTATAAAATTTTATGATTTTTACACATGCAAATACGTATCTTGCTTATTTATGCGGACAAGAATATAATTCTTTATATTTGATTATGAACTTAACTTCATTTTGGTATGCTCACAGGAACTATGGTCCTCTTTTTTGTAACTTTAGCGTACTAGAAAAGGATGAGATTTATTTTTGGGCTCCAAATCGCTATATTTTAAGTCAATATGAAGCACATTCAGCAGCTTTAGAAGCCATCACACTGCTATAGGTTTATCGGGAACGAAAAGTGCTGCTCAATTAAGTTTCATCACATTACTTTCGAAATCATAATTGTTAAGTTGTTGACAACCAATTCTTTCATCAAATCTGCTACATCTGCAGAAATTTAACATCATCGTGCCTATTCTCTGTATCTATTGTGTGACTATAGTTTGGATGATTTCAATTTTTGCCTTCACAAGAACTTTTAAGGAAGTGTTCAATTTGGATTTTTTATTTTCATTTGACACGGTAAAACTAAACACAAGTAGAATGTTCCAAAATGTCTTCTTGAAACGTACCATGTGGAAACTTGAAAGCTTTTCCTTCCTTACTGTTGAACTTGGTCATCCATAATTATTCTTAGAAATTATTGTTATTCTCAGTAATTATCTAATGTTTACCTCTTCACAATAGGCATGTCATAACTGTATTTTGGAAGGCAAAATCATGGTTGGATTCTTAGCTCTCCTATTCTACCACTGTACATTTGGAATATGATCGTGTGGTAGCTGAAAATGCAAGGACTGTAATCTTTTTGGGTTGTATTGTAATTACTACTAGAACAATGGTTATTGTTAATATTGTTTAATATATGTATGTATGTCGCCTTAAATGTAGCATTTTTGTGCTTTATTACCCATTACTTCATGATGCTCCATAACATAGCGTGACGAGCATACATATTCCCTTTATATATAAGTCAATAACAAAAGACTATGGCACTTATTAGTGGATAGTACTCGCTGGTCCTGACACTATAATTTTATTAAAAGATAAAACAACAACATTCGTAAGAAGAAGTTTACAATTCTACAATCAACCAACGACACTTTTTGTAACAACAAATGCTTTTATATAGTATTTTTGTCCGTGCATCGCACGGGCACGGACATACTAGTGTGTGTGTGTGTATATATATATATTATAAATTATAAATATAGATATATAAAAAATCATATTATAATATTTGTTATGAATATGAAAAGCGATTGATTTCTCTTGAAATACTTTATTTACATTCCTTTAAGCAAAATAAAATATTGTTTCACAGACATAACTTTTACAAATACTTATTGAAGACTAAATACTCTCACGTGATAGAAAATCATAGGGAGTATATAAATTAAGATTTCACGATATAATTGATTAAAATTGAAAATATCTGAATTTAGATATTAGAATAAAATTTTTAAACAAAAATAATATTTAGATACATAATTCATGCAAAAGCGCGAATTAGATTCATTAGTTTATATATAAAGGAGAAAATATGAAATCATTGACGTAGTGCTCTATAAGGCCAAGGATGTTATTTAACTTTTTTATAAAAAAAATATTGACATTTTTTCTCCTTTAAAAGATGAAAAATACACTTTAAATATTTATAAAATATTAAAGATAGCCACATATAATTCTTTTCCACATCAACACTATTAATCTCAATTTAAACAAAAAAATTAGTAATAATATCTATGTCTTTTTATCTCCTAGCAATAAAAAGATACATAATTAAATTACGTAAGATTTAATTCTCACTCAATGTGATGAATATATAATCTCTTCTAACTGAAGATTGTTGTTTGTCACTTTTATGGATGGCACAGATACTTCATTTTGCCACTAATTTTAAAATCTTATTAATTTTCTTGCTATTAGATGTTATCATTTATTTATAATATTTTCCTTATCATTTTGATTTTATTGATTGTAGTTGAAAATATTGTGTTATTGAATTATGTTTGAAGTTTTTTCTTTCTTTTTGGGGCTTATGCTATAAAGATAAGAATATCAATTGTTTATAGTGTATTAAATTATGATCTTTTTCTCTTTTTCTTGTCTCACTAATTTTAATTTTTTTTCCTTCTTTTCCAGGTTAATTGATTGGTGTGTATAGTTATATTTGAATTATGGATATACTAGGCAATAGGCCCGCGCTTTGCGTGGTGATGAAAAATATATTGATGATTAATCTTATAAATAATTATCTTCTCTATTATAATATGTCTATGATATTATAAAGATTTCAACTTCAATACATGATATATTTTATGACTTAAACTTTCATTTAATTCATATTTAATTCACTTTTCAAGAATATTAACATAAAAAAGTTTGCCTCATATATATATATATATATATATATATATATATATATATATATATATATTCATGCAACACTTATATAGGAGAACATTAAGTGATTTTAGGAGTTGATAAATCACTCTTCTCCGAAACGACCTCGACATATTACAACTTGACAATTGTTTTTTTTATAGTTTGTTAAATACATAACTGAACAACATGATTACCATCTGTTAGGTTATTCAATCTTGACATGCTCTTCTCAGCTATTATACTCAAAAGTAAGATATGCATATTTAAGAATCAATCTATGAGTCTACAAATCAAATTTTGTCATCTAAGCAACAATAAAAAACATTAGATCTATATTATGGAATGATAAGAAATATTAGATTCATGCTATATATTGCATGATGATTTTAAAGTTACTCTTTGTTTGTTTATTTATTTGTTTTAAAGATAATATACACTAAATTTATATTTATATCCTTTATTTCTTTAGTGTCTTTCCTCACCGACCATTTAAATTTTCACTAAATAAATTATTAGGAACTACATATACGTATTTGTTATATTTTATATCATATCTAGCACAAAAATTTATTAGAATAAGTATTCTCCATCTTCATACTTAATTCTCTCTCTTTATGTTCATTTTGTATATTTTCTTTCTTTCTTCTCCAGTTATATGTCTATTGAATCAGATTTTTTTTTTAAAAGAGATAATTGTAAGAGAATAGAGATATACAACTAACACTTACATCGATCGGTTGAAAGCTATGGAGGTAATGTAGTTCAAATTGGCAGCATGAGGTTTTGATTTATTTTTTTATCTCTTATCTTTAATATATATCAATACACATTAATCAAAAATAATTAAGAGGAAGGGGAGAATTATCATAACATTTAGAAAATTTAATATTATCTTTAATTTTAGGCTTTTAATACTCACTATCATTAGAATGAAAATTATAAAAATGAAGTTTGAGTTATGGAGACTTTTTAATACCTAAAGTAAATTATTGTATTATAATTATATAATAAAATAGAGTAAGAATGCCAAAAAAAAAAAGATAAATATGAATGATGATAATAGAAAGGTGTCAACATTAAATAAAAAAATCTTAAGGACTAACCTCACATCAAACTAAAGGAATAACAACGTATCATTTTAAACCTTAAAAAGAAAATCCAAAAATTATAAATCTAAAAAGAAATGTATATAAAGATATATAATAAAAAAAATTACAAACATTGCTTTAGTATATGTATTACCGCTAACAAAAAAAATATAATCAGAGAATTCCAACCTCATACGAAAAGGGATAGAGATTAGAATGACTATTATATATTTTCAAGAAAGAAAATGTCATCAATAATCTCATACAGCCAATCACCAAAAACTTATTGTCACTTTAATTTCTTCTTGAAAAATGCACCCTTCACTTGCATGACAAAGGGATAGAGATTAGAAGGACTATTATATATTTTCAAGAAAGAAAATGTCATTAATAATCTCATACAACCAATCATCAAAAACTTACTGTCACTTTAATTTCGTCTTGTAAAATGCACCCTTCACCTGCATGGCAATATTCTGATGTAGATATTGAATGTCAAAAAGATGGAAGAGGAATTTTTTTGGGGGTTTGACAAGTTGCCTTATGATGATGTTATAAGGAGATAGAAAGTATACCAAAAGGTTATACACGAATGCATATTAAGACATTCAATTAAGAAGATAATTATAATGGAAGTTAAAAAGTTGATTAATTGAATCCACACAATTTTTGGCCTAATTAAAATAACATAAATAGATAAATAAAAAGGAAAAAATTCATAAAAGGAGAAAAATATAAATGTCAATGGAGGCCAAAAAGGGTGCCACATCACCTCCTCTATGTTTCTCCTTTATATATATATATATATATATATATATATATATATATATATATATATATATATATATATATATATATATTAATTATTAATTTGTGTTTTAATTGATATTTATTGAATTATATGTGTGCGTGTAAAGGATAAACATGAAATCAGTGAAGTGGTGCTCTCTAAAGCAAAGAATGTTATTTATCTTTCTTTTGTGATTTTTTAAACATTTTTTCTCCTTTAAAAAATAAAAAAATACACTTTAAAAATTTATAAAATATTAAAGATAGACACATTTAATTCCTTTCCACATCAATGTTATTAATCTCCATTAAAAAAAAACAGTTACAATACATATGCCTTTTTATCTTCTAACAATAAAATTATATATAATTAAATAACATAGAATTAATTCTCATAATTAATTCTCACTCAGTGTGATGAATATATAATCTCTTCTAACTGAAGATTGTTGTTTGTCACTTTTATGGATGACACAAGTACTGCATTTTATTGCCAACAATTTTAAAATCTTATTAATTTCCTTGCTATTAGATGCTATTATTTACTTCAAATTGTTTTCTTATCATTTTAATTTGAATAAATACATAATTACACCACTGATCTTATCCGAAATTTTTAAAAAGATACCTAAACTTTAACTTCGACCTATTACCCCCACAAATCTTCTTTATTTCATTGCAAATACACTATTTTGACCCTCTACGTGTATACACGCACCACAAGCACGTGAAAAGGCAAAAATTGACTTTTTTGACCAATTAGAAGCTGCCACATGTAAATAATTTAATATATAATTTATATTTTTTAAAATTAATATTTATTTATTTTTTAAAATTATTTCATAACCCCCCACCCCACCCCCGCAACCCCATTCATCCACCATTGTCTTTTTCCCCAACTTCTTCATCACCATAACTCAACGAAAACATCAATTACAATAACAACATCAATTAAAGAAACAACATCATCATCACCATAATTTTAAAAAGGAAATTTGATGTACAATCTCCATTTTAATAGAGCTTTAAGCTCCATTTTAATGGAGGAAATTGGACGGAAATGGGGGAGGGAGGTGTTGAACGGGGTGGGGGTGGGTAGGTAGGGTGGGGTCATAAATAAAAATGGAGCTTAAAGCTCCATTAAAATGGATATTGTACGGGAGCTTTAAGCTCCATTTTAATGAAGGAAACTGGACACGGGAGGGGGGAGGGGGGAGGGGGGAGCTGTTGGACCTGGACGCGAGGGGGTTGTTTGACGCGGGGTGGGGTGGGGTGGGGTGGGGTGGGGGAAGAGGGGAGTGATAAATTAAATAAAAAGGAAAAAATAAATAAAATATGAAATTAAAAATATTTGACACGTGGCAACACCTTATTGGTGTGTGCATTCACTCTCTTTATTTGTGACTGAGATTTAGAGAAAAATAATGTATTTGCAACGAAATAAAGAAGAATCGTGGGGTAATAGGTCAAAGTTAAAGTTTAGATGTCTCTTTGCAAAACTCGGACAAGATCAGTGGGGTAATTATGTATTTACTCTTTTGATTTTATTGATTATAGTTGAAAATCTTGTGTTATTGAATTGTGTTTGAAGTTCTTCTTTTATTTTTGGCTTATTTTGTAAAAGATAAGAATATCAATTATTTATAGTGTATTAAATTATAATCTTTTCTTTTTTTTCTTGTCTCACTTATTTTAATTTTATACTTCTTTTGCAGGTTAATTGATTGGTGTGTATAGCTGCATTTGAATTATGGAGATATTATTAAATTATCTTTTAATTGGTGTTTTTTGAAATCATGAAATAATAATAATAAATATATTATTGTCTTCCTCATAAAGGTTCAGTTGATCAAACAAGTGTATGAATTGACAAGTTATTTTTCTTTCAACTAAAAAAATCATGCATCTACAAATTTGATTTCACGTGAAAATAAACCAATATTAGATAGTTTTACTTTTATCATTTAGTTTTATTAGTATTCTTTATAATTAAATCATATACAAAAAAGTCAAGTACAAAAAAAGGTCTTCAACTAATTCTCCTTTTCTATTTTATTTCTTGATTTTTAAATAATGGATTGTCCGACTAATTGATTGAGTAAGGCAAGACCTCCTTTCACTCTCTTAATATAATCTTTATTTTTTTCATTACTTTTACATTATTTAATTAACTAAAATGCGAGTATATCATGTTTTTGTTTTTCCTCTTCTTATGGGTGTTTCTAATTTTTGGTTTCTAATAAATTTTCTTAAACTTTTAGTGATAGTGTATTGTATAGAGTCAAATGATATAGAGTCAAATGAATCATTTTACAGTCTTCATGTCGTGACAAGTTATAAAAATTTCACAATCAACAATTTTAAGTATTTTCTTTTATAATATATCATTTTTAAGTATTACACTTCGTTTATTTATAGTAAAGTTATGTTGAGTTCAATTAAAATAATAAACATATTTTTGAAAATATCATTCCGGTTACATGTAAGTGGTTTGTATTTATAAGAATGAAAAAGATATCACATAAAGAGATAATTAAAACAAAAATTTGATGTTGTAAGATGAAGAACAAAAACATAAAAAAAGTTACTTATATATTTATGCAATGATGGAGTTGAATATTCACAATAACTTTGTATATAGCTTTATATAAATATCCTAAAAGATCATTACCTTTTTTCTCCCTTTTGGCCTTTTTTCTATTTATAAAATAAAAACTCTAATTATATCTTAGTTATTGTGTGCTTAATAATGGACATCTGAAAAGTCTTCATTACCTTAACAATTTGTGGTATTTTCGTTACATTAATAATGATTGTTTATGTGGATTTTTGTTTATTAAATTATCTGGAGGAATTAAACTCTTGCATTATAATGATTATTTATGTGGATTTTCGGTTATTAAATTCTCAAAAGAAATTAAACTTAATTTCGTACCCTTTTAAATTACACAAAAAATTTCATGTCATCTTCAACAATGAACAAACTATAACTAGAAGTAATTTAAAATTTGTAGTTTTTTTCCCTCCAAAATAAATTTGATGATAGAGAAAAAAAAAATGAGGTTTTGCGAGGTTTGATAAGATAAAGTACCTGAGATGAAGATAGAGTAAGGAGGTGTAAGAGAAATAGAAAGGAATTTGGAGAAATAAAGTCGAAGAGAGTCGTTCGTATCATTTAAGTTACGTTCTTACTATTAAAAAAAATACTCAACGACGAGGGGATAAAACAGTAAAGATAGAATATTAAAATCAGATCTAGCAAAAGATGAAGTAGAGGAATAAATGTGAAAAGTAACAAATTAAAATCGAAAGAATAACTATCAAAAGAAATTTTTCGATAAGATCAACAATTAGTCAAATAAATTTATCAAATTTTGTTCCTTTTCAGCAAAGCAATGATTTGATTTTAATAATTAATAATTACTGATTATGAAATTGTAAATGCCTAAAATAATATGCTAACCAATTTTGTTTTATTTATTTTTGCTTCATCTGCTTATATGAATGTTTGTAAGAGTATGGTGCTTGAAGAAGTGAAATTAGACCTACTAATATTATCAAACTATTTAAATTTTAAACTTGATTAAATTTATAGAACTAATTTTTATATACATCCATAGTAGATTAGTGTATATTTTCTATTTTCATAAATCTTTTTCAATTTCAAATTTTTTACATAATGTCATATCATAAATTTATTATTAATTTTTATAACTGCGCGAAGCGCGAATTAATTTACAAGTGACTATTATAAGCAAAAAGTTACAAAATCAATTAATAGAAGATCCTTGCGTGATGTATAGGAAATCATTGAAAGCAACAATACAACTTATTTCAAAAGGAACTAAAGTTGCAAAATATCCTTTCAAATGCTTCTAAAAATCATATAGTGGCTAAGAAATAGATTGGATTTGCTAACATTCAATTTATAATTTTATACAATAAAAACTTTACGTTTAATTAAGCGAATAAAAAGTCAGTGAGTCAGTATGAACAAAATAGTGGGCATTAAAGTAGCACCTTTCTATATGCCCCAACAATAGTTGACTGAACAAATTAAAGTAGGGGAAGTTTGAGTTTTCAAAAAGACTTTTGATGAGTTTTGTGTAACTGAAAATATTTTTTTTGGGTCAAATCAGAAAGATTTTATTTAACCAAGTAAACCATTTGTACAACTAGCTCGTTTAGACTATGGAGCTAGATCTCAGTATAAATTTAATTTTGAACCTCATAGACAAACATGAACAACATTCTATTTGTTGACTAACAAGGAAAACTATCTAGCTTCTCAAGGATGATTCCCCATTTGCTATTCCTTTGCCCAACATTATGAAGTTGTAACACAATTTCTTGAATTCTTTGTTGTGGCCCTGTTGTAAGCTGGTTGAACCTCCTGCTATTTCTTTTTAACCAAATAACATAGACTGTAGCAGCCAAAAAGAACCCCAGTATCATAGATTTGACATTTTTTGGCCTGATCAAGGAAGAGAGTCAACTATTCTTACAATTCCAGTCACTAATACTCCTGTTAAACCCTATCCATTCAAGAAGAGTCTTCCAAATATTATTAGAAAATGAGCATTCAAAGAAAATGTGTGGATGAGTTTCTACCAGTACAGAGGATCAAAGCACACATTATTGAGGCACTCGAATGCCCCACTTCATGAGCCTATCCACAATAGATAATCTGTGATGTATGAGCCATAGTATAAACCGATGCCTTGGAATCAGGCCTTTTGCCATTATAAGTTATTTCCATTGTACCTTGGGGAACTGGGGCATAAGAGAGTTATAAACTTTCTTTATGCTGAATCTGCCAGATATTGTAAATTTAAAAACTCTCTCCAATTGTACTATGGGTTCCACCAGCTTCGAGTATCAAACATTTTTTTCACTACCCAGGTAGTTTTCTTAGGTGATGGTAATTATGCCAAGTTTCTACCTGTCACATAGAAAACATGAACCCATTTTACCATAGTGCTTGTTTCTCCTTTGCTACTGTCCATAATAATTTACATATTGCGGCCTTGATTCATAGGAAGAAATTCAATACATTTAAACCCCTTGTTGGTCTTGGTTGACATTTAGTATTCCAAACCACCAGTTCCATCCTGGAATAGTCATTTGTTCCCGTCCATAAAAAATTCCTGCATATACTAATTATCAAGGTAAGTATCTTTTTAGGTAGAAAGAAAACTTGAGCTCAATACGTTTGCATTTCAAAAAGGACACTCTTGATGAGCTGCAGTCTGCCTCCATAGGATAGAAATTTAGAAGACCAACACTTAACTCTTGCTATTGTTTTATCCACAAGGAATGCATTGACTTATTGTAAGCTTTCGGGATGATAGGGGAACCCCTAAGTATCTAAAGGGTAGTTCCCTAAGTAAGAATTGCATATCAGCTACCAATTGATTATTCACAACCATGGAGACACCAGCTACATACAAAGAACTCTTATCAGCATTGGCCCTCAGACCCGATACGTCAGAGAAATGGTGGAAGTATTTCATCATAAGCTGAACTGAAATTATGTCTGCTCGACATCACATAAGTAAATCATTAGCGAAACAAATGTGTACCAGGTTTAGTTTTGCACAGCATGGATGGTACATGAACTGAGACTCCTTACCCAACTATTTTAAGGACTTGTTTAAATACTCCATAGCTAGAACAAAAAGGTAGGGAGACATAGGATCTCCTTGCCTCAGCCCCTCTTTGCTTGAAAACTAGGAGTCGGTCCTTCATTTAGAAGTAGAGAGTACGTTACAGTTGAGACACAAGTCATTTTCAATTGTACCATCTTTGTGGGCAACCCAAATTCCAGTAGAACCATTTAGAGAAAACTCCATTCAATTGAGTCATAAGCTTTCCTAGTGTCCACTTTAACTGAAAACATTAAGTTTTTTATTTAATATTTTAATTGAGCAAATGAATTGAAATGAATAAAAAAATATCAAATTTTTTTAGATAAAAGATAAATAACAATACTCAAATTTTAGAGCGCCAATCACCAAGTTTATTATTCTCCTTTATTATTATATATTGATTGATTGATTCCTATTTAATATAAAATAGGAGATACCTATGAATTATTAATTACTCACAATTCAAGTTGATTTTCTCTATCATGTTCTCATGTGCATATTTGCAGAATCAACGCCTGTTGTGATTTTGCCATGGTTAGAAGACGTAGTCTGGAAAGAGGAAGAGGTGGGCTTTGAAAACAACTTCTTGTTAATAATATTAAATTCTTTACTCACATACTATAGGTCCATGTGAAAGTCAATTAACAATCCCTGCTCATTCAATTGAACAATGCACTGGGGAAAAAGGCAGTGATGAGTGCTTAGACAGTCTCTAAGGTACTAAATTCGAGCATTTCCAAATCAACAAAATCAAAAGAGGTACTAAAAAATATGAAGTCCCGATTGTCCTACCGATCGTTTCAGATCTAGCATTACAGAATGACATGCCTAAAAGAATTGTAGAATAATACCTTTTCAAAAATCACAATGTTATACACATTGTTATATACCTCTCGTGATTGTTAATAATAACATTGTGGTCCAATAGGAGAAATCAAATGTGGAAGAGTATGATAAATGAAAGAATGTTTTAATTGCTTATGTAATTGGAGATTGTTCGAAATACAATGTGATGAAGAAATACATCACTAAGACATGGTGCAGTTCATCGAGACCTTTATTTTCTTTGATGATGCTTTCCTTGATGCCTCAATATAAAATGCTACTATATCTTCAACATAATAGTAGCAATATAATACGACTTGTGAACTTGCATATTTCATCTCTTTGATTTAATTTGTATAATTCATAATAATACTACTTATTGATAGATCGAGGGTCTTCTGGAAACAACATTCTCTCTATCTCCAAATGGTAGAGGTAAAATCTGTGAGCCCTCTATCCTCCTTGGATTTCACTTCGTGGGATTTTACTTAGTATGTTGTTTTTATTTCATTAATCACTTTTTTGTTACATTATTATTTTTAGTTTTCAATTTTAATTGATTCACCAACCGTGAATTCAATAACCTAATATTTTTTTAATCAAATTTTTTGTGGCTGCTAGGCCATTTTATTAATCAAAATGAAAGCTCAAACATTATCTGGCCATGGGCCAAAAACAAAAGAAATAAGTTGTAGGGTACAAAATGAGTGGCCCAGACACATAAAAAATGACCCAGTTGAGTGTAATAAAAAAATTCCCCTATACACCATCTTCACTCTTTGGCTTTCCAAATTCTACATCAATCCAAAGATGATCCCTCTTGGGTACCGCCTGAACTTGCAATTTCGCCGCCTTCTTTTGTGGATTATCTGTGACCTTGCGCCTGTTCGGTCAACAATCCATTCTATACAAAAATCTTCACTACATGAAGGTAAAGTGTTTGTCTTCATCCTCATTAATCTCTTTTTCAGCTCTTTTTGACTCTTTTTCTGCTTGGGTATTTGGGGTTTGTCCACTAGACTGTGTTGCATAAGGAGATAATCTTTCAGAGTTTTCAGCTCCCTTAACTATAAGACCTCCAAATCAAACCTTACTCCTTTGCTTTTGTTGCTTCCTTCTAATCCATCTATTCTTCAATTTTTTTGTTGTAAGTTGGAATGGAGAAATTTCCACTGTGGCAGAGTAGGCTTGTAGCTGACCTCCTTGGTTTATGGCTAAATCTGACGCCGACCTCCTTCATTTTTGGTGAAAATTTTTGTGTGCTAACATATCTTAGCCAAACTTGTTTAGCAGCTTTAATGTTTGTGTAAATCCGACATACATTTGTGTAAATATTTTTGTTGTTGTAGCTTAGGTGGTGTTTCCTTGCTTTAATTCTCTGAACGTGACTCCTATGGATGTTTATGATTGTTGTGGATTGATTTTCCTTGTGCTTATCCTTAATGTTGGTATCTACTGGTATTTAAGATCTTTTTTCCTTTCATTGGTAACTCTGTTAAATTGTGAAACTGTTTGTTTTGTTTTCCTCTTGTGCATAATTAGCAAGATAGTCTGCTAATTGATTTCCTTCCCTAAAAATATGTTACAGATTGATGTTTTGCCTTAACACTCCCTTCTTGATCTCATCAACCATCTCAGCAATCTCCCAAGGAACCATCCACACATCCTTTAAGAATTTAAGCATATCCAAAGAATATGTTTCAATAACTTTCTCTTGAGCATTCCTTCTAGATAGACATCTTGCCGCCTCTAGAATGGCCTTTGCTTCAGCTTCCATGTTAGTTATTTGTCCTATTATTCCTGCCCCAAAATGAATTAAGTCCCTTTTGTGATCATGTAGGCAAAAACCATATAAACTAGAACAAGGATTTGCCCTACTAGCACCATCTGTGTTGCACTTTAATCCTCCTAGTACCAGCATCTTCCACTTGACCACATAATAATGAAGCTTTGGATTATATCTCCCTAATGTGGTAACTATCTCTATCTGGTTATCACAAATGAGGTGTCTCAATTAGTGTAACATTGACAGCTGATTAAGCCTTAACTCTACAATTCTATTCCAAAAAACCCTAGACGTTGACTTCTAAAATTCTGGCCAACATGGCCACTATAGCCGGTGGGACTATCCCACTGGATGATAGTAATAAATGGAGTATAAAGAAGACAAGATATGATGATCTTTTGAAACCCAAAGTGGTGGATAATACTAATATTAGGGTTCCGCCTAAACCTGTTACAATGTTGCATGGGGAGCCTAATATTACGTAGAAATCATCTGAAGTTTGCAATTTAATCATGCAGTAGAAATTACATTATGCGATTATCAGTAAATTTTCTTATGGTAAACCTCATATTGAAGTATTGAGGAAAATTATTACGAATCATTGTGGAATAAAAGAGCAATGCACTATAGGAGTAATGGATGAAATACTTGTGCTAATAAGTCTAGAAGCGTTGGAAGATTATGTGCTATTATTATCAATGTCTGCCTTTCACATTAATTCAATGGATAGATATTGGAAAATAAGGACTTTAAAGTGGGATCCATGGTTTGAGCCTGATGTTGAACTACTATCACAGTAGCTTGGATTTCTATGTCGGATCTTCCACACAATTTTTTTGCAAAAAATGCAATATTTTCTATTGCATCAGCTGTAGTTAGACCTCTCAAAGTTTATATGGCAACCAAAAATCATACTATACCCACTTGTGCAAGAGTCAAAGTGGAGGTTGATTTGGTTGGAAAGTTGCCTTAACGGATAAGAATAAATGAAGAGAATGATATTACTGGGAAAATCAAATCTAAGTGGATACAGATTCATTATGATTGTATGCCAAAATATTTTAAAGATTGTTGTTTACAAGGGCATGATGAGGACAACTGCTGGAACACTCATTCGAAATTATATAACAAAATGAAGAAAGAAGGCAAAGACATAGAAGAAAAATCAATAGAGAAGGAACAAACTGGACAAAGAAAGCAACAACAACATCAAGACAGTACAAAAAGAGGAAACATAAAAAATCAATAGTGGCACACAAGGAAGAATAAATATAGGATGGACAGTATGAATATATTTTAGGGGAGATAAATGTGAAAACTGATATGGAGATAGAAGTGTCTAACTCTTTTAATATTTTGGAAAATAAGGAAAATGATGATGAAAACATTAAAGAGAAAGCAAAAAAGGAAGATAAAGATAAACAAGAGGAAGGAGAGATACTCAGCACAAAATATTAGGTGAATAAAAGCTTTAGTAAAACTGCAGAAATACAGCAAGGAGCACAGGATGCAGATCAGATGAATACAACAAATGAAAACAAGAACAAGGAAGAGGATATTCAGAAAAACCAAGTTCAACAGAATGATAGTGCAGAAACTCAGGAGAAAGTCAATAATAAAGGGTTACAGATGGAAAAAGGTAATAAGAAAATTTAGTTGTTTGATGAAGAAGAAAATGAGTTAAAGATATTGGAAGGGATTTCTCCCTTAGCGATTCAATCAGCTAAAATGATAGAGATTTATAATGAAAAGAAGGCAGATTTGGATGGGATAATCTGGATGACAACATCAAGCAAATAGCTAAGGATGCAGATTTATCCCCTAAGCAAGTTGAGTCATTGAAATCCAAGCAAGGTAAGTCAAAGAAGAAGAACAAGAGTAATAGTGCAAGCTCAGCCACAATTCATACAAGGAGACACACTACTAAGATTAAACTATGATGAAAGCATTAATATGGAATATAAGGTCTGTTAATACACAACAGGCCTTCACCAGATTAATCACAATGCAGAGAAGATACCATTTTTATTTTATAGGTATTATGAAACCCTTTCAAGAGAGGTAATATATAGATGAATACAAAAGGAGATTGGGTATGAATTAGGCTATGGTGAATGTATCAGGAGAGATATGGGTATTCATGAATGGAAGTGTGGAATTTAGCATAGTCAAAGATAAGGAACAATAACTATCAATAAAGCTGGCATATCAACAAGCTGATGTTTCTTTGATAGTCACATTAGTGTATGCAAAGTGCAGTTCAAGAGAAAGACAAGTTTTATGGGATTCATTATTAGACATGGCTGATTATTATCAGTAGCCATGACTAATAGGAGGTGACTTCAATCTAATAAGAAATGAAGAGGAAAAATTGGAGGGATTACCAATTACACTAAATGAAACTCAGGATTTTAATCAGTGTATAAATTTGTGCAATATGGAAGAACCTCAATTTAAAGAACGCAAGTATACTTGGTGGAATGGGAGAACTGATGAAGAATGTATATTTAAAAGGCTGGATTGAGTGTTGTACAATGATAGATTACATAATATGTTTCAGACCTTGGAAGTGGAGAATTTACCTAGAAGTGGATCTGATCATACTCCTTTGTTAATTTATTTCAAGATGGATAGGGAGCAAGTAATCAGATTTTCTAGATTTCTAAAATTATGGTTGAAAGAAGAATCATGTTTGGAAGTGATAAAAGAAAGTTGGACAACAGAGAAGGTAATCCATTCATTGTGTTTAATCAAAAACTGAAGAATGTTAAATCAGCATTGACAAAATGGAGTAAAGAAACTTTTGGTAATATCCTCCAGGAAATTGCAACACTGTAAGATATTCTTAAAGTTATAGAAAAGCAATTTGAAGAGGATCCTGATGAAGTAAATAGGGAAGCTTTGAGTAAAGCCCAGACTGAGTTAAATCTGCAGTTAAAGAGAAAAGAAGAATTCTGGAAGCAGAAGGCAGGATATGAATGGTTTAAGGATGTAGAAAGAAATACTAAGTTCTTCCATACAATTGTCAAGGGAAGAAGAAGCAGATTGAGAATCAAAAGAATGCAAAATGGAGAAGGGGAATGGATGGAAGAAGAACAAATCATAGCAGATGCAACTATAGATTTTTATCAGAAGCGGTTTACTAAGAAATAAGATGCAGAGGATTTTACTATGTTAGATAAGATACCAAGATTGGTAATTGATGAGCAGAATAAGGAAATTATAAGAATTCCTACTGAAGATAAAGTAAGAGAAGCAGTAATGGGATTAAACAGAAACAGTGCAGGGGGACCTAATGATATGACTGGAGCCTTCTATCAAGATGCATGGAAAATTATCAATCAAGACATACATAAAATGGTAATTGCCTTCTTTTGTGGTTATCAGATCCCAAGATTCATTACACATACTAATTTGGTATTATTACTAAAAAAGTTAGTAGTGAATACATTTTCAAACATGAGGCCTATATCACTTAGTAATTTTGTGAATAAAATTTTTATCAAGGATTATTCATGAGAGAATTAAGGGATTACTATCACAATTGATTTCACCTGAGCAAACAGGTTTTGTACAGGGGAGAAGCATTGATAAAAATGTCTTGGTGGTTTAGGAGATGGTATCAGAAATAAGAAAGAGGGGTAAAACACCTAATATGGTTATGAAATTAGATATGATGAAGGCTTATGATAGGGTGAAATGTCTTTTTATAACTAAGGTGTTGAGGAAAATAGGCTTTTCAGAAGTTCTTATTGACATGGTGTTTAGATTGTTAGAGAACAACTAGTATTCAATATTTCTGAATGGGCAGTCTAAAGGCTTTTTAAAATCATCAAGAGAATTGAAGCAAGGGAATCCTTTATCATCCACTTTGTTCATTATGGAAACTAAAGTTTTGTCTAGAAATCTAAACAAATTGATAAGGACAAGGATTTTAAGTTGTTTAGAATGCCAAGAGGAAGTCCCAAGTTAAATCATTTAGCATTTGCAGATGATATAATTATTTTATGCAAAGCTAAAGTGAGAACTCTGTAGATGGTGACTAATACTTTGGACAAATATGAAGAAGAATCTGGGCAGAAGATAAATAAGGAAAAGAGTGCAATTTATCTTCACAAAGGGGATTCAAATAGAATAGGAGTTATGGCAGAAGTGGCTAAGTATTCTAAGGAAAGAATTTCCTTTCATGTACCTTGGTTGCCCCATATTCTACATGAGGAAGAAGAAGAAGAATTATCAACAATTGATGAATAAAATAATAAATAAGGTGCAGACATGGAAAGGAAAACTTCTGTCATTTGGAGGTAGAGCAGTGTTGATCAAGCATGTGTTATAGAGTGTTCTTATACATTGTTTGCCAGTAATGAACCCACCTTTAAATGTGTTGAGCTTTATTCAAAAGATCCTAGCTCAATTTTTTGGAGTAGCAGAATAGGGGGAAAAAGTAGACATTGGGTGAAATGGCAGGATGTGTGTTTACCACAAGAGGAAGGAGGACTAGGATTCAGAAGAATTTTTTATATCTCTATGGCATTATTCTGTAAGATATGGTGGACTTTCAGGACAACATCATCCATCTAGAGAGATTATATGTTTAATAAGTATTGTAAAAATGAGCATCCATCAATAGTGATATGGAAATTTGGTGCACGTGGATCCCCAAGTGTGGAAAAAGATGTTAAGTGCAAGAGACTTGGTGGAGCATTTGATAGTGTGGAAACTGAGAGAAGGAAATGCGAATTTATGGTTAGATAATTGGACTGGTCAGGGATATTTATATTCTTTAATGGAAGGGAATTGGGATGAGAATTAGCAGTATCAGCAAGTAAAAGATATTATGAGGGGTGGTATATGGGATGAACAATTGGTTACAAATATGTTCACACCAGAAATGGCTGAGCATATTTTAACCAAAGTAAATCCCCCAGTAGGAGAAAGTACTGACAGGCTTGTATGGAGTATTAAAGCTAATGGAGAGTTTACAGTGAAGACTGCTTGGCAATACATCAGGAATTAAGGTCATTTGAGTAACATTTACAAGAGTATTTTGATTAAAGGGTTTCCTTTTAAAAGATGCTTCTTTATGTAGAAGTTATGGAGAAGCAAACTACCAGTGGATGATTATGCTAGAAGATAGGGAATGCATGGTCCATCTAAATGTTAGTGTTGTGAGGAACCTGTAGTGGAGACACTTGCACATGTTTTCAGAAGATCATATTATGCTAACAGGACTTGGTCTTACTTTTCTTCTTTTGCAAGTATTTTTATCCAGGATTTGACTCTAAGGGGTACTATTCTCAAATGGTGGGACACTAAGGTGAAGAAGAGAGATCAACTATATTTCCATGCTTTACCTAGCATCATTCTATTGGAGCTATAGAGGAAAAGAAGCAGAAAGAATCATAACAATAAGAGCACATCAGGATTGAGGCTTATTTATAACATAACAAGGACCTTGAGGTTACTATTGATGGTCAGAAAACCAGCAAGAATTTTTCCTATTGAATAGGCACAAATTTTATAGGACTTAACCAATTTTAAATGCAAGATCAAGATTAGTAAAGTGATGTGGGAGGTACCAGAAAAGGGATGGGTAAAATACAATACAAATGGAGTATTCGGAGGGAATGATGGTGGAAGGTCATATGCTTTCTAATTGAGGGATGGGAAGGGAGATATACTATATGCTAAAGCAGAGCCACAACAATATGCAGATAGTATAAAAGAAGAAGCACATGCTATTTTATATGTAGCAAAGCATTGTAATTAATCACAGTTGGACAAGGTAATCATTCAAATGGATTCTCTCATTTTGCAGAAGATATTAATAGGATATGAAAGTGTCCATGGGGTATTACAAACACAGTCAAAGAGATAGAGCAACACATGCAAGACAAGCAAGGGAATCAGTTAGCTGATTATCTTGCTAATTTAGCCATTAACACAGGATATGTCATCATTACTAGTGTTCAGCAACTACAACAGAAAGGAAAAGCCATACTTAACAGTGATAAATGGCAGTTTCCTTACTTCAGAATTACACCAATAAGAGGCTAGAGGTCAAAATAAGGCTAAGGCATCTTAGTTTATATGCAACATATTTACAAGATATAAAACCAGCAAAAGGAGAGCATGTACTTAGCCTAGTCTACTACAACCAATAAAATGGACTCTCAGCATCATGGGAGGATCTATGGATCGATTTGAGCTTCTTAAACCTGGGTGTGAAGCAGCTACCAGTATCTTCGTGGGTCCAAGCATCTCCTATCTTCCTCCCTCCCAGATCTGATCATCACAAGACAAAAAGAGTAAGGTACAGATTCAAAGTTAAAAGAAAAGCACATAAGCAGATGAAGAACTACATACTTTGAGGTAGCAGTTTAACACAGTTGATTAGATCTCTCAGAGATAATAAAAAGGCTAGTCAAGGTCCCATTCAACGAAGAACTCATCTACAGAAGTTGTATTATCAGTGGGCAAGTAACAAGAAGCAAATACAACAACATAAATGAAGTTTTACTTACGTTTGTAAGCTTAATAAGAAACAGATTCTCGAAGAAGGCACCTGGTTGATGATCCAAAAAAGAAGGCGAAGGAACTCACGGTTGAAGAAGGGAAGCTTCATCGTGAAAGGAGGCGTGAAGCTGATAGAGATTAGGAAAGTTGATTTTTTAGGAAAATCTACTTATTATATTTGTTTTGAATGGATCTGGGTTGGTCCGGGCCATTCAAATAGTAGTAGATTGTTAATTGTATAATAGGTTGTCCATTAATGTTTGATGATTATTAATAAAATTCAAAATTAAAAAAAAAATCTCTATCCGGTTATCATTTTTTATTCTAACCCAAGGATACAAGCTTTTCATAATTTATATATAGTTGTTTGTATATGTTGTATAAGTTGTTCAAAGATGACATCTCCTCCATGCTTTCTTTTGTTCCTTCTTTTCCATAACTCCCATAACACCACAGCTAGAATCACCTTATACACCTGCTGTAATTTACTATAGTTACCATAATTCCACCATCTTCTGACCAATTGATTCAGCTGTAAGCCTTCAATGTCAAACTTGTACATGTAGCAAAATGCTTCCATAGCCTTTCAGCTACGGCAACTGTTAGAAAAAGGTGGGTCATTATTTCTTGCCTATACTCATTACAATACCAGCATCTTGACACCAAATTTATTCTCATCCTTTGTAAGTTATCATCTGTAGCAATTCTGTCTTTCCAAGCCCTCTATAAAAAGAAATTTATCTTAAAAAAAAACTTTTGCCCACATTTTCTTATAAACTTTAAGTTATTCCTTCTTGACCCTGATCATTGATGTGCTATAGAAATATAGCACTTTCAATGCTTAAAATAAGGAAAATATGCAAGCTTCCGAGGCTATTTTGTTAGATATGATGCTTTTTGGGTATGTGTTGCAGAAAATTATGTTTTGGATAATAAGTTTGTGAAAAAGGTGAAAAGGTGTTTTTGGCTATGTTTGGAACAATTATGGATATTCGGGATGTTTTTCAGCTTGTTCAGTTGCTTAGCAGTATGCCAATACAAGGGTTAGCTTGGGATCACTTGTGGTCCTAAGCACCGTGTGACATCTCAAAACTTATTTTTGGGGCATTACAGGTACCCTAATATGATAAGGGTACCGAGCACCCTTCCCATGATGCTTCAGTATGGTAGAGACCCGCACTTGCACATACCTTAGAGGCACTTCCCAAGGAGAGACCTCTAAGGTAGTGTGTGGAAGGAATATGAAATATATTTGAGCTTGATAGTCATGTTTCAGAGCTAGAAAGGACTACAAGGTGTATTTATGAGGACACTAGATTGATTTATTGGGGATAGATTGAGTTACAGACAATATTTGATAGATATCAGCTAGAGTGGATGACTAGCCCACTCGATTCTTACAGACCGACTATGGTACGGGAATTTTATGCACCCTACAGAGCTACCATTGTCCTTTCTATGTGCAGACATCCAGGCCTGATCAGATTTGTGCGGCAGCCACAACATCTTCATACATTGGTTAGAGAGGTCAGAGGTGATATTATAGAGGAGACTATCCACAGAGTTATCTTTGACCCAGATTATATCACTCCTGCATCTACAGTTGAGTGCGACCACATATTAAGGATCGCATGTGATTGATATATCATACGGGAGGCTGAGCACCATTGAGAGATGGTTAAGATATATAGGTGGATAGCTATTTATATTTCATCGCTGGGAGATATGACCCCATGGATTGAGGGGCAAGATATGATCAAGAAGGGCCTATTGACATTGGAGGCTATGTTTTGATAGTTGCTGATTAGATACCGACTGATACCCACTACTTCAAATAAAACATTGGTGTGGGTGAGAGCAGCACTGGTTGTATGTCTGATGTCCGGATATGATGTTTATTTTTTCATTATTATGTGCCATGAGTTACATGACAGAGCTTTTGGGAGGTGACTAATTTTCCCTTCCCTTGCATGATTCATAGGTTGTACGATGAGGATGGTGTGCTTGAGATACCAGGTGCAGATGAGAGGATATCAATGATAAAAACTGTGCAGACGGGATCATGAAGGGTATGGCACATCCAACCACTTCTAGGAGATCGAGATAGTAGATAGCAGTACCACGGGCTCAGTATGAGGGCCCAATAGTTTCCGCAAAACCTAATGAGGTATATCAAGATGATGCGGGTGTTAGTTTTGACATGGAGATAGGCGAGAAGAGAGAGGCTCCAAATTTTAGTACGCAGGGCGAGCAGACACATGCTACTTTTTTTTAGCCCTAGCTTTGACCTCAGAGCCATTTGGTGCATCTACAAAGCCTACTCGCCCATCCAATATAGCTCCAACTTCAGGTATGATTACTATATACAATGAGTTTTTGCAGAGCTTAGTGGATATCCAGAGGGCCACAAATTCTAGAGTGGGGGTTGTTAATACTGAGATGACTACCCTCTATGATCAAATAAGATTAGGGGTTAAGACTAAATTTGAGCAGGCACATGCTTGATAGGAGGTCGCACGGAGTACTGCACTATTTGAGCTACATGTTGACATTTAGACACGTCTTGATAAGTTTAAGAGTGTAACGCCCCGATTATCTGAATCGGAACACTACACGGTGCTTGATGATAGGCGTATTTGCACGCCTAAAGTACTATAATTTACCCATATTTTAGCTAAGTTTTGAGGACAAAATATATAATTCATGCACTTTTAGTCCTTTTTCCTGTAAGTGAGCTAACAAATGTGACTAGCAAGTTTTCAGGTATAAATGATGAAGATTTCAGCATTTTATGGATAACTTGACGTCCAAGGAAGCTTCACGAAAGAAGAAAAGGAGAGTATGGACGCCTAGGGACTAAAAGTGACGCATGGAAAACCTGTCCCGGGCAAAAACAGCATTTCTAAAGACTTTGGGGATCAGCAGTAACTTAGTAGGATTTGGATAATGATCCAGTAACCTAGTAGGACTAGGATAAGTAATGCAGTAGCTTAGTAGGAATAGGATATGGGTGTTATAAATACCCTATTTTGCTGGAGATTTTTATAATTCCCATCCATCCACCATCCATCCATCCATCAAAACAATTCTCCACCACCCTCATCCCTGTTCTATCCTTCCCCTTTTTCTTCATTAATTCATTGTTGACATTATTTTTCATATATTCGACTTTTAATTTTTACAACAAGAGAAAAGCTATTTGTAAGGAATTCACGTGAGATTTTTATGATGATAATGTCTATTGTGTTTTCCGTTGCACTCATGCGTAGCTAAACTTCTCTGTTGGGGTTATGGAAGCCTTATGAGATACTATCTATTGCTATGATTTTGTGAATTCTTGACACGTATGCTGCTTATATCATTACTCTCTTCATCTTAATCTAAATTCTTGTGGTTGCAAACACATAGAATACGCCAGTATAGCATTAACTTGTTCGAAAGAAAAGTTATATGTATGGAAAAGAGATAATGTCAAGGTAATAGGGCACCAACCCCTGTTAAAAAGTTAGTGTCGTAACTGGATTAACCTCTTGGAGAATTTGTACCGTTAGATACGTTTTAAGCTCGAAAGAGTTAAAGTGAAATAATCCTTGATGGTCGAAAGACGCCTGAATTTACCATAGAATACAATTCTCTATAAGCACATGCATGTTTGAATTCCGCATAACTCATAGCCAATAGAGACGTATAACTCATAAGGTGGACATAACCCTAACTCTCAATTCTCATTGATTAGAATCTTACTAAACATTCTTTCTATTTACTTTGCTATTTTCCGTTTTCACTTTGTTACTTTATTGCACGTTACAATCCCCCCTTTTACGAAACTTTCACCAAAAGTCTACTAATCTTTGCTTACTTAGTGACCAAGTATTCTCTGTGGAATTCGACACCCAACCCAGTTGGGTTCTATATTTGACAACGACCGCTTACACTCTTACGAGAGCTGTAGTTTGAGCGTTATCAAATTTTGGCGCCGCTGCCGGGGAATAGGGTTGTCAACTAAGTTTGTGATAGTTACTAGACCCTTTAGTCAAAGATTCTCAGATTTTACTTTTAGTTGTTGTTTTTGTTTTATTCAGGTTTTGTTCAGTGCATGCCAAATACTCAAAGTTCTGGTCAACCGTTATTACCTATCAATCCTGAACCACATCGTATTGGCAAAATGGATGCACAACGTGACATTGGAAGAAGGGTTGCTCAACAGGAGCAAGCTAGATTAGCTGCATTGGCAGCCGCTCAAGTGCATCAACAGAATATTGATAATCCAGGCCGTGCAACAAATCCTGATGATGAGGACCTGGGTGATGAGGAGCTACTGAATCCTAGGCGTACTGTTGAGGTGGCGATACCTGCTAACAGAAAAGATCGTCAAGCTAGATTTAGACCTGAACGCCGAGGTATGCAGATTTCTTTTGATGATGATGATGATGATCTGGACGAAGCTGGTGCCACAGGAGCTATTATTCTTCCGCCATTGGCACCCGAAGCAAAGTTCAATATCACTAGCGCCATGATTCAGCTTTTGCAACTCAAGGGATTATTTGGTGGACTAGCAGGCGATGATCCGAATATGCATCTGATCAACTTTATTTCTACATGCAAGTCATTCGACAATCCTGGCATTGGACAGAATGCAATTCGACTGCACTTATTTCCATTGTCTCTGTCTGGGAAGGCAACTCTATGGTTGAATGGGCTGACTCCTGATTCTATTACTAATTGGAGGCAATTGAAAGACGCTTTCCTAGAAAGATTCTTTCCGCTATCCAAAAGAGCACAGTTGAGAGATGAGATCACCAATTTTCGACAGCTTCCAATGGAAGCTCTCCACGAAACATGGGAGAGGTTCAAGACGAAGCTAATGTGGTTCCCAAACCATCATATGACCAATGTCCACCTAATGGAGATACTATACAGATCCTTGAATTCAATAACTAAACCAGTGGTGGATAATGTGGCTGGAGGATCATTTATGGACCTCACCTTTGTTCAGGCAACAATATGCTAGACCGGATGACAAAGCAAAGTAGAGCTTGGCACACCAGGGATTCTGAGGTAGCAAGCCCCACTTTGTCTATTGGCATGACTGTAGAGCAGAGACGTAGACAAGAGGAACGTGATCAAGATATGACGCACATGAAAACACAAATGGATCTTCTTACAAAGCATCTATTATCAGGGAAGACCGAAAAAGTCAAAGCGGTTGCGTCAAAAGGAAGAGACGAATCTGATTCTGAAGAAGAAGCCAACTACTTGAACAACCAGGGGGGTTTCCAAGGCAATGCCCAAGGGAACCAAGGTCGGAACTATTATGGTAAATCTGGATACAAGGACCGCGATCAAGGTAGTTGGAAGAATCAGACTGACAGGAATGGTTTGTATATTTCTCCTGGAAATCATGAGGTCGCGACATCTGGTTCGGGAAAGATATCTATGGAAGATATGATGGCCAAACTGCTGAAAGGAGTGGAGGCAACCAATATGGGCGTAACTTAGGTGAAGAACGATTTTTCTTCAATGAATCAATTGGTTAATTCGTATTCCACTTCAATAAAGCAGTTGGAGCAGCAATTGAGTCAACTTTCAGCAGCATTCAACCAAAGGAAAGCTGGAATGCTACTTAGCGACACAGTGCAAAGTCCAAGGAATGATGCATCGTGTATGGCTATTACTACCCGGAGTGGTAAAGTGTTAGAAAGTCCGTCCAAAGGCAAGCAGGTGGTTGATGATGTAGCGGATAATATTATTGATGCAAAATGTGAAGAGGCAGAAGAAGCTGAAGTGAGCACTCATGACGTCACTCCTAGACGTCTGCAGCCTTAAAAGATTGATAGTTGGAAGCAAGATAAAAAAAAGTGGTGGAGAAAACTATTCCCCTTCCACCACCACTTTTTTCGCAGAGACTGAAGAAGAAAGCTGATGATACCAGGTTCAGCAAATTCATGACTATGTTGAAGCAGCTGACTATTAATGTTCCTTTGGTGGAAGCGCTAGAGCAAATGCCTGGGTACGCAAAATTTATGAAGGATCTTTTAACAAAGAAGCGGGCAGTAAGTTATGACTTGGCAGATGAGGTTCATCATTGCAGTGCGATTGCCACGAGATCGTTAGTTCAAAAAAAGGCAGACCCTGGTGCTTTCACTATTCCTTGCACAATTGGATCGTTGGATTTTGCTAAGGCATTGTGAGATTTGGGAGCTAGCATCAATTTGATGCCACTATCTATTTATAGAAAGTTGGGGTTGGGAGACTCTACACCAACCAATATGCGGCTTGTAATGGCAGATAAGTTGGTAAAACGACCTGTTGGTATCCTACATGATGTGTTGGTGAAGGTTTCCACCTTCATCTTTCCTGCAGACTTTGTGATTTTAGATTGTGAAGTGGATTCTGAAGTTTCCATAATCTTGGGACGTCCTTTCCTTGCAACAGGAAGTGTGCTTATTGACATGAGAGCTAATGAGCTTTTATTTCGGTTGAATGACGAAGTGGTCCGCTTTGATATATGCAAAGCAATGAAGTAGCCCAACGATATGAATGTGTTCTCTGTAGCTGATGTTCATTATGAGGATAAGAAAGCATTATCTGTAGAGAAACAGCTTACTGTTGAGCCATTGTCTACTGCTCTGCTGAATGTTGAGCATGAGGATGATGAAGATTATGAAGAAACTATGTGTGCTCTAACAGAAATAGGGTCCTATTCTCATACTCCTAAGCAGCCGAACTTTGAACTTAAGAATCAACCGTCACCAACAGCGAAGACTTTCATTGAAGAGCCCCCAGTGCTAGAATCAAAAGAGCTACCCAATTATCTAAGGTATGCATGCTTGGGAAGTAGAAATACATTTTTGGTGAGTGTGACGGATGATTTAAGTGAACAGCACGTAGAGGCTCTTATCTCTGCTCTAAAGAGGTACAAGAGAGACATTGGTTGGTCTATTGATGATATAATTGGTATCCCACCTGGGATATGTATGCACAAGATGCATCTCGAAGAAGATTGCGTGCCCACAATGAAGCATCAGCATCGTCTGAATCCATTCAGAAAATGATGCACCAAATATCTCGGTGAAGTCTAAGTAATCGAGATAACTATGTCGTGCCGCGACAATAAATCAAGCGCTTGGTGGGAGGCAACCCATCGTTTTTAATTGTTTTTGTTGTTTTTGTTTTCTTAGGATTTTGTCGAGCCACGACCAAAACTAAGGCGCTTGATGGGAGGCAACCCATCGTTCTAATCGTTTTTGATGTTTTTGAGTAAATATAGGTGCAAGAGGTGTAAAGGAGAAGATTGGTTTCAAATTTTGATTTGGAAGTATTGCATGTTTAAGGTGGTAAGTTAGGAATGAAGAAGAAAAAGGCTATGGGTTAGGCATTGCTTATGAAAATATAGGCAAAGAACAAGGCAAGGCCTACGTAAATCTAGGCCACGAACAAGGCAAGGCCTATGCTATGGCATAAGCTCTCAGATTCTAGAGTGCCATAGCATAGGCGCCGCCTATGCTCAACAATGCCATAGCATAGGCGCCGCCTATTCTCAATAATGCCATAGCATAGGCGCCGCCTATGCAAAAGCCTTCTGCTCAACTAGGCAAAGCATTAGGCATGGCCTATGCTATGGCCTTCTGCTCAACTAGGCAAAGCTAAAGGCGCCGCCTTTGCCTCCCAAAACTCTCAAAACTTTTATTTTTGCTCTTTTAACTTTGCAAGAACATATTCCGAGGCCATCAACCAAGTAAGTACTTCTTTGCTCTTCTTTTATATTACGTAAGTATTACAATACTACGCCTATAATAAGTTGTTAAATCGTGAAGTAGTGTTGGTGATTTGAATGTGGTTGATACAACTAAGTGAGTGAAAGAATATGTATGGATGCTCTTGACTTGTTTCCAACTTGTATTTGATTTTGATACACTGTCATACTTTTCCGAAATCGACATGGTCAAGATAATTGCATAATCTTGTAACTTGAAAGCTTACATGTTGAAATGACTTGTTCATTGAGATGAAAATCATGGGTGACTACAAACATGCGATGTTGTGATTATTTCTATGCCATAAATTGATACGATATCTATGTAGTAGTTTTGTTCAAAAGATGCATTAGTCCAAACACGAAAGCATTGTCAAGATTTCATAACGTTAAGAGGACATGAAAGTATGACTGTGCTGAACATATTGTTGGAACATATCACCTAAATGTATGTCGATAAAGTCTGAGTAATCGACATCATTCACTTAATTAGTTTGTGTCAACAAATTAAGTGTGGGGTGGTGCCACTATTGTCTGTTTGTCGATTGAATCTTCCGAGATAAAGCTAACATGACTTTATTGAGATCTCAGGTAGAATGGCACAAAAAGGACGACAAGGAAAAGAAAAAGCAACCACTTCACAAAAAGGCCAGAAAAGGGGACGAAAAGAGCAAGGTGAATCCTCTGTGCTGCAAATACCTCGATGCACTCTTGGAATCAAGTGGGGTACTTATGAGGAACTTTTGAGAATGACGACTCTGATGATGATTCCGACGCAGGGGGTATGACCCCAGACATAGAGGAGGAGTCCGACTAACCAGGTTCTTCTTATTTATTTTCCACTGAGGGCAGTGTGTCCCGTCTAAGTGTGGGGTGCTGGTATTTGTATGCTTTACTTCTTTATCTGCATTTGCATCTATCTATGTTTGTTTGTTTTGTTTGTTAGTAGTGGTATGCTTTACTTCTTTATCTGCATTTGCATTTATCTATGTTTGTTTGTTTTGTTTGTTAGTAGTTAAATTTTTTAATTTTTTTTTAACTTTGCATGAAATTGTTCTGAGGGGCAGCATGGTATTATAACAAGAGTTTGTGCTAAAATCATTACTATTGAGATGTTTAGGCTCTAATTGTGACTCACTATGTGATAATTGTGTGGTTCAGTTCCTTCATCTGTTGGGTCAAGAGTCTATACTACTCCCAATAAAGTCGACCATGTTCCTTGTGTGTGTGAGGATATAGTATATTCTGTGTTTGTGGATGATGCTAGAACTTTCCTGGTGTGTGTGTGAAGCGAAATAAAGAGTGTGAGTTTAGGAGATGATTTAGGCATTTCTTTGGCAACCTGTAATTGTTTACCTTCGTTTTACCTACCTGCGGACATTATCCTAGTCAACCCTTTTGAGCCTTTAAGCCTATTTTCTTTGACAGCCTCATATGTAAGCCTAATCCATTTTTTTCAAGATCATAATTTGATCCAAATTCCTAAGCGCTTTAAATTGTAAAGTCATGTGACAAAATAAGAGGAAATTGGATGAGTGTGATGCCTTAGAATGTATTGGTGCTTGAATTCGTTATGAAAAAGAATTGCTATCATAGAGGTGTATTATGAAAAGAAAAATGAAAAGAAAACTAAAAAGTTAGTTATGTTTAAAATTGAAAAACAAAAGAGGTGAGAAGGGGTGGTAGATTAAAAGAAAGTAGAAAGGTTGTTCAAAAGAAAGTGTTAAACGGCATAATGTGATGTATTAAAGAGCTTAGGAACATAGTCACTATTTCTGGCAAAAATAGTCCTACCCGTCCCTTAGCCTACATTACAACCTGTAGAAGACCTATTTGATCCTAAGATTAGCATTCTGATATTAGTAGAGCATTACACTAAGGGCAAGCCTATGGTCATCAATTGCAACATATGAAATCTTTGTGAGAGTGAGAGCAAGGATAATCTTATACCCATGTTCTAAATAACGCAATACTTGTGAGTGATTATGGGTAATATCTTATGTGAGACCCACATGGTTGATGAGTTTTGGGTAGTCTTGTATGATTCTTTGTGCCTTTACTTTTGAATACGAATTAACCATCATCACGAATCTATGTTGGAGGTTGAATTGTTTCTAGAAGTGATTAGAAAACTACTCTTTGTTAATGATTGTCGTACCTGTCTTGATGAATATTTTGTGCTGTTACTGTGAAACCCTAAGTAGATGTTTAGATGGACATGATATTTTGTTCGAGCACGAACAAAGCTTTAAGTGTGGGGTGTTGATGATAGGCGTATTTACACGCCTAAAGTACTATAATTTACCCATATTTTAGCTAAGTTTTGAGGACAAAATATATAATTCATGCACTTTTAGTCCTTTTTCCTGTAAGTGAGCTAACAAACGTGACTAGCAAGTTTTCAGGTATAAATGATGAAGATTTCAGCATTTTATGGATAACTTGACGCCCAAGGAAGCTTCACGAAAGAAGGAAAGGAGAGCTTGGACGCCTAGGGACTAAAAGTGACGCATGGAAAACCTGTCCCGGGCAAAAACAACATTTCTAAAGACTTTGGGGATCAGCAGTAACTTAGTAGGATTAGGATAATGATGCAGTAACCTAGTAGGACTAGGATAAGTAATGCAGTAGCTTAGTAGGAATAGGATATGGGTGTTATAAATACCCTATTTTGCTGGAAATTTTTATAATTCCCATCCATCCACCATCCATCCATCCATCAAAATAATTCTCCACCACCCTCATCCCTATTTTATCCTTCCCCTTTTTCTTCATTAATTCATTGTTGACATTATTTTTCATATATTTGACTTTTAATTTTTACAACAAGAGAAAAGCTATTTGTAAGGAATTCACGTGAGATTTTTATGATGATAATGTCTATTGTGTTTTCCGTTGCACTCATGCGTAGCTAAACTTCTCTGTTGGGGTTATGGAAGCCTTATGAGATACTATCTATTGCTATGATTTTGTGAATTCTTGACACGTATGCTGCTTATATCATTACTCTCTTCATCTTAATCTAAATTCTTGTGGTTGCAAACACATAGAATACGCCAGTACAGCATTAACTTGTTCGAAAGAAAAGTTATATGTCTGGAAAAGAGATAATGTCAAGGTAATAGGGCACCAACCCCTGTTAAAAAGTTAGTGCCGTAACTGGATTAACCTCTTGGAAATTTGTACCGTTAGATACGCTTTAAGCTCGAAAGAGTTAAAGTGAAATAATCCTTGATGGTCGAAAGACGCCTGAATTTACCATAGAATACAATTCTCTATAAGCACATGCATGTCTGAATTCCGCATAACTCATAGCCAATAGAGACGTATAACTCATAAGGTGGACATAACCCTAACTCTCAATTCTCATTGATTAGAATCTTACTAAACATTCTTTCTTTTTACTTTGCTATTTTCCGTTTTCACTTTGTTACTTTATTGCACGTTACAATCCCCCCTTTTACGAAACTTTCACCAAAAGTCTACTAATTTTTGCTTACTTAGTGACCAAGTATTCTCTGTGGGATTCGACACCCAACCCAGTTGGGTTCTATATTTGACAACGACCGCTTACACTCTTACGAGAGCTGTAGTTTGAGCGTTATCAGTGCTCATGACCCCGAGGGATAACAAGCTAACCCATGACTGATATTTTTACCTGTATACTGCAAATCATGACAAAATAATGCGGAATACATGAACATGTAGGCCATAAGGTTCAACTGAATAAAACATGCCTGAAAATCATAACGACATCCGTGGGGTAATAATACTCAAACCAAAACTGAAATAACTGTCTGACATGATGTAGTCTAATAGCCACTAAACTGTCTGAATAAGGAGTTGATGGAACATGTCTCCAACTAACTCCGTAAAACTGAACTGAAGAAATAAATAAATAAATCAAATCATATTGTCCTCGAATGAATGAGGACTCACTGTGTCTCTGCAACTAGAATGCTACCGCTACTGCTGGGTTGGAGCTCATATCTCGGAACCTATGGTGTAACATGAAAAGAAAGCACCATAGCGCAAATGCATCAGTACAACTAGAGTACTGAGTATACGAGTAAGGTAGGCTGAACATAAAAGGTTTCATACATGAACAACACTGACTGACTAATATGAACGTGGGAGTGCAAACATACATATATAGAAACTGGGACCGTGAATGCGTGATAGCAAGACCTGTAAGCTAATACATGGTTTACTGATAACTAACATGACTGATACTGTAAATCTGATAACATGGGCGACTGTGTCTGACAGTCATGAATCTGATAACATGGGCGACTAAGCCTGACAGTCCTGGTATACTGAAATCTGAAGAACTATCTGAGTTCTTTTACTAAGACTGATACTAAAACTGTGGGAGGTAGTGTTTAACCAACATGCCTCATGTATGCCATTATGGCTAAGCTGGGGTTCAATCTCTACCCCGAATGGAGGGGTGTCAATACCATACCACGGGTAAGGACAGCTTGTGAGTGACCCTTATCTGGTAGGTACTCAAATGAGAATGGTGGGAACCCTAAACTGACAGGTTAAACCACCTCATCAACCCTAATCTGAAAGGTCAAGATGTCTCAACCTACGTTGGCTACGTAGTTCTGGAACGCAAGGATGACTACTAAGAATCACACCCTGAACTGGCAGGTGAGTTCCCATCCTTGGGTTCACTCGGTGCTAACCTCTACTCCTATATGGAGGAACTGGACATGAATAACTGACTATACATGACTTGATCTTAATGAATTCCGTTGACTGATGAAATATTACTGACACCTGACAACTGTCTGAGATCATGAGGTTTTCCTGAGTCACATGACTGACTGAAGTCTATGGAATCATAGCTTGAGTTCGGATATCGTGAAACATGACATGGCTATAGGTACACATCTATAGTTTTCAAGTATGAATACCCCCAGGACTCGATAGGAGGAAACTAACACACATGACATGACTTGATCACAAGATTTGAGTCCACTATTCACAATATCATAAGTAGGGGATAGTATACTTCATGTATTTATTCAACATTTCAAACATGATAGGAAAAGCATGGATATATTTTGTGTACATAATTTATATCCCCATTCTCATACATGCTTTATACCACAACAATAACAACACATAATTTGCATGGAAATTCATATTGGAGTGTATGGCTAACATGAACTTGTTATTTAGATATCATGAAATCATGTAAATATGAAGTTCTAGCATACTAGGTATTTTATCGAACACCTTGCATGCATTCTTTAAGGCACAAGTGGATTTCATACTTGAATTCTATCAATCTACCTAAAGATCATGTTTTTTTTTCAACTAACAACATAACTTTCATGATATATACAGTCACGATACTATTATATAGTAAAAACAAACAATCATCAACATGGGAATGATCATATCACCACAACCAACCAAGTTTTTGTATTTTAAAGATTGATTCTTAAACTCCACGGATGAAAGGAATCTGTGGATGAACACTACGCATACCTTGGAAGGAAGGTTCTTGATGATTGACAGAGGAATTTTCTTAAAATTTGATCTTCAAGCTTGATGGTGCAACCCTAGTTGTTTTTCTCCTATGGTGCTCTTGGATAATGAACTTTGAGATGTTAATAGGGTTGTAATGTGTTTAGAAGCTATAAATTTCGTGAGGTTAAGTTTAGGGACATGAAAGGAGTGTTAAAATACTTAACTGCCCTCAAAATAACTCAAAAACGGAGTGTTTAAGTCACTTGAAACGATAACATAGGTGCCTCATATGCTATCGCCTATATTTACATAGGCGCCGCATATGCTATCGCATATGCTTTCCAGTGGCCATGTGCGATTGGTTAGGCGACGCCCTCTACTTCGCAAGGCCATAACTTCATGCCCGGGTGTCGGATTTAGATAAAATTGGTATCGTTGGAAAGCTAATTCGATTATCTACAATTTGGTGGGTATAAATCTGCCAAAATGTCACATATCAATCACGTTATTCTTGTTCAAAGATGACCCTTGCAAAATCGAACACTAAGACTTGATGGATTAAAAAACTCTTAGCTTGCATCACTCTAAGTGACTCATATGAGCATGCTTAAGACATCGCAAGCTATCCTATATCTAGGATATTCATTGTAAGTCATGCACTAAAATGCTACTCACGGGATAGGAGGTTTCATACGTAGAAAAACTTATTCATTTCGTAGCTTAGAAACATGTGGGGTATTACAATATCTCCCCCTTAGGAACATTTATCCTCGAATGGGAAATTACTATAAGGGGATACTAGACAACAGAACCTAAACTGAACATGAAGAACTGAAACTTGATCTCATGACTGACATGCTAAACATACTGAACTCGTCCATATCTGATGCACGGAAAACTGATACATGAATACGTAACTGAGTTTCTCAAGATGAGAATGCATTTCTGATGCATGACCTTATAACTGACCTGATACATGAATGCATGACTGAGTATGCAACGATTAATAGGTACCAAATTTATACTGGAAACATGAACATGAAACTGATTAAGCTTAAGGAGAACTGTTACCTTGAGCTTGATCTGAATAGCTGGGGAAGAGGTGAGGATACTTGGTAGGTATATTTGCTTCTGCTTCCCAAGTATCTCCCTCATGAGACTGATTTCTCCAAAGAACCTTGACTAGAGGGACTTCTTGTTCCTCAATCTATGTGTCTGGTAGTCTAAAATTTTGACTGGAATCTCTTCATAAGAGAGGATGTTTTGAATATCGATCCTCTGAATAGGGACGACAACTGCTGGGTCACCTATGCACTTCTTGAGCAAAGATGCATGGAAGACTGGATGGACAGAGGCTAGATCTGAAGGTAACTCAAGCTTATAAGCTACCTTGCCGAAGCGACTGAGAATTCTGAAGGGATCGACATATTGGTGACTGACTTTCCCTTTCTTACCGAACCTCTTCACTTCCTTTATGGGAGAGATCTTAAGATAGACATAGTCATTGACCTCGAACTCGAGATCCTTTCTATGAATATCTGCATAAGACTTTTGTCGGCTCTGAGCAGCCCGGAGTCTCTCCCTGATCAACTAAACTTTCTCTAAGGTGTTGAATACCAAGTCAGGACCTATGAATGAGGCCTCACTAACTTCGAACCAACCAATCGGAGATCTACATCTCCTACCAAAGAGAGCTTTAAATGGAGCCATCTGAATACTAGAATGATAGCTATTGTTGTATGCAAACTCAATAAAAGGAAAGTGGTCATCCCAACTTTCCTTGAAGTCAATTGCACACGCCCTTAGCATATCTTCAAAAGTCTAAATGGTCCTCTCTGCTTGACCATCTGTTTGAGGATGAAACACTGTGCTGAGATGGACTTGGGTACCAATACCTTTTTGGAACGCTTTCCAAAAGTGAGAGGTGAACTGGGTACCTCTGTCTGAGATGATAGATAGTGGAACACCGTGTAACCTGACTAACTCCCTGATATAGAGTTTTCCATAATCCTCGGCGGAATAAGAAGTACGAATAGGAAGAAAATGAGCTGACTTGGTCATTCTGTCTACAATGACCCAGACTGAATCATGGTGATGATGAGTTCTAGGCAAACCCATCACGAAATCCATGTTCACTTCTTCCCACTTTTAAGTAGGAATGGTGAGCCCTTTCATGGCACCACTAGGTTTTTGATGCTCTATTTTAACTTGCTGACATGTAGAGCACTTAGCCACAAACTCTGCAACATCTCTCTTCATCCCACTCCACCAATAGATCTCCCGCAGATCGCGGTACATCTTAGTGGACCCTAGATGAATAGAGTATCACGTACTATGCGCTTCTGCAAGAATTTTCTGCCTCAAGTCATCTACACCTAGAACACACAGACGAGCCTGACAACGAAGAACACCATCTCCCTCTTGGGAGAAAACCTCAACTTTCTGATTTTGAACTGACTCTTTTAGCTTGACAAGGCTAGGATCCCTTTCTTGTTTCTCTTTTACCTCGGAAACTAGAGATGACTCTGAACTACTCTGAAGAGTCGACTAAGTGAATGCTTAGTTTGGCAAGCTGATGGATCTCCTGAGCCATCTTTTTCTTGCTACCCTCAATGTGAGAAATACTACCCATAGAGAGTCTACTGAGAGCGTCGGCCACAACATTGGCCTTGCTCGGAAGGTAAAGGACACTCATGTCATAATCCTTCAAGAGCTTTAACCACTTTCTCTGACGAAGATTGAGATCTTTCTGGGAAAAACATACTGGAGGATTTTATGGTCTGTGAAGACATCTACATAAACTCCATAGAGATAATGCCTCTAAATCTTCAAGGCAAAAACTACAGCTGCTAACTCAAGATCATGAGTAGGATAATTCTTCTCATATGGCTTTAACTGTCTGGAGGCGTAGGCTATGACCTTACCATGCTGCATGAGGACACAACCTAAACCCACTATAGATGCATCACAATAGACTACAAAACCATCTGAACCATCTGGAAGAGCTAGAACTGGAGTTGAGGTGAGTCGAGTTTTCAACTCTTGAAAGCTCTTCTTGCATGAATCTGACCACTGAAACTTAATCTTCTTCTGAGTCAATTTGGACATGGGAGATTCAATAGAATAAAATCCCTCGACAAACCGTCTGTAATAGCCTGCCAAACCCAAGAAACTCCTGATATCTGATGGAGATACGGGTCTGGGACAGTTTCTTACTACCTCGATTTTATGCTGATCTACTCTAATGCCATCACCGAAAACAATATGGCCAAGGAATGCTACTGATCTTAGCCAAAATTCGCACTTACTAAACTTAGTGAATAACTGATGATCCCTGAGAGTCTGAAGAACAATTCTGAGATGGTCTGAATGATCATGCTCCGTGCGAGAATAGACCAGAATTTCATATATAAAGACTATGATGAACATGTCCAAGTACTGCTTGAACACATGGTTCATCAAGTCCATGAAAGCTGCAGGGGCATTGGTAAGACCAAATGACATGACTAAAAATTCGAAGTGACCATACTAAGTACGGAAAGTTATCTTCGGAATGTCACATTCTCTAACTCTGAACTGATGAAAGCTTGATCAGAGGTCTATGATGGAAAATTAACTGGCACCCTGAAGTTGGTCGAAGATATCGTCAATCCTGGGAAGAGGATATCTGTTCTTGACTGTGACCTTGTTGAGTTGACGGTAATCAATACACATCCTAAGAGAATCGTCTGTCTTGCGCACGGATAACACTGGCGCACCCCATGGGGACACGCTAGGACTGATGAATTCCTTATCTAAGAAATCCTTTAACTGATCTTTTAGTTCTTTAAGTTCTGCTGGTGCCATTCTGTATGGCGGAATAGAAATAGGCTGAGTATCCGGAAGAAGGTCTATGCCGAAGTCTATTTCCCTCTCGGGAGGAATGCCTGGAAGATCTTCGGGAAAGACATCTGAGTATTCATTAATAACAGGGACTGACTCAAGACTGGGAGATTCAAAACTGGAATCTTTAACATGCACGAGATGATAAACACACCCCTTAGAAATCATTTTCCTTGCCCGAAGGTAGGAAACAAGCTGACCCCTGAACGCTGAAATGATACCCTTCCATTCTAGGACGGGCTCATTCAAGAACTGAAATTAAACTATCCTATTTCTGCAGTCGACTGTGGCATAGAAGGAATGAAGCCAGTCCATGCCGAGAATAACATCAAAATCAGTCATCTCCAACTCAACTAAATCTGCTAACGTGGATTTCTGAAATATCATAACCGGGCAGTTCCTGTATACCCGCCGAGCTATGATGGTTTTACCCACTGGGGTAGGGACTGAATAAGGCTCTTCTAGGATTTCAGGACTGATTCTGAAATCGTTTGCTATGTATGGAGTAACAAAAGACAAAGATGCACCGGGGTCTAGCAAAGCATAAACATGAACATGGAAAATCTGTAACGTACCAGTAACGACATCAGGAGAATTTTCCTGATCCTGTCAGGTCTGAAGAGCATAGAGTCTATTTGGGCATTTCCCATTGGTAGCACTGGAAGCGGCACCCTGCTGGTTCAGGCGACCGGACTGAGCTGCAGAGTGATTTTGATGACCCTGAAGACCTGACTGCGGACACTCTCTAATCCTATGTCCTGGCTTGCCATAACCAAAACAGACATCACTACCGGCTCTGCAAATACCCTTGTGGTTCTTACCACAAGTCTGATAAAGGGGATTTATTCGGGTACTGCTAACACTGCCCTGAGATTTAGAGCCTGGCGTTTTGTCTTTGTTGCCATCTCTAAACTTTGGCACTGGAGCGCTGGCAGAGGAAGGGGCTGGAACTGCTGACTTGGAGTGAAACTGTGAATAGTTTCCTCCATCTGACTTGGGGTGAGCAAAGTTGAAGCTACCTGACCTTGCTCTCTTGTTCTGCCTCTCCCTAGTCTTAACCTTCTTCTCTTCTACTTGCTGGGAATAGGTCATGAGTCTGGCTAAGGTCATATCACCGATTAGCATCGCAAACCTACACCCATTTACCACGCTATCGTTGACCCCTGACACGAACTTGCTCATCTTAGCCCTATTGTCTACAACTACATGAGGAGCATACCTGGCTCGCTGAGTAAATCTGAGAGAATACTCCCTAACCATTATATTCCCCTACCTGAGGTTGATGAACTCAAGAACTTTGGCTTCCCTCAGCTCTTGGGGAAAGAATTTTTCTAAGAAGGTCGTGACAAATTCCTCCCACTCGATAGGGCCTGCATCATCCAACCTCTCAGACTTCTACTATTTGTACCAAGAATGAGCAACATCCTATAACTGGTAGGCGGCTAACTCTTCACTCTCAATAGAAGTAACACCCATGATGTCAATGACCTTCTGGACTTGGTCAATGAACTCCTGAGGGTCTTCATCAGACTTAGACCCACGGAAAGATGGAGGGTTCATCCGGGTAAAGTCCTAAACCCTAGATGCAGCTGAGTTGACCACTGGATTGGTCGGAATAACTGGTGGCCTTTCATTCTGTGCAGCCACGGACTGAGCAAGTGTGGTGAACGCGGCTCTAAACTCCGCATGGGAAACATGTTCGCCCAAAGGATCTTCGGGCTAAGAAGATAGCTGGTTTCTTCTCTTTGGGGCCATGGTCTGAAATAAGACAAGAACGGGTTAGGCTGAGAGTTTAACTTGTGATTATGCTCAGTAGCATGACATGAATACTGAAAGAAGGGAAATTATTCCTAAAATATCTCATAGCCCTCTGTACATAAATGTAGCGCGCAACACACCCATGCATAAGACTCTACTAGATGCGTCTTTCATACTTCCTAGGACTCTATTGAACCTTAGTCTCTGATACAAAGTTTGTAACACCCCGATTATCTGAACCGGAATGCTACAAGATGCTCATGAACCTGAGGGACCACAAGCTAACCCATGACTAATATCTGTACCTGTATACTGCAAATCATGACAAAATAATGAGGAATACATGAACATGTAGGCCATAAGGTTCAACTAAATAAAACATATCTGAAAATCATAACGACATACATGGGGTAATAATACCCAAAACAAAACTGAAATAACTGACTGACATGATGTAGTCTAAAAGCTTCTAAACTGTCTGAATAAGGAGTTGAAGGAACATGTCTCCAACTAACTCCATAAAACTAAACTGAAGAAATAAATAAATAAATCAAATCATATTGTCCTCGAATGAATGAGGACTCACTGTGTCTCTGCAACTGGAATGCTACCGCTACTGCTGGGCTGGAGCTCGTGTCTCGAAACCTATGGTGTAACATGAAAAGAAAGCACCATATCACAAATGCGTCAGTACAGCTGGATTACTGAGTATATGAGGAAGGTAGGCTGAACATAAAGGGTTTCATGCATGAACAACACTGACTGACTAATATGAACGTGGGAGTGCAAACATACATATATAGAAATTGGGACCGTAAATGCTTGATAGCAAGACCTGTAAGCTAATACATGGTTTACTGATAACTAACATGACTGATACTGTAAATCTGATAACATGGGCGACTGTGTCTGACAGTCATGAATCTGATAACATGGGCGACTGTGCCTGACAGTCCTGGTATACTGAAATCTGAAGAACTATCTGAGTTCTTTTACTGAGATTGATACTAAAACTATCGGAGGTAGTGTTTAACCGACATGCCCCATGTATGCCATTATGGCTAAGCTGAGGTCCAATCTCTGCCCCGACTGGAGGGGTGTCAATACCGTGCCACGGGTAAGGACAGCTTGTGAATGACCCTTATCTAGCAAGTACTCAAAAGAGAATAGTGGGAACCCTAAACTGACAAGTTAAACCACCTTATCAACCCTAATCTTACAGGTCAAGATGTCTCAACCTACGCTGGCTACGTAGTTCTGGAACGCAAGGATGACTACTAAGAATCACACCCTGAACTGGCAGGTGAGTTCCTATCCTTGGGTTCACTCGGTGCTAACCTCTACTCCTATCTGGAGGAACTAGACATGAATAACTGACTATACATGACTTGATCTTAATGAATTCCGTTGACTGATGGAATGTTACTGAGATCTGACAACTGACTGAGATCATGAGGTTTTCCTGAGTCACATGACTGACTGAAGTCTATGGAATCATATCTTGAGTTCGGATATCGTGAAACATGACATGGCTCTAGGCACACAACTATAGTTTTCGGGTACGAATACCCCCAGGACTCGATAGGAGGAAACTGACACATATGACATGACTTGATCACAAGATCTGAGTACACAATTCACAATATCATAAGCAGGGGATAGTATACTTCATGTATTTATTCAACATTTCAAACATGATAGGAAAAGTATGGATATATTTTGTGTACATAATTTATATCCCCATTCTCATACATGCTTTATACCACAACAATAACAACACATAATTTGCATGGAAATTCATATTGGAGTGTATAGCTAACATGAACTTGTTATTTAGATATCATGAAATCATGTAAATATGAAGTTCTAGCATACTAGGTATTTTATCGAACACCTTGCACGCATTCTTTAAGGCACATGTGGATTTCATACTTGCATTCTATCAATCCACCTAAAGATCATGTTTTTTTTACAACTAACAACATAACTTTTATGAGATATACAGTCACGATACTATTATATAGAAAAAACAAACAAGCATCAACATGGGTATGATCATATCACCACAACCAACCAAGCTTTTGTATTTTAAAGATTGATTCTTGAACTCCACGGATGAAAGGAATCCATGGATGAACACTACGCATACCTTGGAAGGAAGGTTTTTGATGATTGACGGAGGAATTTCCTTGAAATTTGATCTTCAAGCTTGATTGTTCAACCCTAGTTGTTTTTATCCTATGGTGCTCTTGGATAATGAACTTTGAGATCTTAATAGGGTTGTAATGTGTTTAGAAGCTATAAATTTCGTAAGGTTAAGTTTAGGGACATGAAAGGAATGCTAAAAGACTTAACTGCCCTCAAAATAACTCAAAAACGGAGTGTTTAAGTCACTTGATACCATAACATAGGCGCTGCATATGCTATCGCATATGCTTTCACGTGGTCATGTGCAATTGGTTAGGTGATGCCCTCTACTTCGCAAGACCATAACTTCATGCCCGGGTGTCGGATTTAGGTAAAATTGGTATCGTTGGAAATCTAATTTGATTATATACAATTTGGTGGGTCTAAATCTGCCAAAATGTCACATATAAATCACGTTATTCTTGTTCAAAGATGACCCTTGCAAAATCAAAAACTAAGACTTGATGGATTCAAAAACTCTTAGCTTGCATCACTCTAAGCGACTCATATGAGAATACTTAAGACATCGCAAGCTATCCTATCGCTAGGATATTCATTGTAAGTCATGAACTAAAATGCTACTCACAGAATAGGAGGTTTCATACCTAGGAAAACTTATTCCCTTCCTAGCTTAGAAACATGCTGGATATTACAAAGAGACAGGTTATAACTAGATATACAGATACATCTACACTATATCTATCCTATATAAGGAAGAAGTTTTATGTGTTACAAGTAGAGGTATGCTCTCTTATGGAGAGCCATGTTATAGCCACTTCCTCAGTTATTCCCAGGTGGTCTAGATATTTTCTCTGCACACACTGAGATAGTATGATTTTCTCGCAGAGGGTGATGAGGAGGTCCCAATAGTTGGGGCCAAGAGAGGTCTCATGGACGACTTACAAGACCCTGATTACCATATGACCAGTCCATTAAAAAAGACAAACATGATTCAATGAAGTCTGCATTCATCGATAGTGTCACGCCCGAAGACTACCCCCTAGACGTCATATGATGCTCAAGACCACAAGTGATCCCAAGCTAACTCTTGTACTGTATATTACTTGAGCTACTAATTTAGTTACATAAAACTGGGAGTAATGCACAAAAGAAATATCTTTAGTTGAACATATTCAAAAAAAACTATTAAAGTGATTACAACTTGGGTTATGCAAAACAAAACTAGAATCAAATACATCAACTCTACAGACTATCTATGAAGCCTCTACTAATATTGACTATAGGTAGCCAGGACGTAACCCCCAGCTATCCCTATTCAATACGACCAATTATAAAAAATAAAATACTACTCAAACTATGATTGACTCGCGCCCTCAAATCAAAGGGACTCATCACCTACTGACTAAAAGCTTCACATTGTCTGATTATGACGTGTGGGCTACAACTGGTACCTACATTATGAGACAATGTAGCTCATAGACATATATGTGGATTAGTACTTTTGAAATATACTGAGCATGTGGGAATGAATGCATAAGTAAAATAATAACTAAATGTACACATAGACTTTAAAATAATGCATGCTAAGTGTAGATGACTCACCTTGAGCTTGAATAAAACGAAAGTTGTAAAATCATATACATAAGTAATGAAGCATAAGGATACACTTTGTGAGCCATAACACTTAGTTCTAAAAGCTTTACTTTTACTCTTTATTTTGGGAGGTTCTTCTAACCAATATAAACCATGTGAGCTATCATGGAGTCCAACGTCTTACCCACGCTGGGGAGAGCTATTCTACCTTTGCCATCGAAGTAGAACCTTAACTTAAGTGATCACTATACTTAACCCACTATGGGACTTAAACCTATGGTGGTACGTAGTTCTAGGGCATGTGACCTTGGACTCATACCCAACTCAGTGCTAGATACTACTCCCATATTACTTATATGTTTATACTTTTAGGAAATCCACCTTAAAATAGCATAAAGGTTTATATAATTAAAACCATGTATGCTTCTCTTTACTTTAAATCAAAGTCAAGATGAACAAATGTGGATTCCATATCTTAGCTTAGGATCAAAAGATCAATCTTTGCTTTTAAAGCATTTGACAAAACTTGTCAATAGAACTTGAGAAAATAATCTTCTTATAAACTCATCACTTGTACTTGAGACTCAAAATATCATGATTCAATGCATCAATAATCGTATTAAAACTTCATGCTCAATAATCATCTCAAAAGCTTTTAACAATCTCAATCAAGGTAGTGGAATATAAATCATATTATGAATCTCATGAATTCAAACATAGATATATGTAAATCTCTTACAATCGAAGCCTTAAATAACATGACACTTTCATAAACTAAAAATAAGAAGAATTGGGTATGAACCCTAATTGTAAATCACAAAATCTAAACTTTAAAAAAAGTTTTGGTCACAAGGATGAAAGAATATCCTTTTTCATAAACCCCACATACCTTAATAGACTTGACTTGGTGAAGAAATCTTGACCTTGAAAACCTTGGAGATGATCTTGAGGGAACCCTAACTTGTGTTCTTGAGAGAGATATGAGAGGATTTGAGATGTTTAACTGATGAAATAGGAAAACATATTCTTGAAAGTTTTCTTGAAAAATCTTGGATTTAGGAACTTGAATTCTTGGTTTTCTTGAAGATAAGATAATGGAATTGATGAACTTGGGAGATATTTAGGGTTTCTTTGAGAGGAGGATTGGAGAATAAGGCCAATTACGACCTAAAATATACCTCATATCATGTTATGGATAATGAGTTTGAGGGAAAAAGACATAATATGCCCCTTATGTAATTAAATTTGCAACTGGAATGCGGTTTACAAGGTCATCGCGATGCGGTATATGTGCCAACGGGAATAGCACCGCGATGCAATGCTATCGCGGTGACTTGCTGGATTCGTGATCCAAACATGACCCAATACTCATCCGAAAAATCTAAAACTCCTTTGAGACATGCTCATTACATCCCTGAACATAAATTAACACAAAAACTAATGTCTCGGGGTTGAAAAGGTCAAAATAAAAATCCTCGAAGTTTAGGGGTCTTGAAGATGACTAAGTCTATAATACTTAATGAAAATTTCAAGCCTTATGCCCCTTAAGGATGTAACTAAGAGCTAAATCAAGCTAAAATTAGTACGGGGTATTATTGATAGGTAGAAACGTGTATTTATAGCAGTGGGTGCATTATCCAGTAGTGCACTACCACCACCACTGCTTCCGCAGCTGATATGCCCCCATCTAGGATGCTCCTGATTCAAGCGCCTAGTGCATCCCAGGTATATTCTCACTTCCCTCTGTTTTGTTTTATTTTAGACCATTGAAGACAGTGCACAGTTTTTTGTTGGGATTGGGTATACTGTGCAACCGCAGGTTTTTGTTGTCATGCTTCTTTTTCCGTCGGCCGCGGTATGGTTGTAGAACCGCTATGTCTAGGATAATTTTGTTTCATATTTTGTTTTCTTTGTATTATGTTATTTTTTTGTAATTAGAAGATTTTAAGTATTTAGGGCAGTAGTCATGTGTTGATTGATTTTTGATACCCCTCCAAAAGTTTTGTGTTTTAGAACTGTGTGAATGCATATATGTGTGAACTTTGTGGATCTTATTATAGCATTATGACTAGGGACATGATAATCATTTTAACAATTGCATGAACCAGATAGGTAGTAGTTGGAAATATTGACTCTGTGCTATGTGTGTGTGAGATACTACCTAGTTTCTTTTGTGTGTCAAATTCGGAACTTGCCTGGGTAGTCTTGCCTAGATTGAAGGATAGATGGTCAGGAAAGGATCATAGGCCATTTTTTATTGTAGTCCACTTTTAGCCTAAATGACCTTCCATGTGTGAAATATTCCTTGATCCCTATTTTGAGTCTTGTAGCCTATTTTTCTTATTTCACCATTAACCTTCCCATTTGTAGTACAATGAACCTATTTTGGCCTGCTCCTCCTTGGCATTGTGCACTTCAACTCAGGTAAAATGTCTAAGTTGAGGGTGGCTATCATAGGGGTGCGTAGCGTAAAATGGATATGAAAAAGGGGAAAATAAGAGAAAAAAACTAGTAGGGCTGGGTATGGTAGGAAAAAAAGAAAAAGAAAAAAATGTGAAGAAAAATAAAAGACCACACCCAACCTGAATGTGCAATAAAGAATAAAAAAGAGAAATAAAGGTGGAGTAAAAAGGAAATTGGCTAGCAAATAAGAACCCAAGGTTAGTGTAGTGCCAAGGAGGCTTAGTCACTTGATATGTCCATATGTACCATACCAACCCCTAAGCCGATAAAAGTCCTATAATGATCCTAACTTCACTATCTAATTGCTAAGGTAAAGAAAATAAGAGCAAGCTTATGGTATTTGATATGCATTGATTGGAAATTCTCTTTTGAGTATGAGTGTCTCTTGACCGTCCTTTCATAGACATGTATGATTTCATTTGAGTGAGTTGAACATCCTTGTTGTGATGTCACTTGAGTCATATTTCTAGCTATTTGCTTGTTTCGGGTAGTGTAGCTTGTATATATGAGTGGTTGTCTGTTGCTAATGTAATTTCTATACCTTGATCCCATTGTGTCACATTGTTGTGCTTCATGTTCATACACAGTTGGTTTTGAAAAATAAGATTGGAGGGGGATGTTGTGTTTCAAGTTTAAGTGTTGAATGACTGCCTTAAATCACTTAGCTTCTCCTAGTTAAACATCATTTTTGTTTTTGTTATGTTTGTTTACCTGAGGACATGCAAACGTTCTAAGTTGAGGGTGTTGATGTGCTATAGAAATAAAGAACTTTTGACGCTTAAAACAAGGAAAATTGCAAGCTTCTAAGGCTAATTTGTTAGATATAATGCTTTTTGGGTATGTGTTGCAAGAAATCATGTTTTGAATGTTAAGTTTATGAAAAAGGTGAAAAGGGGTGTTTTCGGCTATGTTTGGAGCAATAATGGATATTCGGGATGTTTTCTAGCTTGTTTAAGAATCAAAGAAGAGCTTAAAAGATAACCCCCAGCACTTACCAAGTCAACATGTGGCCGCATATAGGACCTACGGACCGCATGTAGGCAAAGCAAGTACCAGAAGTCCAAAGTTCTGAGAGCTGAACTTGCAGGATTTTTTCTCCCGGTACCTATGGTTTGTACCTGCGCCCAGTTTCAAGACCACAGGTACTACCTGCTCCCAATTCCAGACTACGGGTACAGACCACATGTGGCCACCGATTCTGTTTTCTCCTTTTTGTTCGGGCTTTGGTTTAGGGTTTCCTCTTGTACTATAGCTACTCTCTATATACTTTTTAGTAGGAGTTACGTACTTTTGATATTCCCAAACATATTTTGATTCAAAGATCCAACTTTGATCTTGAGATTTTCTTGTATTGACTTTGGTTCATTAATTCAGTTATGATTGTGGGTTTTATTACTTCTTATTATTGTGATTTCATCTATGCTTTTGAATATGAATGTTATTGATTTCTTCACAACCATGAGCGGCTAAAACCCATAACTAGTGTTGTGGAAACCCTGGCAGATTGACAAAGTAAGGGAAATGCTTTCATTGAATTGAATCGATATCCATGCATGTATTGTTTTATCTTTGTTGTGATAGTTTTCTTAATGGGTGCACACATTAGGATCCTGTCTAGATATTGCTTCTTACTCCAAAAGAGGAGCAATGACTAGAAAAAGATAAAGACAACAGTAATTTGGAGTTTAACAGTCGATCCACGATTCTAGGTTCTATCTTAGTAAGATGGTTAGGTTTCATCTAATAACTAAAGACTCAAAAGGTAATAGTTAACTAGAATCAAGATAAGGGTTAGTAAGGTGACATCCTGAGACTCAAAAGGTAAAGGGCGAAATCCTTCTGCTCGTCCAAAAGACTGTAGAAGGTACATAACTTATCGATTCTGTATGCAAGGTATCAGGTTGGTTTAACGAAGCACGATTAGCCTACGGAGTCAAGAGCCAGTGGGAACACAATCCTAATGTTCACCTACACTGATTACTACTAAGTAAATATAGTTACTTGCTCGAGATTACTACATTAACCCCCCATTTACTTTCCTTGTTATGCCTGCGAACTACAACTACTGATATCTGCAAAGCTACATGTTCCCTTGGTATTCGACCCCAACCTCTGTAGGGTTACTATATTTTGGTAGCGACTGTATCATCATCTAATAGGGGTTGTTGTTTGGACATCATCAATCATCTCCCATGCTGATTTTACTATGAATCTTCCATTTGAATTACCTATCCAACATGCTTTGTCGCATTGTCCTTCTTTGACTTGGAGTGATATGTTTTCATATAGGTGATCTACCACTTCTGCTGAAATATATTGCTCCAATTTCTCCTTATTCCAGCATCCATCTTTCACAAACTCTCTAACCTCTATTTTCTCTTCTCATTATCCCTTTGTATCTACAAAATATAGAGCACCCAATTTTTTCCAATTATCAAACCAGAAACTGACTGTTCCTGCTTTAATTTGCCACCAGATATTATGCTCTACTACCTTCCTTATTTTCATCATCTTTCTCCAACATGAGAAGCCCCCACACTTTGTGCTAAAATTTGATGCCATTTTTTACGAAACTTATTCCACATAAAATCACTCCATAGAGAATTAAATTATGTTCTAAAATTCCACCACAACTTAGCAAAGAGAGCATCAACCACATGATAAAGTGATCTAAATCCAATCCCACCTATATATTTGGGTAGACACAGAGATTCCCAAGATATCCAATGTTTTCCTTTCACTCCTCCTATCTTTCCCTAAAAAACTTTGCCATTGTCTTGTGTATCTGGTCAATCACCCCTTTAGGTGGATTCATGGCTTACATTAGGTAAATGGGCATTGACTGGAACACATGCATAATCAAAGTATATCTTCCTCCATATGTCACCATTTTATTCGCCACAACAAGATTCTACCCATTATCTTCTTTACCAAACCTTCAAAATGAGCTTTATTTTTCCTATCATAGAATATAGGGCACCCTAGGTTGGTAAAAGAAAAGGTGTCCTCCCCAATACCAATTATCCTTCTTAACTTCTGACAACCTACAATTGGTACCTTATCGTGCAGATACAGAAAACTCTTTGCTAAATTAATTAGCTGACCTGACACTTTCTCATAATCTCTCAAGACCCGCATCACTTTTCTAATGGACTTTTTCTGTCCTGAGCAAAAGAGAATAATGTCATTTGCATATGATAGATGGTTAATTTGCTCACTTCATTTGGGTAACCCAAAACTAATAAAATCATAAGATATTGTCATGTTTTATTTCACTACCACATTATGATGTTTTTTTCTTTTATTGATGTCCCTTATTATCTCTTGTGCAAGTAGAACATTTTCTGCAATACTTCTATTTTTCATAAATTCAGTTGGGCTATTAGAAATTATTCTATCCAAAAACCCCACTAATCTTCCATGAATTACACTGGATATAGTCTTATTAGTAAAAGTACTCAAACTAATAGGCCTGAGATCTGAGAACTTACTAATCTGCTCCTTCTTTGGAATGAGCACCAGGTTTGTGGTAGTTACATACCTTGGCAACTCTTGTCCATAGAAAAAAGTCATCACCATGTTCATAACATCTTTTTTAATAATATCCCATCTAGACTGATAGAAACCTCCTAGAAGTCATCTGGGCCCAAGCACTCTCTTTGTTAAGATAAAAAAATAACTTCTTTTACCTCCTCAATTTCTGGTGCTCTTGTCATATGCTCTTCCTCTTCTTCACTATTTATAGTAGGAATTGTATCTAACATTGAGTAATTGTCAAGAAAATTGTTCCTTGAAAACTCTAACTGCCTCTTCTCCAATATCTTGTTGATTTTCTAGAACTACTCCTTGTTCATTTTCAATCTTCTGAATCTGCAATTTGTTTCTTCTTCCCCTTACATATGCATGAACAAATTTTATATTTTTGTCCCTATCTTTGAACTACTATATTCCCATTTTTTGTTTCCAATATTCCTCTTCAATTCTCTCAAAACTCTGTAAATCTGGTTCCACTTTTCTCAATTCCTCTCTATTTGCTTCTGAAGGATTGACCTCTAGTTGGACTTTTTTCATTATGACTACATCTTCCAAGGTGGCCAGCTTTTGAAAAGAATCACCATAAGTAACCTTACTCCACAGTGCTAGAGCTTTCTTCAACTTCTTTAGCTTTTTATTGAAAATACAGAAAGGTGATCCATCTCTTTTTAGCTCTGAAACCTTTACCACCACCCATCTATAATATTGATGCTTAGTCCAAAAATTAAGAAATCTGAAAGATTTAACAATTGGGACCTGTAAAGACCAAAAAATCACATATAAAGGCGCATGGTTAGATCCACCGCTTTTAAGATCTTGCACTTCACTCTGAGGAAATTCCTGAAAAAAAGTTGCATTCTCCAAAACTCTATCAAGCCTTTTGGAAACACTTTCTTTCCAATTCTTCCATTCCACCAAGTATAGGCACTTCCAGTAATTCTGATCTCACTCAAGGAACAATTGTTAATAAATGAGTGACTTCTAAACCACCCAGTTTCTCTGTTTGATCAAGTATGACATTAAAATTATAATATCCATAATAAAAAAAGGGAGAGAGAAAGTGGGCCAAGCCCATCTACTAATTTGAAAGAAAAAATGATGGGTTTATGTCCATATGCTCGTCCTAAAGAAAAGGAGATTAGGGGAAAAAATTTCAGCGTGCAATAACAACACAAAAAACAAAAAAAAATATAAAAGCAAAAGGTTGGGGAAAGGTTGTTTGTTGAGTACAACACCTCCAGCCAAAAAAAGAAATAATTGAATAGATAAAGAAAGAGGAGAAAGAGTAAGAAGGAAAAAGGGGAAATATTTGAGAAACTTCTATCGGGTTTAAGGAAAATCCTTTTCTATAGCTTTATCGTGATTTTAAGTCTAAGTAATTTCTTTTGGGTATTGAAATTTAATTGTTGAAAACAAGAATTATGAATGGTAAAGTGTTGTTTTTGATACTAAGTTTGATGAATTGAAAGTTACCATGAAACCTTGAGAACTGAGTAGTCTAAATTTATCATGAAAAAGCCTAAAATAAGAGAATTATCTCGAGATTCATATAATGTGATTATAGATTTGATGCAAGAAAGTGATACAAATCATTCGAGGTGACAAGTTTGGTATTTCAACACGTGTATTGTGAGTAGTAACCTTCTCATGATTTGTGTTTCTTAACTTGCATATTTTACACATGATTTGATGAAACAAGAATTACTGATTTTTTTAAAATCGCATGTGGGGCAAATATTTTACTTGATATGATGTTGAAATTGGGTATTTGAGATATTCATAAGACATACTTACCATTACTTGAGATGATCACTGATGTTATGAAAATTCTTCACTTACATCAGAAATAAGTATTTTTGACATGTGTTTTATTCAAGTTTACATGTAATATTATTTGATATGAACTTTAAATGCTATGTACTATTCTGAAAAATGCTTTCATATGAATATCTATTATTTACAAAGAAAGTAGAAATGATAGTAGACCTTGATTTGAAACCCATAGCTGGGATTGTTAGACCTGGTGCACCTTATATTTACTAATTACTGTTACAACCCTCGCTGGTGGGAAGGTAGAACTAGTATACTGTTATTGATATCCCTCGAGTAGGGACCTGCTGATATGATGTTTGACTTTTTTATGAGGGGTCCGCTGTTATTGGCTATTCTTGAGAAGAATGCCATACTCATTGCATGATTCATTCTCGGAAACCTCCTAAATATGTAATATTTGCTATGAAATAATGCTTATTAGTTTATTTCTGAACTATTGGTTCATTTTGCTTACATGAAATAAAAGATACTATTTATCGTTACTGTTTTTCAAAAGATTATATATTTCATAATATTTTATGACTTGTCCCCATTAAAACAGTTATGGTTAAGTGTTATTACTCACTGAGCTAGCATCTCACTCCTCACTATTATTTATTATTTTTACAGAGAACGCATGTGATAGTAAGGATTTCGTTAGCTAGAAATCTCGAGGTAGCATATTCTTAATGAGCCCCGCATTTGTTTGCATGGGCAGGAGCTTATATTTGTTATCTTCTGTTTCACTGAAACTCTTAGAGTCACTCCATAGTCATGTATTTAGAGTTTTGAGTATTATTTCATTATTTGGGCTTGTGGAGTATTTTATTTTCTCTCATCTTTGGAGATAGATTATGTATTGTTAGTTGGAGGTATTGGTGCATTGTTGATGACTTTGGTGAATTGTATTGGTGTTGTTGTTGTGTTGGTTGTGATGTTGGGTTGTTGGATTGTGGATTTGAGATGGGAAATTTTTTGCTAGGCCCTAAAACAAGGGAAACCTTGTTCGATTTTCTATAGAATTTTGATGAGGCTTGCTTTGGAGTCCTAACCTCTTTAGCGCCGGTAGTGATCCTATTTTAGATCGTGACAAAGTTGGTATCAGAGATAGGTTAATTTTGTGACTATGGATCATACGATAGAAGTAGAATCTAAATTATGGTTATGTTGTCGTCCATTTCTATTATCGTGATTCTGCAAGAGCGTGATAAGATGTGTCTTGATTTTCTTTCTCAATCTTTCTTACGTGTGTGACATTTAGGACCAATTAGATGAATCAAACTATTTTGTTTTGCTAATCATATGGTTCTTAGAGAAACTAATAGTAGGGGAAGAGGTAGAACCCACAGAAAAGGCCGAGGTAGGGGTAGTTGTGAATCTCATGATGCCGTAGAGAATCACACTGCCACTCCAAGAAGTTCAAAAGAGCCCATTCCTGAATGAAATACTAGTCCACCTCCATCATCTTATGAGGGTAGTATTATTGAGGCACTTACTTCCATGTAAAGAGCCATAGAAGGTGTCCGACCGACTAGATAGACAAGAGAGGGGTGGTCAACATAATTCTACACATCCTCAGCCATAGTTCTAAGTACCTGTTTAGACTTACAGTTATAGAAACAAGAAGGTATCTTTGCAGGAGTTCCTGAAGTTTAAGTCACCAAAATTCACAAGTTCAGACAATTTAACTGATCCTCAGAGCTTTTTGGATGGTACATTTAAGGCATTGTGTGTGTTAAGATGTTCTAGCGAGAGAGATGTGGAGCTTGCGTCGTACAAATTGGAGGAAATGACTAACATTTGGTATGATACTTAATTTCTAGAAAGAACTGCTGGAGCAACATCACTGACATGGGACGAGTTCACTACGTTCTTCATGGATACCTTTATTTCTGACAATCAAAAATAGAAATATGCATCTCAGTTTGAGAAATTAGTTCAAACTCCAGATATAGATGTGTCGACCTATAATACTAAGTTTTCCAAGATGGCTAGATATGTTCTGTACGTGGTGTCCATAGAAGTAGCTCGAGTCCAGAGGTTCGTAAATGGGCTGGTTGCTTATATTTTTAATACAGTGGCCCCATAGATGAAAGTCTTAACCTATTATGGATTGTGGATCTTGCTATAAAGATTAAGGACAAGGGTCATGCGAAGCGGGCAATTTATGAGGTTCATAAAAAGGCTAAGATGGGTGGATCTTTCAATGGTGACTTAAGTGCAATCGCAAAGCAGGAAATCAGGGCCATCAGACAAGGTCAAATTCAGTTTCATAGTATACGTACAAGCCACCTTCTAGACAGAGTACTCAAGGGTCTTCAACATCTCATGGATATCATAGTTTTGGCCTGATTTATGTCACTACTCCATCTTTCCAGACTTGAGGCAAATCATATATGGTCCAGTGTTATGTTTTGACTGAAGAGTATTTTCGATGTGGTTAGTCAGGTCTTTGCATCAGGGATTGCCCTCAGCCTTAGAGAAATATTAGTCAGGGTTCTAATCAGTTAGCTGCACCTAGTCGGGCTGCTCGTTATACTGCAGGTACTGAAAATAGAGGTCGAGGTAATGGGGATCGAGTTGCTGGAAATCAGGCATAAGAAAATATTGGTAGAGGCTAATCGAGAGTCTTTGCACTTATTAGACAGGATGTTCAGGCCTCAAATGTAGTAGTTACAGGTATTCATTTTGCCTGTTCATTTGATGTTTTTGCTTTAATTGATCCGGGTTCTACCCACTCTTATGTGTCCTCATACTTTTTTGTGAGATTTAATAGACATCAAGAGATATTAAATTCTTATTTTTTTGTTGCTACTCCCGTGGAAGATTCTTTGTTAGTTGAGTATGTGTATCGTGACTGCCAGAATATAGTAAAAGGTAGAGATATTCTTGCTGACCTGATTGTACTTGATATGATTGACTTTAATGTGTTGATGGGCATGGACTGGTTATCTCTTTGCTTTTCTACTATATATTGTCATGTAAAGATAGTTCAATTTGAGATACGCAATGAATCTAGTTTTGTATTAAAAGGGGGTCAGGTTCTAGAGGTTGGAAAAGTTATATCTTTTATAAAGGCTCAACGATTATTGAAGAAAGGTTGCATAGGCCTCTTAGTTATGATAAGTGAAGATAGTAAGGGAATACTTATTTTGGAGAAGCTACCTCTTGTGAAGGAATTTTCAGATGTATTTCCTGAGGAGTTGCCAGGATTACCTCCAGTACGAGAAATAGACTTCGGTGTTAATTTGGCACCTGACACTATACCAATATCTATACCGCCATATCAAATGGTACTAGTAGAGTTGAAGGATATCAAGCAACAGTTGCAGGACTTGCTAGATAAGAGGTTCATCAGACCGAGTGAATTACCATAGGGTGTACCAATTTTGTTTGTAAAGAAGAAAGATGGGTCTCTAAAAGTATGTATTGACTACAGATAGCAAAAAAAGGTAACAATACATAATAAGTATTTGTTGCCTTGTATAGAGGATATGTTCGATCAATTATAAGGGGCCATCCATTTTTCGAAGATTGATCTTCGATCTGGTTATCACCAACTGAGAATAAGGGAGGAAGATATATCCAAGACAATATTCAAAAGTTGATATGGTCATTATGAGTTCCTTGTAATGCCTTTCAGGTTAACCAATGCTCCTGCTGCATTTATGGACTTGATGAATAGGGTGTTCAGGCCGTTTCTGGACAAATTTTTTATAGTATTCATTGATGACATTCTGATATAGTCTTGTAGCTAGGAAAATATTAGAATCATCTGATGATTGTATTTTAGACATTACGGGAATATAAGCTCTATGCTAAGTTCTCAAAGTGTGAATTTTGGCTTGACTCAGTATCATTTTGGGGGCATGTTGTCTCTAAAGATAATATCACAGTGGATTCTAAAAAAACAAAAGTTGTACAAAAATGTTTTAGACCTACTTCACCTACAGAGATTCGCAACTTTATTGGGTTGGCTAATTACTGTAGGCATTTTGTGCAGGATTTATGTAAAACTGCAGCTCTATTGACCAAGTTAACACAGAAAAATATGAAGTTCCAGTGGACTGAAGGAATGTGAGTAGAGCTTTCAGAAACTCAAAACATGTTTGACCGCCATACCAGTATTAGCCTTACCATCAGGTCCTGGAGGATTCAAAGTATTCTGTGATGCTTCGAAGGTTGGATTAGGATGTGTTCTCATGCAACATGGTTATGTAATTGCTTATGCTTCGAGACAGTTAAAGAAGCACGAACTGAACTATCCTATAGATGATTTAGAGATGGTCGTAGTAGTATTTGCTCTTAAGATTTGGAGACATTACTTATACAGTAAAACTTGTGAGATTTATACCGATCAAAAGAGTTTGAAGTACATTTTTCAGTGGAGAGATCTAAATCTTCGGCAACGTCGGTGAATGGAACTACTTAAGGATTATGTTTGTGTTATCTTGTATCATCATAGAAAAGTTAATGTTGTGGTTGATGCTTTAAGTGGGAAACTTATGGGTAGTTTGGCACATATAGCTCCTAGAAAGAGATAATTGGCGGAAGATATGCATAAACTTGAAGGCAAAGATGTAAGATTTGGTGTTAGAAAGTCAGGGATATTGTTTGCTTATATTCAAGCTAAATTCTCTTTGGTAGAGCATGTAAAGTTTACTCAATATGAAGATGTGCAGTTGTGAAAATCTCGAGATGAGGCCCTAGTTGGTCAAAATAAAAGGATGAGGGTTAATTTTGATGGTATTCTTTGAGTAGGTAATCGATTATATGTACCAGCTGCAGATGGGTTAAGACAAGTTATTCTTGAGGAAGCTCATAACTCCATATTTACCGTTCACCCTAGTTCCACTAAGATGCATCATGACCTGAAGCAATTATACTGGTGTGAAGGTATGAAGAAAGATGTTGCTAATTTTATTTCTAGTTGTTTGACTTGTCAGCAGGTTAAAACGGAACATCAGCGACCAACAAGATTATTGCTAGAGATCAAAATTCCAAATTGGAAATGGAAAAGAGTTACCATGGATTTTGTAATCAGGCTACCGTGAACCATTAAAGGCTATGACTCTGTATAAGTAATTGTAGACCGACTTACTTAATCAACTTACTTTTTACCAGTAAGGACTACATATAGTGGAGTGAAATATTCCCAGTTATTTATGAATGAAATTGTCTGACTTCATGGAGTTCCATTGTCCATCATTTCTGACAGAAGATCATAGTTCAGTTCACGCTTTTAGAAATCTTTCCAAGAAGGGTTGGGTACCCGAGTAGATCTTAGTACTATATTTCATCCACAGACGGACGGACAGTCTGAGCGTACTATACAAATTTTGAAGGATATGTTGAGAGCTTGTATTCTTGATTTTGGAGGTAGTTGGGACACATACTTACCCTTAGCTGAATTTGCTTATAGTAATAGTTTTCAGTCAAGCATTAAAATAGCTCCATATGACGCCTTGTATGGTAGGCAATGTCGTTCTCCTATTGGGTGGTTTGAAGTTAGAGAAGCTAAGGTTTTAGGACTAGACTTAGTACAAGAAGCTATGGACAAGGTCCAATTGATAATTCAGAGGTTGCTCACATCTCAAAGTAGACAAAAGTCTTATGCAGATAAGAGGAGAAAAGATTTAGTATTCACAGTTGGGGATAAGATTTTTCTACGAGTCTCTCCTATGAATAGTGTGATGCGATTTGGGAAAAGAGGTAAATTGAGCTCGAGATATATAGGACCATATGAGATACTTGATCGAGTAGGAGGTGTCGCATATTGTTTAGCACTCCCTCATGAGATGTCTTTTATCCATCTAGTGTTCCATTTCTCTATGCGAAGAAAGTGTATATCATATTCTTCTCGTGTGCTTGAAGCAATGACCTTGTAACTTGATGAGAATTGAACATATGAAGAGGAAATGGTGGAAATTCTTGATAGACAAGTAAAAAAGATACGGTCAAAGAAGTTTGCGTCTGTCAAAGTCAGATGGAAGAACCATATTGTTGAAGAAGTTTCATGGGAGTCGAAAAATGATATGAGAGTCAAGTACCCTCACTTGTTTCAGTCTACAAGTATGCTTTTATCTTAACTTTAGGGATTGAATTTCATAAGGTGGGGAGAATGTAATATCCGTTATAAAAAAAGGGAAAAAGAAAGTGGGCCATGCCCATCTACTAATTTAAAAGGGAAAATGATGGGCTTATGCCCATATGCTCATCCTAAACAAAATGGGATTAGGGGAAGGTATTTCAGCGTGCAACAACAACACAAAAAAAGAGAAAAATTATAAAAGGAAAAGGTTGGGGAAAAGTTGCTTGCTGCGTACAACACCTCCAACCAAAAGAAAAAAAATGAATAGATAGAGAAAGAAGAGAAAGAGTAAGAAGGAACAAGGGAAAAATATTTGAGAGACTTCTATCGGGTTTAAGGTAAATCCTTTTCTATATCTTTATCGTGATTTAAATTCTAAGTAATTTTTTTAGGAATTGAAATTTAATTGCTAAAGACAAGAATTATGAATATTAAAGTGTTGTTTTGGATACTACGTTCGATGAATTAAAAGTTCAACGAAACTTTGAGGACTGAGTAGTCTAATTTTATCATGAATTAGCCTAAAATAAGAGAATTAACTCGAGATTGATATAATGTGATAATAGATTTGATCCAAGAAAGTGATACGAATCGTTCGAGGTGACAAGTTTGGTATTCCGACACGTGTACTGTGAGTAGTAACCTTCTCATAATTTGTGTTGCTTAACTTGCATATTTTATACATGATTTTAATGAAACAAGAATTACTGAATGTTTTGAAATTGCACGTGGGGCAAGTCTTTTACTTGATATGATGTTGAAATTGGGTATTTGAGATGTTCATAAGACATATTTACCATTTCTTGAGATATGATCGCTGGAGTTATGAAAATTCTTCACTTACATAAGAAATAAGTATTTTTGATATGTGTTTTATTCAAGTTTACATGTAATATTATTTTATATGAATTTTAAATGCTATGTACTATTCTAAAAAATGCTTTCATATGAATATCTATTATTTACAAAAAAAGGTATAAATGGGAGTGGACCTTGATTTGAATCCCATAGCTAACGGCGGGATTGTTAGACCTGGTGCACCGTGTACTTACTAATTACTGCTACAGCCCTCGCTAGTGGGAAGGTAGAACTAGCATACTGTTACTATCTCCCTTGAGTGGGGACTTACTTATATGATATTTGACTCTTTTATGAGGGGTCCACTGTTATTGGCTATTCTTGAGAAAAAATGTCACACTGATTACATGATTCATTCTTGAAAACCTCCCAAATATGTAATATTTTCTATGAAATAATGCTTATTGACTTTATTTCTGAACTATTGGTTCATTTTGCCTACATGAAACAAAAGATACTATTTATCGTTACTGTTTTCTGAAAGAGCATATATTTCATGATATTTTATGACTTGTTCCAATTAAAATGGTTGTGTTTAAGTGTTATTACTCACTAAGCTAGCATCTCACTCTTCGTTATTATTTTTACAGAGAATGAAAGTAATAGTGGGGATTTCGTTGGCTAGAGATCTCGAGGTAGCATATTCCTGATGAGCCCCGCATTTGTTCGCGTGTGAAGGAGATTATTTATTTGTTATCTTCTGTTTCTTGAAAACTCTTAGAGTCGCTCCATATTTATTTCTTTAGAGTTTTGAGTATTCTTTCATTATTTTGGACTCGTGGAGTATTTTATTTCCTCTCATCTTTGGAGATAGATTTTGTATTATTAGTTGGTGGTATTGGTGCATTGTTGATGATTTGGGTGAATTGTATTGGTGTTGGTGTTGTGTTGGTTATGATGCTGGGTTGTTGTGTTGTATATTTGAGACAGGAAATTTTCTTTTTAGGCCCAAAAATAGGGAAAACTCTGTCTGATTTTCTACAAAAATTTCATGAGGCTTGATTTGGAGTCCTAACCTCCTTAGCGTCGGTCATGATCCTATTTTGAGTCGTGACAAAAATCCCCTCCTATTATCCATGGTACATTTACTTCTTCATCCAAACTTTCTAATTCTTCTCATAACTCTAATCTTTTCAGAGCACTGCACCTGACATATATAAAAGTTATGACAGCCCTTTTAATATTAACTTAATGAGTGAATTCAATTGTTAGCTGTTTATGGATATCTGAGAGTATCTTCCCTTTTCGGTGTTCATTCCAGAAAACCCATATTTTCCTTGAGAAGTTGACTGTTGTATTTTCTTTTTTTATTTTTCTCCTATATGCTTCTAATTGTTGGGGCGCTTGAAAAGGTTCCATAATGGCAATAAAGGAATAGTTGTATCTCCTTTTTATATCAATTACTCTGTCAAAAGAATTTTGAGTTTGTACTGATCTAATATTTCAAAACAAAATGTTTTTACACATTATCTTGATTGAGATGGTTTAACTGAACTACTCCTTGTCTGCATATGGGTGCCCTTAATTGATGAGTTTCTACCCTTTCTCCTACCATTCTTTAACTCGTGTGTATGTGTAAGAGATTAAACCCCCTCTTTCACTAACTTCTTTGATATTTTCTTGAAAATCATCATTCTCTTTCTGATCTATGATTTTATCCTCATTCTGATTATGATTCAAAGAGTTGTCTGCAAAGGTACTATTATTGATACTATTAGTGTAATCCTTCTCCTTCATATCTGGCTCCTTGGGATGTCTATTCAAATTGATTAAGCTTACTTCCTCTTCCCTTTATCAGTTTCTCTTTGTTCTTTTATTTCATCTTTGCTTATAACTAACAACTACTAATTATTTATCTGTCAGTTGTTGCTCCCCTTCTATTAAATTATCCTTTTTGTTGTTTTCCTTGTATTCTTGATTACGTTTTTCATTACCTCATATTGACTTGATTCTTGTACCTTATCCCCTGCTCCTATGGCCTTCTCATTCCCATTTGTAGTCTTTCTTTGCTTTGACCCTTGTGTTAATACTACTACTTCATCATTATTCATATTTCCCTTAGTAGCTCCAAAAACTTCTTCTAGCCACTTTCTTGTATTACCTTTATGTTTTTCCTCCTTCTTGTTATTTGGATCTTTGTTGCTCATATCTTGTGAATTGTTCTCCTTTTTATAATCTACATTGAGCACGCTAAACTTGTTTCCCGTCTGGACCATCTCTTCCTTTTGACCCTTTTTTGGATTTCACCTCTGAACTAGACCTCCTATATATACACTTCTACCCCTTCTTGCTCTACCTCTATCCCTTTGTCGCTGAAATTGTTGTTCATTCTTGTCTGGGATTTTGGGTGTATCTTTTGCTTTTGTGTCTTCCTTCATTACTTTCTGTTGAATTTGTCCTCCAAGTACCTGTTTGTCTTTCCCTGCCTCATTTATCTGCCCCTCCTCAACTGTTTCTACTGGGTATAATTGAGGGTGCAAAACATAACATTCTTTCTCATTATATCTCTGCAGCTTACAATTTTTGCAGTATTTAGGAAGATAATCATACTTAATAGTGATCCACTCTGCTACTATTTCTCTTTTCTTCTTCTTAATTCTTACATTAACTCTATTTGGAAAGTCTCCGAGCAAATCTACCTCAACTTTAACTCGTGCACAGCTTGGTCTTGTTTTATTACTCGTTGCCATATCCACCTATAAAGGCTTGCCAACTGCTGATACTATTGAAAATATAGTCTCTTTTCCAAAGGAATTAGGTGGTAATAAAGATAGTGAGATCCAAGCAATTACAATTGGCATCTCTTCCTCTAGATCAAACAAGGGATCCCACTTAAGGGTTCTCATAGGGTAGCTCCAATTATGATGGGCAATGTAAAAAATTAATTTTGATAATAGATTAACATAATCCTCCATCCCGGAGGCTCTAATTAACACCTATTACTCAACAATCCAATATTGACATCATCCTTGAGTTCACATTATTTTGGAATCAATTTCCTAAGATATTGGATGTCATGCCATCCATAGGAAAATTTTCCAACTACTGCAAATTCTAAATCTTCATTGATAATCATCTGACTAATCTCTTCCTAAACTACCCTCGATTCTCCGTGCAAAAACGTTATAGGCTTCACAGGTAAAGAAGCATGTTTCTATTTTAAAGGTTGCAATTGTGCTGCATAGTTCATACTTACATCATTCGCAGGTCTTGTTATTGATGTTAGAGGTTGAGCATCCTTCGAACGGCCATTACGATCATGGTTGTCGGTGAAGATAATAGGCAAAATTATGATTTTGGTTAGGGTTTTTTTGAGAGCTTTGAAGAAAACTTCTTTCTATTACACGGACAATAAGAAATAGTTTGTGATCATATCTTGAAGTTTCAATAACCCAATATGATACTTCAAGAACCCAATATGATAAATCAGTAAGATAATTTTGCGGTTGAGTTATCGATAATGATTTGGATTTGCACAATGATAATTATTACTCCATATCAATAACAAAATTTAATCTCTCTCTCTCTCTCTCTCTCTCTCTCTATATATATATATATATATATATATATATAAAGGAGAGTTTTAGCCAATCCTATGTGGAATGCCTTAGAGGTCTCCAAACCTATTTATTTATTTTATGTTTTTTTTTTGCCAAAAGATTAAAAATTCACCTTAACATTTATACACAATATTAAAGATAATCATGTTAAATAACTTTCATCATCAATGCTATGAAACTTCTCTCATATGTGTTATATAAAAAAAGAAAATGTTATTTATTTTTTTGGATATTAATTGAATTTTTTCCTCATTTTAAATCTTTATGTATTTAAAGAAAACTCAAAAGTCACTACACACACACACACACACACACACACACACACACACACATATATATATATATATATATATATATATATATGTATGTATACTAGTTTAGGTGTACGCGTCTCGCGCGTGTAACTCACTTTATTGAGTTCAAACGTTACACTAAATAGGATATTTGTTTAAATAATAAAGACGTATACAATAATTAAATTCAATATCATTTGGAGAATTTATTTAATTAAACCTAACTTTTACCAAAAAAATTTGTCAAAGCCGATCGACGTTCATCTACCACCTGTAACTGCAATAAAATAATAGATGATAGAGACATCAAAATAATATACTTAAATTTAACTTTTACACAAAAAAAAAAATCAAAGTCATCTGACACTCATCCACCACCTGTAAATTATAACAAAACAATACGATAATAGAGATATCAAAATAATACAACTAAACTTAACCTTTACACAAAAAAAAATCTCAAAACAGAGATATAAAAACAATACAATTAAACATAATCTTTACCTAAAAAATTCTTCAAAGCCGACTGACATTCATCTACCACCTGTAAATTCATCTACGACCTGTATACTACAATAAAATAATATAATAGTGATCACAAATCTCCAGTTTTGATGAAAATAATTCTTGTTTGAGCGAAAATTTTGATAAAAACAAAGAAGATTAAACATCCACCAATCTAGACATTCAACCGAATCAAGTTAGATGAGCATCAATCATATTTTTTCAATAAGTAAATCGAATTCTTCTCTAGTTTAATGTGTATCTCAATATTTTCTTAATTGAGTCCTATTTTAGGAGTATTTTTCTATCCTATTTTAGGAGTATTTTTCTAATTGATTAGTACAAAGAAAATTATTAATTGATTCTCCTTCCTATATTTTAGGATTGCTATATTTTACGAGTTTAGTTAATATAATAAAAATAATTAAATAATAAATTAAAGAAAATAGTGAAAAGACAATTTTGTCTAAAGGAGAGTGACAAAAAGTTCAAATCACTTTTCTAATCGTCTTCACACTTTTAATATACTATTATTATATTATTATTATTATAGATATAAATTATAAATTATAGATAGATAATTAATTTTATAAATCTAATAATAATAATTGAAGAAAATTGACAAAAGGAATTTAAATTGGAAAAGAAATCGAAATAATAAACATTAAGTTGGAATCATATAAAATTGAGGAAGGAAAATAAGAATTTTTACCCACACACCTAATTCAATAAATCTGCCCACGTCTCTTACCATATTTATAGATTTTTTTAATACTCTTTATTAATTATCATATATTTTATTACCCTCTTCTCACTTACAAAATAAAACCAACCAAAATTTATTTTTCATATATTTTTCCTCTTACCATATAATTTAGGACTCCTTAATATTTTAAGATTATAATTAATTTTATAAAGTTAATTAAATAATAATTGAAGAAAATTGGTGAAAAGACAATTTTGTCAAGAGAAAAGACTTTTAATGAAGGGTAAAAAGTTTAAATCATATTTCTAAGGGTCTTCACACTTTTAATATATACTAGTTTAGGTGTACGCGCCTCGCGCGTGTACCTTACTTTATTGCGTTCAAACGTTATTTGTTTAAATAATAAAGATGAATACAATAATTAAATTAACATCTTTTGAAGAATTTATTTAATTAAACCTAACCTTTACCAAAAAAATTGTCAAAGCCGATCGACATTCATCTACCACCTGTAAACTATAACAAAATAATACAACAATAAAGATATCAAAATAATACAACTAAACTTTACCTTTACAAAAAAAAAATCTCAAAACAGAGATATAAAAATAATACAATTAAACCTAATCTTTACCTCAAAAAATTTCTCAAAGCCGACTGACATTCATAGACCACCTGTAAACTACAACAAAATAATACAATAGTGGTAAAAAAAAATCAGTTTTGATGAAAATAATTCTTGTCTGAGAGAAAATTTTGACCCTAAAGAATGATTTGAATGAAAAGAAAAAAGAGAGAGATATATACACACACGTTGAATTCTATTATATTGACAAAAATATCGAAGAAGTTGGGGGTTAGAAAATTAACCATCCACCAATCTAGATATGCAACCGAATTAAGTTAGATGAGCATCAAACATATTTTTTCAATAAGTAAATCATTTTTTTCTCTAGTTTGACGTGCATCTCAGTATTTATAGAAGTATTTTCTTAATAAAGTCCTATTTTAGGAATATTTTTTTATCTTATTTTAAGAGTATTTTTCTAATTGATCAATACAAAGAAAAAATATTAATTGATTCTCCTTCCATATATTTTAGGAGTCCCATATATTTTAGGAGTCTAGTTAATATAATAAAAATAATTAAATAATAAATTAAAGAAAATAGTGAAAAAATATATTAATTGATATATAAGGACAAAAAGTACACGGTAATAATTTATAATTTATTATTGTAAACATTAAAAACAGACTACTATTTTAAAACTTACCTCAAATCAATTTGATATATCAATTAATAATTAATAATTATACAATATTTAGTACGTTCTAACTAATATATCTTTTCATGAAAACAAACGTCTCTATTAATAAATGTCATAAAAAATACACGATATAGTAGATCATATTGTTATGTAAAGGCCTATATTCTTCTGAAAGACCCATCAGTATGAAATCTAGAAGGCATGACCTAAAGATGCATTTCTCAGCATATGCAAAATATTTTCTTATACTTCCAATGATCACACTTATACATGTTTTAATTTTTAATTGATATAACATATTTCATTTGAAATGTTTTGTTAGAAAGGAAACAAAAAATCTCAACATTTCAATCCAGTTTGTGAGCTAATCGTAAAATAGTGTTGATAACATAATCTCGAGAATAAACTTTTTTCAAAGGGTAAAAAATTATTCACACTCGTTATTTACATCAAGCCAATACATACATGTCATGTGTTTAAATTTAGAGTACATTTTACTTAACCATAATTAATTATCTTGTATTTTATATTATTAAATTATTTAATCATAATAAATTACATTAATTTAGTATAAACACCAAGTGTGGACATATTTTTACCTTTTCAAAATAGTTTCAAAACTTTTATTGAATATTTCAGAATAAAGAGAACATATGAATGCATATATATGAATCAATTTGGATGTAGAAGAGAACAAACCTCATGAGGTATATCATTAGTCTCATAGTCCACTGCCTCCTCAATACTCCTGCAAGCATCTACTATCACCCAAGCAAATTCCCCTCAAAATGTCTCAAACTTCATATTATTCATGTCAACTGTTTGATTGGTGCTTTCCCCAAAATCATCTGAAAAACACAGTCAAATCAAACAATGTTCGATCTAGGTTCACCACTAAAGAAAGAAAAAAATAGAAATAAAATATGCACAAATTAAACAAATTTAGTTTTTAGTTATGAGAAAAAAAGTCAGTCAAAAGATGAGTAATAAAATTGACCCTAATATCTAAGAGTTTAAAATCAAACTAACTTATTATCAGGAAAAACCTATTTTTAAATTTATTTATATTCTTTTGTTAAAAAAATAACATTTTAATAATTTTTTTCTTTTAAAAACACCTATGTTATATACTCTATTCTCATACGTCCAATCTTTCCCTTTCTTCTAACTATAGAAAGCTAAGACTTGGGGAATGAAGAGAAAGCTAAGAAGAATATTAAGACAGATAAATATAGATTAAGGAATACCTGATTTTGCTAATGTTTTTCAAATAGTGAGGAAGTTCATAAACAACTTGGCTGCCAATTCGCTTAGTCGACGTATCTGAAGTGCTTAAACCTTGTATTGATGAAATCACATAATATTCAATGGTGAATTCAGAATTTTCACTAAGGCGGTTTGAAAACTAAAAATATAATGATTGAGATATGAACTTGAACCTAAAGGTGAATATTGAATCTCCTCAACTACTGACCCAAACTCTAATCTTACGTGCTAAAGGTTCAAAATCAATAAATACACATAGAAAAATTTTAAAAAAATTCTATTGAATACGTGCCATGAACCTAGCCAAAAATTTGTTGGACAACATTACAATAATTTCAATCAAATAATCACAAAATAGAAACAAATTAAATCAAAACATGAAAAAAAAATCACAACAATTGACATATAAAAACAATTAAAATAGTACATGAAAATTTGTTTCTTACTTCATTACTTAATACTTTTTTCTTTGAAATCAAGAGACACTAATAAGGCCACGAAGAAAATTTATTATCATATATTGACCATGAGAAAAAAAAAACACAAACGATTATTATGACCATTAGGGTATTATATTGAAAGTCCAAAATATAACCCTATCAATTAGGATTTCTATTTAAAATATATAATTAATTTCTTTCCATAATTTTATTTTATAAGGTTATTCTCATATATTGTAGGAGTCCTTAATCTTTTTATTTTAGTTGTAATATTTAATTCAAACAAGGAAAGAATTTGTATAAAATTAAGTTTAAATTGATAAAAATCCTATTCAAGTAAGGAAAGAAATTCTAAATTGATTAAAATTTTAAAATTTAGAATTAGTTTAAATAAGGAAAAAAATTTAAAATAAAAGTTATTAGGACAAGAATTTAATTAAAAATTTATTTGATATAAATAAGTTTCCCAACATACCCTAATTATTATTTTTTTGGGAGAAAAACAGAAATGAAAGTAAAAAATTCAATTGAGTTAAAAGTGTTAAATAATGATTTATTTTTGGAACTAAAATCACAATAAATGTACAATAGTTTTTTCAAAACTTTAAGTGAGATTTTCTTTTCTTTTTTATTTAAAGTTTTCTATTAAATCATTTTTTTGTTCTCTTATCATATATTTTAGGGCTTTTTACTTACCATATACTTCAAGACTCCTTTTCCATGTATAAAAGGAAACAAAAAATTAACTAATATTAATTTTCTATATATTTTTATTTTACCATATAATTTAGCACTCCTTGCTTTTAAATATTAAAAGTATAATTCTATAATAATTTAAGAAAAATAGTGAAAAGACAATTTTGTCTATTGCATAGTGTTTTAATGAAGGGCAAAAAGTTCAAATCACTTTTCTAAGAGTCTTCACACTTTTATTAATTATAAATCGAAATTGTAGTCACTCAAAGAAAATGATTTTTAATATATTCCCTTCCTTTTCTGATTTTTCATCTTTTCTTTTTAATGTTATATGTATTCTCTTATAATCTAATTTCTCTCTTTTTTAATCCTAATTATAAATGTAAAAAAATGATAGTATCTCCTGATGTTTGAATTTTTTTATTTAATGTATTTAACAAAAAGATTATTCATAACTCAAACCTCTTTAATTTACACTATTAATGATATTCATAACTCTCATTTTCTAATCTTCATAACCCTCAAAATTTTGTTTCTAAATTTATGATGCCCTATGATATTCCTCTATTTTATCTTATATAAATTCATGTTTTATGTCATGAAAAATCTCATTCAAAATTATTATTTCTCCTCTTTATCACTATAGCCACCTCTAAATTAACTAAATTGTGAAAGAAAGAAAAAACTGTTTCCAACATAATTTAATTCATGGAAAATAAATTTCAACCATAAACAAAAAAATGAAGAAACAACAATTTTATTGATAAAGGATGTGAGTACAAATCAGTTCCTCCCTTGATTTTTCTCTCTTGATTTTCTCCATAATTCGAGGGCTATCAGTAGCGTATTTCTCGAACGTAGGATTTGATATGAATTTCTCCGTAATTTGAGGGTTGTCAGGTTTTTGTAACGTCCCGAGATCCCATCCCGAGACGTCACACGGTGCTTAAGGCCATACGTAGCCTCAAGCTAACCCTCTCAGCCTGTTATTACTTCTAGAGGTTCACTTCGATAATTGTCATGCTGAGATAAGGGAGAATATCACATTATGAACATACTTGAGTTCGAAGAAATACTAGCCTGTATGATTTAAAATACTGAAATTCTATACATACTGATACTCTAGTCTGATAAAGCCTCTACTATACAAGACTAAGGAGCCATTGGGACAGATCCCCAACTAACTCGTACTGATCTGAAAAGAAGTAATCATCTGCTAACAAAACAAAAGTCAGGGACATAGGTCCTCGAACCATAAGGACTCACCAACTGCAGGAATGTAGATGAAGGCACTCAAAAATCACTGTCGCTACTGAGACCGAGCACCTGAACCTACATCAAGAGGAAATATAGCACACAGGAGAGTATGTGAATCAATACTTGGGAATGTACTGAGTATATAGGGGTGTATGCAACATTTTAAAAAATATCATAAATGTATAAGAAAATCATGCATGCTGATGGTAATGACTCTCTTCGCTCGAATTAACAGAAATATATTTCTCATAAATCATCAATAGTAACACATGTATTATGAATCTCATGAATCAATGTACTCAACTCAAAACTCTTTGACTCAAGACTTAGAGTGACTCGATAACTCGAGAAACTTGAACTCTTTTAAACTTGGGAGTTTCTTATAACCGACATAAATCATGTAGGCTTACATGGAGTCCAATGTCTTGCCCACGTTGGGGAGAGTTGTTCTATCCTTGCCATCAGAGTAGAACCTTAACTTTAGTGACACCGTCTCGGCCTGTGGCCCTTAATCTCAATCCTACGGTGGCACGTAGTTCTGGGAAAGTAGGATGCGCTAAACCCATACTTCCCACTCGGTGCTAAATACTACTACCAGACTCAAGCTCAGAACGCGTTAGGAAATCCACCTCAATTAACTCAAGGGTCTATCATGGAGACCAAATCATAAATATTTCTCATCTTTAAATCAACAACAATTGTGGATTCCTAACTCGACTCAAACTCAAAACAATCTTTCTCAACATCAAGTGTACTTGTTCATTAAATCATATCAAATGTCAAAACTTCAGGAAAACATCAAAGAACTCATTCTTGACTCTCAAGCTCAAATATCAATATATTCAATAATCAAACTTCTCGTAGTAAAGCTTAAATCATGACACTTATCTTAAATTACTTAGAAATCATCAATTCATAGTAACAATATACAACTCATGGCAAAAGTTTTCAATTTAAGAAACAAGATAATAAAATAGTCATGTATATCAAACTTGAACAACTCAAATCTCATAAGTCATCAATAAAGTAGTTTGGGTGTACGTTGCAAAATCATGGAATTCAATAGTAGAAATTAAATCTTTGGGCACAAGAACGAAAGGAGTGTTTTTGTTCAAACCCCACATACCTTGGATTATGAATTAAAGATGAACAAGCTTGATTAAAACTCTTTCTCGCACTTTTGAGTTAGGGTTCTTGAAGCCTTTGACTTGGAGAGCTTGATTCTTGAACTAATTTGTGGAGTCTATGGAAGATTCTTGAATTTCTTGGAAGAAGATTGGATTTTTGGGTTGAGAAAAAACCCTAGCTTCTTGAATGTTCTTGGAAGAGATTGGAGAGAAATGAATTTCTCTCCCTTGTTTTGGATATATATAGAGGGCCAAAATAGGTGGAAAAGACCAAAATGCCCTTTTGAAAATGACTTAAATTTTCAGATCGGGGTATGCGACGGTGTTGGTCGACAGTCCATCGCTAGTCCGACGATCCGTCGGAACCCTCCGTCGCATCGGTCCAGAGAAGGGTCTCACTGCCTTGGTTCGACGGTGTTGGGCGATGGTCCGTTGGACCCCATCGTCGAACCATTCCAGTGAATTGGGTTTCTGCCTCATTTCGATGGCCCCAGCCGATGGTACGTCGCTGGCGCAGTCCGTCGCACCTCATCGTCGCACCTGGGCGATTCAGACTATTTTCTGTTTTTCTGTAATTCGGCCATAACTTCTTACTCCGATCTCAGATTTTGACAAAATTGGTATAGACAGAAAGTTTATTCGATTATCCATATGACAAAAAGTCAAAATTAAGGAAATACAACTCGGTTCAAACATCATTTACCTTGGAAGTCATTCTCATTCACTCAAAAGACGGATTTAGGCTTAAGAAATGATCGGGGTATTACAATATCTCACCCTTGGAAATATTCGTCCTCGAATGTTGCTAGTTAGGCTCAAGGTCAAACAGAAAACTAAAAATACTCCATTGGAACAATCTACTCAACTGACGTACTTCACTCTAGACTTTTGGGTACTTCACAGTATGCATAAACTCATAGAAAGGATAACTATATGGCTGAATACACTGAATTAGGAAGAAATTGAATTAAGGAAAAATAACACCTTCGACTTGATTTGATCTCTCGGAGAAGAGGTGGGGGTACTTAACTTACATATCTGCTTCTGCTTCCCAAGTAACACCCTCAACTAATTGATTTCTCCACAGAACTTTGACCAAGGGAACTTCCTTGTTCCTTAGTCTACGGACTTGATAATCTAGGATCTCAACTGGAATTTCATCATACGAAAGACTATCCCGAACATATAAGATTTCTGACAGATCAACAACAACAGAATCACCAATGTTCTTCTTAAGCATAGAAGCGTGAAAGACAGGATGGACAGCTGACAACTCTGCAGGCATCTCAATCTCATAAGCTATTTTCCCAACACGATTCAAAACTCTGTAGGGACCAACATATCGGGGACTAAGCTTTCCTTTCTTGCCAAATCTTTTCACTCCTTTCATGGGTGAAATCTTCAGGTACACCAAATCATCAACTTCAAACTCAAGAGCCCTTCTTCTCACATCTGCATATGATTCTGACGACTCTGGGCTGTCTTCAAGCTTTTTCGAATCAGCTTAACTTTTCCATAGCCTCAAACACAACGTCAGGTCCAATCACAACAGTTTCATCCACTTCAAACCACCCTATGGGTGATCTACATCTTCTCACATATAAAGCCTCAAACGAAGCCATTCCAATGCTAGCATGAAAGTTATTATTATAAGGAAATTCAATTAATGGCAAATATTTATCCCAACTTCCTTTGCAATCAAGAACACACGTCATCAACAAGTCTTCCAAAGTCTGGATAGTCCTCTCTGCCTGACCATCAGTTTGCGGATGAAAAGCGTAGCTAAGATGAACTTGGGTACCGAGACCTTTCTGAAAAGCTCTCTAAAACTGAGAAGTAAATTAAGTGCCCCTATCGGAGATGATAGACAAAGGAACTCCATGCAACCTGACTAACTCTCGAATGTATAGCTTAGCATAGTCCTCAGTGGTGAAAGATGTATGCACTGGCAAAAAATGCACGGGCTTAGTCAACCTGTCAACAACGACCCAAATAAAATTGTGATGACAACGGGAAAGAGGTAAACTAGTCACAAAATCCATATTCACTTCTTCCCACTTCCAGTGGGAATACTAAATTCACGCATCACTTCACCGGGTCTTTGGTGTTCTATCTTCACCTGCTGGTAAGTTGCACACTTCTCTACGAACTTCATTATATCCTTCTTTATACCATTCCACCAACAGATTTCCCGCAAATCGCGGTACATCTTGGTAGCACCGGGATGAATAGACTACCACGCGCCATGCGCTTCAGCCATAATTCTCTGCCTCAAATCATCAACATCAGGTACAAACAATCTATTCTAAAGTCTCAATACACCATCTCCCCTTGGGAGAAAACCTCCACCTTTTGGTCTTTAACTGACTCTTTCAGTTTGACAAAACGAGAATCCATGTCTTGCTTCTTTTTTACTTCTGAAACTAGGGAAGATTAGGAACTACTCTGAACCCAAACATTACCCTCAGCTGAATCAAGAAATCTAACACCCAACCTAGCCAGACGATGCACTTCGCGAGCTAACTCCTTCTTACCTTCCTCTACATGCTCCACACTACCCATGGACGACCTGTTAAGGGCATCCGCCACTGCATTAGCCTTGCCCGAGTGATACAACACACTCATATCGTAGTCATTCAGCAATTCTAACTATTGCCTTTGTCGAAGATTCAACTCTCTCTGAGTAAACACATACTGCAAACTCTTGTGATCCGTAAAGACATCAACATGGACACCATACAAATAGTGTCTCCAGTTTTTTAAAGAAAAAACCACGACAGCTAATTCAAGATCATGAGTCGGATAATTCTTCTCATGCGGCTTTAACTGTCTGGAGGCATAGGCTATAACCTTACCTTTCTGCATCAATACGCAACCCAAACCAACTTTAGAGGCATCACGATACACCACAAAATCATCTACACCATTAGGCAAAGTGAACACAGGGGCTGAAGTGAGTCGAGTCTTTAACTCCTAAAAACTCTTCTCGCAGGAATCTGACCATTGGAATTTAACTTTTTTTGGGGTTAACCGGGTCAAAGGAGGCGCAATAGAAGAGAAACCTTCAACAAAACGATGGTAATAGCTAACTAGACCCAAGAAACTCCTAATATCAGACAGAGAGATAGGTCTAGGCCAATTTCTCATAGCTTCTACCTTTTGAGGATCGATTTGAACACCTTCAGAAGAAATAATATGACCCAGAAAAATAACTGACCTTAGCCAAAATTCACACTTGCTAAACTTGGCAAATAACTAATGATCTCTAAGAGTTTTCAAGACAATTTAGAGATGATCTGCATGGTCGTTCTCATTTTGAGAGCACATAAGAATATCATCTATGAACACAATAACAAACATATTCAGGTACTGTCTAAACACCCGATTCATAAGGTCCATGAAAGCTGCTGGGGCATTAGTTAGCCCGAAAGACATGACCAAGAACTCGAAATGTCCATAACGGGTGCGGAAAGCCGTCTTTGGAATATTACACTCCCTGACTTTAAGCTGGTTGTAACCGGATCTCAAGTTTATTTTCGAGAAATGGCTGGCACCTTGCAACTGATCAAACAGGTCATCAATTCTAGGAAGAGGGTATTTGTTCTTGACTGTGACCTTGTTAAGCTGGCGATAGTCAATGCACATCCGTAATGAACCATCTTTCTTTCGCACGAATAGAACGGGTGCGCCCCAAAGAGACACACTGGGCCTTATGAAACCATTATCTAGAAGATCTTTGAGTTGCTCTTTCAACTCCTTAAGTTCTGCGGGGGCCATATGATACGGAGGAATAAAAATAGGTTGTGTATCGGGAAGAAGATCAATCCCGAATTCTACTTCTCTATCGGGAGGTACCCCTAGGAGATCTTCCAAAAAAATATCAAGAAACTCATTGACAACGCTGATTGACTGAATAGTCAGAGTCTCAGACTTAGTGTCTTTGACTCGAACCAAATGATAGATGCAACCTTTGGATATCAGTTTCCTAGCTTTAAGGTAGGATATAAAATGACTTTTGGGGAATGCAGAATTTTTAGACCACTCAAAGACTGGATCATTGGAAAACTGAAACTTGACTACACGGGTACGACAGTCTGTAGACGCATAACAAGAGTGAAGCCAATCCATACCCAGAATAATGACAAAATCAACCATGTCTAACTCAATCAAGTCTGTAAACAAGACTCTATGAAGGACAGTGATAGGACACTTCTTATACACTTGTTTAGCAACAACGGACTTGCCTACGAGGTAGAAACTAGGAAAGGCTCAGGAATCTTTTCAGCACTGATCTCAAAATTCACAGCCACCAATGGAGTCACATAGGAAAAACTTGATCCAGGGTCCATCAACACATACATATCGAAATGAAATACATGGAGTGTATCAGTAACAACATCTAGTGAATCTTCTTATTCCTGGCAGGGTGGTATAGCATAAAAGCGATTTTGGCGGTGACCACTTGCATTACTAGACGAGGCACACTAAGGACAAGTTGGACGAGCTAAAGGGGCTGGAGCACTAATAGCCTGACTCTGGGGACGAACATCGCGACTCTCCTTTCTAGCATACGGGCAATCTTTGAGTCAGTGGCCCAACTTGCCGCAACCAAAACAACCTTTCTGCTCAGCCAAACACTCTCCAGGATGTATCCTTCCACACTTAGCACATGGGGAATAGTTAGGTCTATTACTCACACTGTCCTGAGACCTGGAATAATAGGCCTATTACCCTGCTCCTGCCTGTTCCTGGATGCGGGAACACTAGCTGATGAAGGCACTGGCATGAATGAACGATTCTGAAACTGAGGGCGGTTCCCTCCAGAAAATCTTGTTTGACCATACTCCTGCTGCTCTGATCTAACTCTTTTATTTCCTTTTACTTTCTTTCTCTCTCCTTCACCTTATCCTCTTCGATCTGATGAGCATGCATTATTAGCCTAGACAGATCCATGTCCCTATTGAGCATAGCAGGTCTACACTCTTTCACAACATAACTCAACACACCAGTTAAAAACTTACTCATACTGGTCCTAGAATCATCCATCATACCGGGAGCATACTTAGATAACTGGTTGAACTTAAGACAATACTCCTTAACTGTCATGGAGCCCTGTCTCAAGTTCATAAATTCTTCTACTTTTGCTTTCCTTATCTCCAGGGAAAAGAACCTGTCCAAGAATGCGTCCTGGAATAATTGCCAAGTTATGGGAGCAGTATTCTTCTCTCTACTCTTCCTCCACATCTCCACCCAATCATAAGCAATATCTTTCAAGCGATAAGAAGCTAGCTCCACACTTTCTTCCTCCGTTACATGCATAATTTAGGTGATTTTTTTCACCTTATCAAGATATATTTGTAGGTCCTCACCTGTCCTTGACCCCTAAAACTCTGGCGGATTCATCCTTATAAAATCATGAACCCGAGTTGCTGCTGAATTTTCTTCTTGCGGAGGTGGAACTGTGGCCTGAACATTAGCATGAGCATTGGCGGTAACCGCCTGGGCTAATGCCTGAAAAGCTGCATGGAATTCGGCGTGAGACACCGTCTCATTTAAAGGATCAACGGGTTGAGGTCATTCGTTGTTTCTGCGAGCTCTACGAGGAGGCATTTTTTGTCATAAGAGAGCACGAATTAATAGCAAAGGGAAACAGCTATAGGAATAATAGACTTTTGAAAGAAAAAAGTAACTTTTCCAAAAACGTCCCGTAGCCTTTTGCTCATAGATATGGTGCGCTACACACCGATGATCAAGACTCTACGTAACGTGACTTGTCAGACTCCCTAGGACTCTTTAAACCTTAGGCTCTGATACCAAGCTTGTAATGCCTCGAGATCCCATCCCGAGATGTCACACGGTGCTTAAGTCCACACGTAGCCTCAAGCTAACCCTCTAAACCTGTTATTACTTCTAGAGGTTCACTTCGATAATAGTCATGTTGAGATAAGAGAGAATATCACATTATGAACATACTTGAGTGCGAAGAAATAATAGCATATACGATTTAAAATACTGAAATTCTGTACATACTAATACTCTAGTCTGACAAAGCCTCTACTATACAAGACTAAGGATCCATTGGGACAGATCCCCAACTGACTCGTACTGAACTGAAAAGAAGTAATCATCTGCTAATAAAATAAAATTCAGGGACATAGGTCCTCGAACCATGAGGACTCGCCAACTGCAGGAATGTAGATGAAGGCACTTGAAAATCACTGTCGTTGCTAAGACCGAGCACCTGAACCTACATCATGAGGAAATATAGCACACAGGAGAGTATGTGAATCAGTACTTAGGAATGTACTGAGTATATGGAGGTGTATGCAACATTTTAAACAATATCATAAATGTATAAGAAAATCATGCATGCTGACGGTAATGACTCTCTTTGCTCGAATTAACAGAAATATATTTCTCATAAATTATCAATAGTAACACATGTATTATGAATCTCATGAATCAATGTACTCAACTCAAAACTCTTTGACTCAAGACTTAGAGTGACTCGGTAACTCGAGAAAATTGAACTCTTTTGGACTTGGGAGTTTCTTATAACCGACATAAACCATGTGAGCTTACATGGAGTCCAACGTCTTACCCACGTTGGGGAGAGTTGTTCTATCCTTGCCATCGGAGTAGAACCTTAACTTTAGTGATCACTGTCTCGGCCTGTGGCCCTTAATCTCAATCCTACGATGGCACGTAGTTCTGGAAAAGTAGGATACGTTAAACCCACACTTCCTGCTCGGTGCTAAATACTACTACCAGACTCAAGCTCAGAACGCGTTAGGAAATCCACCTCAATTAACTCAAGGGTCTATCATGGAGACCAAATCATAAATATTTCTCATCTTTAAATCAACAACAATTGTGGATTCCTAACTCGACTCAAACTCAAAACAATCTTTCTCAACATCAAGTGTACTTGCTCATTAAATCATATCAAATGTCAAAACTTCAGGAAAACATCAAAGAACTCATTCTTGACTCTCAAGCTCAAATATCAATATATTCAATAATCAAACTTCTCGTAGTAAAGATTAAATCATGACACTTATCTTAAATTACTTAGAAATCATCAATTCATAGTAACAATATACAACTCATGGCAAAAGTTCTCAATTTAAGAAACAAGATAATAAAATAGTCATGTATATCAAACTTGAACAACTCAAATCTCATAAGTCATTAATAAAGTAGTTTGGGTGTAAACCCACGTTGCAAAATCATGGAATTCAATAGTAGAAATTAAATCTTTGGGCACAAGAACGAAAGAAGTGTTTTTGTTCAAACCCCACATACCTTGGATTATGAATTTAAGATGAACAAGCATGATTGAAACTCTTTCTCGCACTTTTGAGTTAGGGTTCTTGAAACCTTTGACTTGGAGAGCTTGATTCTTGAACTAATTTGTGGAGTCTATGGAAGATTCTTGAATTTCTTGGAAGAAGATCAGATTTTTGGGTTGAGAGAAAACTCTAGCTTCTTGAATGTTCTTGGAAGAGAATTAGAGAAAATGAATTTCTCTCCCCTGTTTTGGATATATATAAAGGGCCAAAATGGGAGAAAAAAAACAAAATGCCCTTTTGAAAATGACTTAAATTTTTAGATCGAGATATGCGACGGTGCTGGTCGACGGTCCGTTGGACCCCACCGTCGAACCATTCCAGTGAGTTGGGTTTCTGTCTCATTTCGATGGACCCAGGCGATGGTACGTCGCTGGCGCGACCGTCCATCGGACCTCACCGTCGCACCTGGGCGATTCAGACTGTTTTTTGTTTTCTGTTTTTCTATAATTCGGCCATAACTTCTTACTCCGATCTCAGATTTTGACAAAATTGATATCGACAGAAAGTTTATTCGATTCTCCACATGAAAAAAGTCAAAATTAAGGAAATACAACATAGTTCAAACATTATTCACCTCAAAAGTCATTCCCATTCACTCAAAAGACGGATTTAGCTTAAGAAACGATCGGGGTATTACAGTTTTGTGGATCTTCTTGATGTATTTGATTATCAAGAAGAAAGAGTTTTGATCTATAAATATCCCATGAATTTATTAGGACTTTGAAGATTGATGATCTCTTTGTGAATATCCCGTGAATTTGTGGGATGCTGAAGAAGTCTCTTTAAAGGATATTTGTCCCCTTTATATAGGCGTAATTTACGATTTAGGTAGAGTAGACATCAAATAAAGTATCCCCAAGAACTCTAACCAAAATTAAAATCTTTTTGTAGAGTCCATAAAATTTCAATGTCTACAAATGCCCTCTACTTCAAGGCTTGTCGAAGTGTAGACTTGATGGCGAGTCTTGAAGTACCCATAGAGCTTTCATCTTGATATGGCTACAGATACGAATACAGATTTGCAGATATGATTTATGAGAGAAGAGATAAAAGGCAGATTTAATCCCACTGGGCGTGCCAATTTGTTTCCAATGTAATTTAATTCATGGAAATAAATTTCAACCACAAGCAAAAAATATTAAGAAACAATAATTTTATTAATAAACGATGTGAGTACAAATTTGTTCCTCCCTTTATTCTTCTTTCTCGATTTTCTCCATAATACGAGGGCTGTCAGCAGCATATTTCTCGAATGTAGGATTTGATATGGATTTTTCCGTAATTCGAGGGCTGTCGGGTTTTGTAGATCTTCTTGATGTATTTGATTATCAAGAAGAAAGAGTTTTGATCTATAAATATTCCATGAATTTATTAGGTTTTGTAGATCACCTTGATGTATTTGATTATCAAGAAGGAGAGTTTTGATCTATAAATATCCCATGAATTTATTGGGACTTTGAAGATCGTTGATCTCTTTGTTAATATTTCATGAATTTGTGGGATACTGGAGATGCCTCTTTAAAGGATATTTGCCTCTTTATAGAAGCGTAATTTAGGGGTTAAGCAGAGTAGCCATCAAGTTAGTCTCAAGAACTCTAACCAAAATTGAACTCTTTTTGTAGAGTCCACAAAATTTCAATGTCTACAATAACGCAAAGACAAAAAAAATTCTTGGTCAAAATCTTTCTTTTTAGCTTTTATTGTTTGATCACATTTAGTTTATGGGGTATTATGATACACCAAGAAGGCAAGAAAGAGCGCCTAAGAAGTTTTGATAGATTTATATATAGTTTGAATTACTTCTTTCTCATTGATTACTTTTTTATATGTATAATTTTAATAAAAATATTGTAAATGTTAATATAACTTGGTGAGTATGTAAATATTCAAGAAAAGATGAAGGAAAACGAATCAGGATTTTTCTATTTTTGTATGTGAATAATTCATTTTTTTTGTTTTAAAAGTTATTTTAATTAAATAATTTATGTTATTTATATATAATGATGTAAAAAAAATTCTTTAATTATTGATGAGTGTTTCATTTTTATTATTGATCACTAAAAGTTGAAGATGAACTAATTTATTTTATAATATCATAATTTCTTTCTTTACATATATAATTTTTTTTGTCAACTTTTCCTTTCTTGAAATGTAGTTAATAATTGTTTTTCATTTTTTTTCACTTTGTGAATATAATATTTTCTATTGTTTTATTTTCTTTTTGAAAGAGATGAATAGGTAATTCTTTAGTTATTACATTATATCGACAGAATATGTAGATATTTTATTATTGTAATATTGAAATTAATGTTATTTTTGTCATGTTTCACAGATTATTTTGTATAAAAATTGTTAGAGCGTAAAGGCAAACATGTGACATGAAAGAAAAAAAAATAGAATTGAAGAATTTGGATATGAAATTGAAAAGGAAAAGAGGATTGGCACATAGGATCACATGTATCCGTAGTTTTAGGTTTAAGTCACTTCTCACCTTTTAAAGTTACATGTAGCATCAACCTAAACATCTCAACTAAAACTATAATTATTGAACATCTATATTATCCAAATATGTACCTATTTAATGTTAATGATGTAACCGCATCGTTTGAGAATTCTCCTCATATAAAAGAAGTTGTACCTATTTAAAGTTAATGATATAACCACATGTTTTGAAAATTATCTCACATATAAAAGAGTATCGAGATTCAAAGCGCAATATTTAACGCACCAAATTGTTATAAAAATGATCTTTAATAGGTAAATATTTGCATGACAGTGTATCTTATTTATATCTAACTAAATAATTAATATATAACACTTACAAAGGTAAGAATATATAAAATAATGTAACACATCTCTTTGGCCAAGAAATATAATGATGTACATTTTTCTCCTTTTGGAGAGTTTTCTCTGTTTTTTTCTTCATTTATATGCTTTATTATAAAGCTAAAATATCCACTCTTTAAATCTTTTAAGTACAATATATTAAATATACAAGCTAAGAAACTAAAAAGTGATTTCATTAAAGTTCTTTAATGTAAAGTTTAATGGTCTTTATTTGGTTACTTTCACAAATTTTTATTATTATAATTTATGAAATAATTAATAATCATGTTCATAATATTATTTGGTGTTCCATATTGTAGTCATATAAATAAATACATTGTAAGACTTTGTAGAAATAATCACATTAGTCATTTAAGTTATTATAATATATTTTTTGCTACTTATTATATTCATTAAAATAATAACTTATTACTGAAAATCTGATATATAACTACTACCTTTTTTTTTTTTTTTTTTAATGAAAACTCATTTATATTAATAAAATTATTGATATCTTACATATTTTATAAGACCGCGCAAAGTAGAACAAATTCACTAGTTAAATATAATAAGAATCAAAGTCAAAATTTAGTACTACTAGTACATATAATAAGTATCAAAGTCAAAATTTAGTAGTTGTTTGGCCATGAAAACTAAAATTTTTGGAGTTGGTGTTGAAGTAAAAGTTGAAATTGGAGTTGGAGTTGTGTTTGACCATGTCTTTTTTGAATTTTTATTTTTTGATTTTTGAAAAAAAAAAATTAAATATGATTTTATGCCCTAACTTTTACAAACTATCAAAATCGTCCAACTAAAATTTACCTACTAACGAAAAAAGAACACAATTAGCAACTTTTATAAAAATATAATAATTACATATACATGACCATATTTAATAAATTTCAGTTATGACATATATAATATTTACATTAATAGCCGTTTTCTCATATTTGAAAATTTTAAATATGGATGTTATATTAACAGATCACTGCTTTCTATTTTTTAGGTAACAAATATTATCTTTCAAACAAATTTATTTTTTTAAGAATTTATTTAATTTATTTTCTTTATTTTCCATTCCTAAAAAATAGGAAATGATGAGTTGTTATTAAATTTTAGGGTGCCACTAATTTATTTCTTTAATTTTCTTATACATGAAAATTTTTACTGTGTGTGAATAAATTATTTCTATGTAAAATATACTTTGCATATTTATGGTATATTATATCATATACCATAAATATATAAATATGCTTAGTATGTTTCTTTATACTTTATATATTTATATATGTGTGTATATGATATATACATGATATAAACTTTATATATAACATACTTTGTATATTTCTATTATAAATATAATACTTTATATATTTATGGATATAAATATAATACTTTGTGCATAAAGATACCAAGTATTATGGTATATAAAGGTAGCAGTTGCAGTTTAATGTATAAATTTGTTAAATTAGACATATTTTTTTATGAAAAATATGTATCACCGATTTATATTTTTAGCATATATATGGTATAAACTATTTATATTTGAATAGTATAATAAAGATGTACACAATATAATATATATAATCAAATTAAAAATGAGAATAATTTGTGGTAGTGGTGAACTAATCTGCTACAACTTTATTAATTCCATAAATATAGAAAACGATTATCCATTATTAATTACACGACTATAATTCCTTAAACGTCTGTATCACAATAGAAAAGTTATTATTATTATTATTATTATTATTATTATTATTATATTATAGTAATTAGGATCATTAACAGTAAAATAATGTCTTAAATAAGGGAGAAAAATAACGATGAGAGAGAAAAAAATATATATATTAGTTAGGATAACATTAAGTTTGAAATTATAACTATCTTATTCTATAAAACTGCTATATACGTAATATTGAAAAAGTAATGTTATAAGGAGAGTTTTATGTAAAAATTTAAAAGATTGAGGTTATATGTAATAAGGAAAAAGACTCAAAGATGCCACTGAACTATCAGAAATGACTCATTTATGCCATCCGTTAAAAGTAGGGCTCATTCATGCCGTCGTCGTTACAAAACTGGCTCATCTATGCCATTACTTTTAACAACCGATTTTTAGAAAATATCTTTGACACGTGGCAGCATATTAGAGGTTCACGTCATTTTTTTTTTATGCATTAAAAAGAATCCACACAACTTTTTGATCCATTAAAAATTAGTTTGATCTATACTTTTAAAATTTGAGATTATTTGTATATTGCCCCATATCAATGTTTTTTTTTTTTTTCCTTTTCTGGCTTTCACGTGTGACTCTGTTCACAATACGGATCAATAATATGATCATCTCCCTTTGAACTAAGTTTTACTTGATTAATTACTGCTAATGAGTTAATTTTGAGATTATTTGTGTATCGCCTCATATCATCCGAGTATTTATAGTTACCAAACTCATCAACTTTTTTTTTTTGATTGTTTGTGGCTTAAAATTGTGGTCAAATATAGTAAATTGATCCATAGACAAGCAAAGACAATAAGATAATACGTCTCATGCCATCACTCTATCATCCTCATACCCATCCTGCAAAAATTTCAATACAGTGGCGTTGATATCAATTATTGTGCTATTTAATTACCATAAAATACTTTTAATAGTGTATGATATCATTCGCTTTGAACTAAATTGACATTTTTTTTTTCAAGAGACCTTAAATATCCGACATTTTATAAATAATTTCATTTCTTTTTTACTTTTCACGTGGGACATTGTTCTCTCAAACACTTATTATACTGCTCCTTTTCATCTTTTTTAATATTTCGTTTAATGTTTTGACACAATCATATATTAAGATAATTATTTGACAATCAACATTAATCATTGGAGGTAGAATATTTGTCTAAATTACAATTATGTTTTTCTTAAATTACAATTTAATTTAATGATATAGTTACATAAAAATTGATGAGACGTCATAATTTTATATCCTTATATAAATAATTTTAAGTGGTCCAATCCTAATTAGAAATTGAATAAAAATAATATATAAGCCATGCATGCAAGTTACAACTCACAAGTATTATGTATGTATAGTCTTTATCATTTCATTATATACTTAATTCAATGAATTGATTAATTCCAAAATTTTATTGTTCTTTTCTCTTTAATGAAATAAAATATCTAAGAAGAAAGAATAAAATGAAGATGACATGGAATTTGTATAATATAATCTAAGGCCAGTTGGCATATATAAAAACAAAAGTAAATCCAATATATTTTTGATAAGTTAGATATCATGGGAGTATATATTTGTGTGGGAGTATAAAATAAATTAATATATATATATATATATATATATATATATATATATATATTAATATATATATGTTCATTGATTTGTTCATATATATTTTTATGTTATTTTAAAATCTTTTAATGAAAATTTTGACTCTACTATTAACCTAATCGTGATAAATCAAACTAATTTTTAATGGATCAAAAAATTGGGTGGATTCTTTTTAATGGATAATTTTTTTTAAATTTTTTTTTTTAAAATTTTTAAAAAAATAAAAAAATGACGTGAACCTCTAATATGCTGCCACGTGGCAAAGTTGTTTTCTAAACATTGACTGTTAAAAGTAATAACATGGATGGATTAGTTTTGTTACGGTGATGACATGAATGAGTCCAACTTTTAACGGATGACATAAATGAGCTATTTCTGATAGTCCAGTGACATATTTGAGTCTTTTCCCATGTAATAATAATAAAAGTTGAAATTGAAGTTGAAAAATTACTAAAACATCAAAAATCTATTTTCACTTTTCAAAATTTTTTTTTTGGAATTATTTTTTAAATTTTCATGATCAAACACCATAATTTTCAATTTTTTTTTTTTTTTTTTCAAAAAAAGGGAAAAAGTTTTCATGACCAAACGGGCCTTGATACTACTAGTACTATTTTCAGAATGAACAAAGGGCAAACGCCTGCCTATCTTTTAAAACAAAAAAGAAAAAGGAATAAAAAATAGAAGTATCCCATTGAACTGTTGCATGAGTACACATGCGAAATTGGGGAAATTAACTTGGTCCTTGTCTTTTCTTTCCGCTGCCGCTGTTCGCCTTTTTTTTCCCCATAAAACATAACCCGTCTGTCGAACCTACCAGAAACAGAGACGAGAATCTGTGATGTCGAAGACGCTGGTGCAACCGATAGGGCAAAAGAGACTTACTAATGTTGCAGTTGTTCGTCTTAAGAAGCATGGTAACCGTTTCGAAATTGCTTGTTATAAGAATAAGGTCCTCTCTTGGCGTTCTGGCGTGTAAGTTTTCCTTCTTTCTTTTCTCCTTTCCATTCATTCCATTTTTGTCGAGCAATACTTTCTACTATAAAGTTTGTATTTTTAGAAACTAATTAGATTAGTGTAAAAAAAGATTTAGGTTAAGTTCAAAAATGTTGGATTGAAAATTACGCTTTTTGTACATGCTTACAATTATTTTCATTATATATATATATATATATATATTTGAGTCGATCCCTTTGGCTTCATTTATGCATTTACTTTTTCGTATTTTGAACCAATTTAGTGAAAATCCTGGCTCCTTGCTAGTAGACGGATTAAGTATTGTTAAAAGATAGGCTGATGGAATTCTTTTTAATATTTAGAAACGAATTAGACTAGTGTAAAAAGGGATTCAAGTAAAAATTTAGGTTAAGCAAAAAAAATTGTTGGATTGAAAATTGCACTATTTATTGCACCCAAGGGTGTGACTTAGTGGTCAATGTAGTGGGTTGAGGATATGTGGTCTCAGGTTTAAAGCCTAGCATAGATAAAAAACATTAGGTGATTCTTCCCATCTACCCTAGCCTTGGTGGACACAGTTACGTGATATCTGTTGTTGCAGGTGGGAGGTACCCAAGTATCAGGTGGATTTAGTTGAGGTGCCCAAAAGCTAGCCCGGACAACACGATTATCAAAAGAGTTTACACGATTTATGCATGGTTAAAATTATTTTTTTGTGTATATATGTGCTATGTAGTAGATGTTGAACTCCTTTGGCTTTATTTGCGTGTTTACTAGTTCGTATTTTGAACCCACTCAGTGAAAATCTTGGTTCCGTCATTGGTAGACAGATTAAGGGTGTGTTTGGTATGAAGGAGAATGTTTTATATTGAAAATGTTTTCTTGGAAAACAAGTTGGTTTCTTACTTATTTTCTAGTTTTGGTAAGTAAGGAAAAAAGAGTTATTACAAGAACATTCCAGTGTAATCTAGTAAAACAATATAGGGGTGGGAGGGCTGGGGAATTGGGCCTTGGGGGTGGGACGGTTAAGGGGTCAGGGGTGTTGGATGGGTTCCTGGGTGAGGAGAATACAATTATGAATAAACATAGAATTCCACTTATTAAACTTGTTTTCCCTACTTCCATTAAGGAAGTCATTTTTCTCATTTTTAAGGAGCTTGTTTTCCTCCATAACCAAACACATCCTCAGTATTGTTAGAAGATAGTTTGATGGAATTTTTTTTTTGTGGTGTAGAGAGAAAGATGTGGATGAAGTGTTGCAGTCACATACTGTTTACTCGAATGTGTCAAAGGGTGTGCTTGCAAAGTCTAAAGATTTGACAAAGGCTTTTGGAACTGATGATCAGACCAAAATCTGTCTGGAGGTGAGCATCCCCCCTCCCCCTTTTGAAAAGCATTCGATGAAGGTTTTTACTTGAATCATACTGCAGAAGGTACTGAAAGCATTTGAAGTTGTTCAAACGTGTTGGCGTTTTACTTCTAACCTTTTTGGTTTCATTCTCTTTATGAGGTTTTCTATGGTTGTATGAGTTCCTGTTCCCTATTTTTTCTCATAGTTATATGCATATGAGATTTTCTTTGTTTGTGTCTGGAGTTTCTTGTTCGTGGTGTTTGAGTGATGTCTATGATTTTGAATAGGTAGTTTATGGTATGGTGGCTGTATTGTTTCCTGGATTATCTAGCAGTGTTAGTTTATTTTGCATACTGTATTAGTTTATATGCATTTATGTTTTGTGTTTGTTATACTGTTATCTGTCCTGAGCCGGGGGTCTATCGGAAACAACCTCTCTACTTCACCTGAGGTAGTGGTATGGTCTGTGTACACTCTACCCTCCCCAGACCCACTATGTGGGAATACACTGTGTATATTGTTGTTGTTGTAGTTATATGCATATGCCATTTACAAGCATGACTCTGCTTAAAATTGGTGTGTTACACTTTTTATTCTTATCTGGCATATATATGAGTATGATGATTCTGGAAAGTAATGTCCGGGGAATTGGTTTAGTTTATATTTTTGGATAGTTTGGGCAATATTTTAGATATTTTCACTTCTTGTTTTAATCCAATTCCGCCTTTCTGAATCAATAAGATGGAAAGCTATTTGTTTTAATCCAGTTTTGCCTGTTAAGAGTTAATATTCGGAGTAAGTATTTACTCATGTAAGCTAATCAGCATGAAACGGCCTTCAGAACTTGTGATGCATAGGATACAAAAGGACCTCCAAAAGCCTATGGTGTAGTGGCGTTAATCACGTTTAACACTTTCATAAGTTGATAACTCAAGCACTGGCCCAACAAAATTGTTTTAGCGTACCAGCAAAGGAAGCAGCTTATTTAAGTGCCACTAAGTGGTATTCCATGTTTCCCTCTACCATCATCCCTTCTTCAACTCTTTATTCTTTTTAGGAATACATGAGAGTGATGTATTATGTAAAAGATAATTTTCTGTATTTTAGATTTTGGACAAAGGAGAGCTGCAAGTTGCAGGGAAGGAGAGGGAATCACAGTTGTCAAGTCAGTTCAGGGATATTGCTACCATAGTTATGCAGAAGACGATCAATCCTGAAACTCAGCATCCATACACAATTAGCATGATTGAACGTCTGATGCATGAAATCCATTTTGCAGTTGATCCAAATAGCAGCTCAAAGAAACAGGTAACAACTATAATTAATCATGTGAGGTCTTGACTGCTTTTCTAGCTCTATTATATCCTGCAAATGTTTAGTTAACTTCTACAGGCACTGGAGGTCATTCGGGAGCTTCAAAAGCATTACCCCATAAAACGAGCCCCCATGAGGTTGAGGATACATGTACCAGAACAGGGGAGCCCTTCTGTCCTGGACAAGCTTAAGGAGTGGAATGCCTCCATTGTGTCCAGAGAACAATCTGGAAGTCAGCACTCCATAGTAAGTTTTTGTTAGAATTGGTAATTGTATTGATAAAAAAGCACCAAGAAGGCGCAAGCAAAAGTATTTACAGATCAAAAGCACATGTATGTTAGGTCTGTTCTTTAAGGGGATCCTATCAGATCTAACATCAGTTCCGCTGTCTCAATAATAAAATTCTGCTCATGCAAAAAACAAAATAAAAGTAAACATCTCACATTGATCATCTTAATATAGCTTTCTTTGTCTTCAAAGCGTCTCTCTTTTCCTTCTAATTGGACCATAAAATACTAGAAGGTATAGTGTACCACGATTGCCTTTGCTTCTTGTCCCTGCCCTTGATGTTCCAGCACTTCCAAAACAGTTGTATCTATGTGTATGCACCATTTAAGTCCCACCATGTTACGAACGATTGCTATAACTGACCCGTAGCTGTGTCAAAACAAAGATCTCTACTATGAGCTTGAACCACTCAAAGAGCACCTATTACTGTTGGAGTCCTCTCCTTTGTAAGTTATCCTGAATCAAGCATGACTTATGGGCCACCAACCATGAGAAACACATTACCTTGTAAGGATCATTAGTTTTCCAGATCTATTTCCAAGGACAAAAATTAACTTCTAGTCCACCTGAAATCAAGCTATCATAGCAAGATTTTACTTTGAATTGACCTTTGCTTTCAGCTTTCCTAATCACCCTGTCCTGGCACTGCAACATACCTTGAAAGGTCTGCAAAGCAGTAGCAGTTCAGCAAGTTACCCATTTCCCAGCCACTCAAGTGCCTCCTAAAATTGAAGTTCCAACCATCATTACCTCTGTAGGACACTATGTTTGCTTCTTGCATCAAAAGAAAGTATGTATGTCAAGAAACAACTCCTTGAGAGGAGCATGGTCATCTTGTTTCATTAATTCAGATCCTCAAATGTTTAGTGATGTGATCAAGTTCAACAACAACATACCAAGTGTAGTAATCCCACAAGTGGGGTCTAGGGAGGAGAGAATGTATACAGACCATAACCCTACTTGGGAGGTAGAGAGGTTGTTTCCGATAGACCCTCGGCTCAAGGAAAAGCATAAATTCATATTATCAATAAATTCAACTCCATTTCTATTGGTTATAAAAGTGTAATTTCTTTCTCTATTCTATATGGTTTGGTGACTTGTGGTTTATTCACCATGCAGCTTTTAAGCCGTTTAAGAATCACTTTTGATGCAGTATGATCTATTTGGTCGACTCTTCTGAGTTTGTGACAAGCTGTATTAGTGGTATTTCGTAGACATAAATATTAGGCTCTGTTCTTTCTTATAGATCAAAGAAGAATATCAATTGTCATAAAAAGAACATTTGGTTGGGAAAGGCTATAGTTTGTTGAGCATCGTTGCGGCTGATAGCTTAGAGATTGTTTGCTCGGGACTGTACGTAGTCTTTGTGGTGCCAATTAGTTGCAAACTTGCACTATCATCAATGTATTCAGAACCTTGGGTTGTAGAGTTACATCTCTGGGTAAACACGTCGTTATTCCTTCTTCTGGTATAGGACATTGATCCAATTTGACTTGAGACCAGTTTCATTACAGGTGACCTAGACAAGTGGGTATATGAGTTTAGACCTGTGAATCTTTGTCTTGCTGTGTTTTGTTCTTTAGACTGTAATATCAGTTCCCATGATGAGTATAAATGCTTGAACCACTGTTTGAAAATATTTCATTTTGTCACTCAGCAAGATCCACACTGTTATTTTTTCTAATGAAAGAGTACATCGCTTGAATTGGTTCGACTGCATTGCCTATTAGCTTCACTAGTCTTGGTCGCATGGATTTATTTAGAGTTTTTTTGGCATGATCAAATGTTATTTAAGAGGTCATTTTATTTCCAAATCATTTATGGAGCATGACTCTCTGTCTGCTACTTTTGTCTCTAGTTTTCTCTTTTCCTACTCATTTACATTTTTGTAGTGCACTTCTCTACTTTGTCGTTACATTCACTAAACCAATTAAATATGAAATTTAATGCTGCAAACGATTTTTTCTGTTGAATATAAATCTATAATAAAAAATGAAGTTACCTCGTTGAGGCCTTGTGGAAATTACATTTTAATGATACTCAATTTGAGTTCTTGAAGTACAATTGCCGTTACTGTACATTGTATGCTGAAATTAGTTATTCTAATTGCAAGTGCTATTTAATTTCTCAAAAATGATATTTAATTTAGCTCTTAAATGAGTATTACCATTACTGTATGTGGGATGCTGAAATTAGTTATAGATTGTGCTGTTAGCTTTTCACTTTTCAGTTAAAAGCTCCTTCAGCCTTGTTGTTTTAGTATGCTTTTCCTTGGAAAATGCTGCTCCTTGTATACTTGCTTATCAATAGAAGGAGGAGGCCATCAGGAGTAGTTGTTTGGTATCACTTTTTTACCTTGGGTCAATTTCTTAGTAGAAAATGCTCCCAGGCACATTTACCAATGACACTCTCTTTCCTACTTTCTAGGGCTGCAGAACTTCCCCTTTCCGGTAGACTTGCCGGAATTGATCCTCTTCTTTCAAACAATTCAGTTTTTACATCTTGTGATTACTGTTTTACTAAAATTCCCTCCTCTTTCACTTTCAATTTTGTTGAAAAGTTTTTCTGGGTAATGGATTCTGTCTCTGACTTAAAAAAAAGAAGAAATTATTTGTCACCATCCGTTTCCTTTTCATTCCTATCATGGATAATAGGATTTATTTTAGAATGGGGGGAAAATCCTATGATCTGACAGAAACCAGATTGTCTTCTGATGTGTGGTACGAATGGTTTGAAAGTTCAAAGCTTTATATGAGAAGAATGAAGATTAGTAGGGGCGTGCTATTGTGGCTGTGCAACAGATTTAAGGGAGCCTCAACCATTAAAGGAAGGTCTTTTAAGACCTGGAGGCTGGAGGTGCAGAGATATCTCCATCAACAGTTATTGTACCCTAAAATACAATAAATTTGGTAGGTTCATCTCAGCTTTTTCAGTTAATGGCAACGAAAGTTCAGTGATCATTCTACCAAAGAACTCATTCAGTGAGGGGTGGGGCGATTTAGCCTTAAAAATCCAAAATTTTATTGCTCGCAAAGCCAGTCTACAAGAATTGAATACAGAGATGGGAGGTCTCAGTTCATTGAGACTTAGGGGAGAAGAAGGTTACATAGAAATAATGCAAAGGCAGAAATGGTGCAAAGGAGACCAGAATCAATCTTTAGCGTCTTCTCCGGGCGGGGACAGAGGTCCACTATGCAGAAGTTTGGTTGGCAGATTCCCTGACTGTGATGAAATACCCACCAGAACTGAAGTCAGAGGTCACGACAGACCTGGAAGGGCATCCACAACTTGCAGATCTACGATATGAATGGAACTCAATTTCTCTTCGAGTTCTAGTCGAGACGAGATGCAGAGCACATTCTTCTGGGGGATTGGAGTCGGAAAAGTCATCCTTTGTTGCTAGAGTGATGGACGCCGACCGCGGGAGCTTATCCTACAGATACCATCTTCTGGTTCTGGGTCCGGATCTTAGGACTTCCCCGGCAGCTATTGAGCGATAAGGTGATGAAGCAAATTGGAGATCTTTGTGGGGGGTGGATTGAAACAGAGGAAGAAGCACATCTAAAGAATCATCTGAGGTGGGCCAGACTGCGAGTTAAGGGACCAAGAGAGAATATCCCTTCAACCATCGAGATTAGCGACGGTGAACTGATTTTCACTCTTCCGGTATGGATCGAAGGTCCGGCGAGATATAAGAAGAAGGAAGAAGATGAGTTCTGGGATCAAGAAGTCAGCACAAAAAAGACAAAAGGGAAAGCTACTGCAAACCCTAGCCTGCAACTGGCTGAGACAGAAGAGAGTTTTGGGAAAGAAATTTCAAATCTTTACACAAGGGATATAGAGAAGAGCCCAACACTTTTTTGCTCAAAAAACATGCGGATACTGTAAGTCACGTGATTCCACAGGTGAACAAAGTGGACCCAAAGAAAGCTGATTTTTTAAAAGGGTTTCAGGCATCAAACTTTTATGAACCCAAATTGCAACTTCATTAAAGGAATTAGCCCAGACCCTCTTCTATTTTCAACTCATAAAGACCACAGCTGTCCCGCTACTTCTCCAATTTCTTTCTCTGCAACAGAACTGGAGGATATGATGAGAATGGTGACAAAGCAGAAGAACCAAACATGCAGCAGAGATTTGATAGAAACTGACATGCAAGAAAATAGGGTGAGAGATGAAGACTTCTTAATCTCTAATGAGGGAGAAGTTCATGAATTAAGTGAAAGAGGTGAGTCGTCTAAGAGACACATGATAATCTTTGAAGAGCCTGTGCCTATGAAAAGGAGATTGAAGACAAAGCCACTTTGTGGGTGCAGTCTAATGTCCTAGAATTAAGCAGGAGGTTCGGAGCAGCTTTTGAAGGGTGTGATAAAATATCCTTTGAACGGTTGATGAAAATAGACCAAAAAGAGGCTTTTTAGGGCCAAAAAAGGGGGTCATCAAGAAGAATGGAAATCTGAACAGTGTTCCCAAAGAAATGAGAAACTTAGAATTTCACATGAATTTCAAAGAGGGAGAAACCAGGGGTAGAGGGAGAACAACACCTCTTAGACTCAAATAAAGATCAAGATTATATCTTGGAACATCAGGGGTTGAATGGGAAATGAAAGAAGCCTAGTCAGGAGTTTAACCAAACAATGGGGGCCTGATGTCTACGTCTTTCTAGAGATGAAACTAATTTGGCGTGATACTGCTTTATTTAAAGAGGTATGACATAATAGGTGGATGAGAGAGTTTCATTTAGATGCAGTCGGTAGAAGTGGAGGGATAGTGGTAATGTGGGATAAAAGACAGTGGAAGGGGGAACGGATAGGGATTGCTGGATAGATGCTTACATGTAAACTAGTAGGCATTGGCCAAAATATTACATGGTTCGTAAGTGCAGTTTATGCTAATTGTAGTAGAGTAATAAGAAGGGAACTTTGGGAGGAGTTGACAACAATAAGAAACTCTTGTGATGGACCATGGGTGGTGTGTGGTGACTTCAATACTACAAGATATCCAAATGAGAGAACTGGCAGTCATAGTCATAGCATATCTGGAGCAATGAAAGTGTTCACTAATTGGATCAATAAGATGGAACTATTTGATCCTCCTTTATTTGAAGGAGCTTACACTTGGATGAGGGGGGAGAATCATTCAACAGCTTCCAGAATTGACAGATTCCTCTATTCCAATCTTTGGGAGAAATTGTTTCCACAACTCAGACAGAGGGTGCTTTCTAGAGTGGGATCAAATTATAGTCCAATAGCTCTAACTTGTGGAGAGTTGAACCTTAGGAAGACTTATTTTAAGTTTGAACAATGGTGGATGGGGGTGGAAGGATTCAGTGATAAAGTTTAAAGAATGGTGGAACTCTTTCTCCGTTAGTGGATCAGCCTCCTACAAACTAGCCACAAAATTGAAGCTACTCAAAGGGAAATTAAAGGAGTGGGACCTGGAAAACAGAGATAACTGGAAACACCAAAAGGAGGATATGCTGAATCAGATTGCCAACATTGAAGTAATTCAGGAGCAAAGATCATTAGATGAAGAGGAGATGATACACAAAGCTCACCTTTTCAATGAGTTTGCTGTAATTTCTAGGAATGAGGAAATAACATGGAGACAGAGGTCTATAGTACAGTGGTTCAAACATGGAGATACAAAATACCAAGTACTTTCACATAATTGCCACATCTCACAAGAGATTCAATTTAATTGAAAAGTTAGAAGTAGAAGGGGTAGCTATTTCTGAACCAGAGCTAATCAAGCAACAAATTGTAAGTTTTTACCAGAATCTTTACAAGGAAATAGAACGATGGAGGCCAAATTTTATTTTTCTAGGAGGTGAAAGCATTAGTGGGGAAGAAAAAGAGTGTACAAAGACAGTTTGAAGAAGATGAAGTTTTTCAGGCACTCAAGTTGTGTGCCAGTGACAAGGCCCTCGGCCCCGATGGCTTCCCAATGAGTTTCTATCAGAACTTTTGGGAAATACTTAAGGAAGATATTATGAGCACCTTGAGGCATTTCCATGATCATCATGTGTTTTAGAAGAGCCTAAATGCAACCTTTGTTGCATTAATTCCCAAGAAGGTTGGAGCAGTTGATTTGAGAGATTTCAGACCTATAAGCCTGATAGGAGGAATTTACAAGGTCATTGCTAAGCTTTTAGTAGAAAGGCTTGAGAAAGTGATTAGTTAGTTAGTTAACTAACATCAAATGGCTTTCATCAAAGGAAGGCATATCATTGGTGCTGCACTAATAGCAAATGAATGTGTGGAAACTAGGCTCAAAAGGGGTGATCCAGGAATCATGAATCATATGCAAACTGGATATTGAGAAGGCTTACGACCATGTCAATTGGGGCTTTTTGATCAGAATACTTGAGCAAATGGGGTTTGGGGAGAAATGGCTGAAGTGGATTGACTTTTGCATAAAAACTGTTAGGTTCTCCATTCTTGTAAATGGAGAACTTGCTGTTTTTTTTTCCATCAGAAAGGGGGAGAAAGGGGGGTCTCAGGCAGGGAGATCCACTCTCTCCTTTTCTTTTCATACTAGCAATGGAGGGCTACAATAGCATGATGAGAGTGACCGTCCAAAATAGCTTGATAAGAGGCTTCAAGGTTAACAGTTCTGTTGGAGGGGATATGCAAATTTGTCATTTGCTTTATGCAGATGACATAATTATTTTTTGTGAAGCAACAGCAGATCAGGTTGCCTTCATAAGAGTGACCTTAGTGGTTTTTGAAGCAGTCCCCGCTGGAAATTGGAGAAAGAGTAGTATCTTTCCAAAAAGTCTGCAAGTATATTGGGGTGTAGAATAGAGCAACTTCCCACGACATATTTGGGCATGCCATTGGGTCACAAACATAAGGAGCTAGAAATATGGAATGGCATCATTGAAAAGACGGAGACAAAATTAGCCAACTGGAAAGCGCAGTATATTTCTTTAGGAGGAAGAGTCACCTTGATCAATTCAGTCTTGGATTCTCTTCCAACTTATGTTATGTCTCTTTTTCATATACCTGTCAAGGTGGATAAAAGACTTGACTAATTGAGAAGAGATTTCTTGTGGCAGCTCAATAAAGAAGGAAAGGGAATGCATTTAGTCAAGTGGCAGCTTGTACAGTTACATAAACAATCAGGCGAATTGGGAGTTAGAAACTTGGGGCTACAAAATAGATGTCTCCTGTCTAAATGGCTTTGGAGGTACACCACTGACGAACATGCATTGTGGAGGGAAGTGATAGCCAACAAGTATGGGCGAAATGGAAATTGGTTCTCTAGCTCTGTGAATAACACTTATGGGGTGTCAGCTTGGAGATCAATAAGGAACTTGTGGCCGGATCTTAGCAGAAACATAGTCTACAAGGTGGGAAATGGGACTAAAATCCTTGTCTGGAAGGAGAACTGGATTGGAAATGAGACACTAATGGTCTCATTTCCAGACCTATTCGCTTTGTGCATAAATCCCGAAGAAACAGTGGCTGAGGTATGGTTCAAACAGGGATGGAATATTGTGTTCAGGAGACTTTAAAATGTTTGGGAGATCGGGAAAGTGGCTGAGTTATTGCAAGTACTAAATGATTTCAAAGTGTTATCAACAGAGCTTGAGAGCTTGATATCAGATGGAAGCACTCTAGAGATGGAATCTTTTCAGTCAACAGACTATATGTTAAGGAAGTGAAAGAGCAAGAAGGATGCAAGTCTGGCCCCTGCAAACAAATATGGAGAAATAAGGTGCCAACCAAGATAAAATGCTTCTTTTGGTTAGTTGCCAGAAGAGCATGTGCTACACATGAGAGACTAAAAAGGAGTGGCTTTCAGATAGCCTCTTGGTGCTCTCTTTGCAAAGAGACGGAGGAAACCAATAATCATCTATTTCTCCATTGCAAAGTGACAACACAACTGTGGAATCTTTTTCTGGGATCAACACAGACTAAGTGGATTATGCCTGAGCATACAACAAACCTTCTCAGTTGCTGGATCGGAAGAGGGGGGAGCAAATCTCAGAAAAAGTGGTGGAGTATAATACCATCATGCTTCTGGTGGTCAATCTGGAACGAGAGAAACAACAGATGCTTCGAAAACAAAGCTAACCTAATAGATAGAGTCAAATGGAACTGCTTGACTACTTTTTATTTTTGGTGTAAAGAAGTAGGGATAGAAGAAGATGCACAGATTTTAGACTTTATAGGATTGTTGTAATCTACTAGTTTTCTCTGTTTTTGTTGGAAAGTTTTTGGAGGTCTCCAGCAATGCTGATGAATACAACATTACCTTTAGCAAAAAAAAAAAAAAAAACCTTTTTACCTTTCATTCTTCCTCTCCATTGAATTCAACTTGAGCTTCATTTTAATGAAATATCAATTTTTAATTCTCAAGCTTAATGAACCTCAACCAATACATTTTCTGTTATACCAGTAGAATGGTGTTGTTCATTTAGAAGAAGAGGGCAAACCTTTTGACTCCTGGTTTCCCCAAACTAATGAGCTATACGGTTGTTAATTCTTTGAGGTAGCCAAACTAATTTCTGCATCATATATTTGGATCAACGTTGCAGTTCTATATCTTTTTTTTTGAGCGGAAAGGCTTGATCCTGATGTTCTCTTACTTACTGGTTCAGCTACATTTTCTTTTTCGTGTTACTTAACTACCCTTCTAATCATTGTGTTGCAGATTTGTGAAATTGAGCCTAGTCTTTTCCGGGATTGTGATGCCTTGATAAGGAATCTACAGGGCAGAGTGGAAATTCTTGTCGTCAATGTACATGTGGAGGGAGATACTTTCGTCGATCAGTTCGATGATCACGAGGATGATTCATCAAGATTAAGGAAGGATTCCACAGGTTCAGTCCAGCTGCTGAGTGAGAAAATGCAAAAGCAGACTATTTCTTCAGCAAGCGAGAATTCCATGGGAGAAGTAAAACTGAACAAACCTGCAAAAAGTGGGAGTTCCGAGGGCGAAGTAAAACTGAACAAGTGCACTACTTGCAACGCTGTTGTGGGAGATTCAAAAGAATACAGAGAGCATTTTAAGAGTGACTGGCATAAACATAACCTTAGGCGAAAAACTAGGCAACTCCCTCCACTTACAGCTGAAGAATGTATGGATGACCTGGAACTCGGGGACTCGAAAGCTGATCTAAAAGAATATTCATTTTGAGGTTTGAACAATTTTCCTTGGCTAGAGACTTGTATGTTACATGATTGAAGACATACATAGTATACCTAGCAAGACTTGAAGGAAAACATAATTTAGAGAAATGCTGCTAAATGCCTCGTCTGGTTATGTTGCATTTTATTATATTTAATAATTGAATAAAAAGAAAATAAAAAGACTTATCTATATTCAGTTTCGTCTCTGCTGCTCTTTTAAGTGCTTAACTGCTTATGTTGATGCCTCTCAGTAAGTTTGAGTTTATCCATCTGGTTTCTAATGGTAGTGCAAATGTCTTAGTTATATATTGAGTGCATATTTGAATCTACTGCCCTCCTTTCCCCAATTCCCCTCTTTTCATTTTTCCAGCAATATAATTTCATAAAGTTATGTTGCATTTTGCCTTTTTTGCAGGTTTCGATGCAACTATTACTGATGGTAAGAATAGATGCTGCACAAGTCATGATTGTTATGTTATGCATTGATTGGTGGCCAAGTTTCGGTTAAGCCTGAGAGAGTTACTTTGTTTGACTAATAGGTGTGATGTGATGCTGGATAATTTTGTACATGAATTGGTATTTTTGACCAGTTGTTTATTTAACTATAGCTTGTAGTAGGATCAACGTTGAAACCATCTGGTATATTCCACCTTGGGCTTATGGTGAATGATATATTAGCTTCTATAAAGTCTTCTGATGATCGAGGTTAAATTGCCGTACTTTCCCAGCATCTGAAATGAGAATTTTAAGGTCATTTTCATTCTCAATTTTTTGTTAAGGTCATCCATGGTTGAACCGAATGGAATTAGGTGGCAACCCAAATGTTAAGGCAGAGCAACTGATCCACCATGAGGGTGATATCGCAATGATGCTCTTACTGGGGCAGTACATCTTACAAGTCGCTCCCCCAATGGCCCAAATGGCAAATACTTGCATCGTTTGTTTGCATCAAACTAACTGAACTAATTATGGTTAAGTGATTTAGTGTATTAAACATATTCATTAATTAGTCATGGTTGATAAAAGTGCGTGTACACACATTTGGTGTAAGCACTTGGTACGGATAAGTTTTCTTTTTCCGGGCTCAAACCTTAACTTTTTTCTCCCATATATGTGGTGGGGAGATATCTGCTGTTCAACTTCGACTACACTGAATCCCATCATCTATATGACACAGCCTATAGAAGGCTTTAGGTAGCAGAGCTGGTCTTAGCACAGCCTGCGCTGCACGGCCAATGTCTATTCCTTATGACTTCTACCTCTTCGCTTTGTTTCGGGATCAACTAAACCAATGGGAACCAGAATGTAATGCTTCCAACAACTAGCTCATATTCTTTTTCTTGGCATGTGGACTTGACTGGGTTCTTGATCTTCATTCTCCAATTCAGATCCTTCCCATCTTCCCACAGCTTAAATACCAATTCTCCTTCACCATCAGGCTTGCTCAACCTGTCGTCAAGATGCAAGCCAGAAATATCCACAGCCCGCAACAAGTTTGCAAGCATTACCAATCCTGCCGTTCCTTAATTTCAAAAGAAAAAAAGATGCTGACGTTCTAGTCATACCGTAAAATTGGCCGATTAAATGATCCATTTTAAATGAAGATGGAGTGGGGACCAACTCCTCCTCACCATTAAGCCTGAACAAATGGATGATGTAGCAGCTGAACAGCTGTCGAACGGCAACCTGGATTCCTCTGCAAGCAAAGTTTCAAAAAACTCTGCGCATTATCTGAGAGGTTCCTGGGAATTTCAGGAATGTCTTTCCCATCTGCCATTTTGAATAGTATAGGTGCCTGTCAATCCCATGTAAGAATATCAGTCTTATCTGCTAAGAAAAAACTAGCACAATCTAACTATATCATGATCCATAATATTATCCTTTCACTCAATGCTGATTTTTGAGCAGAAATTTTTGAAAAATAGAAGTTCTCAAGATCTTACCAAACAAGTGAAACCTCAAACAAAAATTTCAGAACTAAAGGAAATATGACCTACTCCTTCATGTTGGCTCCATGGAGGTTTAGCTGTTGCCATCTCAAGAACAGTACAACCTAGGCTCCAAATATCTACAGCAACATTGCAACCTCCTGTATCCTTAAATACCTGGTAGTGTTTGGAATTTCGGTTTCAGGAAACAAGAAAGAGTGAAAAAGAAGTTCGAATTTAGAATGTTAGACAAATTCTTGAGAGTGTACCTCCGGAGCCATCCAATATGGACTTCCTTTGAAGGAATCCATCAGAGAACATGCTTTTATCTGAAATTCGAAAATCAAAATATGTACATGAATTAAAATGTTTCCTATTTAGAGAATGGAAATCAAAACTTGGTGTCAGATATAGTTGATCAATAACATACATGTTTAGCCATTCCAAAGTCTGCAAGCTTGATTTCTCCCTTAGAATTTACTAGTATATTTTCTGCTTTTATATCCCTGCCAATAACAGAAGACATCAGAAAACAGGAAATAAAAAGACCCTGAAGATAAATGTTATAACTCGATGAAGTGCATAGATTTAGTGCCCCTCAATTTTGACAAGGTAAATACGAACACTAAAGCACCGCACCAATGGAGTACATTGACAAAAATATTCTGATAACATGATCACGAGCTATAATGTTTACCTGTGTGCTATGTTACTGTCATGCAAGTAGACTAAACCGGAGAGAATTTTTCGTGTGTAGCTGCTGATAATTTGTTCTTCGAAAGGACCATATTCTTGAAGTAGTTTAAGAATTGATCCTCCTGGTACATATTCCAAGTAGAGCGACAACTTATCTCCTCTCTGTACTCAAGGTTTTAAGTCATTTTTCCTTGTTCAAGTTTAATTCATCATTATAAGATGAAAGAAACCATAATTTGTTTTGAGAATGAACACAAAGGAGCCATACCAATTCACTTCCATAGTATTGCACAATGTTTGGATGTGAGAATTGACTGAGCAATGTGATCTCCTATTTACCAAGAAACTAACTTGTTAGTACTAATCATCATTAAGAATAACAAAGAAAATGAAAGACCATGTAAAATTGTTAGATTTGAGTAGAAAATATACTAACCTGGTACAGCTGCTTGAGACGTTCTTTTGATGTTGTGTCATCAAAGATGATTTTCACTTCCTTTATAGCACACATTTGTCCATTATCACTGTTGCAGAAACATAGTGAACAGCTTTTAGTGAGGTCTCGAATATCCATTAATTGTATTTATCCTTGTGTTTCTTTCTTTTCTGCTCTATTGTTATTTATTCTCCTTGAGAAATGGCCTACTTTCTTGAACAATGAAGGTGAAGTTGATTTTCTAACACTTGCTGAATTATGGCTTATGCCAACAGATGACACAAATAAGGGAAGATCTATAGAACAATAGTAAATCATGGGCGGTCACTGGGCTTAAAGTAACACTTTGTCTTTGATAAGCCCTTGGCAAAGAGACAAAGTAGATATTTCAAGTCTCAATATTTAGGAACGGAGCTTAGAGCAACAATAAAATTGTCTTTGTGTGACACTTGTAGATCAGGGATTCGAACTATGGAGCAATCCTTCCACCGAACCTACGTTATCGAACGCCGTGTGCACTAGGTTGCCAGTACTCTCAATATCTAGCTACCTTGAACAATAGCATGAGAGGATTTAAGTTATATACACTCATGGCATAAAAATCAATGTAGTTTAACTTATCGTAGCAAGGTTGGTCATTATTTTTATCAGGTTATCAATTATTGTTTCTCACGGATTTTTACCTATAAATACCTTAAGTAACCTGATTCAGTAATATTTTTTATACTATCAGTGTACATATATTAAACTATGAAAAGGTCCTTCAAGAAAGAGCAAATATATGTAAAATAGCATGAGTGAAAGTCATGACATACCTATTAAATCCAGCATAGACATGGCCAAATGTCCCTTTTGCTAACAACTTCCCTTTCTTCCATTTGGACTCGAGAGCTTGCCCTGCTTTATTAGTTGAAGAATTTGGTGGAAGAGGAAGAGAATGGCGTGGATGATTACACTTCTCTTGTTTTCCACTAGGAGAATCCAAAATCTTTCCCCATACCACTGGATATGTTGTTGGTGAAGTGCAAGAAGAGGAGGACTTTGAACTCTCATTTGATGTTCTTGACCAATCATTGCAATTGTTTCTGTTCAATGTTTATACTAACATGTTAACAAAACCCCCCTAAAGAAAAAGAAGAGATGAACCTTTTATAGGAAAAGACAAGGCACTGCAGGAATTAGCAATGGACAAATCTAATGACGGACTAATAAAAATTCTATCAGGTACGGGCAATTTAACAATGGATTAGCGACGAAGAAGAAAGATTGTACAAACCTGAGTGGACTAAATAATGGACTAATCCCTTGTTCATCATCATCATCATTGAACTGAAATGAGCTAGAGGATGATCCACTACTTGATCTTGTAGAGAAATGGGGTGAATCTAATGGTGAAGGCAAAGGAAAAAGAGGGTGAAGTTTCTTGTCTTTTGTGCATTTGTAGGAATGAGAAGCATAGGATGAGGAATAGGATCCATTAGCTGCAAAACAAGTTGGAGAATTTTTGGGTATCAAGATGGATTCATCAAAGCTTTTTGGCTTATTTACTCTATACTTTTTGTAAGTTCTTGGAGGAGTTTGTTCATTGGGTAGCTGGAGGGGTTGTTTTTCAAACCAAGAAGCCATTTAACTTTTCGTTGGGACAAGAGAGTACTGTCAAGTATGTTTCAAATCGTGACACTTTGGGATGTTTTGCTCAAGTTTTGAAATGTTTTGTGGGTAATATAAGAGCATGTTAAACCGTCTACAAGAGTGTTGTTTGTTTAATTGGAGGGACCCACCACCCCCCCTCTCCCCACCATCTTCCAGACGAACAAGAAAATGATGGGGTTTGGTTAAGATATCGTAGATAAGTTTGCTGGTTGCATCAATAGTTGGAGACGGCTGCATCTAGGACAACGACGAATTTGATTTGAATTTTATGAGTTCTTGATTTTGGAATAGGGATAAAAAATGATGGTAACTGAATTATAGATTATTTTTATATATAGTTAGTTTATTTTTAATATATTATAAGGTTTGAGCTAAAATTACTAGATCCGATCTACCTCCGTTCATGCCATAGGATGTGCATCATATTATCAATAAATAAGGATGAAAATTATGAAAGATCAAAGTTCAAGTCTTAAAAAACACATGCAAAACAATTTTAAGTAGTTTCTTTTTATATGTTTAAATCATACTAGCTAAATTACATGATAGTTGGTGTTGGCAATGTCGAAGTCAGCGATTAAAATATAAAAAAGCAAATTTATGAAAAAATCAAGGGATATATATCCATAAAAAATATATTATTAGTTAATTATATATAATGTAATTTTTGATGAAGGGGTGTTGGTTGAGACTCAGGTCCGCCACAAATATTAATAAAAAATAGTAATAAATACTCGATAAAATAATTGAGATACGTTCAAATCGAAACATCACTGTTTCAGAAAAAGAAAAATCAATAGTTGGGGCCGGCTGCATGCAAATGTTAGTAAATAATATTTGAAGTTGACGCCAATTGTGGATTGGAAGAAAGATTGGGAATATCGAGAAGGCACACATATTTGCCCCACAAGTTTGATTAGGAACGAATGTGAGTATTTGAGTAACTGATAAAGGTATTGTTCTATAATTATTATTTTATAATTAGAAGGTAATATATTCAGGCACATAAATAGTCCGTTAAAAAAATGTAAAATTAGACAGTGTATAATAATAAATTCTTGTAATTCGATTTTTTCTTAAATCCCATGCATAAGCGGAAGTTTAGTGCACTGAGCAACCTTTCAAGTTTGATTAGGAATGGAGGTGAATATTTTTCTGTCCTATTCCTAATTTGAATGTTCACCAGCAAAACAAAGAAAAAAAGAACATAGCTCGCAGATTACTACAAAGTATTATGAACTTTAATTAGGTGAATGGAATAGGGAGGGAAGCTTCACTTGAGTCTATTATCTCATTAAATACATACCTTCCCTAGTATAAACTCTTATTATATCATATCTTAAATGTTGATTAATTATTTTTTCTTTTCTTAACGACGCGGTGACATCCTGGGCATTGAAAGGGAAAGGATTACTTCACTTGAAGGAAAATAAATAAATAAATAATAATAATAATAATAATAATAATAATAATAATAATAATAATAATAATAATAATAATAATAATAATAATAATAATAATAATAATAATAATTGTGACGGAAGAATACATCTTAATTCACAATCAGGTTTAAATTTATGCATAGTACCTAAAATTTTCGTGATGGAATGTAATTATCCTCTCTCATAAATTACATTGTAAATATTATTATTATCGTTGATGAATTTTATTCCAAATCGATCAGAAAAATAAGGCAAGGCAAACCTTTTAAGTTTTTTATTGATATGTATATTATGTTTGGTAATGTACTTCTTGATTTTTGTAAATTTTGTTCCTTCTTTTAATTGACTAATTTTTCCTGACTATTATCTTATGCATAAATTGAAAATTATCGCCCAACTACAAAGTTGATGACAAACATGAAGATTCTTTTACTTATAAAGTTTATTACTTTTTACGTGCTAGAATTATTTAAGGAAATTTCCTAAAGATGGACCTGAAAAAAATTTAAAAAATCCTTAGCCATATCAAAATCAGACATTAGTCTAAATCAATACACCTTGACATTTTCTTAATGGATAAGAAAATGAGAGAATTACCACATTAGCTATGTCAATTCATATTTGAGATTTTATAAAAAATAAACATGAAGCTCAAAAATAGGAAATTAAAAATGGTTTTTCTTCTTTATTGGACCTCTATTATCAAAAGTACTTTCGGTACTCAGTAAACTCACTTTCATATGCACCAACACTTGTTCTACGTCCCCTTAAGGGATTGTATAATAAATACAGTAATTAGGATAAGCACAACGATCCTAGAGAGTACTCTTGCCGCCATAAAAAGAATGCAAACGAATAGTCCTATAATTATTTTAAATATTTTTCTATTTTTTTTTTCTTTTTCGTACTTTCTAGAACTTTCTTCAACTGTATAAGGGAATCGAAAATGAGTATTCACCAAACTTCATGTCCCTTTGATATTTGCTTGTTGTTAGCTATATAAAATTACTAATTAATTTTAAAAAGTTAAGACAGCCAATAAGCGACAATCAATAATATAATAGTATTAAAAAAGAGCTAAATTAAGATGGAAAAAGGAACAAGTTCACTCTCTTTAAAATAAGACAGAAAAAAGTTTGTTCTCTTTATTTCTCTTATACAATCAAATCTCCTGTCTTTTTAGAAAAATTTTCGAGATTATTTTAAGAAGGATGGCATAGCATTTTGATTAATAACTATATTTTGATTTCTCAAAATCAAACAAAAAAAATATTTCTCAGTAATTTCAAATTTGTTATATTTTTAATCAGATTTATCTCAATCGGATCTTATTCTTTTTTTAAAGATGTTTAATAGTACAAATTATGTGATAAACAGATGTATCTATCTGGTGTTCAATAGTTCAAATCACGGGGAGCTGTTTGCAACACACATGGTATATATGGTTGTTGGTCATAAATTAAATAAAATTTGTCCCCACACTCTTGCAATTTGAAGTGTTTCTCATTATTGATTTGAAACTTACTAATGTGTTTTTGATTCTATATATTGAAATTAATTTGTTTGTGACTTTGACTGATGTTGAGCCAAACTAAGCCCATAATATATCATGATCTGTATTACTTACTAAGGAAAATTGCACTTGCAACCACTTTCGGTACAATGCAATTAAAGAACAATTTGTTATAAAATATTCCCTCCGTTCCATTTTATTCGTCCGAGATTTTCTAATTTGATTTCTTATTTTACTTGTTATTTTTCATTTTAATTGTTTCATCTCCAAAATAAAATATAAATATCATTTAATAGAGGTACTATGGTAAAATAGCCATGTCATTAATTATTTTTCTTAACCAATGTGTAATGTCAAATTGAGACGAGTAAAATGGGACGGAGGGAGTAATATTTATGTGGATGTTCATAACTCTTAAGAAGTTACTAAAACTAATTTTTTTCCATGATGAATAGTTATTCATCCACTACTCCACACACTATTATCTCTCACACTATTTAACCTTTCCCATGATCTTTTTGTTTAATGTTATGATCAACCTTTTATATGCCTCTACGAAGATTATAAATAGAGGCATAAGGCTTCATATCGTATATACTTGAAAGACTTGTAAACTTGATATTTGGAAGAATAAAAAGCTCTCATCTCTTGTCTCCTTATTTTCTTCTCTACTTCTTCTTTCATATTGCTACTTTTTTTAGATTAATTTTAACACAATTTTTTTTTCAATTGTTCGACAAATAAACAAAATCCATTTAATGATATTTGCGAGTACAAGCGCTAGTATAAAATTTACTAGGAAAAAAAGAAATTTTGTCCCCTTAACTTTTGGTAAATTGCAATTTTAGTGTAAGAATATTGCGTATAATATTACATATTAATGACCTACATATTTTTGGTAATAAACTTAGTCTGTCACCCAATTAATGTAATAAATCAGTCAATTACTTTTCCTCTAAGTTATCCATATGTGATATCTTTTTGATGGCAAAACTATGAAAGTCCATAGGGTTAGAGTTATTTGTCTAAGAGTCCCTAGCCTACTTATAAATACGCCTGTAACTCCATCAGTCTGACATACCCTTTGATAGGCATAGACTAAAAAATTCTAAGGTTTCTTCTCTACTGTGATAAAAAATAAAGTAGAGAAGAATAAGAGTAGAGAGAGAAGAGGGAGTAATTCTTATTTCTCTTGAGGAATTCTTGAGGGATTCTCTTGAGTCTTTTACAATGATGAAAACCCTTCTATTTATAGGGAAAACTACTCCTAGTTTCTCTCTAAAAGATAGATATTTCATATCCTAATAGATATCAAATAGATCTTATCTATATTCTTGATAGACATTCACTATAATGTAAATACATTTATAACCCCCCTCCACCCGAATGTCTAATGATAGATAATGTGTTTCGTTAAAATCTTACTAGAAAAAACCTAGTGAAAAAAAATCTAGTGAAGGAAAAAGAGTACACATCTCTAACAATACACATATAGGCTGCATCATTAAAAATCTTACAAGGAAAACCCAGAGAGATAAAACCTCGTAAGAAAAAAAAAGTACAACGCGTATTAACTCCCCCTAATGAGAACATTCTTAAAATTTTACATCTTGATTTTGTGCATCATTTTCTTGAAAGTTGCAGTTGAAGAGATTTGGTGACTAAATCAGTCATATTGTCACTTAAACGAATCTATTGCACGTTAATATCACCTTTCTTTTTGAGCTCATGTGTATAGAAAAGTTTTGGCGAAGTGTGTTTCGTTCTATCTCCTTTTATGAATCCTTCCTTAAGTTGTGCTATGTATGTTGCATTATCTTCATATAAAATTGTGAATACTTTGTCACATTTTAAATAATATTTTTCTAAAATGAGATATATCATGGACCTCAATCATACACATTCTCGGCTTGCTTCATGAATAACTATTATCTCAACATTGTTCGATAAGGTGGCTATGATAGACTGCTTTATATATATATCTAAGATATAACATTGTTCGAGATTTATGCGGGTTAAATAAATAGCTAACATCAGCATAACCAACAAAAGCGGTACTACAATCTTTACAATAAAATAAAATTATGTGTTTGATCCTATTTTGATGTCTCAGTAGGAGCACAACTATATCTTGCTAACAAATTAACTGAAAAAAGTCTATATCAAGCCTTGTAGTATTTGCAAGACACATTAGTGCATAAATTGCACTAAGACATGGTACTTCAGGACCAATATAATTCATTATGTTTCTCATTTTAGCAAATAATCTATTGTTTTTGTAAACTCTCCAAGAGTTTCAATAATTTTCAAGCTATAAGCTTATAGAATATAAGAATTATAAATAAGTTTCCAAGAAACTTTTACATGCTTCAAACATTTTGAATCCTTAAAAAAATTTTCATATAAATTTTGTCAAGTGACAATATTCAATATTTCATGAGTGACATCTTCAAGTATATGGACTGCAAATCAAATAAGTTTTATGCTTACAAAGATGCATCCTTTCACTTCACTTGATAAATGTTTCTACGTCAGCATGCTTAAATAAATGTAGAATTCAGATCCTCGTAATCTTTCACAATATTGCGCCAATATTGTATCAAAGATATTGATGGTATATCATTTCGTATCGGTTCACAGTGTGACATAACATTTTGAGATCTCATCACTTTATTATTTTCAGGTACCTGAACCTCTCATAAGGTTTCATGAAGTGTTATGTCGTAGGCTCTTCATAAGAACAATGCCTTCTTATTGTAATTATTTGCTCCTTATCCTTATTCAAGAATTATTTAATTTAGAACTGATTGATCTACCATGCTTCATGCATGTAGTAGATTTTATTCTTTAGATTGGCTCCGCCTAGGTTTTTTGGTGCACCGGGCGAGGATGCATATGAGTTTTTGATTGCTTATGAGGATGGCTCCATAATTTAGGCCTAGTTGAGACTCGTGGTGTAGGCTAAACTAATTTTTAGTTATACTTGACAACTCTATATTGGTGGAGAGGCCATCTTGATTCCAGGCCAGCTGGATCTTCTTCTTTGACATGGGCTCAGTTCTTTGAGACCGTCTTGGAGAAGTACATGCCTCACAACCTTAGGGATCGTTTGAGGGATTAGTTCTTGAAATTGGAGCAGGGCTTCATGACGGTTGTGGAGTATGAGACTCATTTTCATGAGTTGTCTAGGCATGCTACTTCTATTTTTAATACTGAGTATGAGAGGGTTCATTGCTTTGTTTGAGGATTGAGACTTCCTCTTTACATATCTACTCAGAGTTTGGTAGTTGCGTATGATCTTTTACTAAGGTTCCTTATCATGCTCAGCTTATAGAGAAAATACATCGTGAGGCCCAATGGGGTAGTGATAAGAGCCCGCGATATCAGGACAGGTTTAGTGTAAGTCATAGTAGCTCTCAATTTAGAGGTAGTAGTTCTCAGGGTAAATACCGTCCATGTCAGTCGTTTTAGCATTAGGGTAAATCTGGTAGAACCGTTCATGCCACACTTTAGATTACTGATGGAGGCTAATCTAACACTAGTGATCATCCTGGATAGGGTCGTAATCTGTCTTTGAGGAGTTCGTCTTTAGGCTATTATAGTTGTGGTTATTATTTTGGGTCATCTAGATCTTTTGGTTTTGGTCCAGCGCCAGACATGTTATGGTTGTTTAGTTTTTGGTCAAGTCTCGAGGGAGTACCCCAGTCGTGGGGGGATTATCCCTTTAGCTCAAAGTGTTTCACCTATTAGGATAATTTATCCCCCAGATAGAAGTGGTATGCATGATCGTAGAGGTGGCTCCAGGGTTCTCGTGAAAGTTCTCAAGCAAGTAGGATAGGAGGTCGGTCAGGAGCCCAGCTAGGTAGCGGGCATGGTTGTTGTATGCTGTACCTTCTAGGATCGAGGCTGAGTTTTCGAATACTATTATTACAGGTACGATTCTAGTATGCCGTTAGTCGGCCTTTGCTTTATTTGATTTGAGATATACTTATTCTTATGTGTTTAATTATTTTTCTCTACGGTTAGAGTTATCTTGGGATTCATTATCTATGCCATTATATGTATCTACTCTCGTGAGTGATTCTCCAGTAGTGGATTGGATTTTCAGATCATCTGTTGTGACTGTTAGAGATGTTGATGCTCATGCTGATCTTATTATAGTGAACATGGTAGATTTTGTTATGATTCTGGACTAGTTATCCTACTATCATGCAGTCATGGATTATTTTGCCAAGACCGTTACCTTAGCCATACCCGACATAACCCCGATCATGTTGTAGGGAGCTGTTAGACGCGAGCCAATGGGGAATATTCTTTATATGTGTGCTAGGGGGATTATTTTTAGTGGTTGAGAGTCTTGTCTCACTTATGTTCGTGATTTCAGTATGGAGAGTTCATCACTTGACTCCGTGAGTTTCTTGATGTTTTCCCTACCGATCTACCTAGCCTTTCTCTTGAGCATTGTATTGATTTTGTTATTGATCTTGAGTCGAGCACACAACCTATTTCTATGAAACCTTAGCATATGACTCCTACCAAGATCAGGGAGTTAATCTTTCAAGTTCAGGATCTTCTTGGTAAGGGTTTCATCAGACTGAGTATGTTTCCTTGGGGAGTTCCTGTGTTGTTTGTGAAGAAGAAGGATGGATCATGCATATGTATATTGATTTTTGGCAGCTTAATAAGGTGGCAGTGAAAAACTATTATTTTGTGCCTCGCATTGATGATTTGTTTGACCAGTTTCAGGGAGCAGCAATGTTCTCTAAGATTGATTTGAGTCCCGATTACCATTAGTTGAGGATATCTCGAGCATAGACTTTAGGACCTGTTATGGTCATTATGAGTTCCTAGTGATATTTTTTGGGTTGACTAATGCCCAGATGCATTTATGGATCTGATGAACTAAGTGTTCAAGCCTTATTTGGATTCCTTCATGATTGTGTTCATCGACGACATCCTTGTGTATTGGAGGAGTAGAGAAGAGCACATGTAAAATCTCTGGATAGTGCTCCAGACCTTGTGATATCATATGCCTTTTGCCAAATTCTCTAAGTGTGAATTTTGGCTTGAGTTAGTGATATTCTTTGGGCATGTGGTGTCTAATAATGGGATTATGGTAGACCCGATGAAGATTAAGGTTATTTGTGATTAGGACAGGCCTATATCTTTGATTGAGGTTCATAGTTTTATCGTCCTACCCGGTTATTATAGACAATTTGTCTAGGTTTTTACTACTATTTCAGCACCTATGACTAGATTGACTCAAAAGAAGGTTCCTTTCTGATGGTTCAAGGAGTGTGAGTCGAGATTTGGGAAGCTCAAGAAGTTTCTTACTTTGGCTCCTATTTTGGCTCTTTCTATTTAGGGTGAGGGATTTACCATGTATTGTGATGCTTCTGGTATTGGTTTGGGTTGTGTTTGCAGCAGGGTCGTGTTATTGCTTATGTTTTGAGGCAACTTATGGTGCATGAGAGCAACTACCCCACTTATCATTTGGAGTTGGCGATGGTAGTTTTCACGTTTAAGATATGGATGCATTATCCTTATGGTGTGTTTTGTGAGATTTTCACAGTCTTCAACATCTTATGACCATAGAAAGCTTAATGCTAGATAACGTAGATGGATGGAGTTGCTTAAGAATTATGATATCTCTATCTTGTATTATCCAGGTAAGGTGTATGTGGTGACAGACGCCTTAAGCCAAAAGGTGGTGAGTATGGGTAGCTTGTCTTGTATTTCCGTTTCTAAGAGGCTGTTGGCACGAGACATTCAACTTTTGGCTAACTTGATGATGCGACTTGATATTTTAGATCGTAAGAAGATTCTTGCTAGTGTTGAGGTAAGATCCCCTCTATTTGAGCAGATTCGAAATTGCCTGTTTAAGGATAAGAGAATTTGAACCATCCGTCATTAGGTGTTGAGTGGTGAATCCAAGAAGGCTACCATAGATTCTAAGGATGTCTTGATATTTGATAGACACATTTGTGTTTCAAGGGTTGATAACTTGATTCAATTGATTTTGCATGAGGATCAAAGCTTTAGGTATTGTAACGCCCCAATTTTCTGAACCAAAATGCTACACAGTGCTCATGACCCCGAAGGATCACAAGTTAACCCATAACTGATATCTGTACCTGTACACTGCATAATATGTGTGTATAAATGCGGAAACATGAACTAAAGGCCATAAGGTTCAATACTGAACGTAATCTGAATAATAACATTGTCTGAATAAAGTGGTATCTCAATACCAAAACAAAACTGAAATACTGAAGTCTGAAACATGATATTTTGGAAAGCCTCTACTTGTCTGAATAAGGAGTTGATGGGAAATGTCCCCAACTAACTCCGCTAGTAAAAGAAGCTAAATACTGAAATGATGAAATAAGATCACGTCTTCGGAGGATCAGGAATCACTGCTAAAAACTCTGAGTACTGAAATGCTACTCCTGTCTCTGATCTAGAAGTCATGTCTCTGAACCTATGGTGTAAAATAAAAAGAAACACCATAGCGCAAATTCATCAGTATGTTGGAATGTAATGAGTATGCAAGTGAGGTAGGCTGGATGCATGGGGTTTATATGCATGAACAATAATAACTGATTGACAATTATGAACGTGAGAATACATACATGAATATATACTAACTAAGATTGTGAAAATATGGTAACTGAATCTATATATTGATGACATAAGTTTTACTGATATCTAACATGACTTATAATGAGTTCTGATAACTGATAACATGAGTGACTGTATCTGACAGTCCTGAATCTAATGGAATTATCTGAGTTTCGTACTGTATCTGAGTTGACTGTATCTGACAGTCCTGAGATCTGAAGAACTATCTGAGTTCTTTTATGGATATTGATAATAAAATTGTGGGAAGTAGTTATTTAACCGACATGCCCCAAATGTGCCATAATAGCTGAGCTGGGGTCATATCTGTTCCCTGATTAGAAGGGTGTCAATACCGCGCCACTGGTAAGTACAACATGTGAGTACCCTAATATAACAGGTAACTCTTGTGAGAATGGTGGGAAGCCTCATATAGCAGGTTAAGCCACCTCATCTACCCTCATATAGCAGGATATGATGTCTCAACCTATGCTGTCTACGTAGTTCTAGAATACAAGGATGATTGCTAAGAATCACACCCTCAAAATAACAGGTGAGTTCCCATCCTTGGGCTCACTCGGTGCTAACTCCTACTCCCATCTGAATAGACTGATCATGATTAACTTACTATACATGGACTGAGTTTACTGAACTCCGTTGACTGAAAAAATTCTACTAGTATCTGATAACTGACTGGGATCATGAGATTTCTGAGATTTTCTGTGTCACATGATTAACTGAATTCTCTGGAACATGGCTTGACTGAGGATATCATGAAAACATGACTCAGGCTCTAGGCACACATCTATATTTTTTGGGTACAAGTACCCCCAGGACTCGATGGAAGGAAACTGACAAGACTTGACAATTCTTGAATACATAATCGAGATCAACAATTCATAATACACTAACTTGGGGATTTCATACAACACATGGTTATCATAGGAATAAGAGCCCATAATTCACATTACTATAAGTTGGGAAGTCCATACTACATTTAGTTCTTAACAACTTATACATAGAAGGGAATGCATCTAACATGTAAGTGTTTGCATAATTCTAATGTCACGAACATCCCATATCATAACAACAACACATAAAAATTGCATGGAATTCATATTAAATCATAAGGGATAGCATGGACTTATCATTTAGGTACTATTGAGTGATGAGGACATAACTTTTATCATTCTAGGCATTTTATTAAACACCTTACATGCACGCTTTATGGCATAGCGTAATCATCAATTTACAATCTTAAACTACCCAAACTCATGGGTTTTCAACTAGCATGCTCACATACTTCATAGAATATACATTAATCTACCATCTTGAAAGAACAAATAACAACCATCAACATGAACATAATCATACAACATCATGAGAATCATAATCTATTATTCAAAACTTGGTTCTTGATCTCCACGGATGATAGGGGTCCGTGGATGAACACTATGCATACCTTATTTCGTGAATCTATGATGGTTGACGGAGAGATTCTCTTGAATTTGGATCTTTTATGAAAACTCTAGCTTGTGTTCTTGAGAGGATTTTGAGAAAAAAGAGTGTATGTTGCTTCATTTGGGTCTAAATCCTATGTTATGAGCTTATATAGGGATGGGAAAATGACCCAAAAGCCCTTAAAAACACGAAACTGAAATGCTGGAAATTGGGTGCCCTCGCGACGCGACCCCCAATCAACTTGATTGGGCCTCACGATGTGACCCCTAGTCAACTTGATTGGGCCTCGCGACGTGGGGACATCGCGATACCTCACTGGTTCGAAAATGTAAACACACCCTAAACGAGTTCCAAAAATTCCAAAACTTACCCGGGATGTACGATGACCTTGTCCCATCGCAACACAAGTTTAAAATAAAAAATCAGAGGTCGGAAAGGTCGTCAAATAAATCTTTGAAGTTCGGAGGTCTAAAATGAGACTAAGTGTTGAACACTTAGCTGAAATTTCTAGTGTTGGATCATTTAAGAGCCTTAAGGAGATGAACTTGGACGCATGATTTTGTGGGGTCTTACAATATCTCTCCCTCGAGAACATTCATCCTCGAATGAGACTGACTGGGAGGGGAAATAATACACTGAACATAAACTGAACATAAATCACTGAAACATGATCTCATGACCGACGTGACTGAGAAACTGAATATATCATACTGAACATGCATATCTAATGCATGTGTAACTGATTCATGAATGCATAACTGAGTGTACTGAGGAACTAAGTTTTCTCACAATGAGAATGCATGTCTGATGCATAATTATATAACTGAACTGATGCATTAATGCATGACTGATTATGCAATGGTACTTGATACCAAGTTTACAATGGGTAAATGAGCATGAAACTGAATACCAAGTTCTTGAAGAATACTGAACATAAAACTATATAGCTTAAGGAGAACTGTTACCTTGAGCTTAATTTGGATTGGCGGAGAAGAGGTGGGATACTTGGTACGCATGTCTGCTTCTGCTTCCCAAGTAGCTCCCTTAATAGACTGACTTTGCCAATGAACCTTGACTGGAGGGACTTCTTTGTTCCTCAGTCTACGAGTCTGATAGTCAAGAATTTTGACTGAAATTTCCTCATAGGAGAGACTGCTCTGAACATCAATGCTCTGAATAGGGACTACGACTGGTGGGTCACATATGCACTTCTTGAGCAAAGAAACATGGAATACTTGATGAACTGAGGCTAGATCTGAAGGCAACTCGAGCTCATAAGCTACCTTGCAGAATCGACTGAGAATCTTGAAGGGACCGACATATCGGGGACTGATCTTTCCCTTCTTGATGAATCTCTTCACTCCCTTCATAGGAGAGATCTTTAGATAGACAAGGTCACCGGTCTCAAACTCAAGATCCTTTCTTTGCACATCTGCATAAGACTTCTGTCGGCTCTGAGCAGCCCAGAGTCTTTCTCTGATCAACTGGACTTTCTCTAAGGCATCAAATACTAAGTCATGCCCTATGACTGAGGCCTCACTAACTTCAAACCAACCAGCTGGAGATCTACATCTCCTACCATAGAGAGTTTGGAATGAAGCCATCTTAATACTGGAATGATAACTATTGTTATATGCAAACTCAATCAAAGGTAAGTGGTCATCCCAACTTCCCTTGAAATCAATTGCACACACCCTTAGCATATCTTCTAAAGTCTGAATGGTCCTTTTTGCTTGACCATCTGTCTGAGGATGAAAGGCTGTACTGAGATAAACTTAGGTATCAAGATTCTTTTGGAATGCTTTCCAGAAGTGAGAGATGAACTGGGTACCTCTGTCTGAGATGATAGATAAAGGAACACCGTGTAATCTGACCAACTCCTTGATGTAGAGTTTGGCGTAATCCTCGGCTGAATAATAGGTATGGACTGGAAGAAAATGTGCTGACTTGGTCATTCGGTCCACAATGACCCAAACTGAATCATGCTAATAACAAGTTCGAGGCAAACCCATCACGAAGTCCATGTTTACTTCTTCCCCCTTCCAAGTAGGAATGGTCAACTCCTGTATGGAACTACTAGGTTTTTGATGCTCTATCTTAACCTGCTGATATGTAAAGCACTTAGCCACAAACTCTGCAACATCTCTCTTCATCCCACTCCACCAATAGATCTCCCAAAAGTCATGGTACATCTTAGTGGCCCCTGGATAAATAGAGTATCGCGTACCATACGCTTCTGCAAGAATTCACTGCCTCAAGTATTCTACACCTGCGACACAGAGACGACCCTGACAACGGAGAACACCATCTCCCCCTTGGGAGAAAACCTCTACTTTCTGATCTCTGATATACTCTTTCAGCTTGACAAGGATGGGATCTCTGTCTTTCTCTTCTTTTACCTAAAAAACTAGAGATGATTCTGAACTACTCTGAACACATACACCACCCTCTAAAGAATCGACTAAGCGGATGCCTAGTCTAGTAAGCTGATGAACCTCCTGAGCTAACTTCTTCCTACTGTCCTCAACATGATCAACACTACCCATTGACAATCTATTGAGAGCGTCGGCCACTACGTTGGCCTTGCCCGGATGATAGAGGACACTCATGTCATAATCCTTCAAGATCTCTAACCACCTTCTCTGACAAAGATTGAGATCTTTCTGATAAAAGACATACTTAAGACTTTTATGATCAGTGAAAACATCTACATGAACTCCTTAGAGATAATACCTCCAAATCCTTAAGGAAAATATTACGGCTGCTAACTCAAGATCATGAGTAGGATAATTCTTCTCATGGGGCTTTAATTGTCTGGAAGTGTAGGCTATGACCTTACCATGCTACATGAGGACATAACCCAAACCTACTCTGGATGTATCATAATATACTACAAACCCATCGGAACCATCTGGATGTGCTAAAACTGGAGCTGAGGTAAGTCAAGTCTTCAACTCCTGAAAACTCTTCTCGCAAGGATCTGACCACTGAAACTTGACCTTCTTCTGAGTCAGTCTAGACATAGGGGACGCAGTAGAATAAAATCCCTCCACAAACCGTCTGTAATAGCCAGCCAACCCTAAGAAACTCCTGATATTGGATGGAGATACAGGGCGAGGCCAGTTTCTTACTGCTTTGATCTTTTGAGGATCTACTCTAATGCCATCACCGAAAATAATGTGTAACGCCCTAAAATTGGGTCCCGAGACGTCACACGGTGCTTAGGGTCACAAGTGACCCCAAGCTAACCCTTCTACTGGCATAACTCATAAGCAACTGAATAAAAATACAAATCCATACAAATCAGCAGAAATTTACTCTTTTCTGAATCTGATCGATACAAAAATGGAATTTTACAGGATTACAATTCTGCCTTTACAACCAAAATTGAAACAAAATACATCAACTTCTACTGACTATCTATGAAGCCTCTACTAGTACTGAATGTAGGTCGCCGGGCCATGAATCCCGACTACCCCAACTCAATACGACTGAATAAAGAAAATACAACACTATAAACTCTTCATAACTAACCCAAGCCCTTGAATCAAAAGGACTCATCACCTGCTGACTGGATACCACGAACTGACTGGATACGAAGGTGCAACTATACGTTGTACTTACATTCTGAGAAAATGTAGCCCATATACGAATATGTGGGTCAGCACCGTGGAAAAATACCGAGCATATGAGGGTGCAATGCATATATAAAATAATATCTTAATATCATCACAGTTTATAAAATTATGCATGCTGATATAGATGACTCACTTAGCTCGAATTAAATCATCAAAATCATGGATGAATAATACATGTAAAGTATAACAAGTGAGTCATTACAATACGTTCTCAATTCACTTTCATCTCAATTTCAAATTATCAAAACAATCAAATCTCATGTCAATTCTCATTAGAATATATTCCTTAAATCTTTTAAGAATAATGACTTTCTCAAACTCAGCCTTTTAAGCAAATATGTTTTCATCTCAGATAAAAGAGTACACACACACATTAGGAGATCCTATAACCGACATAAACCATGTGAGCTACATGGAGTCCAACGTACAACCCACGTTGGGGAGAGCCGTCCTATCCTTGCCATCGGAGTAGGACTTCCAGTATCAATTTAAAAACACTAGTGATTACTATATAAATCAGCCTTAGGCTTACATCCTATTGGGCACGCATTTCTAGGGAAGTAAGGTCACTTTATACCTCCCACTCGGTGTTAAAGATTACTCCCGGGTTTAGCTCAGAAATTTAAATCAGCCTCAGGCTCACATTAAAGAAAATCCACAATAAACACTTCAACAATTTTCATCGGGAGCCAATTTGCTACCCCTTTATCATAATCAATAAAAGCGTGGATTTCTTTCACAGTCGAGTTCAAAATAACTCATTCACGACCAAAAGGTCAAATTATTCAAAACATCTCAAATTATTTAAACTCAAGGTGTTTATAACATATGATTTTCTCGAAATAATAATCTCAAATAGGGTCCCAAAGACCCATACATCAATATCACCATAAAACCTTCTAAAGTTTTATACTTTATGACATAAACACAAAAATAATCACTTAAAACTTAAAATTTCAGCTTTATAATCATACATCTTGGTAAAGAAAATTAGCTTTGGGATGCAAATCTCATTGTGCTTATAGCACATAATTTCTCAAAGTACAATTTCAATTAGGACTCAAGGTCTCATACATCAAAATCATATTAAATTTTCTCAAGATTCATGCTTTTCATCATAAATATATATAACTTACTTTAAAATCTGGAAAATTCAGCTTTATGTACAAAAATGTCATCATTCTCATTCAATTCAACTTTCAAAATATAAAGAGTATCATAATCTCATGTAAAATCATATAGGGTACAAATTCATGCTTCAAATTCATATCAAAACATGTAAAATCATGTATATTCATAAAAGAAAAATCAATTTGGGCACAAGAACGAAAAAGAGTTCTTGTTGAAAAATTCCCACATACCTTGAATGATGAACTTTAGATTGATACTCATTTTTGAGATGTTAATCGTGCCTTTGAATGATGGTTCTTGGAGTTCTTGAACTAGGAACTTGGAATCTTGAATAAATTTACAGAATTAATGGTGAACTTTGGAGGTTCTTGAAGTTGGATGTAGGAGCTTAGGGTTTTCTTTTTGAGGGAATTTGATGAAATATAACATATAATACTTCTAATAGGCTTTAATATAGGGTTTGGACGGATTTTGGGTGAGGGGGAATGACCAAAATGCCCCTAAAAATCAAATAATTCTCGAATCTGTCCTTTGATGGACTGTTTTGATAGTTTGAAGTAGATCAACCATAACATTTTACTCCGATATCCAAATTGGATGAAACTAATTTCATTAGAAAGAGGACTCTCATATATTTCCATTTATATATAGTATCTCACCCATATCATTGTGTACGAGGAGTTATGATTGTTTAAAGTTGACCCAAAAATTCACTTTTGATAGGTTGAAGTAGATCGACCATAACTTTTTGTCCCGATAGACAAATTGGATGAAACTAATTTCATCAGAAAGAGGACTCGCAGAGATTTCCATTGATATATAGTAGATCACCCAGATCATTATGTACAAGGAGTTATGATCATTTAAAGTTGGAGCAAAAATACGCCAGGCCTCAATACTTTTTTTTCCTGCACGTTTTACTGTTCACTACTATTCACGGTTTGATCGGAATGTTCATAACTCGTCGCTCGGGTTTTTGTTTTGGATGATCCACATATCTTTGGATAGCTTATTCGATACTCTACGCAATGGTGGGTCATAATCTAAGACATTCTGCACTTAAAATTTATAATTCATTCTAGAAGATAGAACCCAATACGTTTACACACAAAATTTCAACGAAAAATTTCCCGGGGTATTACATAATGTGATCGAGGAATGCTACTGATCTTAGGAAAAACTCACACTTACTTAATTTGGCTAATAACTGGTGATCTCTGAGAGTCTAAAGAACAATTTTGAGATGATCTGAATGGTCTTGCTCACTGCGAGAGTAAACTAGGATATGATCTATAAAGACTATCATGAACATGTCCAAGTACTTCTTGAACACCCGATTCATCAAATCCGTAAAAGCTCCAGGGGCATTGGATAGACCAAAGGACATGACTAATAATTCAAAGTGACCATACCGAGTAAGAAAAGCTGTCTTCGGGATGTCACATTCTCTAACTCTGAGCTGATGATAGCCTGATCTAAGGTATATCATGGAGAAATAGCTAGCACCCTGAAGTTTGTCAAATAGGTCATCTATTCTAGGAAGTGGATACCTGTTCTTGACCGTTAGTTTGTTGAGCTGATGGTAATCAATGCACATTATGAGAGAACCATCTTTCTTGCGCACGAATAATACTGGTGTGCCCCACAGGGAAATGCTGGGTTTGATGAATCCCTTATTTAAGAGATCCTTCAACTATTCCTTTAGTTCTTTGAGCTCTGCTGGTTCCATTCTGTATGGTAGAATAGCTATAGGCTGAGTGTCTTGAAAAAGATTAATGCCAAAGTCTATTTCCCTTTAGGGAGGAATGCCTAGAAGATCTTCGGGAAAAACATCTGTATACTCATTAACAACTGGGACTGATTCAAGTCTGGGAGATTCAAAACTAGAGTCCTTAACATTAACGAGATGGTAAACACATCCCTTATATATCATTTTCCTTGCCCAAAGGTAGGAAACAAGCCGACCCTTGAAAGATGAAGTACTACCCCTCCACTCTAAGACGGGCTCATTCAAAAATTAAAAATGAACTATTCTATTTCTGCAGTCGACTGTGGCATAGAAGGAATGAAGCCAATCCATGCCGAGAATGACATCAAAATTAGTCATCCTAACTTGACTAAATCTGTTGAAGTGACTTGCTGAAATATCATAACAGGGCTGTTCCTGTATACCCACCGAGCTATGATGGTTTTACCCACTGGGGTAGAGACTGAAAAGGGCTTTGCTATAATTTCGGGACTGATTCCGAAATGGCCTGCTATAAAGGGAGTAACAAAAGACAAGGATGCACCTAGATCTAGCAAAGTGAAAACTTGCACATGAAAGATCTGTAATGTTCCAGTAATGACATCAAGAGAATTTTCCTATTCCCGTCGGGTCTGAAGAGCATAAAGTCTGTTTGGGCGTTGCCCACTAGTAGCACTGGAAGTGGTACCCTGCTGGTTCGGGCAACCGAACTGAGCTGCGGAACAGTTCTGCTGACCCTGAGGACCTGGCTGAGGGAAATCCCTAACTTTGTGGCCTGGTTTTCCACATCCAAAACAAATACCTCTACCCACTCTACAAACACCCTGGTGGTCCTTACCATAAGTCTAACACAGAGGATAAGTGCGAGCACTGCTAACATTACCTTGAGACTTAAAGCTTGGTGCTCTATCTCTGACCTTAGGAGATGGATCACTGGTTGAAAAAGGAGCTGGAACTAACGGCTTAGGACGAAATTAAGAATGGTTTTCTCCTTCTGATTTGGGCTGAGCAAAGTTAAAATTTCCTAACCTTGCTTTCTTGTTCTGCCTCTCCCTCATCCTAACCTTCTACTCTTCTATCTACTGAGCATGATTCATAAGTTTGGCTAAATTCATATCACTATTCAGCAAGGCAGACCTGCACTCATTTTCCACTCTATCATTCACTCCTGACACGAACTTACTCATTTTATCCCTGTCGTCTGCAACCATATGAGAGGCATATCTGGCTAATTGAGTAAACCTGAGAGAATACTCTTTCACCGTCATATTGCCCTGCCTGAGGTTGATGAACTCCAACACCTTAGCCTCCCTTAGTTCTTAGGGAAAGAATCTATCTAAGAATACCGTGACAAACTTCTCCCACTCTATAGGACCTACATAATCTACCCCTTTAGACTTCCACTGCTTGTACCAAGTATAAGCCACATCCTACAACCGGTATGTGGCTAACTCATCACTCTCAACAGTAGTCACCCCCATAATATCTGTCACCTTCTGAATCTGATCAAGAAATTCCTGAGGGTCTTCATCTGTCTTAGACCCAAAGAAAGATGAAGGATTTATTCGGGTGAAATCTCGAATCCTAGCTATAGCTGAATTAGCCACTAGGTTGGATGGAACGATAGCTAGTCGTTCATTTTTGGCAATGACTGATTGAGCAAGAGTGGTGAATGCGGCTTTGAACTCTGTATGAGAAACGTGTTCGTCTAAAGGATCTTTGGGCTGAAGAGCTGGTTGGTTTTTTCTCTTTGGAGGCATGTTCTGAAATCAAGAGGAGAAACGGATTAGATTGAGAGATAAACTTGAGATTATGCTCACTGACATGACATGAATACTGAAAGAAGGGAAGCTATTCCTAAAACATATCGTAGCCTCATGTACATAAATGTGGCGCGTAACACACCCATGTACTAGACTTTACTAGATGCGGCTTTCAGATTTCTTAGGACTCTATTGAACCTGGCTCTGATACCAAGTTTGTAACGCCTCAATATTACAAACCAAAATGCTACACGGTGCTCATGACCCCGAAGGATCACGAGCTAACCCATGACTGATATCTGTACCTGTACACTGCATAATATGTGTGTATAAATGCAAAAATATGAACTGAAGGCCATAAGGTTCAATACTGAACGTAATTTGAATAATAACAATGTCTGAATAAAGTGGTATCTCAATACCAAAACAAAATTGAAATACTGAAGTCTAAAACATGATAGTCTGGAAAGCCTCTACTTGTCTGAATAAGGAGTTGATGGGACATGTCCCCAACTAGCTCCGCTACTAAAAAAACTAAATACTAAAATGATAAAATAAGATCACGTCTTTGGAGGATGAGGACTCACTGCTAAAAACTCCGAGTACTGAAATGCTACTACTACTGCTGATCTGGAAGTCATGTCTCTGAACCTATGGTGTAAAATAAAAAAAAACACCATAGTACAAAGGCGTCAGTACATTGGAATATACTGAGTATGCAAGTAAGGTAGGCTGGATGCATGGGGTTTATATGCATGAACAATAATAACCGACTGAAAATTATGAAGGTGAGAATACATACATGAATACATAGTAACTGAGATCGTGAACATGGTAACTACATCTATATACTGATGACATGAGTTTTACTGATATCTAACATGAATGATAATGAGTTCAGATAACTGATAACATGAGTGACTGTATCTGACAGTCCTGAATCTAATGGAACTATCTGAGCTCTGTACTGTATCTGAGTTGACTGTATCTGAAAATCCTGAGATCTGAAGAACTATCTGAGTTCTTTTACTGAGAATGATACTGAAACTATGGGAAATAGTTATTTAACCGACATGCCCGCTGAGCTGAGGTCTAATCTATTCCCTGATTGGAAGGGTGTCAATACCATGCCACTGGTAAGGACAATATGTGAGTACCCTAATATAAAAGGTAACTCTAGTTAGAATGGTGGGAACCCTTATATAGTAGGTTAATCCACCTCATCTACCCTCATATAGCAGGCTATGATGTCTTAACCTACGCTGGCTACGTATTTCTTGAATGCAAGGATGATTGCTAAGAATCACACCCTCAAAATAATAGGTGAGTTTCCATCCTTGGTCTCACTCAATGCTAACTCCTACTCCCATCTGAATTGATTGATCATGATTAACTAACTGTACATGGACTAAGTTTACTGAACTCCATTAACTGATGAAATACTACTAGTATCTAATAACTGACTGAGATCACGAGATTTCTGAGATTTCCTGTGTCACATGACTAACTGAATTCTGTGAAACATGGATTGACTGAGGATATCATCAAAAACATGACTCCGGCTCTAGGCACACAACTATATTCTTGGGTACAAGTGCCCCCAGGACTCGATGGAAGGAAACTGACAAGACTTGACAATTCTTGAATAAATAATCGAGATCAACAATTCATAATACACTAACTTGATCAACAATTCATAATACACTATCTTGGGGATTTCATACAACATATGGTTATCATAGGAACAAGAGTCCATAGTTCACAATACTATAAGTCGGGAAGTCCATAGTACATTTAGTTCTTAACAACTTATACATGGAAGGGAATGCATATAACATGAAAGTGTTTGCATAATTCCAATGTCACGAACATCCGATATCATAACAACAACACATAACAATAGCATGGAATTCATATTGAATCATAAGGGATAGGATGGACTTGTCATTTAGGTACTATTGAGTCATGAGGACATAACTTTTATCATTCTAGGCATTTTATCAAACACCTTACATGCACACTTTATGGCATAGACATAATCATCAATTTACAATCTTAGACCACCCAAACTCATGGGTTCTCAACTAGAATGCTCACATACTTCATAGAATATACATTAAGCTACCATCTTGAAATAAAAAATAACAACCATCAACATGAACATAATCATACAACATCATGAGAATCATAATCTATTATTCAAAACTTGGTTCTTGAGATCCACGGATGATAGGGGTCCGTGGATGAACACTACGCATACCTTATTTCGTGAATCTATGATGGTTGACGGAGAGATTCTCTTGAATTTGAATCTTTTATAAAAACACTATCTTGTGTTCTTGAGAGTATTTTGAGAAAAGGAGTGTATATTGCTTCAATTGGGGCTAAATCCCATGTTATGAGATTATATAGGGATGGGAAAATGACCCAAATGCCCTTAAAACACATGGAATTAAAATACTGGAAACTAAGTTCCCTCGCGATGCGACCCCCTAGTCAACTTGATTGGGCCTCGCGACGCGACCCCTAGTCAACTTGATTGGGCCTCGCGATGCGGGGCCATCGCAATACCTCACTGGTTCGAAAATGCAAACATGCCCTAAACGAGTTCCAAAAATTTTGAAACTTACCCGGGAAGTACTACGACCTTTCCCCATTGCAATACAGCTTTAAAATAAAAAATTGAAGGTGGGTAAGGTTGTTAAATAAATCCCCAAATTTTGGAGGTCTAAAATGAGACTAAGTGTTGAATACTTAGCTGAAATTTCTAGTGTTGGATCATTTAAGAGCCTTAAGGAGCTGAGCTTAGATGCATGATTTTGCGGGGTCTTATAGGTGTTCCATTTACCTGGGTACAACAAAGATGTATGGAGACTTAAGGCAATGTTATTGGTGGCGTGAAGAGAGATTTAGCAGACAATCTTGTGGATTGATTCAGAGGTTGCCCATTCCCAAGGGGAAATGGAAGCGGATTGCCATGGATTTTTTTAGTAGTTTGTCTCGTACTTCCCGCTGTTTCGATGGTATTTGGTTTATTATGGATCGGTTGATCAAATTGGTTCATTTCATTCCTATTCAGATGTCTTTCAGTGCCAACAGGTTGGCTCGTATCTATGATAGTGAGATAGTCCGTTTACATGGAAAACCTATATTTATCATTTCAGACCAGGGTTCAGTATTCACTTATTGATTTTGGAGAGCTTTTCAAGAGGAGTTGGGTACTCAAGTGGATCTTAGTACAACCTTCCATCCTCAGATCGATGGCCAATTAGAGAAGACTATTCAAGTTCTCGAGGATATGCTCTGAGACTGTGTTATGGATTTTTGAGGTCAGTGGGAGCAATACTTAGCCTTGGTAGATTTCACATATAATAATGACTACCATTTGAGTATTGGGATGGCGCCTTTTTAGGCTTTATATTGCAGGCGATGTTGTTCCCCGACTGGATGATTTGAGACTTTCGAGATTAGACCCTACAGTACTGACTTGCTTTAGGAGTCGTTAGATAGAGTCAGGGTAATTCAGGATAGGTTAAAGGTAGATCAAAGTATGTAGAAGGCTTATACAAATCGTAGACTTCGTGTCTTGAGATTTGGAGTTGGCGATCGAGTATTTCTTCGTCTGTCGTCCATGAAGGGTGTGATGAGGTTCGGGAGTAAGGGAAAGCTCAACCCTAAATATATCAGGCCCTTTGAGATTATTTGCACCATTTGTGAGTTGGCTTACGAGTTAGTCTTACACTCCATATTTTGCCGCTATGCATCCAGTTTTCCATGTTTCCATATCATGGCGATACGTTCCTGATCCATCTCATGTGCTTAAATGGGTCTCAGTTCAGTTGAATGAGTGGTTGAATTTTTTAGAGGAGCCTATGCTTATTTTAGATAGGTGATAACACTCAACTTACACTTTGATATAACTGCAAGGCGATCGTTATCAATATAATACCCAACTTTGCGTCGAGTTCGAATCAACGAGGAACAATATGAATGGTGATTGAGTAAGTTCGAGATAAAAGTTACTTTCTAAATTCAAATATGAGATACAAAATATTTGGAATATTTTTACGTTTTTGAAAATAAAATATTTTTAGGTCTTCTAGAAGACTAACTCGAAGCTAAGAATAATTAGAGTACAATCAATTAGGAACGGATCTTGGGGTTATGCCATTCTAGGTGTGAATTCATACATGGGTAATTGAGAATTTATCTAAATTTAGCTAGGAGTTGTGGGTAGGATACATTTAAAGTATTAGTGTTAGTCTTTCAACAAAACACTAAATTGCACTCATGGATTCTTTCGAATACCTCATGAGTATGACAAACTTACCAATCCAAAACCTCAACTTAGCATCCTTATTTCTAGGATGATTCCCATCAAGCTAGCTAAATCACATAACATCCTTATTTCTAAGATAATTCTAAGGAAATAACTAGTATCGAATAGTTGTTCACAATTACTCATCACTCACATCCTTATTTCAAGGATGATGTGGGATCCAAGTCAATTTGGGGTTATCATCAATATATCTCATTCAATTTGGGGTTTTCACTCACAAATCTCATTTCAACTATAGAGTAATAGCAAAACCCACTATAAATAGCTAATTAGGTAGATACACATAAACAACACCCATGCATAAATCACAACCTATCCAAGCATAACCCCAAGAGGAAGAACTAGCAACTCATAAAGATAATAAAAATAAATATACCAAAATTTTCATCAAATTAATTTATGAAATATAAGAAGAATGTTAATCCACATTTTAAATTCCAATAAATCTTCAATAGAATTTTCCAGTTCTTCACTTCAGAGTTACTCTATATAAAATTTTACTCCAAGCTCCAAGTGATATGATAAAAGGTGAAGATAAAAGATAGGATAAAAGATAGCAAAAATGAGCTAAAAACCCATATTTAAGCCCCAATTCAACATTTGCCAAATATTACAAAAATGCCACCTTGCTCTTGGTCTCTTAAAGCAAATTACAATTCTACCCTTAAAACTTTTCTGACCCATCGTGATCGCCATCTCTTTACCGCCTTCGCGATTCTTTTAATTGTGGTGGTCATCTCGCGATCGCTAGGGTTTGACTTGACTTTGAATCGCAATCGTGACCTGAGGGTCGCGATCACGAAAACTGAGGGTCGATTCTTGGGCCTGATTTTCAGTATTTGGCTCTTTTCTTTCATATTTCTTCTCTTTCACCTTTTTCTCAGCTTATTTTTATCAAGTTTCCTTGATCGTCTTCCCATTTCAACTTTTACCTCACAAATGAGCATCAAGTAAGAAATTAACAACAAATCAATGAAAAAGCATGATAATTTAGGCTTAAAAGATGCTAATATATTATCAAATTGACGACTTATCAACACCCCCAAACTTATACTATTGTTTGTCCTCAAGCGAATGAGGATAGTTTAATAAGATATGGTATTTAACTCAATTCTATCTAAAGAAAAGCTATACTAAAGGAATAAGCTAACAAAGCTCTACAAAGACTTTCCAAGCATATCATGACAACAAGTAAACCAAATTCTTTCAATAAGCACATATTTATGAAACAAGGATGCAAGTTTGTATCAAATGAACCTTCCAAATCAACAAAGCATCTTAAGATGAGACACAAAATCTTCAAAGTCTGTCTCAATCTTCACAATGCAACTTACTTTACACATTTACCCAAATCGAGAGTAAGACTTCACCCTATACCCTAAAGTATCGATGCCGCTCACAAGCAAGAGTTAGTTCCACACACACAAGACATTGAAATTTCTAAAGAAACTCAAATAATGAAAGAATTCATACTCACTCTCTCAAAGAAATTCAAGTACAACGAGTAGAATCATTGGATTGCCCATTGTGATTTTTGCCACTAATGTAGACTTACCTAGTTTGGAATCACCAAGGTCTTGTGGGTCAAGATGAAGGTTTACGGTGTGGGAAGGAATATATATATATATATGGCTCAAGTGACTAAAATACATCCTTCAATGCAATTGCTTAACCCTTTCTACACCCAAAATTTTCAAACTATCCACCTTATTCTTTTTCAAATCATTCCCCCTATTTCTCTATCTTTTTGTTTAATATTTATCACTCAATTCAAAGCCACTATTTTCTTTCTTCATTTGAATTTTTCAAGAGATTTATACCTATATGTTCTTCTTAGCCACCCATTCATCTAATTTCTTTTCAAGTTCTATGGGCTAGGTTATTCAACTTTATCATCAAGCACGTCTCTTGTCTTTTAAGCACATGAGTTAACAACCTTACGTACACCTTTCTTGGATCATCTTAGCATATAACATTCTTTCCCCTAAACTAGGAACTTGAACCAACCTTACATTCTTCTCCCTAATATGCAACCCCCCAAACTTAGGAAACTATCGATTACCCCCTGACCTTGTCACGTTCTATTCATGGTACACCTGAATTTTGACTAGTCCTAAGTACCCTCCTCCCCCCCCCCAAACTTGTTCTTTTGCAATATCGCGTGACCTCTTTTTGCTGATGTGGCAAAATATTTGAGTTCAGCCTCCATTAGGCACGTGATAGAGGTATTTTTTTTGCCAAATCAACATTTGCAAAGATAAAAAAATGAAAAAAATTCATTTTTCTTTATTTTTTTTCAAAAAGTTCAATTATACCTCTCCCTATTTATTATCCCTCTTCTTCATTACTTCCAATCTAAAAAAAAAATTCATCCCTTTATTAATTTTGTAAAACTCTAGTTTATTAATTAGTTTATGAAATAACAATTTCATCCGTTTATTAATATTGTAGAAATTTCATTTATTAATCTAAAAAAAAAATCATCCATTAATTAATTCAATCTAAAACTCCAGTTTTCATTCCTACGAAACTCATTCAATTTTGTAATCTTAATTATATATATCATATGAGTTATTATAACTAAAAAAATATACTAAATATCGAAGCAAATATTTTAAACAATATTAACAAAACAAATACTAAAGAAACTAAGACACATACTTATAATAAATGTAGTTATATTAGTTATCGGTTTTTAATCCCTAATGATTTGATTTTCGATTTAACCCATAAGAAAAATACTCATAAAATAGAAATCGAATCAATAACCCAATATTTTTTTTACAAAATCATTAAAAAATCATTAACCCAATAATGATAAATTAATAACACTTTTATCGATTTGATTTTTGTACACCCCTAACTTAAATTGCAATTTCTTAATCCATTAATTATAATAAGAAAAGTATTTGTGTATGTGAATCTCCTCAAAGTCCTAATCGAAACACTAATCGAAAAGTACTATGAAACACTAACCGAAAAAATACTTTCATATTATGAAACACTAACCAAAAAAAAATAATTTCATACTTTTAACACAAAAAAAATTATAAATTTTTGGATAATAGCTTACTTCATCGACGTAACTTATACCTTTTACTATTTTGGATTAGAGAAAAATTGAAAAATATAATTTTTTTAGAGAGAAATCGGATAACTAAGGGTAGAAATGGATTATTTTTTAATATAGGATAAATATAAGGAAAGTTAATTACGCAATCCTCCTTCAAATTCATGGTAAAATTTCATGGTAACATCCATGGGTGATTTTGGGGCTTGGATAAGGATTAATTACGCAATCCTCCTTGAAATTCATGGTAAAATTTCATTATTTCCATGGTTGATTTTCCATTCTCATCTAAAAATCTCAAAAGTTTGGTGACTAGGTTTTAGCATCAATATAACTTGGAATCACTCATTTGTGACGGTAAATGTTTCTTGAGCATAGAGGAACGTTGAGTTGGTTTCAGAAATACAATTTTTGTAAACGGGTCTCATGTGGGATTTTAAAGTAATTTTGGACCCAAAGCATTATATTGCAATATGAGTATCATATTTAGGTAAAACTTAGGTGTTGGAAGTGTGAATGAGGATATTTGGAAATGGACCCTTAGGCTACCTCGAAACCTTAGATACAAAGTGGTTAGTATAGTTAGTCGTGGCTTAGGTGAATTTGACATCATGGTATATAATTAGAATGGAAATGCCTTAATTACTCTAGGTAGTTGAAATTGCCCAGGTACTCATTTTAGAGAAGAATTGTTCTTAATTGCTTAAATTAAGGAAATTGCCCTAGTTGCTATTGTTCTAAGTAGGATCACCTTAGTTAATTATGTTTGGGGAGGACTCATATCCTAGGGATAATTATGGCTACTTGACATCTAGAAATGAACTTAGATACCTTAGTCTAATCCGAGGTTGAAATATCTTAAGAAAATCTTTGGGGATTAGGAGTGGGACCCTTCGGGGTACCTTAGGCCAAGACTTGTGATAACCTTGTAGACTCATTTGCGTATAGTATATTTTATAGATGGTAGGTTGACACTTGAGAGGTTTGAATATAATTATGGAGTATGTTAATTAGTTATGGAATGATGGATGAAAATTTTGAGTATTACTAATGATATTGCCTTATGTGTGATTAATGATATAATTTATAAGTATGACTAATGACTTGTGGCTCCTAAAAATAATGAGGCATATAGATGCGATTAATGACCTTTAGATAAGATAGGTGGTCTAAAGATGTGGTTATTAATATGAATATTGGATATGCTTATTAATATTCTTTATGAATATTAGTATTGGTACGATCTCCGGTTATGGCCAATAATATGGCTTATAGGCATGATTATGGGTGAGACCTGCAGAATGATTCCTTATCTGACTTATACTTATGAGTAAAAAGATGGTCTATGATTTATTGATATAATATATTGGGTTTGGCTTATTGAAATGGATCACTAATATGGTTCATTAATGTGGTTTATAATTATGAGTTCTGGTTCAAGTTTGATAATTGTTAATGGTATTTATAATTATGAGTTTCGGTTCAAGTCCGACATTGAAGGTTGCTTATGATGTGGTATGAGATAGATGGATTCTTAGTTATGACGTGGTAATAAGTAAATTATGGTTATGTGGCAATTTACTTTTTTTTTGTTGTACTCTCCTGGCTTATGGGGGTCTGCATAAGGTTATTTACTTATCCGCACTTGTTGGCTTATTGGGGCCAATTCAGTAGTTATAAATGTATGATTGTTATATTATCATTCCGGTTTTATTTATTTATGTATTTACAGTGGTTTTGGTGCTTATTTCTAGGTTTTCCCTTTTATGTTGACTTAGTTTATGTTATTTTGTATCTTATTATATTTATATCATAATTTAGCTCGGTCGGTCGATGATGTTTACTGAGTACCCATAATTTTGTTACTCATACTGCACTTCTATACCTTTTTGGTGCAGATTTGAGTACTAGTTGCCGCCGTTGATTGATCAATCGTACAGAGTGGATTTTTGAGATTGGATGAGCTCTTAGAGTTGGAGTTACTCCTCTTTCCTTCTGTTTATATGTCTAGTCTTTTGTTTCGAGGAAGATTTTACTAAGTATTCTAGAACTTATGTTATGTTTTAGTATCTTTCATAATGACTCTACCAGGTCGTGGGATAGTTTTCTATGTTATGGTTACCTTTCAGACTATTTCTATTGCCTTGTTATTTATGAATTGTATTGTCTATTTCGCCGTTTTGGGAATTTTCCATTATGTTAGCCAATTGAAAATGGCTCTGGGCTATGGTTCGCTTACCTTCTAGCGGGATAGAGTAGGTGCCATCATGACTCATAAATCGAGTTATGACGTATCCAGATCTAGAACTTTGTGTGGAGAAACCACCTATGCCTACAAGGCTAAGGCTGTTTATGAGCGGTAGAAGTAATCTAATTGCTTGAGCTTAATGCTTATATAAGTCAAAGCATTAGAGGTTCCATCCCTAACAACGATAATATCCAAGATGACATGAGTACAATTGATAAAAAAATTGTAAGCTCAGATACGACGTTGTTCAACACCCTTATAAATAGGCTCTCAAGTATGACATTTGATAGAAGGTGTATAGTATGTGAGCATATTATGAAGATGAGAGGTATTACTGCGAAATTGACATTCCTTGAGGTTGAATATCTACACCATTTCTTGTGCATTTTATTATCAACTCTCTTCCTACTAAATATGTTTTGTTCAAGATATCTTACAACAAACTTAAAGATAAAATGGTCAATCAATGAACTCTTGACTATGTATGTGCTAGAAGAGGAGAGGTTGAAACATGAGATACCTGAAAGTGCTAATTTGATGACTTATGATAAAAAAAGACAATGAAGGTCAAAAGTATTCCTATGAAGAAGAAAACCAGTCTTGACAAGGACATTTGTCATTTCTGCAGAAAGAATGGACATTAAAAAAAGATTTTCTGAAATACATGAAGTGACTTTAGAAGAAAGGTAATTTTAACTTTGTATGTTATGAATCTAATTTCATTGAAGTTTCTGATAATACATGATGGATCAATTTTGATTCCACAACTCATATTGTCAAATCATGTGGGGTCTTCTAACTCTAAGAAAGTTGATGAAAGTGAACAAAATATTTATTTTGGCAATAGAATGACATCACATGTGGAAGGTATGGGGACGTATAGGCTCATTTTAAAAGATGATTTTCAATTAGATTTAGAAAATACTTTTTATGTTTCATCGTATTCTAGGAACTTAATTTCTCTTTCTAGACTATTAAAAGCTGGTTATGGTTTTAATTTTCATTTGTTTACAGTGAAATTTTTGAAAGGAAATAAAATTATTGGTTTTGGAAATTTTTATGAAAGTTATTTAAATTTAGGCTCACCTTCATGACTGAATGTAATATCATAACTCAAAATGATAAATAATCTGACACTAAGTGATGTATTATCAATGAGTACTCATCAAGTCTTTGGCACAAGAGACTGAGACATATCTCTATTGAAAGAATCAAAAGGTAAGTAAATGATGGAGTTCTATAAGCTTTTGATTTTTCTGACATTGGGACTTGTGTGGACTACATAAAAGGTAAGCAGACTAACAAATCCACTAAAGGTGTCAAAAGGAGTTCTCAATTGCTTGAGATCATACATACGGATATTTGTGAATCTTTTCCTACACCTTACTTGAATGGTGAGATATATTTTCTCTCATTTATTGATTACTATTCAAGATATATGTATCTCTATCTTCTGTTTAATAAATCAGAAGTACTTGATGTTGTTAAAGTTCTTAAAATAGAAGTAGAGAAATAAATTGGAGCTTAGATTAAAATTGTAAGGTCTAATAGGGGTGGAATATATTATGGTAGGCACACAAAAAGGGTTAAGTTAAAGTTTCATTTGCTGAGTTCCTTGAAAAATAAGGTATAATTGCAAAATATGCATGCTAGGAACACCACAATAAAATGGTATAGCAGAAAGAAGGAACCAAATATTAATGAACATAATAAGAAGCATGATTAGTAGATCAAATTTATCTGTATCCTTATAGAGTGAAGCCTTAAAAATTATGGTGTATATTTTAAATAGGGTTCTATCGAAGGTTGTCCCCAAGACACCTTTTGAATTATTTAAAGAATAGCAATCTAGTTTAAGTCATTTACACGTTTGGGGATGTCCAACTGAAGTGAAGATTTATAATCCTCATTTAAAAAAGTTGGATGAACGAACAATAAGTGGTTTATTTATAGGATATGCGGTTAATTCTAAAGAATTTAGATTTTATTGTCCTTCTCATTCTTCTAAAATTCTTGAGAAACATGAAGTAGGTGAGAGTGGTTCAACCTAAGTGGTAGAACTAAAAGAGATAAGGAAATCACTTATTATACCTTTATATATTGAACACTTGAATGTAAATTAGTTAAATTCTCATGAATTACCTAAAGAGAAACAAGTTCCAGCATCATCTCCATGTGATGGGGAACTTTAAAAACAACCTGCTTTCTCTGAACCTATTGTTGAAGGAGCACCTGAACAAGTGAATGTATGGAAATCCTCAAGAGTTCATAGACAAATAATTTCTTGTAACTACGTTGTATATCTTCAAGAGTTTGATTACAATGTTGGACTAAAAGATAATCCATGTTCCTTTTCACAAGCCATGAGTGGAGAAATTCCACTCTTTGGTATGATGCCATGAAAGAAAAGATGAAATCTATGGCTAAAAATAAAGTTTGAAATCTCATTAAATTATCAAAATGAGTCTCTACTATAGGATCCAAATGAGTTTATAAAACCAAAATAGACTCATCTGATAATGTTGAATGATATAAAGCTAGACTTGTACCTAAGAGTTTCACTCAAAAAGAAGGTATTGATTATCATGAAACCTTCTCTCATGTATCAAAGAAGGATTTATTAAGAATAATAATGGAATTAGTAGCTCATTTTAGAGCTACATCAAATGGATGTGAAAATGACTTTTCCAAATGGAGATCTTGTAGAGGAGATATACATGCATCAACCTGAAGGATTTTGTGATAAGAATGAAAATCACTTTATTTGCAAGTTGAGTAAATCTATTTATGGACTAAAATAGGCTTTTTGCCAATGGTATATTAAATTTCATAATGTTGTCTCTTCAGTCAGATTTACAAAGAACATCATTGATCAATGCATATACCTTAAGATAAGTGGGAGTAAACATGTTTTCCTAATCCTATATGTAGATGAAATTTTCTTGCTAGTAATAATTTGGGGTTGTTGCATGAGACGAAACATTTTCTTGTCTAAAATTTTAAAATGAAGGATATGGGTGAAGCCTTATATGTCATTGGCATAGAGATTCACAGAGATTAATCTCAATGATTACTTGGACTATCTCAAAGAGCCTATATTAAAAGAATTTTGAAAAGATGCGAAATGAAAAATTATTCACCTATAGAAGAACATATCATGAAAGGTAACAAATTCTCATTCAATAAATGTCAACAAAATGCATTGGAACAAGAACAAATGAAAGGCATTCCATATGCTTCACTTGTTGGAAACCTTATGTGTGCACAGGTCTGCACTAGACCTGATATTGCTTTTATAGTAAAAATGTTTGACAAATAACAAAGTAATCGTGATTTCAGTCATTAGAAAGCTGGTTAAAGGATTTTGATATATTTACAAGAACCAAGGATCTTAAGCTTATATATATATATATATATATATTGACTCATTTGAAGTTAGTGGATATTCAGACTCTGATTTGGGTGGATGCAAAGATAGTGATAAATTTACTTCTGGATACATTTTTCTTCTTGCTAGAGGTGTTGTGTGTTGGATAAATATTAACCAAACCATTATTGCAACATCCATAGTGGAAGCTAAATTTATAGCATGTTATGAAGCTACATCACATGCGTTATGATTGAAGAACTCTACTTCATGTCTTAAATTTGTAATTCTATTACGAGACCATTGTGATTATTTTGTGATAATTTGGTTGTGGTATTTTTTTTGAAGAAGGATAAGAGTGGCAATCAAATTAAGCACATCGACATAAAGTATTTGATGGTTAGATATTATGTCAAGAGGTAAGATGTGAGTTTTGAGCATGTTTGTACTACTTTGATGATTACTGATCCTATGACTAAAGGTTTATCAACTAATATTTCAAGGATCATGTGATCCGTATGGGACTTAGTAACTCATTGTAGTCTAGATATATCCTCTAATATTTATTTAGACATTATCATTTTTGTTATACATGAACGTGTACATTTTGATTTTCATGTATTATAAAATGATCATTAGATCCAATAATGTTGGACTATGAGTGGCTTATATTAAGCTCATTTATAAAGTTGTTGGACACTTTATTTAGAACATATTATACATTGTAATACATGAAAGAAAGTGTTTGACTAAGAGCATGATCACTATGATTCTTGTATTAATATATTCTTAATAAAAGTGATTTTCTCATAACTATTAAGTTGAGTGAATAGAATTTATGGCCATACTATTTACGTTCCCTCATAAAAGATTACATTTTGATATATGGGTCAAGTGGGAGAATGTAAGAATATTACGTATTATATTACATATTAATGACCCACATATTTTTGGTGATAAATTTACCTTATCTCCCAAGTAAAGTAATAAATCAATCAATTACTTTTCCTCTAAGTTATGCATCTATAGTGTTTCTTTGATAGAAAGAATAACAATGAAAGTCCCTAGGGTTAAAGTTATTTATCTAAGAGTCCCTAGCCTACCTATAAATAAGCATGTGACTCCATCAGTCTGACATACCCTTTGATAGGCATAGGCTAGAAGATTCTAAGATTTCTTCTCTTACTCTTTCTTATTAAAGATTTGACTAAGGATTATCCACAACACCTGAACAACAATGGTTGAAGGTACATTCCTATTTATTTTCTGCTGCATTTTCGCTTTGTACATGTGTTGAAATGCAATATTTAGTCCTTGCAATATATTATGACTTGCCACATTTAACCTTCTTTTAACTAAATGTTTATTTTTTTTACTTTATGTAGGAGTATATATATATATATATATACATACATATATATACATATATATATATGTATATATATATATATATATATAAAGGAAGGTTGTAAGAATGCTGATGTGGCACCTCTTAATAGCCTCCAATTACATTTATCTTTTCTTTTTTAGTTTTATTAATTTTTAAAATTTTTAATATAATATCTATTAGTTAAATGTTTTAAAAAAGACTCAAAAATAAATCCTACTCTAAAGCAACGAATGAGTACTAAATTCAGCTCTTTAAAGCACACATAACCTATTTCTCTTGACTGTCCATGTAGTAGCACATAATGATTATTGAGTTTTTCACCATAAAACCTAATTAGTTAGACATTTTATTCCATCCTTATCTTACTCAATTTCCATTGAACGTTTCTCATCTTCATCATTTATAATTACAATGAATTTTAATGTGTATTAATCTCTGAATAGTTGCATTTAACTAATTCTTGTGCCTTTTCATTCTCTATTTTTGTGCTATATATAGAGATGAAAATTGATTCTTTTTCATATTGTTCGTCTTGCTTTTAATTGGATTCTATTTTATTTTATGATTATAATGATAAGAGTTAGGATTTGTAGAATGTTTTAATTCTAAGAAAAATGATGAGTTGATCGATTTGTATATAATTTTTATCGACGAAAGGTACCTCATTACATAATTCTTAATTCTTTTTAATATATTTTCTTTTTGGAACTCTTAATTCTCAAATCACTTACAACTTTGTTTTACTCTTAATTCTCAAATCACTTGCGGTTTTGTTATATCAGGACAATTGTTGCATGCTAATCAAGTAAACAATCCAAACACAAGTTTAGTGAAGTTTCTTTATTTATCATCAAGAATTTCAAAGTTGTTGAAAATAGTGGTGGATATAGACTTACCAAAAACTCATTGAAAATTATTTTCATTGCCTCAACAGTGATCAAGGATTTAACTGAAGCTATTGTTGATATTCTTATAAATAAATTCGGTATATCAAGGCAGAATTAATTGAGCCAAGGGTGAAAAACAACATTATCTTACCAGTTACATATACATATAATTATTAATTTTATTGATAAATTATTTAACTGTCTAATGTTGGCATATTGAGATGACTTCCATCCAACTGTTCTATGCCATACAAGTTAATTATATTCTTTTTAGTTTTATCTTCAACTGGTGTTTGATCTTGTAATCAATTGATAAATTATGCAACCAATTACTTTCTTTTCTCACCTTCCAATTTATTTTACTTGGGTATCATCTGTCAAATTCACTCCTTACGTTCATAAATGTTTGTGGCCTGTGGGCGTAATAATTAATGAGTTTGTACTCCCCTTTAGTAAGTTCATATAGTGCTAGTAGTAATTGAGTCTATTTTTGAGTTGCTGCCAAGCTGTATCTTTTGTATATATAGTTGTTGGTACTGTTTAATGATATGTTTTCTTACACTATCTTGAGAACTCACTACACCTCTTAGAACCTATGTTTCCCAATTTTAATTTCTATTCATATGCTTGATTTGGATTTTATCCTCTCGGTTAGTTATTGAAATACCCTAGTTTCTGGACCTTAGAAATTTTTTTAGAATTCTGATCCTTGGACCCAATACGACTCATGGGTATGAGACGTATTTTGGGGTATGCATGGTATGGTCAAGTCGTATACTGACCTGTGTTGGTTGGTGGGATAGGTTTTGGTTACTGGAATGGGTACGACTTAGGGGTACGAGTTGTATTGGCGGTTATGGATCATTTGGTTCCTTAACTTAATCATAGACTTGGTTACTTAGGTTGGATCTAAGTATGAGTGGCTCATTATGAGTCATAAGCTAGGGTACGAATCGTACCAGAGACTCGTGTGATAGATAGTGTCTAAATCATTCTTAGGTGTAGATCTGCCAGGGGTATGAATAAAGGGTGCAGATCGTATGTTGTGGTTACGAATTGGTTGGATAAGTCATATACTGGATAATGTTTGGTCCAAGGGTGGAGTTTCATGATATGAGTGGTGGATACCGATTGTATCAGAGGGTATGACTCCTGTGGGTCAGTCGTATCCCTGTGATGGGATTTTGGTGTAACTTAAGTGGGGGTGTTCTTGATATTTCCCTTCTTATCTTAATAGGGTCCCATGACTTATAACCTAATTGGAAGGTTATTTACCCTATTATACTATTCATTAACACTTAAAAACTCTTTTAAAATACTCAATAATTCTCTCAAGAGCTTTTGGGCAAGCAGAGTTAGGGTTTCAACTAAAGGATCAATTTGGGGCTTCTCTTGGTGATTTCTTTCCATCATTAACTTGGTTTAAGTCATGTTCTCTTCCATTATTGTTAATTTTACTTAATGGCAAGGTTTAAATGAATATTTTCATGGTTTTACTATTACATGTTTTTGTCTTGCAAATAAGATTTTGGGTTTTTGATATTAAATGGTTGGTTATGGTTTCCTATGGTTTTAATTATGCTTTTACATGCATTAATGGTGGTTTTGGATAATTGGTTTGCATGGGAATGGTTTAATGGTAATTGAAAGTGGTTTTGGTCATATTATGCCCCCCGTAAATCTTCATGCTCGTAAAAGTCTTCGAAATGAATCTCGTTAAGTTCAACACTTAGAATTTCTATAAGGTAGTCTAACACTTAGTTTTATTTCGGACCCTTAATATTTATCAAATTATCTAGTGACCTTCCCGATGTTCGTTTCGGGAAATTTTTATTGTTTTACGACGGGGCAAGGTTGTAGTATGTCTCGGAGGAGTTTCAGAATTTTAGGACTAGCGTAAAGGGAAGTTTGGATGAGTGATTCAGTGAAGGGTCGCGATAAGCCTCGCGTCGCGAGGGCCAGTCAACCTGACTTCGGGTCGCGCCGCGATGGCTATCAAGAGGGGAGCCTATTGTAACTGGGGTCGCGTTGCGAGGCCCAGGCGACCCAAGTAGGGGTCGCGACGCGATGCCCATCCCGTGCAGTATTATTTTATACATTTTCTTAGGGGCAGAAGGGTCTTTTCCTACCCCAATCCGTCCAAAACATTCGATTAATATTCTGGAGGAGCACTTTATGCTATGAAACCTCTCATTATCTCAAGAAAAAGCTCCACTAGGGTTCTTAGTTCAAAACCATTATCACTAAAGATTCAACCGTGAGAACCTTGATAGTTTTACATAATCGGAATCCTCATCACGAGGGCTACGTGGGGAACCCAAAAGAACGTGAAAATCATTTTGTGGTTCGGAAAGTCATTCTAAAGTTCATATTTGAGGTATGTAGGGTTTTTCAACAAGAACACTCTTCTGTTCTTGTTCCCAAATTGTATTAATTTCAAAGATATATGATTTTTACATGTCTTATTGTGAATTTGAGATGACAACTTACATTCTATATCCTTGTTCAAGAAGTTATGATATTTTCGATGTTTTGAGAATGAATTTCATGAGTTTGATGTGAATATCATGTTTAAAATTCGAATTTCCAGATTTTATATGAATTATATCATGTTTGCTAAATAAAGTATGAACCTTGAAGTGTTTTGCTCAAATATTGAATCATGGGATTTGAAACCCAGATTAAGATTATTATTTTATGAAGTAATGTGTTATACACACGTTGAGTATGAAATTGATTTGACCTTTTGGTCTTGAAAGAGTTACTTTTGAACTCGAATGAGAAAAGAAATCCACATTTTTATTGATTATGATAAAGGGGTAGCATGATGGCTCTCGTTATGAATTGTTGAATTGTGTTGTTGTGGATTTTCTTTTGAAAAGATCTGAGCTAAGTTCGGGAGTAGTCTTTAGCATCGAGTGGGAGGTATAGCGGTAATTGGTACTTCCCTAGAACTACGTGCCCCTATAGGAGCTGGAATTGAGGCTGATTATATATAGTGATCACTAGTTTTTTTGGATTTGATACTTATAGTCGTACTCCGATGGAAAGGATGGGACGACTCTCCCCAACGTGGGTTGGACGTTGGACTCCATATGGCTCATATGGTTTATGTCGGTTATAAGATCTCCCAGTGTGTGTGTGTATCCTTATGTCTATGACGAAAGGTGAAATATTTTGAAAATTGAGTTGTGAAAGCTATCATTTTTGAAAGATATAATGCTTTTATATTATCAAAGAGGGATTTTATTATGAGGTTTTACTATCTTGATGAATTGGAAAGTGATTGAGAATTTATATGATGACTCACATATTTTATTACATATATTTCACTCCCTTATGATTATGGTGATTTTATTCGAGCTATGTGAGTCTTTCATTATATTATACAAGTCTTCTATAAATTCTTATGATATTTATCTTTAAATTGCATACACTCCCATATGCTCGGTACATTTCCATGGTACTGACACACCTCTTCAGATGTGGGCTACATTTTCTCGGAATGTAGGTTCAGGTGCTCAGTCCCAGGCTCGACAGTGATTTTCCAGGCACGCTGTTCTACATCCTCTGTTGTGGTGAGTCCTCATGATCCGAGGACGTGATATTCATATTTCTGTTTCATTGAGTAACGTACTTTTGATACTGAGTATGAGTCAGTTGGGGCATGTCCTAATGGCTCTCTGATGTTGTTGACTTTTAGAGGCTTGTCAGACTAAACTAGATGGTTGGAGTTGTCATGTGACGTCATATTTTGTTACTTTCCGCATTCCTTTCATTTTGAATTATGATATTATGGGGATATTTTTGTGTTTGATTATTGTAATCTCATTGATAAGTGTTGAATGGTATGAACACGGATCAAAGGGTTAGCTTGGGGCTACTTGTAGCCTTAAGAACCGTGTGACACCTTGGGACCCATTTTCGGTGTGTTACAAACTTGGTATCAGAGCCTAAGGTTTAAGGATTCCTAGGGAGTCTGACAAGCCGCGTTAAGTAGAGTCTTGATCATCGGTGTGTAGTGCGCCACATCTATGAGCAAGAGGCTACGAGACGTTTTAGTAAAAAGTGTTATTTCTTTCTTTCTGAAGTTTATCGTGCTTAAATTGTCTCTCTCTGCTATTAATTCGTGCTCTTCTCTTTTAGAAATATGCCTCCACGTCGAGCTAGAAGAAATAACGATGGTCAGCAACCCCAGCCTGTTGAACCACTGAATGAAAATGTGTCCCATGCCGAATTTCAGGCAGCATTTCAGGCGCTGGCCCAAGCTGTTACTGCGAATGTTCAGGCCAATCCAGCCCCGATTCCACAGTAGCAGGGAGGTGATACAACTGCTTCTAGGATTCGTGACTTTATGCGGATGAATCCGCCAGAATTTTATGGGTCCAAGCCGGACGAGGACCCACAGTTGTACTTGGAAGAAGTGCGAAAGATTACTCAGGTGATGAATGTATCTGAGGAGCATAGTGTAGAGTTGGCATCGTATCGGTTGAAAGACCTTTCTTATGATTGGGTAGTTGCTTGGAGGAAGGGTAGAGGTGAGGGTACCGCCCCTACGACTTAGCAGGAGTTTCAGGATACAGTCTTGGATAAGTTTTTCCCTTTAGAGATGAGAGAGGCAAAGATAGAAGAGTTTATAAACTTACAATAGGGCTCTATGATTGTTAAAGAGTACTGTCTGAAGTTCAATCAGTTGGCCAAATATGCTCTTGACTTAGTAGCTGATAATCGGGCCAGTATGAGCAAATTTGTGACAAGAGTGTCTAGCTATGTGGTTAAATAGTATAGGTTTGCTATGTTAAATAGTGAGATGAATCTTTCCAGGCTGATGACTCATGCCTAACAGATTGAGGTAGACAAGATTAAGGAGAGAGATAGAATGAGAGGGAATAAGAGAGCTAGGTCCGAGCAGCACGGACAGGGTCAGACTAGATCACAAGGAGGGAGTCGCCCTCAGTTTCAAGATCGTTCATCTATACCAGCACCATCGTCCTCTAGTGATCCCATGCCTAGGGGTAGGAAGGAGCAAGGTAACAGATCATATGCATCCAGGTCCCAATACAGTGTTGGCAGTAACCCAAATTATCCTCCGTGTCCTAAGTATGGTAGGGCCCATCTGGGTGAGTGTTGGGGTAAGAAGAAGGGTTGTTTCGCGTGTGGTGACATGGGTCAAAAAATTAGGGAGTGTCCATATGCCAGGCAGGGCGTCGTGATAATCGCCCTCAACCTCAGACTCGAACTGCTAGTGCTTCAATTCCAGTGACTCGTCCAGCCCCAGCTCAGGGCGCCTCTTCTAGCACTACTGGCGGTCAATGCCAGAATAGATTCTATGCTTTACCATCTCGCCAGGAACAAAAGGACTCTCCCGATGTTGTTACTGGTATGCTTCGTATATTTCAGTTTGATGTATATGTATTGTTGGATCCTGGATCCAGTTTTTCATATGTTACACCTCTGGTTGCAGTAAATTTTGAAATGAGTCCTGAAAATATTCCTGAGCCTATCTTAGTTTCTACCCAAGTGGGTGATTCGATTGTTACCCAGAAAGTGTATAGAAAGTGTCCTATTACAGTCTTTCATAGAGTCTTATTGGCTGATTTGATTGAGTTGGACATGGTGGATTTTGATATTATTCTGGGTATGGACTAGCTTTATTCTTGTTATGCCTCTATTGATTGTCGTACCCGAGTGGTCAAGTTTCAGTTTCCTGATGAAACCATGTTTGAGTGGTCTGGGAGTTCTGTATCTCCTAAGGGTCATTTTATTTCATATCTCAAGGCTAGAAAACTTATTTCCAAAGGGTGCCTTTATCATTTAGTTAGAGTTAAGGACACTAAGTCTGAGACTCCAACTCTCCAGTCTGTTAGCATTGTTAATGAATTTCCTGATGTCTTTCCGGAAGATCTCCCAGGGATACCTCCTGATAGAGAGATAGAGTTCGGGATCGATCTTCTTCCTGACACCCAACCTATTTCTATTCCCCCTTACCGTATGGCACCTGCAGAACAGAAGGAGTTAAAAGAGCAACTCAAAGTTCTGTTATATAAGGGTTTCATCAGACCCAATGTTTCTCCTTGGGGTGCTCCTGTGTTATTTGTGAGAAAGAAAGATGGTTCTTTGAGTATGTGCATTGACTATCGTCAGTTGAATAAATTTACTGTAAAAAATAAGTATCCCCTTTCGAGAATAGACGATTTGTTTGACCAATTGCAAGGTGCAAGTTACTTCTCAACGATAGACCTTCGTTTCGGCTATCATCAACTCAAAGTTAGGGAGTGTGACATTCCAAAAACAGCCTTCCGAACTCGCTATGGTCATTTTGAGTTTCTTGTTATGTCCTTTGGGTTGACAAATGCCCCAACAGCTTTCATGGACCTCATGAATCGAGTGTTCAAACCATATCTGGATATGTTCTTCATAGTGTTTATAGATGATATTCTGGTGTATTCCCGTAGTGAGAGTGAACATGCAGATCATCTCCGAATTGTCTTGCAAACTCTTAGAAACCATTAATTATTTGCCAAATTCAACAAGTGTGAGTTTTGGTTGAGGTCAGTTGCTTTTCTGGGTCATATCATTTTTTCAAAGGTATTAGAGTTGATCCCCAAAAGATCGAAGCTATTCAAAATTGGCCTAGACCTATCTCTCCGACTGATATCCAAAGTTTCTTGGGTCTAGCTGGCTATTACCGTCGTTTTATTGAAGGTTTATCCTCTATAACATCTCCTATGACCCGGTTGACTCAAAAGAAAGTGAAGTTTTTGTGGTCCGATTCTTGTGAGAAAAGTTTTCAGGAGTTGAAGACTCGACTCACTACAACCCCTGTTTTGACTCTGCCTGATGGTGTTGATGGTTTTGTGATGTATTGTGATGCTTCTAGAGTTGGTTTAGATTGTGTTTTGATGAAAAAGAGTAAGGTGATAACTTATGCTTCTAGACAATTGAAGCCCCATGAGAAGAATTACCCCACCCATGACCTTGAGTTAGCTGCTGTTGTGTTTGCTCTGAAAATCTGGAGACATTACTTTTATGGTGTTTTTGTTGATTTTTTCACTGATCATAAGAGTCTACAATATGTTTTTACCCAGAGGGAGTTGAACCTTAGGCAGAGAAGATGGTTAGAGTTGTTAAAAGACTATGACATGAGCGTGTTGTACCATTCGGGCAAGGCCAATGTAGTGGCAGATGCCCTTAGCAGGGTGTCTATGGGTAGTGTTTCGCATGTTGAAGAGGGTAAGAAAGATTTGGCTCGTGATGTGCATTGTTTTTCTAGACTGAGGGTTAGCTTGTTTGACTCTGCTGAAGGTAGTATAGGGGTTAGAGCAGTTCCGAATCCTCTTTGGTTTCGGAAGTGAAGGAGAATCAAGACTTAAATGCTAGTTTGGTCTGACTGAAGTGGTCAGTCAGGGACCAAAAAGTGGAAGTTTTCTTCCAAGGGGGATATGGTGTGCTGAGGCTGCAGGGTAGATTGTGTGTTCCGAATGTCGATGATCTAAGATAGAGAGTCATGGCTGAAGCGCACGGCGCGCGATATTTGATTCACCCTGGTGCCACCAAGATGTACCGCGACTTGCGGGAAATCTATTGGTGGAGTGGCATGAAGAAATATATAGCGGCATATATAGCTAAGTGTGCGACGTGCCAATAGGTTAAGGTAGAACACCAAAGGCCTGGTGGTATGATGCAGGAGTTTAGTATTCCCACTTGGAAGTGGGAAGAGATAAATATGGATTTTGTGACTGGCTTACCGCTTTCCCGACGCCATCATGATTCCATTTGGGTTGTGGTTGATAGATTGACTAAGTCTGCATATTTCTTACATGTGCATACTTCTTATACTACTGAGGACTACGCTAGATTGTATGTTTGAGAGTTAGTCAGATTGCATGGAGTTCCCTTGTCCATAATTTCAGATAGGGGTACTCAATTTACTTCGCAGTTCTGGAGAGCTTTTCAGAAGGGTCTTGGTACCCAAGTAAATTTGAGCTCTGCTTTCCATCCGCAGATAGATGGTCAGGCTGAGAGGACCATCCAAACCTTAGAAGATATGTTGAGAGCGTGTACTCTTGATTTTAAAGGGAGTTGGGATGAACATTTACCGTTGATAGAGTTTGCATACAACAACAGTTTTCACTCTAGTATTAGCATGGCCCCGTTTGAGGCTTTGTATGGGAGGAAATGTAGGTCACCCATAGGTTGGTTCGAAGTGGGTGAAGCTGCTGTGAGTGGTCCTGATTTAGTTTTTGAGGCTATGGAAAAAGTCAAGTTGATTAAAGAAAGATTGAAAACAGTACAGAGTCGTCAGAAGTTGTATGAGGATGTTAGGAGAAGAGACCTTGAGTTCAAAGTTAGAGACTTGGTGTACTTGAAAATTTCACCTATGAAAGGGGTGAAGAGATTCGAAAAGAAGGGGAAGCTTAGTCCCCGTTATGTTGGCCCTTACAGAATTCTTAGCCGTGTTGGTAAGGTAGCCTACGAGGTTGAGTTTCCTTCTGAGTTGTCTGATGTTCATCCAATATTCCATGTTTCCATGCTTAGAAAACATATTAGCGATGCAGTGGTAGTGGATTCTTCTATGAGTGCTGAAATTCAAGAAAATTTTTCTTTTGATGAGACCCCCGCCGAGATCCATGATTTTCAAGTCCGAAGACTAAGGAACAAAGAAGTTCCCTTAGTCAAGGTGTTGTGGCAAAACCAATCGGTTGAGTGTGCAACTTGGGGAAATCGAAGTAGATATGCGATCCAAGTACCCGTACCTATTTTCCACAAGCTCCGATCAAGCCGAAGGTATCATTTTTCTCTAAATCATATACTTTTTGTTCAAAATTGCAGCAGTTTAGCTGTCACTTCTTACTGTTCAGCTGCTATTCCAAAAAATAAAATAAAAAAATCTATACATTCTATGTTGTATCCGGAGTTTAGAACGATGTGGAGATGAGTTTAATGAGTGGTTCCAGCTGTATGCTTTGTTTCCTGTGTACTCTCAACATATCTAGCATCATTCGGGGATGAATGTTCCCAAGGGGGAGATAATGTAATACCCCGTAAGTCTTCGTGCTCGTAAAAGACTCCGAAATGAATCTCGTTAAGTTCAACACTTAGAATTTCTATAAGGTAGTCCAACACTTAGTTTTATTTTGGACCCTTAATCTTTATCGAATTATTTGGTGACCTTCCTGATGTTTGTTTCGGGAAATTTTTGTTGTGTTGCGATGGGGCAAGGCTGTAGTATGTCTCGGAGGAGTTTTGGAATTTTAGGACTAGCATAAGGGGAAGTTTGGATGAGCGATCCTGTGAGGGGTCGCGATAAGCCTCGCATCGCGAGGGCCAATCAACCTGACTGGGGGTCGCACCATGATGGCTATCACGAGGGGAGTCTATCATAACTGGGGTCGCATCACGAGGTCCAGTCGACCCAAGTAGGGGTCGCGACGCGATGTGCATCCCGTGCAGTATTATTTTATACATTTTCTTAGGGGCAGAAGGGTCTTTTCCCACCCTAATCCGTCTAAAATATACGATTAATATTCTGGAGGAGCACTTTATGCTATGAAACCTCTCATTCTCTCAATAAAAATCTCCACTAGGGTTCTTAGATAAAAACCATTGCCACTAAAGATTCAACCGTGAGAACCTTGATATTTTTACATAATCGGAATCCTCATCACGAGGGCTACGTGGGGAACCCAAAAGATCGTGGAAATCGTTTCGTGTTTCGGAAAGTCATTCTAAAGTTCATATTTGAGGTATGTGGGATTTTTCAACAAGAACACTCTTCTGTTCTTGTGCCCAAATTGTATTAATTTCAAAGATATATGATTTTTACATGTCTTATTGTGAATTTGAGATGACAACTTACATTCTATATCCTTGTTCAAGAAGTTATGATATTTTCTATGTTTTAAGAATGAGTTTCATGAGTTTGATGTGAATATCATGTTTAAAAGTTGAATTTTCAGATTTTATATGAATTATATCATGTTTGCTAAATAAAGTATGAACCTTGAAGTGTTTTGCTCAAATATTGAATTATGGGTTTTGAAGCCCGGATTGAGATTATTATTTTATGAAGTAATGTTTTATACACACGTTGAGTATGGAATTGATTTGATCTTGAAATAGTTACTTTTGAACTCGAATGAGAAAAGAAATCCACATTTTTATTGATTATGATAAATGAGTAGCATGATGGCTCCCGTTATGAATTGTTGAATTGTGTTGTTCTGGATTTTCTTTTGAAAAGATATGAGCTAAGTGCGGGAGTAGTCTTTAGCACTGAGTGGGAGGTATAGCGGTAATTGGTACTTCCCTAGAACTACGTGCCCCCGTAGGAGCCAGAATTAAGGCTGATTATATATAGTGATCACTCGTTTTTTTGGATTTGATACTTATATTCCTACTCCGATGGCAAGGATGGGACGACTCTCCCCAACGTGGGTTGTATGTTGGACTCCATGTGGCTCACATGGTTTATGTCGGTTATAAGATCTCCCAGTGTGTGTGTGTATCCTTATGTCTATGATGAAAGGTGAAATATTTGAAAGTTGAGTTATGAAAGCTATCATTTTTGAAAGATTTAATGCTTTTATATTATCAAAGAGGGATTTCATTATTAGGTTTGACTATCTTGATGAATTGGAAAGTGATTGAGAATTTATATGATGACTCACATGTTTTATTACATATATTTCACTCCCTTATGATTATGGTGATTTTATTTGAGCTATGTGAGTCTTTCATTATATCATGCATGTCTTCTATAAATGCTTACAATATTGATCTTCAAATTGCATACACCCCCATATGCTCGTTACATTTCCATGGTATTGACCCACCTCTTCGGATGTGGGCTACATTTTCTTGGAATGTAGGTTCAGGTGCTCAGTCCTAGGCTCGATAGTGATTTTCCGGGCACACTGTTCTACATCCTCTGTTGTGGTGAGTCCTCATTATCCGAGGACGTGCTATTCATATTTCTTTTTCATTGAGTGACGTACTTTTGATACTGAGTATGAGTCAGTTGGGGCATGTCCCAATGTCTCTCTAATGTTGTTGACTTTTAGAGACTTGTCAGACTAGACTAGATGGTTGGAGTTGTCATGTGACGTCGTATTTTGTTACTTTCCGCATTCCTTTCATTTTGAATTATGATATTATGGGGATATTTTTGTTTGATTATTGTAATCTCATAGATAAGTGTTGAATGGTATGAACACGGCTCAATGGGTTAGCTTGGGGCTACTTGTAGCCTTAAGCACTGTGTGATGCCTCGGGACCGGTTTCCGGGGTGTTACAGTGTTTGACAAAATGCTTATTAAGATATGTTCATTGCATTGACTTCTTTTAATGGAACTCTTGCATGTTTTAAACTTGGTAAAAGAATTATGGATAGTTTAAATGACTTGGAATGGTAAAAGACTAATTGGTTATTCTTGTGGGAAACATGGAAGTCTCCCAAGTTGTTTAATATGGTAAATGGAAGGGCACTTGAATGTCCCCTTAAACCTATAAATGGCTGGCCATGGATGATACTTGTAAGTAAGGGTTGGTATGACGACGCCAATATCAATGGCCTTGGTTAGTAAATAGATAATTGTTTGGTTATTTGGAAATTAGTTTTATTGGGCGATAATGACTGGAGGTGTAGATAAGCCGTGGAAGGTGGAGGTCCATAGGGGACCAAAATTGGAAACTTATATTTGCTGATATGAGGTTGGTCTTGGTGACCATGTGCATGATGTCATACTTTATTTTAGGGATGTACTAGTTATCCCATGGGATACTTCCCTGGTCATGCGGTTACATACTTTGGGGCCCTTTTAGCAGGGGGAGTTGAACCCATATAGCCCGTGGGTGATTTAGAACAACAAAGCTACACATCCCAGATAAAGGTTTTAAAGGCATATTAAACCTAATTCCTTTTCCCAGCATGGTTATATATATATATGTATGTATGTATGTATGGTTGTATATGGATGATTTTACTTGGTTTTATACTTGACATTATTTTATCCTTACCTTGACATCATGCTAGCGGTCACTCATTAACCCTATCTACTAGTGGTCGTATACCTAGGCTATGTAGTAATTGACCATTCTACTCTTCCTACATAGTGATTGACTCGGGATCAATATTTGGATTGAAGTGGTGAGCTTTCATCCTTTCGATATTGGTTTTGGCTATGGTTGGGGGCATGTCCCAATTGGATTTCATTACTATTTTGGTTAGAGGCTTTGTGGTACTTCTATGGGTTGTAATAGGTGGGATCAGTATTGGTGTCGACCTTGGAATTGGAATAAGCCGGTGGGCTAGCATCATTGGATGATATTGTGGTTGTTCCATCCTATTTCATTTTGGGATTAATTATATTATGTTTTGGAACGCCTTCGGTTATGTCCTGTTTTATGGCCCTTGCTTTGGTATGGTTGGATTATTGGTATAGAATGGTTGGACTCGGTTAGGTCGATCACGGTTGTGATCTTATCCTAGAGTTTTTAGGTGAGCTATTACACTATCTTGTTACAAGCTCAAAATCCAGCCAGTTCAGGGCAGGCGGTTGGAGGTTGGGTTGGGTAACAGGGTGGTCTTCATTCTCGGTCGAACTTGGGTCGCCCATTACTATAAGGCCTCAAGGAGGGTCACGTCGAGTTAGTATCAGAGCCTAGGTTCATGGTCAATTAGGAGTCCACAAAGCCATGTTGAGTAAAGTCTCTTTTAGAGGTTTGTAGCGCACCACACTCATAAGGGAGAGGTTACAAGACATTTTGAAATGTTCTACTTTCTTGGTGTTCTATATTCAAGATTAGAGTCTCAGTCCAAGAATCTTCTCTAACCTTGTTTGTTTATCTTTTAGATCATGCCTCGTAGATTTGGAACACAAGGAAATTTTTCTATCCCATATTTGGGTAATGCTGAAGGGGTGCATCCTACTTCTGGGTCCATCTTCGATCTCACGATCCTATCCCTGATAGTTCTGGAGTTTCACTTATTGATACTAGTCCTCCTCTAGGCGAGGTGACTAATGCAGAATTTTGTCAGTCTATTCATACTATTGCTCAGTTGGTTGCTACTTAGGCTAAGCGGGATGTGTTTGGTGCTTTGTCTACTGAGGCCACAAAGGTTGGCCAATTTATGAAGATGGATCTTTTTACTTTTTCAGGAGTGATGGTAGAAGAGGGGATCCACAGAGTTTCTTGGATGATATGGAGAAAATATTTTGAGTGATGCAGGCCACTTATGTCGATTGGGTAAACTTTGCAGCTCATCAACACAAAAATATTACATATAAGTGGTATGAAAAATGGGATAAAAATAGGGGAGATATGGATGAGTGTCCTTATGGGATGCCTTCTCTGGTGCTTTTCTAGATTTTTTCTTTCCCAAGGAGTTAAGAAAAGCAAAGACGGAGGACCTTGTGAATCTCAAGCAGGGGAGAATGTCTATCAAGGAATATCCCTTGAAGTTTCATTAATTGTCAAGGTATGCTCCTGATTTAGTGGCTGACATGCGGGATAGATAAGGAAGTTTACTTCTGGGTTGAATCAGGATCTGATTTTGGAGAGCAAGACTGCGTTGCTGATTAAGAATATGGATTTCTCTAGGTTGACTGATCATATACAGCAAGTAAAGGATGAAAAATGGAAGCAAGCAGAGTTTGGGGATAAGTAGGGTAAGAAGAGCAGGTTTTATGATCAGGGAGGTGCTCAGTCTCAGGGGGGTCGAGATGATGGCAAATAACATAAAAAAAGTAGAGGAGTTCTGGTTCCTACTCTTCTACTAGTGCTTCTTACCAGTCGGGCGACAAGTGTCATATTGGTGACAATTTCCGAGCATAGGGTGCCCAATCTCAGGTAAGCGGAGGTCAGTCAGTTTCTTCATGTCCTTTTTGTTAGTTCTGTGGTTGTCCTCATTGGGGTTATTGCGATGAAGAGAGGATAAATGCTTCTAGTGTGGCTAGAAAGGCCATCGGCTCAAAAATTGTCTAATTAATAAGGTTGCTATGGGGGAGAATAAGATTTCCGTGGTTTGATCTTCTGCTCCTACACTTGGTGGTATGGTATCTACTTCTGTTACTGCTCCTGGTTTTAGTATTGGTCAGAACAGGTTGTATGCTTTGGCATCTCGATATGAATCTGAGGCATCACCTGATGTTGTTACTGGTATGTTACAATTTTTCTCTTGTGACATATATTATTTTCTTAATTTGGGGTCTACTCTATCCTATGTGACTCCTTATGTGGCTGTATCTTTTGATTTCAATCCAGAAGTTATTTTGGATCTTTTTTCTATTTAGGTGACTCGGTTATTACTAAGAGAGTCTATAGGATGTGTGTGGTATCTATTGGTGGCAAGCAGACCTTGGTGGATCTGTTTGAGTTAGATATGGTAGATTTTGATATTATTCTAGGGATGTACTGGGTTATACTCTTGTCATGCATCCTTGGATTGTCGGACCTATAGGGTTATCTTTATGTTCCCTGGTGAGTCGGTTATAGAATGGGAGGGTGTTTCCTTAGCTCACGGGGGAGGTTTATTTCTTATCTTAGAGCTCAGAGGTTAATCTCTAAAGGTTGTCTTTATCACCTAGTCTGGGTTAAAGATTCTAACTCGAAAGATCCTTCTTTTCAGTTAGTTTCTGTCATTAATGAGTTTTCTGAGGTCTTTCTGGATGATTTTCCCGGTGTTCCTCCGGATAGGGAAATAGAGTTTGGTATTGATCTAATTCCGAACACTCATTTAATTTTTATTCCTCCATATAGAATGGCTCCAACTGAGTTAAGGGAACTTAAGGAGCAACTTAAGGATCTTTTGGATAAGGGGTTTATTTATTCTAGTGTATCTTCTTGGGGTGCACGGTGTTGTTTGTGCGCAAGAAGGATGGTTTTCTTTGGATGTGTATTGACTATAGGCAGTTGAATAAAGTGACGGTCAATAACAAGTATTCTCTTCCAAGGATAGATGATCTGTTTGACTAGTTTCAAGGTGTCAAGTTATTTTCTAAGATAGATCTTTGGTCTGGTATCATCAACTAAAGATTAGGGAGGTGGATATCCCTAAAATAGCTTTTCATACTCGGTATGGCGACTTTAAGTTCTTGGTGATGTCATTTGGGCTGACTAATGCTCCGACGACATTCATGGATCTAATGAACAGAGTTTTTTGTCAGTATTTGGATCTCTTCGTCATTGTATTCATTGATGACATTCTAATTTATTCAAAGAGTGGGGTGAATCATGCTAATCACCTCTGTATGGTGTTACAGACCTTAAAGGAACAACAATTGTATGCCAAGTTCTCCAAATATGAGTTTTGGTTGAATGCTGTGACTTTCTTGGGTCATATTATTTCCAGTGAAGGGATCATGGTGGATTCGCAGAAGGTTGTTGTGGTAAAAAGGGGGCCTAGGCCCATTGCTTCATTCGACATTCAGAGCTTCTTAGGTTTAGTTGGGTATTACAGGCGGTTTGTGGAAGCTGCTCCTTTTACTAAGCTAACTCAGAAGAAGGTTAAGTTTTCTTGGTCAGATGCTTATGAAGGGAGTTTAGAGAAGTTAAAGGATAAGTTAACTTCAGCTCTAATTCTAACTTTTTCGGAAGGATTTATTGTGATGCATCTCGGGTAGGGCTTGGTTGTATGTTGATGCAACATGGGAAGGTGATTGTCTATGCTTCTATGCAGTTGAAGGTACATGACAGGAATTATCCTACTAATCATTCGGAGCTATTGGCGGTTGTGTTTGCTTTGAAAATATGGTGGCATTTTTTTGTATCGTGTTCACGTGGATATTTTTTCTGATCATAAGAGTTTACAGTATGTGTTCACCCAGAAAAAGCTTAATCTCAGGTAGAGGAGATGGCTTGAGATTCTCAAGGATTATGATATAAGTCTTCACTATTACCCAGCTAAGGCTAATGTGGTTGTTGATGCTCTTAGGAGGTTATCCATAGGGAGTTTGGCTCCTGTAAAGGAAGGAAAATGGGAATCGGTGAAAGATATCCATCGTTTGGCTAATCTTAGAGTTTGCCTCTTGGACTCTAAGAATGGTGGTGTGGTGGTGCAAGAAGTGGTTTGATCGTCTCTTGGAGCGGAGATTTAGGAAAAGCAAGTGCTAGATCCTATCTTGATGAAAATCAAAAGTGACGTTGGTGGGAAAAAGGTAATGGTATTTGAGATCAGTGGTGATGGTGGTTTTTGGTTCTAAGGGAGGTTATGTGTTCCTGATGTCGACGGGTTGCGACAAAGGGTTTTGGCTGAGGCGCATGAGTCGCGCTATGTCATTCATCCTGGCTCAACTAAGATGTATCATGATCTTAAGGAGATCTATTAGTGAAATGGTATAAAGAGGGATGTGGATGATTTTATGGCTAAGTGCATGGTGTGTCAACAGGTTAAGGTTGAGCACATAAGGCCAGAAGGGTTGTATCAAGAAATTGATTTTCCCGAATAGAAGTAGAAAGTGATCAATATGGGCTTCATTACTGGTCTTCCTCAGTCTAGAAATCAATATGATTCGATTTGGGTCATCATAGATAGGATGACTGAGCCTGAACACTTTTTGCTAGTGCGAACAACTATTTCGGTGGAGGATTATGCAAAGCTATATCTTCAGGAGATTGTGAAGATGTATGGAGTGCTTGTTTCAATTATTTTTTATCATGTCACGCAGTTTACGTCTCATTTTTTATGGTCTTTTCAGAGAGGGTTGGGGACTAAGGTGAGTCTGAGTACTGTTTTTCATCCGCAGATGAATGGAAAAATAGAGAAAACTATTCAGACATTGGAGAATATGTTTCGGGCCTATGTGATTGATTATGGTTATAATTGAGTTAAGAATCTACCTCTAGTGGAGTTTGCTTATAACAATAGCTATCACTCTAGGGCCCCTTTTGAGGCATTGTATGGTAAGAGGTGTAGATCTTTTATTGGTTAGTTTGAGCTTTGTAAGGAAGACATGTTTGGTCCTGATTTGGTTTACCAGGCCATGGAGAAGGTAAAGGTAATTCGAGAGAGGCTTAAGGCTACCCAAAGTTGCCAAAAGTCCTATATGAATGTTAGGCGTAGAGACTTGGAATATGAGGTAGGAGATAAGGTTTTCCTCAAGGTATCTCCCATGAAGGAAGTAGTGCGGTTTTGCAAGAAGGAAAAGTAAAGTCCTCAGTATGTGGGTCCTTTGTCTTCTAGCTTGAGCTTGGTTCATCCGGTCTTTCATGTTTCCATGATGAGGAAGTGCATTGGTGATCCTTCTTTGGTTGTTCCTTTGGAAGGATTGGGTCTCACAGATTCTTTGTCTTCTGAAGAGGTTCTGATTAAGATCTTGGATAGGCAGGTTCGTTGGTTACAGACCAAGGATGTGGCTTTGGTTAAGGTTCTATGGCGGAACCATAAGGTGGAAGAAGCTACATGGGAAGCGGAAGAGGACATAAAGTCCAAATATCCGCATTTGTTTTGTGCTCCTGGGATTCGTGCGTAAGGTATGTGTCTTCAATATATTTTTGTTTTTTGAGTTTTTTAAAGGTAAGATTTATATCCTTTCCTCTTTGTTTTTGAACTTTGTTAAGGATCAAGAATATATTTGATAATGTAAATGACTCTTGCGGGTGGTTACCCCTACCTTGTTCATCATTTAGGGACGAATGTTTCTAGTGGGGAACACTGAAACACCCTAGTTTTTGGACCTTAGAAAATTTCTTGGAATTCTGATCTCTGGACACAATACGACTCGTAGGTATGAGCCGTATGTTGGGGTACAGATGGTATGGTCCAATTGTAGACTGATCAGTGTTGGTTGGTGGGATGGGTTTTGGTTACTGGAATAGGTATGACTTAAAGGTATGAGTCGTATTGGCAGTGATAGATCATTTGGTTCCTTAAATTATCTTAGACTTGGTTACTTAGGTTGGATCTAAGTACTAGTGGATCACCATGATCCGTAAGCCAGGGTACGAATCGTACCACTAACTCGTATGGTGGACAATGTCTAAATATTTCCTAGGTGTAAATATAACGCCCCGATTTTCTGAACCAGAACGCTACACGGTGCTTATGACCGTGAGGGACCACAAACTAACCCATGACTGATATCTGTACCTGTATACTGCAAATCATGACAAAATAATATGGAAAACATGTACTGTAAGGCCATAAGGTTACACTGAAATAATATCATAACATCCATGGGGTAATGAATACCCAAAACAACTGAACATAAATCTGAATAGTGAATCTGAAAGCCTCTAATACTGTCTGAATAAGGAGTTAAAGGAACATGTCTCCAACTAACTTCGTAAACTGATAACTGGCTAAAATAATAATGAATAAATCAAATCATATTTTCCTCGAATGAAGAGGACTCACTGAATCTCTGCGAATGGAGATGCTATTGCTACTGCTGATCTGGAGCTCGTGTCTCTGGACCTATAGTGTAACATGAAAAGAAAGTACCATAGCATAAATGCATCAATACAGGGGAATGTACTGAGTATACGAGTGAGGTAGGCTAAATGCAAGTTGGTTTCATGCATGAACAATGCTAACAGACTGACTGATATGAACGTGAGAGTGAAAACATACATACATAGTAATTGGAATTGTGAATGCGTGATAGCTAGATCTGTAAGCTAATACATGGTTTACTGATAACATGGGCGACTGTGTCTGACAGTCTTGAATTTGATGGAACTTTCTGAGTCCCATGCTATAACTGGATTTGACTGTTTCTAACAGTCCTGGTATACTGGTATCTGAAGAACTATCTGAGTTCTTTTACTGAGACTGAGTCTGAAACTGTGGGAGGTAGTTGTATAACCGACATGTCCCATATGTGCCATTATGGATAAGCTGGGGTCCAATCTTTGCCCCGACTGGAAGGGTGTCAATACTGCGCCACTGGTAGAGACAAGTTATGAGTGACCCTTATCTGACAGGTACTCAAGTGAGAATGGTGGAAACCCTAAACTGACAGGTTAAGCCACCTCATAAACCCTAATCTTATAGGTTAAGATGTCTCAACCTACGCTGGCTACGTAGTTCTAGAATGCGAGGATGAATGTTAAGAATCACACCTTAAATTGATAGGTGAGTTTCCATCCTTGGGTTCGCTCGGTGATAACTTCTACTCCCATCTGAAGAGACTGAACATGATTTAACTTACTGTACGTGAGTGGAACTTACTAAATTCTGTTGACTGACGGAATACTACTGATATCTGATAACTGACTGAGATCATGAGGTTTCCTGAGTCACATGACTGACTGAATTCTACTGAATCATGGCTTGACTTTGGATATCGTGAAACATGACATGGCTCTAGGCACACAACTGTAGTTTTTGGGTATGAATACCCCCAGGACTCGATAGAAGGAAACTGACACACATGACATGACTTGATCACAAGATTTGAGTCCACATTTCACAATATCATAAGTAAGGGATAGTATACTTCATGTATTTATTCAACATTTCAAACATGGTAGGTAAGGCATTGATATATGTTGTGTACATAATTTATATCTCCATTATCATACATGCTTTACACCCCAACAATAACAACATATAAATAGCATGGAAATTCATATTGGAGTGTATAGCTAACATAAACTTGTTATTTAGACATCATGAAATCATGTAAATATGAATTCCTAGCATACTAGACATTTTATCGTACACCATGCATGCATCTTTTAAGGCATAGGTGGATTTCATACTTACATTATATCAAACCACCTAAAGTTCATGTTTTTTTTTCAACCAACAACTATAACCTTCATGAAATATACAGTCACGATACTATTATATAGCAAAACTAACAAGCATCAACATGAGTATGATCATATCACCACAACCAACCAAAATTTAGTATTTAAATATTGATTTTTGAACTCCACAAACGAAAGGAATCCGTGGATGAACACTACGCATACCTTGGAAGGAAGTTTCTTGATGATTGACGGAGGAATTTCCTTGAAATTGGATCTTCAAGCTTGATTGTGCAATCCTAGTTATTTTTCTCCTATGGTGCTCTTGGATAGTGAAATTTGAGATTTTAATAGGGTTTTAATGTGTTTAGAATCTATAAATTTCGTAATGTTAAGTTTAGGGATGTGTAAGGAGTGTCAAAAGACTTAACTACCCTCAAAATAACTCAAAAACTAAGTGTTTTCATTGCTGAAATCATAGATGTGCGTCGCACATCCCATCTTACATGCTAAGATATGCGCCGTACATCCTATCGCACAAGCAGGGATATACGTCACACATCCTATCGCATAAGCAGGGGTTGTGCGCCGCACATGGTATCACATGTTTGGTTCAGTTGCCATGTGCGATTGTTAGGCGTCACACTTCTCTTTGCAAGGCCATAACTTCATGCTCAGGTGTCGGATTTTGGTAAAATTGGTATCGTTGGAAAGCTAATTAGATTCTCTAAAATTTGGTGGGTCTAAATTTTCCATGATGTCACATATCAATCACGTTATTCTTGTTCAAATATGACCCTTGCAGAATCGAACACTAAGACTTGATGGATTCAAAAACTCTTAGCTTGCATTACTCTAAGTGACTCATATGAGCATGCTTAAGACATTGTAAGCTATTTTATCACTAGGATATTCATTGTAAGTCATGCACTAAAATGCTACTCATAGGGTAGAAGGTTTCATACGTAGGAAAACTGGTTCACTTCCTAGCTTAGAATTATGCGGGGTATTACAATATCTCCCCCTTGGGAACATTGTCCTCGAATGAGAACTTACTAAGAGGGGATAAAAGATAAGCGGAACCTGAACTGGACATGAATGACTGAAACATTATCTTAGGACTGACACGACTAATAAATTGAATACATCATACTGATCATGTATATCTGATGCACGTGTAACTGATACATGAATGCATAACTGAGTAATCTGATAAACTAAGTTTCTCAAAGTGAGAATTCATAGATGATGCATGATTTAATACTGTAATGGTACATGAATGCATGACTGAGTATACAATGGTAATTGATATCAAGTTTATACTGGGAACTTGAGTATGCGACTGAATAAACTTAAGGGGAACTGTTACCTTGAGCTTGATCTGAGTTGGCGGGGAAGAGGTGAAGATACTTGGTACGCATATCTACTTCTGCTTCCCAAGTAGCTCCCCCATGAGACTGATTTCGCCAAAGAACTTTGACTAGAGGGACTTCTTTGTTCCTCAAACGACGAGTCTGATAATCTAAGATTTCGACTGGAATCTCTTCATAAGAGAGGTTGTTCTGAATGTCCATGCTCTGTATAGGGACCACAACTGCTGGGTCACCTATGCACTTCTTGAGCAAGGAGACGTAGAAGACTGGATGAACCGAGGCTAGATGTAAAGGCAATTCGAGCTCATAAGCTGCCTTGCTAAAACGACTGAGAATCATGAAGGGACCGACATATCGGGGACTGAGTTTCCCTTTCTTGCTGAACCTCTTCACTCCCTTCATGGGAGAGATCTTAGATAAACATAGTCATTGACTTCAAACTCGAGATCCTTTCTACGAACGTCTGCATACGACTTTTGTTGGCTCTAAGCAGCCCAGAATCTCTCTCTGATCAACTAAACTTTCTCTAAGGCATCGAATACCAAGTCAGGACCTATGACTGAGGCCTCACTAACTTCGAACCAACCAATCGGAGATCTGCATCTCCTACCATAGAGAGTTTCGAATGGAGCCATCTGAATACTAGAATGATAGCTATTATTGTATGCAAACTCAATCAAAGGCAAGTGGTCATCCCAACTTCCCTTGAAATAAATTGCACACGCCCTTTGCATATCTTCCAAAGTCTGAATGGTCTTTTCTGCTTGACCATCTGTCTGAGGATGAAATACTGTGCTGAGATAGACTTGGGTACCAAGACCTTTTTGGAATGCTTTCCAGAAGTGAGAGGTGAACTGGGTACCTTTGTCTGAGATGATAGATAGTGGAACACCGTGTAATCTGACCAACTCCCTAATATAGAGTTTGGCGTAATCCTCAGCCGAATAGGAGGTACGAACTGGAAGGAAATGAGCTGATTTGGTCATTCTGTCTACAATGAACCAAACTGAATCATGCTGATGACGAGTGCGAGGCAAACCCGTCACGAAGTCAATGTTTACTTCTTCCCACTTTCAAGTAGGAATGGTGAACTCCTGCATGGAACCACTAGGTTTCTGATGCTCTATCTTAACCTGTTGACATGTAGAGTACTTAGCCACAAACTCTGCAATATCTCTCTTCATCCCACTCCACCAATAGATCCCCCGTAGATCAAGGTACATCTTAGTTTCCCTTGGATAAATAGAGTATCGCGCACCATGCGCCTCTTCGAGAATTCACTAACTCAAGTCATCTACACCCGGAACACACAAACGACCTTGACAATGAAGAACACCATCTCCCCCCGGGAGAAAACCTAAACTTTCTGACCCTGAACTGACCCTTTTAGCTTCACAAGGCTAGGATCCCTGTCTTTCTTTTCTTTTACCTTAGAAACTAGAGATAACTCTGAATTCCTGTGAACACATACACCACCCTCTGAAGAGTCGACTAAGCGAACACCTAGTCTGGAAAGCTGATGAATCTCCTGAGCTATCTTTTTCGTACTATCTTCAACATGAGAAATACTACCTATAGAGATCCTACTGAGAGCATCAGCCACTACATTGTCCTTGCCCGAATGATAAAGGTTACTCATGTCATAATCCTTCAAGAGCTCTAACCACCTTCTCTGACGAAGATTGAGATTTTTTTGAGAAAAGACATACTGGAGACTCTTATGATCTGTGAATACATCCACATGAACTCCATATAAATAGTGCCTCCAAATCTTCAAGGCAAATACTACGGCTGCTAACTCAAGATCATGAGTAGGATAATTCTTCTCATGGGGCTTTAATTGTCTGGAGGCGTAGGCTATGAACTTACCATGCTTCATGAAGACACAACGTAAACTCACTTTGGATGCATCAGAATATACTACAAACCCATCTGAACCATTTGGAAGAGCTAGAACTAGAGTTGTAGTGAGTCGAGTCTTCAAATCCTGAAAACTCTTCTCGCAAGAATCTGACCACTGAATCTTGACCTTTTTCTGGGTCAATCTGGACATAGGAGATACAATAGAAGAAAACTATTTAACAAACCGTCTGTAATAGCCAGCCAAACCCAAGAAACTCTTGATATCTGATGGAGAGACAGGGTGAGGCCAGTTTCTTACTGCTTCAATTTTCTGAGAATCTACTCTAATGCCATCACCAGAGACAATATGGCCAAGGAATCCTACTAATCTTAGCCAAAATTTGCACTTACTGAACTTGGCAAATAACTAATGATCCCTGAGAGTCTGAAGAACAATTCTGAGATGGTCTGAATGATCACGCTCTATGCGAGAATAGACCAGAATATCATATATGAAGACTATGACAAACATGTCCAAGTACTTCTTGAACACCTGGTTCATCAAGTTTATTAAAGCTGCAGGGGCATTAGTAAGACCAAATGACATGACTAAAAATTCAAAGTGACCATACCGAGTATGGAAAACTGTCTTCTGAATGTCACATTCTCTAACTCTAAGTTGATGATAGCCTGATATGAGGTCTATCTTGGAGAAGTAAATGGCACCATAAAGTTGGTCGAACAGATCATCTATTCTGGGAAGTGGATACCTATTCTTGACCGTAACTTTGTTGAGATGACGGTAATCTATACACATCTTGAGAGAACCTTCTTTCTTGCGCACGAATAAAATTGGTACACCCCATGAGGACACACTGGGCCTGATGAATTCCTTATCTAAGAGATCCTTCAATTGATATTTTAGTTCCTTGAGTTCTGCTGGTGCTATTCTGTATAGCGAAATAGAGATAGGCTGAGTATTTGGGAGAAGATCAATACTGAAGTCTATTTTTCTTTTAGGAGGAATGCCTGGAAGATCTTTGGGAAAGACATCTAAATATTCATTAACAACTGGAACTGATTAAAGACTAGGAGATTCAGGAATGAAATCTTTAACATGCATGATATGATACACACACCCCTTAGAAATTATTTTCCTTGCCCGAAGGTAGGAAATAAGATGACCCTTGAATGCTGAAACACTACTCTTCCACTCTAGGATGGGCTCATTCAGGAACTAAAAATGGAATCTCCTATTTCTGCAGTCGACTGTGGCATAGCAGGAATGAAGCCAATCTATGCCGAGAATGACATCAAAATCAGTCATCTCTAACTCGACTAGATCTACTGACATGGATTTCTAAAATATCATAACTGGGAAGTTCCTGTATACCTACTGATCTATGATGGTTTTACCCACTGGGGTAGAGACTGAAAAGGGCTCTGCTAAAATTTTGGGACTAATTCTGAAATTGCCTACTATGTATGGAGTGACAAAAGACAAAGATGCACCTGGGTCTAGCAAAGCATAAACATGAACATGGAAAATCTGTAACGTACCAGTAACAACATCAGGAGAATTTTCCTAATCCTATAGAGTTTGAAGAACCTAGAGTCTGTTTGAGCATTGCCCACTAGTAGCACTGGAAGTGGTACCCTACTGGTTCGGGCGACCGGACTGAGCTGTGGAACAATTTTGTTGACCCTGAAGACCTGAATGCGGACACTCTCAATTTTGTAGCATGGCTTTCTACAACCGAAATAAACATCACTACCGGATCTGCAAGCACCCTTGTGGTTCTTACCACAAGTCTAACATAGGGGATTTGTGCGGGCACTGCTAACAATGCCCTGAGACTTATAGCCTGGTGCTCTATCTCTATTATCCTCTATGAACTTAGGAACTGGAGCACTGTCCATAGAATGAGCTGGAGATGCTGACTTGGGACGAAACTGCAAACAATTTCCTCCCTCTAATTTGGGATGAGTAAAACTGAAACTGCCTGATTTTGCTTCCTTGTTCTGCCTCTCTATAGTCCTAACCTTCTGCTCCTCTATCTGCTGAGCATGGGTCATGATCCTGGATAAAGTCATATCACTGTTCAGCATTGCAGATCTACTCTCATTTACCATGCTATCATTCACCCCTAACACGAACTTGCTCATCTTAGCCCTGTTGTTTGCAACCACATGAGGGGCATATCTGGATAGCTGAGTAAATCTGAGAGAATACTCCCTAACCATCATATTTCCCTGCCTGAGGTTGATGAACTCAAGAACTTTGGCCTCCCTCAGCTCATGGGAAAAGAATCTGTCTAAGAAAGCCGTGACAAATTCCTTCTACTCAATAGGACCTGCATCATCTACCCTTTCAGACTTCCACTGTTTATACCAAGTATGAGAGACATCCTGTAATTGGTATGCGGCTAACTCAGTATTCTGAGTAGAAGTAACTCCCTGTAACACCCCGATTTTCTAAATCGGAATGCTACACGGTGGTCATGACCCCGAAGGACCACGAGCTAATCCATAACTGATATTTGTACCTGAGCACTGAATAACCATACTGTAAAATATGCGGAAACATAATATTGTAAGTCCATAAGGTTCAAAAATTGAAATAATACAAAATGTCTGATAAAATAATGTCTGAAAATGGTATATCAATACCAAAACAAAACTAAAATAACTATCTGACATACCGTAGTCTTAAAGCCTCTAAACTGTTTGAATATGGAGTTGATGGAACATGTCTCCAACTAACTCCATCTAACAACTGAAATAAACTAAAATGATAAATGAAGTAATAATCATATTGTCCTCAAATAAGAAGGACTCACTGCAACTCTGAACTCTAGAATGCTACTGCTGATCTGGAGCTCGTGCCTCTGAACATATGGTGTAACATAAGAGAAAGTACCATAGCATAAATGCGTCAGTACGTCTGAATGTACTGAGTATATGAGTGAGGTAGGATAAATGCAAAGGGTTATATGCATGAACAATACTGATTGATATAAACATGAGAATACATACATGCATACGTAACTGTAACTGAAATCGTGGAGATACCGACTACTGAGTCTGAATACTGACAACATGATTTTACTGGTACTGAGATACCAAATGACTGAGTTTACTGATATCAATATATGAATCAGTAATAAGTGAAGAATTGATACTGTGTTATTGAATACTGGGAGACTGATACTATATTACAGATAAAGAAATGATTGTTTCTGACAGTTCTAATTAGGAAGAACTGATTTGAATGACTGTATCTAATAGTCCTAAAACTGAGTACTGGTAGCATGAGTTACTATATCTGACAACCATGAATATGAGAAACTGATATGCTTGACCGTATCTGACAGTCATGAAAATGAATACTGGTAATATAAGTTTCGAGAGCTGGTAATAATGATAACATGAGTTTCTGTGAACTGATATGACTGATAACATAAGTGACTATATCTGATAGCCCTGATATTGAATGCTGATAACATGGGTGACTGTATTTGATAGCCCTGAATCTGATGGAACTATCTGAGTCCCTACTGTATCTAAGTTGACTGTATCTGACAATCCTGATATACTGAAATCTGAAGAACTATCTGAGTTCTTTTACTGAGATTGAGACTAAAACTGTGGGAGGTAGTTTTTTAACCGATATGCCCCATATATGCCATTACGGCTAAGCTGGGGTCCAATCTCTGCCCCGACTGGAGAGGTGTCAATACCGCGCCACTGATAAGGATAGTTGTGAGTGACCCTTATCTGGCAGGTACTCAAGGTGAGAATGGTGGGACCCTAAGCTGACAGGTTAAGCCACCTCATCAACCCTAATTTGATAGGTTAAGATGTCTTAACCTACGCTGGCTACGTTGTTCTGGAATGCGAGGATGACTGCTAAGAATCACACCCTTATCTGACAGTGTGTGTTCCCATCCTTGGGTTCACTCAGTGCTAACTTCTACTCCCATCTGAAGAGACTGAACATGAATAACTGAACTGAACTGATTAGCTGAACTAATACGGATTAACTGGACTGATACTAGTGGTATTATTTAGTGGAGATAAACTAAATTTACTGGATTTTGATGACTGACGAAATGTACTGAGTTCTGAGAACTGGTTGAGAATATTGAAGTTACTAATATTAACTGTGAATACTGAGGTTGTTGAGGTTACTGAGCACTAAGATTACTGAGATTACTGGACTACTGAGATTACTGAGATTACTGAGTTTTCCTGAGTCACATGACTGATTGAATTCTATAGATCATGGCTTGACTGAGAGTATCATGATAACATGACATGGCTCTAGGCATACAACTATATTTTTTGGGTACAAGTACCCCCAGGACTCGATGGATGAAAACTGACACAACTTGACTTTCTTGAGTACACGACCATCAATAACAATCCATAATACATGAGTGAGGGATTTCATGAAGTACATGGTCATCATAATATCTATCATGAATAGGAATGCTTATAATCAAGTCATATATCTTATATTCTAATATCACGGGCATTCCGACAACATATATTATTCATAACAATGGCATGGAAACTATTCAAGCATAAGGGAACGACAACATGTAACATTTAGTTCATATTGTAATAATTTGGGGATATTATACTTCATGTATTTATTCAACATCTCAAACATGGTAGGGAAAGCATGGATATATTTTGTGTACACAATTCATATCTCCATTATCATACGTGCTTTATACCACAACAATATCAACACATAAATAGCATGGAAATTTATATTGGAGTGTATAGCTAACATGGACTTGTCATTTAGATATCATGGAATCATGTAAATATGAATTTCTAGCATCCTAGGCATTTTATCAAACACCTTGCATGCATTCTTTAAGGAATAGGTGATTTCATACTTGCATTATATCAAACCACCCAAGGTTCATGTTTTTCAACTAACAACCACATATAATCCATGAAAACACCGTTAGATATCATCTTGAAACTTAAACAACAATTATCAACAAGTACATGCTCATATCACCACAAAAATTTTATAAAATAATATTTAAAAGCATGATTCTTGAACTCTATGAACGAATTGAATCCATAGATGAACACTACGCATACCTTAGATTAAGAATTTGTGAAGTTCGCGGTGAAATCGGCATGAATCTTGCAAGCCCCAATTGAAACCCTAGCTTGTTCTTGATAGTTTTTCAGAAAATGGGCTATATTTTGGTGTAATGAAGGCTTAATACCGTGTTGGTGGTATATATAGGGGTGGAGGATGACCAAAATACCCCTAAGGAACAACTAAGGTCAAATCTGTCCCTCAGTTGATAGTTTGATAGGCTGAAGTAAATCGATTATAACTTTTTACTCATATACTCAAATTGGATGAAACCAATTGGATTTGAAAGAGGACTCAATTATATTTTATTTGATATATTATATCTCTAACAGTTCATTCTATACAGGGAGTTATGATCATTTAAAGTTGACCCTAAAATACTGAAAATTGGGCAAGAAGGCTCCAGCCAAGGCAGCGCCCTGCTTAGACCGGGGGTCTAAGCAAGGCTGCACGGCCCCGTATCCTTTTGCTACTGGTTTGGGATATCAAACATGACCTTACTCTACTCTAAAAATTCCAAAACTCACCCGGGGTGCACTATAAGCTTGCCCGATTGTAACACAACTTGAAAATCCAAAAATGGAGGTCGGGAAGGTCATCAAATAAATCCCTGAAGTTCGAAGGCTTGAAATGAGACTAAGTGTTGAACACATATCAAAATTTTCTAAGTTTTGGATCAATTTAGAGCCTTAAGGAGCTGAATTTGACATGAAATTTTGTGGGGCATTACACTCCTATGATGTCAATGACCTTCTAGATTTGGTCAATGAACTCCTGTGGGTCTTCATCAGACTTAGACCCGAAGAAAGATTGAGGGTTCATTCGGGTGAAGTCCTGAATCCTAGCTGCTGCGGAATTGGCCACTGGATTGGTTAGAATAACTGGTGACCTTTTATTCTGGAAAGCCATAGACTGAGCAAGTGTGGTGAATGCGGCTCTAAACTCCGCATGAGAAACATGTTCGCCCAAAGGATCTTTGGGATGAGGAGCTGGCTGGTTTCTTCTCTTTGGAGGCATGGTCTGAAATAAGAGAAGAATGGATTAGACTGAGAGTTTAACTTGAGATTATGCTCACTAGCACGACATGAACACTAAAAGAAGGGAAACTATTCCTGAAATATCTCATAGCCTCCTGTACATAAATGTGGCGCGCAACACACCCATGCACAAGACTCTACTAGATGCGGCTTTCCGACTTCCTAGGAATCTATTGAACCTTAGACTCTGATACTAAGTTTGTAACGCCCTAATTTTTCTGAACAGGAATGCTACACGGTGCTTATGACCTCGAGGGACCACAAGCTAGTTCATGACTAATATTTGTACCTGTACTCTGCAAATCATGACATAATAATGTGGAAAATATGTACTGTAAGGCCATAAGGTTCAACTGAAATAATATCATAACATCCATGGGGTAATGAATACCCAAAACAACTGAACATAAATCTGAATACGGAATCTGATAGCTAAATCTGAAAGCTTCTAATACTGTCTGAATAAGGAGTTGAAGGAACATGTCTCCAACTAACTCCATAAACTGATTACTGGCTAAAATAATAATGAATAAATCAAATCATATTGTCCTCGAATGAAGAAGACTCACTAAATCTCAACGACTAGAGATGCTACTGCTACTGCTGATCTGGAGCTCGTGCCTATGGTGTAACACGAAAAAAAAGCACCATAGCACAAATGCATCAGTACAGGGGAATGTACTGAGTATTAAAATGAGGTATACTAAATGCAAGTGGGTTTCATGCATAAACAATACTCACTGACTGACTGATATGAACGTAAGAGTGTAAACATGCATACATAGTAACTGGAATCATGAATGCGTGATAGCTAGATCTGTAAGCTAATACATGGTTTAATGATAACTAACATGACTGATACTGTAGTTATGATAACATGGGCGACTGTGTATGACAGTCTTGAATCTGATGGAACTTTCTGAGTCCCGTGCTATAACTAGATTTGGCTATTTCTAATAGTCCTGGTATACTGATATCTGAAGAACTATCTAAGTTATTTTACTGAGATTGAGTATGAAATTATGGGAGGTAGTTGTTTAAACGACATGCCCCATATGTACTATTATGGCTAAGCTGGGGTCCAATCTTTTCCCCGACTAGAAGGGTGTCAATACCGCGCCACTGGTAGAGATAAGTTATGAGTGACCCTTATCTGGAAGGTACTCAAGTGAGAACGGTAGGAACCCTAAACTGACAGGTTAAGCCACCTCATCAACCCTAATCTGACAGGTTAAAATGTCTCAACCTACGTTGGCTACGTAGTTCTGGAACGCGAGGATGACTGCTAAGAATCACACCCTAAACTGACAGGTGAGTTCCCATCCTTGGGTTTGCTTGGTGCTAACTTCTACTCCCATCTAAAGAGACTGAACATGATTTAACTGACTGTACTTGAGTGGAACTTACTAAATTCCGTTGACTGGCAGAATACTACTGATATCTGATAACTAACTGAGATCATGAGGTTTCCTGAGTCACATGACTGACTGAATTCTACTAAATCATGGATTGACTTTGGATATCATGAAACATGACATGGCTCTAGGCACACAACTATAGTTTTTGGGTACGAATACCCCTAGGACTCGATAGAAGGAAACTGACACACATGACATGACTTGATCACAAGATTTGAGTCCAAAATTCACAATATCGTAAGTAGGGGATAGTATACTTCTTGTATTTATTCAACATTTCAAACATGGTAGGTAAGGCATTGATATATGTTGTGTACATAATTTATATCTCCATTATCATACATGCTTCACACCCCAACAATAACAACACATAAATAGCATGGAAATTCATATTGGAGTGTATAGCTAACATGAACTTGTTATTTAGATATCATGAAATCGTGTAACTATGAATTCCTAGCATACTAGAAATTTTATCAAACACTATGCATGCATCCTTTAAGGCATAGATGGATTTCATACTTGCATTATATCAAACCACCTAAAGTTCATGTTTTTTTTTCAACCAACAACTATAACCTTCATGAAATATACAGTCACGATACTATTATATAGCAAAACTAACAAACATCAACATGAGTATGATCATATCACCACAACCAACCAAATTTTGTCTTTAATGATTGAGTTTTGAACTCCACAAATGAAATGAATCCATGGATGAACACTACACATACCTTGGAAGAAAGTTTCTTGATGATTGACAGAGGAATTTCCTTAAAATTGGATCTTCAAGCTTGATTGTGCAACCCTAATTATTTTTCTCCTATGGTGCTCTTGGATAATGAAATTTGAGACGTTAATAGGGTTTTAATGTGTTTAGAAGCTATAAATTTCGTAATGTTAAGTTTAGGGACGTGTAAGGAGTGTCAAAAGACTTAACTACCCTCAAAATAACTCAAAAACTAAGTATTTTCATTGCTGAAATCATAGATGTGCGTCGCACATCCCATCGCACATGCAAAGATATGCACCGCACATCCTATCGCACAAGAAGGAATATACATCACACATCCTATCGCATAAGCAGGGGTTTTGTGCCGCACATGGTATCACACGTTTGGTTCAGTTGCCATGTGTGATTGTTAGGCGCCATACTTCTCTTTGCAAGGCCATAACTTCATGCTCAGGTGTCGTATTTTGGTAAAATCGGTATCGTTGGAAAGATAATTAGATTCTCTAAAATTTGGTGGGTCTAAATCTGCCAAAATGTCACATATAAATCATGTTATTCTTGTTCAAATATGATCCTTGTGAAATCGAACACTAAGACTTGATGGATTCAAAAACTCTTAGCTTGCATTACTCTAAGTGACTCATATGAGCATGCTTAAGACATTGTAATATATATTATCACTAGGATATTTATTGTAAGTCATGCACTAAAATGCTACTCACAGGGTAGGAGGTTTCATACGTAGGAAAACTGGTTCACTTCCTAGCTTAGAAACATGTGGGGTATTACAGTAAATCTACTAGGGGTACGGATGAAAGTTATGGATTGTATGTTATGGTTATGACTTGGTTGGATGAGTCGTACTGGATAATATTTGGTCCAAGGGTGGAGATTCAGGATACGAATGGTGGATACCGATCGTATCAGAGGGTACAATCGTGTGGGTCAGTCATGTCCCTGTGATGGAATTTTGGTAAAACTTAAGTGGGGGTGTTCTGGACATTACCCTTCTTATCCAAATAGGGTCCCACAACTTCTAACCTACTTATATTGTTATTTACCCTATTATTCTATTTATTAACTCTTAGAAACTCTTCTGAAACACTCCATAATTCTCTCAAGAGCTTTTGGGCAAGGGGAGCTAAGGTTTCAACTAAAGGATAAATTTAGGGCTTGTCTTGGTGATTTATTTTCATCATCATCTTGGTTTAAGGCATGTTCTCTTTCCTCATTGTTAATTTTACCTTACGGCAGGGTTTATATGAATGTTTTCATGGTTTTACTATTACATAATTTTGGCTTTCAAATATGATTTGGGGGTTTTGATATTAAATGGTTGGTTATGGTTTCCCATAGTTTTAATTATGCCTTTATATGTATTAATGGTGGTTTTGGATAATTGGTTTGCATGGGAATGGATTAATGGTAACTGGAATTGGTTTTGGTGATATTATACTCCAAATGTGTTTGACAACATGCTTATAAAGATATGTTCATTGCATTGATTTATTTTAATGGAACTCTTGCATGTTTTAAACTTGGTAAAGGAATTATGCATGGTTCAAATGGCTTGAAATGGTAAAAGGCTAATTTGTTATGCTTGTGGGGATCATGAAAGTCTCCCAAGTGGTTTAATATGGTAAATAGAATAGCACTTGAAAGTCCCCTTAAACCTATAAATGGTTGGCTATGGATGATACTTGCAAGTAAGGGTTGGTATAACAATACCAATATCAATAGCCTTGGTTAATAAATGGATAATGGTTTGGTTATTTTGAAATTGGATTTAATTGGGCAATAATGGCGGGAGGTGTAGCTAAGTCATAGAAGGTGGATGTCCCAGAGGGTCCAAAACTGGAAACTCATATTTGCCGATATGAGGTTGGTTTTTGTAACCGTGTACATGATGTCACACTTTATTTTTGGGATGTACTAGTCATCCCATGGGACACTTCCCTGGTCGTACGGCTACACACACTGAGGCCCTTTCAAAAGGGGAAGATGAACCCATATAACTCATGCATGGTTTAGGACAACAAAGTTACACAACCAGGAAAAGGTTTTAAAGGCATGTTAAAACCCTGTCCCTTTTCCCATCATGTTTATATGTATATGTATATGGTTGTATGCATATGGATGATTTTACTTGGTTTTATACATGGAATTATTTTATCCTTACCCTTAGATCATCTAGCAGTTACTCGTTAACCCCGTCTACTGGTGGTTGTATACCTACGCTATGTAGGAATCAGGCGTTCTACTCCTTCTACATAGTGATTGAATTGGGATCAATATTTAGACTGAAGTGGTAAGCTTCCATTCTTTCGAAAGGCATCATTTTATGTTATGGATCCTAGATAGTTTAGTTTTATTTTGGATATTAGTTTTGACTATGGTTGGGGGCATGACCCAATCAGATTTCATTACTTTTTTGGTTAGAGGCTTTGTGGTACTTCTATGGGTTGGAATGGGCGAGATTAGTATTGGTTTTGGGCTTGGCATTGGAATAAGCTGGTGGGCTGACATCAATGGATGATATTATTGGTTGTTCCATCCTATTTTATTTTTGAATTAATTATATTATGTTTTGGAACGCCTTTGGTTATGTCCTGATTTATGGCCCTTATTTTGGTATGGGATGGTTGGACTCGGTTGGGTCGGTCACGGTTGTGATCTTATCTCAGAGTATTTATGTGAGCCGTTACACTATCTTGTCATAATCTTAATATTCAGCCAACTCAGGACAGACGGCTGGAGGTTGGGTTAGGTAACAAGGGTGGTTTCCGTGCCTGACCGGACTTGGGACGCTCATTACAACAAGGCCCCAGGGCAGGTTGTGTCATTTATCTCTTATCCTTCATACAAAATATGATTTGTCTTATATCTTCCTTTGAGGTGTTTGTGGGTGTGCAGGTGTATGCATGATTTAGTGGATACTAGAAATTAGTTCGGATAATTGTCAAGGTAACTTATTAATGATAACTTTATATCTATTCAATTTGCAAAACATTTATCTTTTGATACAGGTATAACTGAAGAAACTAACAAATGGATATGGTGTAAAAAATTATACAAAGTAAATTGCATATTTGAAAAAGGGACAAGAGTAATTTAAAAATGAAATATACAAAAGAGTTCTATTAGATCAATCTGACAACGGTTGTGTTTATGTATTTGTATATTATTTTACATAGCAAATTTTTTTATACAAATTCATGAAAAAGTAAGTTAGATTATATATTGTAGTGCCAACCAAATCTATTGTCAGATGCCTATTTAGTGTAATAGTAATAAAACAAAATTGTTATTAGAGAATATATCCTAACAAATTGATTAAGAATGTACTATCTCTTATTCATTTTGATAAGCTATATTTTCTATCATCATTGCAACACAATTTCATAGTATAATTAAATTAAGAAACAATAATTGTGACACCCTAGGTTTTGGGAGTCAAAATCAAGCTTAAAATGAGCCTACGTGGTCCTTAAATTGAATGTAAAACACTACGGGAAGAGTTCAAATATGTTGGGGGAGGTTTGGGATGTAAAAATAGGTTGTGTGTCGTGAGGGAGCCAACGCGCTATGTCCCCATGCCGCGAGGGACCCCATGAGAGCTCAGTGCCACACCTCTGCTTCGTAAGGAAGGCTGCCTTGCGATGGGACCCGCACTTCGAGGCTAAGTCTCTGCACTGGGGTCTGCACTATGACCCCCTCCCCCGTTATTAGCGAGATGTTATTTTAAGTTATTTTTAAGGGTATTTAGGTGTTTTCATGCCTTATAAATTGTCCCCCTTCACTTAATGCATTCCTAAGCCTTAAAATATTTGTAATCATTCAAAAAAGGTCATTCTTCTCTTCAAAACAACACTTGGAGGCTATAAGGCTAGGGTTCAAGCTTAGGGCTCATATGTTTTGCAATTTTTGGAGAAATCCTCATCTAAAGACATGTTGAATACTTCTTATCTTAATTATTGTTCTATTACGCCAATTTACTTAATTTTGTGTATTCTTTAATGGTTGTTTGAGGGTTAGGTGGTTTAGTGGTAAAAACTAGAAGTTTATTTCCTATTATTTTAATGGGTTTCTCTATGGGTAAAAGATGAGTTATAAAATGAAATATGTTTCTTATAAATGGTAGAATTGATATTATGGTTTTGCAACATTTATGAGTTTACATAATAAGGCTACGAACCACAACCCATATCCTAGTTTGGTTTTAAATGAGAATTTTAGGGTGTTTATTCCTTCTTTGAAGTATTGCAAGGCATAAAATATTAAACGGATGTGGTTATGGATTTTAAAATGAAACTGAGAGTCTAAATGTTTTAATAAAAATGGTATGGCATAATATAAAATGAATTACAAGTCTTGATATGATGATACCAATGGAAAAATGCCTTAATGAAAGACTCCATGGATAAAGGTTACAAAAAATTTAATTGGGCTTTAATGGGAATTATGTAGCTTCACTAAGAAGGTGTAGTCCTTATGACCAACACTTGAAACCACATTTTTCGATGTTGGGAGGTCTTGTCCTGAATGAAGAATGATCACTATATGCTTACTTCAAGCAGTAGTATGAAGTCTTTTTTGGAAGGCTATTATCTATTGGTGATTTTAGCCTAAACCTCGATCATGTAGCTAACATGGATTAGGGACTCTCTGGTTGGGGGTACTGAATCCATATAGCCCATGGGTTACTGGAGATCGGTGAAAAACTACATATGTTTTGATTAAATTTTAAATAGTCATGTATTTATGTTCCTTGTCCTTTCCCTTTACTTTATTATTATTATAGATGACGATAATATGTTTTATGACTGATTTTTGTAAATGTATATTTTATCCCTTTCCTTGGGTTGCATGCCAGTACTCGTCGTACTGACCGTCCCACGCTACATCACTTTATGACATAGGTTTGGAGGACTTTCCTTGTGATACTATGTAGTGTTAAGGTGATCTTTTCCTTATTTGGACAACTGGTAAGAATGGCGAGCCCTCTATCATCCAAAAGGCATTGGTACTTTTCACTTATTTCATTATTTTTGTACTTTTTTGGTATATTTGGGGTCACATCCTAACTTAGTGGATGTTATAGAGGATTTGTAGATGGTGTTGGGTTAATGTTTTTAGATTTGGTTTCAAACTTATTAATTCCAATTTAATGGTTTATTTAATCTTTCTTTATGGGTTGGCTTACACAACTTCCTTATATTACTATGCTTATGGTATAAGGCTAAGGGGTTATCTCATGCCTTGGTTGGCTTGGGGTGCCCATCACAGTCAGGGCCCCAGTTTGGGTCGTGACAAGCTTTGTATTAGATCAAGGTTTAGGGTCACTGGGTGTCTACAAAATCGTGTCAAGTAGAGTCCCGTTTATGGGTGTGTATCATGCTACACTTATAAGGAGAAACTACGAGGCATTTAGGAATGTTTCCCTTCTTTGTGTTCTATTTCATGCTAGAGGGTCTAGTTATTATGAATCTCTTCTAACCGCTAAGTTTCTCGCATTTCAGATCATGCCTCCACGAAGATTTGATGGTCGTAAAAATTTAGATAGAGCCTTCATCCCAACTGGGAAAATATTGAAGAGGTTCACCCTACCCGCGAAATGCAGACTCGATATAGGGCTCATACACTTGACTTCACTGCTCCCTCTAGGGTCCCACTAATCCCAACTAGTCCTCCTCGAGCTACTCATGTCGGTAATGACCCCACTCAGTCTCCACTGAGGGATGTCTTTATGCTAGGTTCCGTAAGCCCATCATATGCTTGCTCAGATTATGGCATTGCGATCCCATCGGTCTGATTGTGTTAGCCCTGTCAGCAGCTCATCTAAGGTCATCTAGGTTGGTTAATTCATAAGGCTGAATCCCCTAACTTTTATGGGTTCTAAGGCTGAGGAGGATCATTAAGAGTTTGTAGACGAGATAGAAACAATTTTCAGAGTTATGCATAATAGTGATATGGAGGGGGTAGAGTTTGATACTTACTATTGAAAGGTGTATTTTACCAGTGGTATGATGAGTGGGAGGGGTTGAGGGGTGAAAATGCTGACCCCGTTGTGTAGGAAGGGTTCTCCAACACTTTTCTTGACCACTTTGTTTCTCAAGAGTTGAAGAAAGCTAAGGATGAGGAGTTAGTGAATATGAAGCAAGAGAAAATGAATGTCAAGGAGTATGCACTAAAGTTCACCACCTAACTATCCTGTTATACTCCAGATCTTGTATCTAATATGAGGTTCAAGATGAGGAAATTTGTTTCGGGTCTCTCTTATGACTTGGTACTAAAATGTAAGGCTACTATGATAAATAGTTACATGGATATATCAATATTGGTGGTGTATATGAAATGGATGGAGGATGAGAGAGTGAAATAGGTATAAATAGAGAAAAGGCAAAGTAAGAAGACTAAGAATGCAGATCAGGATGTGATCCAGCAAAATAGTGGAAAAATGGGAGGGTATTGGTTCAAAAAGAAGACTTGGGATAATTATCTTTCATTAGCTAGTGCTTAGATCCCTAAGCCTTTAGGTAATAAAAATTTCTAGCCTAACAATGGTCCTAAGGCGTGGGGTGCTCAGTCTTAGGCCATTGTAGCTCAGTCAACCCCACCTTGCGCTTCTTGCCATGTTTGTAGAAAGCCTCACCATGGATTTTGTTAGAAGAAGAGAAACTTGTGCTTTAATTGTGTTAAGCCAGGTCATATATAGTGAGATTTCCCTTCATCTAGGGGTGCATTTGGGGCTAATAAGACTTTGGGTTCCACTTGTTTAGTTCCTGTTGTGAAGGCTGCTACTTCAGGGATGAGGAATAGCTGTAATCGCCAATATGCACTTTCCACTCATTAGGAATCCAAGGCATACCCAGATGTTGTCAGTGGTATGTTACAACTTTTCTCTTGTGATGTTTTTGTCTTGCTTGATTTTAGTTCCACCCTGTCCTATGCTCAAAAATATTTCTAACCCTTTCTTAGTTTCTACCCCAGTGGGTGAGTCCCTTATTACTAGAAAATTCTATAGGAGTTGTGTTGTGTCCATCTTTCATAGGGTGACGGTGGTAGATTCAATAGAGATTGATATAGTGGATTTTAACATAATCTGTAGGACCCAATGTAACACCCCACAAAGTTCTCTCCTAGTTTGACACTTAGAGCGTATTCGGTGAAGCATAAATCTGGTCCCAAAAGATTAAGAAGTGTCTTCCCAAATGTCAAATATTTTGAACCGTGTTGAATATCCCTAATATCGACTTTTTGTAATATAGATCATTGAATAAGCTTTCCATCGATACCAAATTTGCCCAAATCCGACACTCGGGTGAAGAGTTAGAGTATTTTAGTGAGACAGTGTGCCACATGGCCCTTTAGTGCGTCGCAGAGCCAGCCAAAATGGCAATTGTATAATTACAGTGAGCCTCCGCGATTTCTACTGCGTCGCAGTGTCTTGCCAGTTCTCAACCAAGGTGGCAACGCGATTGCCACCGCATCGCGCCGTCATGCAGTTTCCTAATTGTCCAATTTCCAGTGGGTAGGCGCAATTATGGCGCGTCACGCCAGCATGTAAAATTAGGATTTATTTTCCGGTTTTAGATTTTAATTGCAAGGGATTTTTGTTTTTTTCCCACTCTTTCTCAGCCCCTATTTATACCCAATAAGAGGCTCTCAGCCTTATTTTCCCATCTTTAACATCAAACTAGGGTTTTACAAAAATCAAAACCCTTACTCCTTCAAGAAAGATCAAGAGAAATCAAGAGAAATCAAGAATCTCTCCAAGGGCTTTCAAGAAAGGAGTTTCCCCAAGGTATGCAGATGTTGACTCTTGGGTCCCTTTCATTTAAGAAGATCAAGTACCCTTTTCTAAATCTCAAAGATTTTATGTTTATGAGTTGTTAATGATTCATGTGAGTTGAAATTGATGTTCCTGCTATGATAGAGTTGTGATTCATGTTTGTTTACAAGATTATCAAGCTTTGACCTTAGTATGTGATACCCATGTGATGTTCATGATAAATCCTCTTCAAGTTGCTTGTTAGATGATGTGTTTATGTCAATTAAGTGTAGAATTGGTTGAATGAGCAAAACATGCTCCCCATATGTTTGATAAAATGCTTATGTGAAGGAATTAGGGCCATTAGAGCATGTTGATTAGGAAACCCCCAATTGTGTACAAGTCCATGCATGCCTAGTGTTTGATGAAATACCTTAATGAATGAATTGTGCCATGCTAGCATGAAAACCCCAATTAGGTGTAAACCCATGCATGCCTAGTATTTGTTGAAATGCCTTAGTGATTGAATTGTGACATGATAGCATGAAAACCCTAATTAGGTGTAAGCCCATGCATTCCTAGAGTTTATTGAAAAGCCCTTGCGAACGAGTTAAGACATGATAGTATGAAATTCCCCAATTTCGTGCTCTTTGATACATGCTAAGCCTCTAATACATGCCAAGTTCTTGATGAGTAAATTGTGACATGATAGTATGAAGTTTTCCTCAATCCTGTGTTATCCAGTATATGCCAAGACTAACATACGTGCTAAGTACTTGACGCAAGACCTTGTTGAATAGAGTATGATCTAATAGCATGTTCCCCCTATGCTATTACATGTCTATGACTCCTAAATGCTTGAAGTGATGGCTTTGTGATTATGATGGTGAATAGATGCTTATGGTTCCTAAATGCTTAAAGTGATGCCTTAGTGATTGTGATGGTGAATAAATGCTTATGATTCCTAAATGCTTGAAGTGATGCCTTAGTGATTGTGATGGTGAATAGTGTTTATGATTCTTGAATGCTTGAAGTGATGCCTTAGTGATTGTGATGATGAATGAATGACCGTGGTTATGACTAGTTAAGAATGGTTATGTTTTACTTTTATGTTATTGAGTCCTGGGGGTATTTATACTCGACAATTTAGCTGTTGTCTAGGGACTGTGTTAGTTTTCATGATAATCCCAGTCAAGCCATGATTCTCAGAACTCTGTGAATTATAGAACTCTGTATCCTCAGACAGATACAGAACATAAGTAATCTCAGAAATCTTTGTAGTCTCTGTATCGCTAGTAATCTAGCCTTACTGTTGTACTTAGCCCAGATCTTGTAGTATTCAAGTATACAGTTCTGGCCTCGGTAGTGACCGAGTAATCTATTCAAAATTTGTATCGTTAGTCAGATATAGTGATTCAGTAGTAATCCCTTAGATACGGGACCATATGAATTCAGCTTAACTCAGTTAGATCATTTGAGAAATATGATCAGTGTCAGATTTAGCTTAGTTTGTATTCAGTCATGAATTTAGTTCAGAGTCTTTCAGTTGGAGTAGGAGCTATCACCGAGCGAGGGAAGGGATGGCGACTCCCCATCACAGAGGTTGAGTCGTTAGGAGCAATCCCTAAACTCCAAAACTGCGTAGCCAGCGTAGGATGTAGGGGTCCCTGTTAGAGAGGTTTGACTATTATATTGCCTTAGGCCGACTTCCTGCGAGGTTCATCCGTCAGAGAGGATTGACCAGAGAGGTCTTTACCTATGGCACGGTATTGACACCTTCCAGCTGGGGTTACAGGTTGGACCCCACCTATGGGAGGTCGAGGAATGTCGGTTAAGTAATTACTTCCCACAGATGCAGTTTCAATATCAATCTTCAGAAATCAGGACTGTGAGGTACAGTCATCTATCTCAGTGAGGAAATCAGATAGTTCCATTGATTCATGGACCATCCCGGCAGATAGGCTTGGTCTCAGACACAGTTATTTGTTATCAGATCCAGATACCTCCCATCAGATAGGCTTGATCTCTATCTCTGATTCTATTGAGTATTCTTGTTATCAGATGCAGCGATCTCCCATCATATAGGCTTGATCTCCATCTCAGACTATGTTGAGTATACTTGTTATCATATCTAGAGATCTTCCGTCAGATAGGCTTGATCTCAGTCTCAGATTCAGTTGAGTATTCTTGTTATCATATCCAGAGATCTCTCATCAGATAGGCTTGATCTTCATCTCAGATTCTGTTGAGTATTCTTGTATCAGATCCAGAGATCTCCCATCAGATAGGCTTGATCTCCATCTCAGACTATGTTGAGTATACTTGTTATCATATCTAGAGATCTCCTGTTAGGTAGGATTGATCTCAGTCTCAGATTCAGTTGAGTATTCTTGTTATCATATCCAGAGATCTCCCAACAGATAGGCTTGATATCCATCTCAGATTCTATTGAGTATTCTTGTTACCATATTTAGAGATCTCCCATCAGATAGTCTTGATCTCAGTCTCATATGCTATTGAGTATTCTCATTGTCAGATTCAGACATGATCCTTTTCTTATTATTGATAATAGATTCCAAAGTCATCCGTTAGAGAGGTTGATCTCCTACCCAGTCAGTTGAGAGCAGTGAGCTCAGAATTCAGTCATTGATGTGAGTATATTCAGTTAATCAGTTATCAGTATCAGGTGATTCAGTGATTTAGTATCTCAGTGTTAGTAGTGAGTTCAGATGACGGTAAAGTGGTATTCGAGTTTCAGTATTTAGAGTTGTGATGATTGTGGTTATGGTTTGTGCATCCATGTATGTGTTCTTGTTTGGTACTCTCATGATTATTCAGTTATGTAATTGTTCATGCATGAGTCCTTGCATTTAGCCTTACCTCATCTGCATACTCGGTACATTCCCGTACTGACGCATTTGCGCTATGGTGTTTTATTTGACACCATAGGTTCAGAGGCACGGGATCTAGAGTTCCCTCAGCAGTTCAATCCTGGTCAGCAGCAGTAGACGTATAAGTGAGTCCTCTTCATTTGAGGATGATCCTTAGTTTGCTATTATTGTATCAGACTTTTGTTTATTTTCAGTTGACGGAGTGAGTTGGGGACATGTACCATCAACTCCACAATTCAGTCAGTTAAAGCCTTTTCGGACAGATGTATCGGTATTCAGTTTTCAGTTTGAGTATTTATAGATGTGTTGGACCTTATGGCTTGTTTTTGCCTATTTCCGCTTTTATTTCCAGATATTGTGAGTGGTCAGGTACGGATATCAGAAAAAGGGTTATCTTGTGGTACTTCGGGGTCATAAGCAACATGTAATGACTAGGGGGTAGTCTCGGGTCGTTACACCCAAAAGGTCACTTTTTATTTTCCTAATGAATCGGCTATAGAATGGGAAGGGGGTTCCCTAGTACCAGAGGGAAAGTTTATTTCTTATCTTAGAGATCTAAAGTTGATATCCAAAGGGTGTTTGTATCATTTATTTTTGGTCAAGGATTCTAACTCTGAAAGTCCCTCCTTGCAGTCCATTCCCAGGGTTAATGAGTTTTCCAAAGTTTTTTCGATAATCTTCCTAGGATTTCTTCTGATGGGGAAATAAATTTTGGGATTGATCTTCTACCTGATACTCGTTTAATCTCCATTCCACCATATAAGATGTCTCCAACAGAGCTGAAAGAGATGAATGGATAATTAAAAAACCTCCTTGATAAAAAATTTATCCGTCCTAGTGTTTCTCCTTGGGATGCTCCTGTGCTTTTCATGTGAAAGAAAGACAGGTCTCTCCGAATGTGTATAGACTACCGTCAGCTGAATAAGGTCACTTTGAAAAATAATTACCCTCTTCCTAGTATTGATGATCTCTCTGATCAGCTTCAAGGTGCTAGGTATTTCTAAAAAATATACCACTGTTTGGGCTACCATCAGTTAAGGATTAGGGAGGCTGATATCCCAAAGACTGCTTTTCGAACTCATTATGGACATTATGAATTTTAGGCCATGTCTTTTGGATTGAGTAATGCTCCGTCTGCTTTCATGGACCTTATGAACCGGGTGTTTAGACACTTTCTGGAAGTTCGTCATAGTTTTTATTGATGATATCTTGGTGTACTGCAAAAGTAAAGAGGATTATGCCAATCACCTCCGAATTATATTGAAGACCCTTAAGGATCAGGAGTTGTATGCAAAATTTTCGAAAAGTGAATTTTAGTTAAGTGTTGTGACTTTTCTTGGGTTTGTTGTCTCTAGTGAAGGGATTAGAGTGGATCCACAATAGATTGAGAAAGTGAAGAAATGATCTAGACCCACGACTCCAACTGACATTAAGAGCTTCTTGGGTCTGGCAAGTTATTACAGGTAGGGTTGGGCATATTTTGATTCAAACAAAAAAATAAAAAACCAAACCAAAATTTAATTTTGGTTTTGGTTTTTTGATTTTTCAGATTGGTTTCGGTTTCAAATTTTAGGAATTTGGCTAAACTTTTTGGTTTTCAATTTTTTTTTTTAAAAAGATTAAATCAAAAAACTAAAATTATATAAATAATATATATATATCACACACACACACACATATATATATGTATATATATAATATATATATATATATATGTATGTATGTATAAATATATAATAAGTAACCTTAATCTTATGAGTTACCCCTAAATTCATGTCTTATGGTTTTGTTGTGGCGGTTATTAGAATTTATCATCGTAGACTCATAGTACTGTGATTAGATGGATAACATTGGGAACATCAATAACTTTCCATATTCTTGTGGTATTGCTTTTTTGCAAATTCTCTTAAGTTTTATCTACTAAGCAGCAATACAGCAGCTTGAGGTGTCTATATCATCAACCTGCCTGTATCATCGACATGTTTGCTTGGTATTTCATGAGGAATTGACATAGATGTACGACATTTCATAACTAGTCCTGACAGAGAAATGCTCGCTACTTTAATCTTCAAAAGAGAAATAAAAATCCAAATAACAAAACTTAATTTGTAGAAATCGAACCAAATTAAATTTATTTTGGTTTGATTACGGTTGTTATTTTCGTCAATCTGAAAATAAAAAAACTAAACCTATATTAAACAACCAAACTGAACAAACCAAATACCAACACCTAATTATAGGATATTTATAGAGAGTTTCTTATTTATTGTTGCTCCGCTTATGAGATTGACCCAGAAGAAAGTTGTAATACCCCGTACTTTACTTAGCTCAATTTAGCTCCTAGTGTGTCAAGGGTTATCTTCAAAAGCGTATAACTCTTGATGCACGTAGAATTTTCCAGTTCTTGATCACCAATGTGTAGATAATTGAATCAGCTTTCCAACGATACCAATTTCGCCTCAATCCAATACACGATTAAGAAGTTATGGCGATTTTATTGAAAGCAGTAGAACACCGCGATAAGCACCGCATTACGATGAAGGAAAAATTCGCAATTGTCCAATTTCTAGTGGAGCACCGCGATTATCCCGCATCATGGAGAAGTTCCAATTCCCGTTCGTCCCTTTCTAGTAGCTCAACGCAATTTTCCCGTATCGCGTCAAAATTCCCAATTGGACAAACACCGTGTCGCGGTGGAGTGCAAAATAACACTCATCCTTTTTTCAGTGACGCAACGCGATTACGCTGCATCGCGCCAGGGGCCAAAATGACAATTGTCCATTTTCCAGTAAGCTACCGTGATGGCGCCGCATTGCTGTGGGATGATAAATCGGGATTTTTAGTTTTGAACTAATTTTTTCCAAAGGGCAACCTAGTTATTTCCCAAGCCCCTAAATCATATAAAATACAAGAGTTAACCTATTCTAAGCATTATATGCTATCTTTTCATCAAATTACTCTCCAAGAAACCCTAGAACCTCAAAACTTAAACCCCAAGAAATCCAAATTCCACCATTCTTTTTCCAAGATAACCCAAAATTCAAGATATTCAAGAAATCATCTTCAAAAGCATAACTAGGAATTCAAGTTCAAGCTTCTTTATCAACTTCATCAATTAAGGTATGTAAGGTTATGAATAAGGATAATTCTTTCATCCTTGTACCCAAAATTAGTTTTAAAGTTGATTTTTAAATGAAATTATATGAATTTCAGTTTAGGATTTATACCCACTTATTACTATTTGAAGATTATGAGAGATTAAGATGTCGAATTGCATGTCTACTTTAGTATTTTTATGCGTATTGCTGAAATTTCTAGATTTTAAATTGAATTATCAATATTTTCATTATCGAGCATGAACTTTATGATGATTTGACATGAATTTGATGCATGGGTTGTTAAGCCCTAGTTGAACATTGATATTTTAAGAATGACAATGCTTTAAGCATCCTATAATTAGTTATTTTTAGATTATTTTTTAAAGATTTGATCTTTGATCCTCAGTTAAGATATGGAATCCACTTTATAGTTTTATAACAGTTTTCAGGAAATAGATTTATCTATGCTTACAGTTTGAAATAGATAGATGCATAATTAGTTTTCATTATAAATTCTTATGCCATTTTAAAAGTGAATTTCCAATAGAAGGAGAATACAGATTAAAAGGAGTAGTATTTAGCACCGAGTTAGGTATGTTTACATGCCCTAGAACTAGAAGCCAACGTAAGTTCAGATTATCAGATTATTCCCATTTCTATATGGATGACAATTACAGATGTGATCACTTAGATTAGGTTATACTCCTTGGTAGGAGTATGACACTTCTCCCCAACGTGAGGTTTTCCCATAAGGGAACTAGACGTTGGACACTATGATAACTCACATAGTGTATGTCGATTAGAAGAACCTCCCTACTAGTAAAGACTTACAGAACAACTTTTAGAAACTACGTGTAAAAGCTCACAGTTTTATTCAGATATTGCTTTACATATGACACTAACTTTGAGATTCCAGATTTCAGTTTTACAGATACATAAGTGAATCCTTTCTATACTTAAACAACATAATTTACAGATAGAATACTAGCATAATTTTAGAACTAAATGTTATGACTCACTAGATTCATACAACATGTTTTGCTCCTCATGATCATGATTCTCATTTTTCAGTTAATCAAGCTTATGTGAGTCATCTACATTTAGCATGCATTATTTTAAAAATTATAAAGATGATGAGATATTATTTTACTTATGCATTCACCCCCATCTACTCAGTACAATCCAAAAGTACTAATCCACATATACGTCTATGTTCTACATTATCTCATAATGTAGGTTCAGGTGCTTAGTTTTAGCAGCGTGAGTGATTTTGAGAATCTCTATCTGTATCCCGATAGTTCGTGAGTCCTCATAGTTTGGGGATTTATTTATTCAAATTTTTAGCTTATTAGTATAGATGATTCAATATTTGCAGATAGTTCGAGTCAGTTGGGGGTTTATCCCAGTGACTCTCTAGTTATTAGTAGTAGAGGCATGTCAGACTACTAGATATGATATAGATTTCCAGTATTAACTATTTAGACTATTGAGTCTAGTGTTTTTTAGACATTATATTTAGATAATTTCAGTTAGCTCAGATAGAATTTTGAATATTAGCTTAATATTTTGTTTATATTTCCTTTATTATGAGCTTCAATTTTAGTAGAAGGCTTACAGGATTAGCTTGAGGCTACTCATAGTCTTGAGCACCGTGTGACATCTCAGGACTTATTTTCGAGGCGTTACAAACTTGGTATCAGATCCTAAGGCTATAAGAGTCCTTGGGAGTCAGACAAGCCGCATTATGTTGAGTCTTGATAATGGATGTGTAGTGCGCCACATTTATGAGCAAGAGGCTAGGGACGTTTTTAGGAAATCATCTCTTTCTTTCATGGTCTATCATGCTTATAGTATCTCTATCTGATTTTAAGTTATGCTCTTACATGATAGTTGAATATGCCTCTTCATCGAGCTAATCCCCGCAGAACTGATAACCATCCACCCCAACCCACTGACCCTCAGAATGAGAATATATCCCATACTAAATTTCGGGCTGCCTTTCAGGTGTTGGCCCAGGCTGTGACTACCAATATTTAGGGCAACTATGAAGCGAAAGTACCACTTTAGTAGAATAGGGATTTAGCAGTAGCCAAAATTTGTGACTTCATGAGAATGAATCCACCTGAGTTCTTTAGGTCAAAAATAAGTGAATACCCACAACTTTACTTAGATGAGGTGAGAAAGATCACCCAGATTATGCATATTTCTGAAGAGGAGAGTGTAGAGTTGGCATCCTATATATTGAAGGATGTAAAGTATGATTGGGTGGTTATGTGGAAGAATAGTAGAGGTAAGAATACAACTCCTATGAGTTGGTAGGTATTTCAGGATGCATTTCTAGACAGGTTCTTTTCACGTGAAATAAGAGAAGCTAAGGTAGAGGAGTTTGTGAACCTGAGGTAGGGATCGATGATAGTGAAGGAGTAATGCCTTAAGTTCAATCAGTTATCTAAGTATACCCCTGATACGATGGCTTATCCTAGGAAAAGTATGAGTAAATTTGTTACTAGAGTATCTGGTTTGGTAGTCAAGGAGTTTTGGACTTCCATGCTTATTGGGGACATGGATCTTACTAGGCTTATGATTCACGCTCAGTAGATTAAGGTATAAAATTGAAGGCGAGAGAGAGGGGAAATAAGGGGAAAACCATTTGCAATTTTAGAATTGTTCATCTATGCCAGCGCCATCTTCAGCCAATGCTCTCGCCTCAGAGCTAGACAAGAGTAGTGGGGTAAGACTTTTATGTCTAGATCTCATAATAGTGTGAGCGAAAAACCCAGTTATCCTCTATGTACTAAGTGTGGTAAGAATTACCTTGGTGAGTGTTTGTTGGGACAAAAATGTTTTTATGGTTGTGGTAAGTTGGGTCATGAAATCAAAGAGTGTCCACATGCTAAACAACAAAATAGGGATGTTCTTCCCTAGACTCGGCCTACTAGCACACCAACTTCTCTAGGTCACTCAGTTCCTCCTTAGGGCACATCATCCAGTACCGGTGGCGGTCAGTGCCAGAATTGGTTTTATGATTTACCATTTTGTCAGGAGCAAAAAGTTCACCAGATGTGTTACTGATATGCTTCGAGTCTTTCGTCTTGATGTTTATATGTTGTTAGACCCTGGGTCGAATTTCTCTTACGTGACCCCACTAGTTGCAGTAAATTTTGAAATAGGTCCTGAAAAGATCCCTAAGCCTTCTTGGTTTCTACCCTAGTAGGTGAGTCATTTATTGCCAAACAGATCTATAAAAAGTATCCTATCACTTTCCTTCATAAAATCATGTTAGCAGATTTAATAGAGTTAGATATAATTGACTTTGACCTTATTCTTGGTATGGATTGGCTCCATTCCTGTTATATATCCATAGATTGTCGCACTCGAGTGGTGAAGTTTCAGTTTCCAGATGAGTCAGCCTTTTAGTGGGAAGGTAATTTAGTGTCTCCCAAAAGTCATTTCATATCCTATATTAAAGCTAGAAAGTTGATCTAAAAAGGGTGTATCTATCATCTAGTTTGAGTCAAAGACACTAAGTCTAAGACTCCAACATTTCAGTCAGTCCGTGTAGAAAATGAGTTTCCTGAAGTCTTTCACAAAGATTTTCTACGGGTACCTCCCGATAGGGAGATAGAATTTGGTATTGACCTTTTACCAGATACTTAGCCTATCTTCATTCCACCATATTGAATGGCTCCATCCGAGCTTAAAGAGTTAAAAGAGCAGCTTAAAGACCTTTTATATAAAGGTTTCATAAGGGTGCTCCTATCTTATTCATGCGAAAGAAAGATGGTTCGTTGCGAATGTGCATTGACTATCGTCAGCTGAATAAAGTCACAGTAAAAAACAAGTATCCTCTTCCTAGGATTAATGACTTATTCAAAAAAATCCAAGGTGCAAGTTACTTCTCCAAGATAGACCTTAGATCCAGCTATCATCAGCTTATACTAAGGGAATATGATATCCGAAAGACAGTTTTCAGAACCTGTCAGTCATTTCGAGTTTCCAGTTATGTTCTTTAGGCTGACAAATGCCCCAGCAGCCTTCATGGACTTGATGAGCAAAGTGTACAAACAATATTTGGACATGTTTTTCATAGTCTTTATCAATGATATTCTTGTCTATTCTCTTGCAGACCATCTTAGAATTGTATTGCAAACTCTTACATATCACCAGTTGTTCGCTAAATTCAGCAAATAAGAATTTTGGCTAAGGTCAGTAGCTTTCCTTAGTCATATTGTTTCCAGTGAGGGCATTAGAGTTTATCCCTAAAAGACAGAAGCAGTAAGAAATTGGCCTAGACCTATCTCTCCATCATACATCAGAAGTTTCTTAGGTTTAGCTGGCTATTATAGATTATTTATTAAAGGTTTTTCTTCTATTGCATCCCCTGTGTCTAGATTAACTCAGAAGAAAGTTAAGTTTTAATGGTTAGATTCCTGTGAGAAGATTTTTCAGAAGTTGATGACTCGACTCACTCCAGCCTCAGTTTTAGCACTACCTGATGGTACAGATAGGTTCGTTGTCTACTATGATGCCTTTAGAATTAGTTTGGGTTGTGTTTTGATGTAGAGAGGTAAGGTTATAGCCTATGCCTATAGAAAGCTTAAGCCTCACGAAAAGAACTACCCTACCCATGATCTTGAGTTAGCTGCAGTTGTATTCACATTGAAAATCTGGAGGCACTATCTTTATGGGGTGCATGTTGACGTATTTATGGACCATTACAATTTGCAATATGTGTTTACTTAGAGGGAGTTAAATCTTCATCAGAGAAGATGATTAGAATTATTGAAGGATTATGATATGAGTGTGTTTTAACACTTAGGCAAGGCCAATTTAGAGACAGACGCCCTTAGTATATTATCCATGGGCAGTGTTCCACATGTAGAGAATAATAAGAGAGAGTTCAGGATGTTCACCGGTTAGCTAGATTGGGTGCGCGGTTGGTTGACTCAGCTGAAGAAAGTATTTAGGTTCAGAGTAGTTTAGAATCTTCTCTAATTTTTGAAGTGAAAGAGAAGCAGGACACGAATTCTAGTTTGGTCAAACTGAAGGGTTCAATTAAAGACCCAAAGGTAGAGGTTTTCTCCTAAGAGGGAGATGGTGTAATAAGATACTAGAGTAGATTGTGTGTGCCATGTGTTGATGCTTTGAGGAAGCGAATTATGGTAGAAATGCATGGTGAACGTTATTTTATTCATCCAGGAGCCACCAAGATGTACCGTGATTTGCGGGAAGTATATTGGTGGAGTGGTATGGAGAAAGATATCACAAAATTTGTAGCCAAGTGTGCAACTTGTCAACAGGTTAAGGTAGAGCACCAAAGACTTGGTGGCATATTGCAGGAGTTTTGTATTCCCACTTGGAAGTGGGAAGAGGTGAATATGGACTTTGTGACTTGATTACCCCATTCGTGTCGACAACATAATTCGATTTGGGTTATTGTAGACAGATTGACAAAACCAGCCCATTTCTCACCAATTCACACGTCCTATATAGCTGAGGATTGTGCCAAGCTATATATCAGAGAGTTGGCTAGATTTCATGGAGTTCCCTTGTCCATCATCTCAGATAGGGGTACTCAGTTTACCTCTCAGTTTTGGAAAGCCTTTCAGAAGGGTCTTGGTACCCAAGTTTATCTTAGTTCAACTTTTCATTCGTAGAAAGATGGTCTGTAGAGGACCATTCAGATCTTAGAGGATATGTTGAGGATATGTATTCTTGATTTCAAAGGTAGTTGGTATGACCAGTTACCATTGATTGAGTTTTCCTACAATAATATTTACCATTTTAGTATTCAGATGGCCCCGTTTGAGGCTCTGTATGGGCAGAGATGTAGATCACCAGTCGGTTGGTTTGAAGTGGTTGAGGCCACTTTTATTGGGCTAGATATGGTGTTTGAAGCCATAGAAAAAGTTTAGTTGATTCGAGAGAGATTGAAAGCAACTCAGAGTCGTTAGAAATCTTATGCAAATGTAAGAAGAAGAGATCTTGAGTTTGAAGTAGATGATCTTGTATATTTGAAGGTTTCATCCATGAAGAGGGGTGAATAGATTTGTCAAAAAGGGGAAGCTTAGTCGCTGGTATGTAAGCCCCTATAGGATTTTGAGTCATGTGGGAAAGATACCATATGAGCTTGAGCTACCTGCATACCTGTCATCAGTTCATCCAGTGTTCTACGTATCCTTATTGAAGAAGTGCGTGGATGATTCAACTATTGTAGTCCCTATAGAAAGCACAGATATTCAGAATAGCCTTTCATACGAAGAAGTTCCAATAGAGATTCTTGATCATCAGATCCGTAGACTAGGGAACAAAGAAGTTTCCTTGGTCAAAGTTTTGTGGCAAAATCAGTCCGTTGAGGGCGCTACTTGGAAGTAGAAGTAGACATGCGTACCAAGTATCCTTACCTCTTCTCCGCAAACTCAGATTCAGCCTGAGGTAATAGTCTTCCTTACTTCAGTTCTTTTCCAGTCTCAGATTTAGCTATATAGTTATCTTAGTGTCAATGCATGCACTCATAAATTAGTTCAGTAGCTCAGTATGTTTTAGATTCAGACATGCAGTTTGTTTCAGTTGTGCATGCCAGCATATAGCCTCAGTTCCTCAGTATCTTCAATTTAATTAGTCTCATTCATGGATGAATGTTCCCATGGGGAGATACTGTAATACCCCGTACTTTTTTTAGCTCGGTTTAGCTCCTAATGTGTCAAGGGTTAACTTCAAAAGTGTATAACTCTTGATGCACATAGAATTTTCCAGCTCTAGACCCCCAATGTATAGATAATTGAATTAGATTTCCAACGATAAAATTTTTGCCTCAATCCGAAATACGGTTAAGAAGTTATGGCGATTTTACTGAAAATAGTAGAACATCGCGATACGCACCGCATTGCGGTGAAGGACCAATTTGCAATTGTCCGATTTCTAGTGGAGCACCGTGATTAGCCTGTGTTGTGGAGAAGTTCCAGTTCCCGTCCGTCCCTTTCCAGTAGCTAAACGCAATTTGCCTGTAACGCGTTAAAATTCCCAATTGGACAGACACCGTGTCGCGGTGGAGTGCAAAATGGCACTCATCCTTTTCCAGTGACGCAACACGATTATGCCGCATCGCGTGAGAGGCCAAAATAGCAATTGTCCATTTTCTAGTAAGCCACTGCGATAGCGCCGCATCGCGGTGGGATACAAAATAGGGATTTCTAGTTCCGAACTAATCTTTTCCAAAGGGCAACCTAGTTATTTCCCAAGCCCCCAAATCATGTAAAATATAAGATTTAACCTATTTTAAGCATTATATGCTTACTTTTCATCAAATTACTCTCCAAGAAACCCCAGAATCTCAAAACTTAAACCCCAAGAAATCTAAATTCCACCATTTTTTTTGCAAGATAACCCAAAATTCAAGATTCCCAATTCAAGATATTCAAGAAATCATCTTCAAAGGCACAAATAGGAATTCAAGTTCAAGCTTCTTGATCAACTTCATCAATTAAGGTATATGACTTTATGAACAAGGATAATTCTTTCATCCTTGTGCCCAAAATTAGTTTTAAAGTTGATTTTTACATGAAATTATATGAATTTCAATTTAGGGTTTATATCCACTTATTACTATTTGAAGATTATGAGATTTTGAGAGATTTAGATGTTGAATTGTATGTTGCATAATATTACTATTTAGATGTTGTCAATCTACTAGATATGATAAAGATTTCCAGTATTAATTGTTCAGACTCTTGAGTCTAGTGTTTTTCAGACACTATATTCAGATAATTTCAGTTAACTCAACAGAATTCTTCATATTAGCCTGATATTATGTTCATATTTCCTTTATTATGAGCTTCAGATTTAGTAAAAGGCTTACAGGGTTAGCTTGAGGCTACTCGTAGTCTTGAGCACTATGTGACATCTCGGGACTTATTTTTGGGCATTACAAAAGTAATGGTTTTATGGTCTGACGCTTTTCGGGTAGTTTTATGAAAGTTAAGGGCCGGTTGACATCTCCCCTTATTTTGACCCTATTCAAGGGTATTGAGGGTTTTTTTGTATATGTGATGCATCTCGTGCAGGACTTGGGTGTGTGCTTATGCGACATAGAAAGGTTATGGATTATGCTTCTAGGCAACTCAAGGTGCACGAGGGGAATTACCCAACTCATGATCTAGAGTTAACGACTATAATTTTTGTGTTGAAAATTTGGTATCATCATTTGTATGGGATGCATGTGGATATTTACTCAGACCATAAGAGCTTTCTATATGTGTTCATCCAAAAGGAATTGAACCTCAGGTAGAGGAGGTGGCTTGAATTTCTTAAGTACTATGACATGAGCCTGCACTACCACCGCGGTAAAGCTAATGTTATTATTGATGCTCTTAGCAGGTTATCTATGGGGATTATGTCCCATGTGGAGGAGGAATAAAGAGGATTGGTGAAGGACATTCATCGACTGATAAATTTTGGAGTTCACCTTTTGGACTTTGAGGATGAGGGAGTATGTTTTAACTAAATGGGGGGTAATTGTCCATGAAGTGGCTAAATCATCTCTTGGGGCTGGAGTTAAGGAGAAACAGGTCTATGATCTCATACTTATGCAAATCAAGGATGATGTGTGTTAGCAGAAGGTTATGGCATTTGAAACTAGGGTAGATGGTGCTATGAGATATCAAGAAAGATTATGTGTGCCCAATGTAGATAGGATGCGGAAGAGGATTTTGATCGAGGCTTATGTGTCTAGGTATAAGGTTCATCCCGGTTCGATGAAGATGTATCATGTCTTGAAAGAGATGTATTGGCGGAATAATATGAAGAGGGATGTATAAAATTGTGTTGCCAAATATATGAATTCTCAGCAAGTCAAAGTTGAGCATTTAAGATCAAGTGGCACCTTCCAAGAGATAGCTCTGCCCATGTGGAAATAGGAAATAGTTAACATGGATTTTGTTATTGGTCTTTCACGGTCCCAAAATTAATACAATTCTATTTGGGTTATTGTTGTTAGGATGACTAAGTTTGCTCACTTCCTGCCTGTGAGGACTAATTACTCGAGAGAGGATTATGCAAAGTTGGTCATCCAAGAAATAGTTTATTTGCATAGAGCTTTGGTGTCTATTATATCCAATCGAGGTACACAGTTTTCTTCTTATTTTTGACAGTCTTTTAGAAGGGGTTGGGCACTCGAATTAAACTTAATACCACTTTGTACCCTCAAACAGAAGGACAAGTGGAGCGTATTATTCATATTTTAAAAGATATGTAAAGGCTTGTGTAATTGACTTTAAGGGAAATTAGGTTGATCATCTACTACTCATTAAATTTTCTTATAATAACAGTTATCACTCCAGTATTCAAATGACTCATTTTGAGGCCCTTTATGGTAGGAGATGCATATCACCGATTGGATCGTATGAGGTGGATGAGACTAGATTATTCGGGCTTGATTTGGTGCCACAAGAAATGGAGAAGGTCAAGGTGATTCTAGAGATCTTAATACTTCCCAAAGTCACTAAAAGTCTTATACAGATATAAGGCGAAAGGAGCTAGAGTTTGAGGTTGGTGATTGGGTGTTCCTGAAGGTATCTTCTATGAAAGGAGTTATGTTATTTGGGAAAAGGGGAAGCTTAGTCCCTGTTACATTGGTTCGTATCATATTTGAGAAGAGTTGGGAAGGTTACTTATGAATTGGACTTACTGGTGAGCTTGGCATTGGTGTATCCTATATTTCATGTGTCCTTGCCCAAGAATTATGTCGGTGATCATTCCTTAGTAGTTCCCACTGAAGATATTGGTGTGAAAGATTCTTTATTGTTTGAGTAGATTCTTATCAAAATTCTGGATAGACAAGTTCGAAATTAAGAACTATGGATATAACATCGGTAAAGGTATTGTAGAGAAACCAAAAGGTGGAGGAAGCTACTTGGAAATCAGAGGAAGACTTGAAAGCTAAATAGATGTTCTTGTTTCCATCATTAGATGAGGATGCTTGAGGTATAAATCTTATACTTTCTCTTGATTTATTCGATTTTATTATTTGAGTCCTTTAATGTTCTTCCTTGTGTTGTGCTAAAGGTGTCATAATCTCTCCTTCGGGGATGAATGATTCAAACGGGGGATATAATGTAACACCCCGAGTGTTAGGGACTCAAAATAAAGCTTAAAATGAGTCTACGTGGTCCATAAATTGAATGGAAAACACTTTGGGAAATGTAATGACCTAAAAATTTGATGAAATATGTGAAATTTGTGATTTTGTGTGATTTGATTATTTTATCCCTCCCCGTAGTTGCATGATGATATTTTTGGGGTGTGGGAGTGATTAACATGATTTTAGATGTATTTTGGTATCATTTATGCAATATTGTGGTTTTTGATAGCTTCGAGAGCCTTATTTTGGACTTATGTGGATATCTTTTGATCCGTGTGATGGATGGACGAACGGACTATGCTAGCAGCTCCAGAATATCAATTTTAGGATAAATAGACCTTTGGTAAGGGTACCGATGCACCCGAGCTCATTTTGACCTATTGATCGGAAAGTTGAAAAATTGAAAATATGGGTATAGGACCGACATTTGATTGAAACGACCCCAAATAGAAAATCCAACTTCGCCAGTAGATCTGAAATATTGATTTTAGGGTGTTAGCATATTTGGTATGATTTTACGGATTTTAAATCTCATTTTGACCCTCGGTTTGAAAAATTGTAATTTCGGGCTTCAGGGGTCAATTTTGCGAAAACGACATTTTATGGAAAATCTGGTATCTCCATCACGTCCGAAATGTCGAATTTAGTATGATTGCATAGTTCATTTGTGTATATCGTACTTCAAACGAATCCCGGGCACCCCGTCAAAGTCCGATCAACCAACAAAAAAAAATGCTATTACAGATTTTCTGCAATAAATAACAGTTCTTTTCACCCTTTTGGCCCATTTTGCTCATTTTCATCTTGACTATTGAGAGCTAAACCCTAAAATAGTGTGGGAGCTTAAAAGTGAAGTTTGTGGGAGCTTAGGAAGCTAGATTAACACCCATTTCTTGGTTTTATTACGAATTTAAGGTAAGAATTCACCCATTTTCTTTAGTAATTTCTTGATAAATTTCTCAAAACTCCAAAAATCTTAGGGCATGATTTTAAACCTAAATTTCACCCTCTTTCACTTGAATAATATTTTTATCTTATAATTACTAGTTTTTCATCAATTTAACCTTCAAAACAACTTCGATTCTTGATTTTAACTCGAATTTCAAAGATTTTACCGATAAAGCTCAAAAATGGTTTTTCTTTGATTTAAACCCCGTTTTTTACCCGATTTAACTTGGGTTTTCATCTATAGGTTTCTAAAAATATGGAGAACATATTTTTGAAGTAAAGTTCCGATTTTTCCCTCCTTTTTCAGAAACCTATTTTGGGGGTCCGTTTTGACCCCAAATCAAAAGTAGTCAATATGGGTGTCGTTGATTTTGTTTTGACACGTAGATTTCATATTTGATATTTTAAGTAGATTTTGGCATTATTCGTAAAAAGTAAGGTCGCAGGTTCAAGTGTAGCAGATCGATTTCGGCTTTCGAGGTAGGTTATTGCTTAACTCTTCAGACTGGGTTGGGTAGTAAATGATGGTTCAAAATGCTTGTTAAGAGTGGGAACTAATCATGAAAAATGGATATCTATGTGTTTTTCCCATCTGGGGGCCTATATGTGATGTAATTATCGAAATTGAGATATTATGTGATATGTTTGACCGTGTGGGGTCCTATGTGATATTGCTAGCCTTGAATACATGTGAATAATTGTATTGTGTTTTTTAATGTTGTACCATTGGTTTATTGTGATTATATTCATACTTTATTGGCATATGAGATATATGAAAATTCATGGATAAAACGAAAATAATTAGTGGATGTTGGCTCATGTGGTTGTCGGAATGTATCATTGTGGTTGGTTGTGGAAATATATCATGTGATTGGTTGTGGAAATACTCATTGTGATTGGTTGTGAGCATTACATATTCATAGCATACTCATTCATTAAACATTGGTACCACCGTGGCAATATCTGAGAAATACTGACAACACCTTTTTAAGAAAATATTGTAACACCTTATGAAACCCTTTCCGAGGGATATGCCGAAAAGGGGATATGAGATATGGGGATTGTACATGGGTTGATAAACCCCCCATGGGTCCTACGTCCAAAAGCTTTAGCTCCGTAGGTGTATACGGGGATTGTTTGATGATCCCGGAGGTTGTGCGACGACCTCGTGCATTATCATCATCATCATCATCATATACATTGCACTTAATTTATTGTATTTATGTTGTGTTGTATTGACTTATTGACTTGTCATCTATGTATTTGTCTTATCTTTTTTACTTGTATTTGATGATCTTGTATCTACATGTTCTCGCTTGTTCTATTTATATGTGAAATAATATATACTTATGTTCTATACCTTGGTGTATTGTTGTAATATATGTGAGATATATTAGAACTATTAGTGCAAGCGGTGTGGGCTAACGTTGTGGGATATTTTTTGATTGTAGGTGATGTGCCCTTAGTGTATATTTTGTATGCTTTATTTACTACTTTGCTGGTCGGCCTATGATACCTACTAAGTACAGGTGGAATGTACTCATTCCTACTGCGCCCTTTCGGTGCAGGTCCTAGCTCGAGTGTGCCTCAGATTTCTTGACTCGGGTCATTGTTGGAGCTTCCAAGGTAGCGGTTGGATATTCATGCGTCCTAAATTCACCTCTATCTTTCTAAAGTAGTTATGTCTTTTTTAGTATTTGGAGACAGATATTACTTCTTTTGTGGTTATTTCTTTGATGTATTTGACTCTTGGATTGTATTAGTTGTTCTTACACTATTGATACCTAGTTTTGGGCATGATTTGTATTTTGGATAAGTTCTTTCCGCATTGTTATGATTACTTATATGGTTCGGCTTCATTCTAGAAGCCTTATCATGGGATATTTCTATCTTTTATTCTTTTTGTATCAGTTTGGGTGTTAGGCTTACTTGTCAAGGTACACCACGACAAGTGCCATCATGACCCTTATTTTTAGGTCGTGACAAATTAGTATCAGAGAAGCCAGGTTTCATTGATCTCAATGGTGTAAGAATAGGATGTCTAACAGAGTCTTGTGAATCGGTACGTAGACGTCCGTATCTATCTTTGAGAGGCTATAGGATGTCTTTAGGAAACTTTTCTCATTTTTTCCTTATCATACGAATTCTTTCATATCTTTTGCTCTGAGTTGTGTTTCACTCTTTCTACATGAATGAAGTTGCTTATACCTCATATCAGTTGAGGGATATTGTGAGAAATTAGTAGATGTCATTTGTCGGTTGTAGGCTTGTTGATTCTCCTAAGTTATCATGGGATCAGTTTGTTGATGCCTTTCTGGAGAGATTTGTGCCTTTCAGTTTGTGAGATATTATGTGGGACGAGTTTGATCATTTGGAGTAGGACTCCATGACAGCATCTGAGTATGAGGCACGCTTTCATACCCTATTCAGATATTTCTAAGATAGCGTTTCCACCAAATTTGAGAAAATTTAAAAGTTTGTGAAGGGTTTGGTTGTCTTTCTTCTGTTGGCTGCATCTCAGATGATTATGTTTAGGGATTTTTTTCAAAGTATTGTGGATCATGCTAAGATGAAAGAACGTATTCTTAGTGAATCTCAGGGAGGCGCCAAGAAGGCGCGATGTTTTGGTGAGTTCAGGAGTCATACCTCTCGAGGAAAATTTTTTAGAGGTTCTTGTGGATACCATGGTAGGAAGTACAGGAAATACTATAGAGTTTAGGTGGTGTATCTTCTAGTCAAACAGTTCAGGGTGGCCATTCGAGCCCAGTTATACCTTCTCCTATTGAGACTAGTCGTAAAGGTTGTTATGTATGTGATAAGATTGGCCATGTGGCCAGGGACTATCCCCGTTAGGTAATTCGAGCTATTCTTATTTCATCTGTGAGGGGTAGAGGTGCTACCAGAGGTGTGAGGGGTAGAGATAGTAGATCTCATGGGGGTGGCTGTGGGTCCACTCAAGCAATTGGTAGTTGTGGGGCTACTCAGCCAGTTGGTAGTCGTGGACAGTGTTATGCTATACTATCCAAATCTGAGGCAAAGGCTTCTGATGTTGTTATTACAGGTACCTTCCTTATTTGTTTCAGACCTGCATCCGTATTATTTGATCCCAGATTGACTTTCTTCTATGTGTTTGTATATTTTTCTTTGGGTTTTGATTCTGTTAGTGAACCTTTTTCCATGCCTATTCGTGTATCTACCCTAGTAGGTGATTCTTTAGTGGCTGATTGAGTGTACCGATATTGTGTTGTGACTTTTGTTGGGCATGAGACTTTGGTAGACTTGCTTGTGTTAGATATGGTTGATTTTGTTGATTATTTTGGGTATGGATTGGTTGGCTCCTTATCATATTGTCTTAGATTGTTTTATTAAGAATGTGACCTTAGCTTCATCGGGTATGCCAATGATAGCTTGGAAGGGTACACTTGATTCAGGTCCTAAGAGGGTCATATCTTATGTTCAAGCTCGTAAATTAGTTGAGAGGGGATATTTATCTTACTTGGCCCATATTCGTTACACCAGTGTTATTTTACCTCCTTCCTTAGATTTTGTTTGTGTTGTCCGTGAGTTTATAAATGTGTTCCCTACGGACTTGCCTAGTATGCCTTCGGATAGAGATATTGATTTTATTATTGATGTTGAGTCAAGCACCAAGCCCATTTTTATTCCTCCTTATAAGATGGCCCTAACAGAGTTGAAGGAACTAAAGGATCAGTTACAGGAGTTGTTGGATAAGGGATTTATTCGACCTAATATTTTACCTTGGGGTACGTCTGTCTGGTTTGTGAAGAATAAGGATGGGTCTATGCAGATGTGTATTGATCATCGGCAGTTGGATAAGGTGACGATTAAGAATAAGTATCATCTTTCTTTTATTAACAATTTGTTTGATCAGCTTCAGGGTGTTGCGGTGTTTTCGAAGATAGATTTATTGTTCGGTTATGACCAATTGAGGATTAGACTCGATATGGTCATTATGAGTTCTTGGCCATGTCTTTTGGGTTGACCCATGCCTCTGCCGCGTTCATGGAGTTGATGAACTAGGTGTTTCGACCGTATCTTGACTCTTTTATTATGGTATTTATAGATGATATTTTGGTTTATTCCAACAATAGGTTTTAGCATGAGGATCATTTGTGGATTATGCTTTAGAGATTGAGGGATAAGAAGTTGTATGCTAAGTTCTCTAAGTGCGAGTTTTGGTTGGATTCTATTTCTTTCTTGGGTCATGTGATGACCAAGGAAGGTATTATGGTTGATCCAGCCAAGGTTACAACGGTTTGTGACAGGGCTAGACCTACTTCGCCCACTGAGATTTAGAGTTTTATTGGCTTGGCAGGGTGTTATTGACGTTTTGTTGAGGGTTTTTCATCCATTACAGCTCCATTAACCAAGTTAACCAAGAATAAGATTTCTTTTTAGTGGTATGATGTTGTGAGGTAAGCTTTCAAAAGCTCAAGGATTTGTTGACTTCAGCTCCTATATTGGCTTTGCCCAAGGAGGGCATGGGCTTTATTGTCTTTTGTGATGCTTCGGGTGTTGGGTTAGGTGTTGTATTGATGCAGGAGGGCGAGGTAATTGTGTATGCGTCTCGTCAAGATTGGAGCCTCATGAGAGGAATTATCTTACCCATGATTTAGAGTTGTGCGCAGTTGTGTTTGCCTTGAAGTTGTGGAGGTACTACTTGTATGGAGTTCGTTGTGAGATCTTCTCAGATCATCGTAGCCTTCAGTTCTTTTTTACTAGTGAGATCTTCATATAAGGCAGCTCGGTTGGCTTGAGTTTCTTAAGGATTATGACTTGACTATCCTCTACCATTCGGGCAAGCTAATGTGGTTGCGGATGCCTTGAGCTAGAAGTCGGCTAGCATGGGCATCTTGGATCATCTTAGGACCCAGGAGAGGCTTTTGGACTTAGAGATTCAATTTTTATCTAACCATATTGTTAGGCTTGATATTTTGACACTAGGGCGTGTTTTGGCATTTGTGGAGGCTAGATCTTCCTTGATGGAGCAGATTCGAGCTCATCAGTTTGACGATGTTGGATTGAGGTTGATTCGCGATAAGATGTTGAGTGGGGTATCTAAGGAAGCCTCACTTGATTCAGATAGAGTTTTGAGGATTGGGGGTTGAGTTAGTGTGCCGAGAGTGGTGATTGGATTGGTTGATTTTGGAGGAGGCCTATTGTTCTAGATATTCCATCCATCCTGGAGTGACTAAGATGTCTAGTGATTTGAGACAACACTACTTGTGGGGTGGTATGAGGCGTGATATAGCAGATTTTGTGGCTTATTTCCTATGTTGTCAGTGGGTGAAAGCCAAGGATATGAGACCTGGTGGGTTGCTTTAGAGTTACTCATTCCTGAGTGAAAGTGTGAATAAATCACTATGGACTTTGTTATTGGGTTGCCTCGTACTTCTCTTGGTTTTGATAGTGTTTGGGTTATCATGGATCGATTGACCAAGTCAGCTCATTTTATTCTGGTTCAGGTCTCATTCAGTGCTGAGAGGTTTGACCATATATTCATTCATGAGATTATGCGTCTGCATAGTGCATCGGTGTTCATTATTTCAGATTGAGGTTTTGTGTTCACATCTCACTTTTGAAAAACTTTTCAGGATGAGTTGGGTGCTCAGGTTGATGTTAGCATAGCATTTCACCCCAGAATGATGGCCAGTCAGGACGGACTACTCAGGTTTTAGAGGATATGCTCCGCGCGTGCGTGATGGATTTTGGTGGCCAGTGGGAGCAACATTTGGCTTTAGCAGAGTTTGCATATAGTAATAGTTACCACTCCAGTATTGATATGGCTCTTTTTGAGATGTTGTATGGTAGGCGTTGTCGCTCCCCAGTGGGTTGGTTTGATGTTTCAGAGGTGAGACCTTGAGGTACGGATTTGCTTCAGGAGTCGTTGGATAGAGTCCAGATCATTCAGGATAGACTTAGAGCGGTTCAGAGTAAGCAGAAGTGTTATGCTGATCGTAGACTTCGTGCCTTGAGATTTGGTGTAGGTGATCATGTTTTCCTTCGAGTTTCACTCATGAAGGGTGTGATGAGGTTTGGGAAGAGGGGTAAGCTTAGCCCCAGGTATATTGGTCCATTTGAGATTCTTTGAACTGTTGGTGATGTGGATTATGAGTTGGTTTTGCACGTTGATCTATCAGTTGTTCATCCAGTTTGCATGTTTTTATGCTTCGTTGTTATATTCCTGATGAGTCTCATGTCATTTGTTGCGAGTCGGTTCAGTTAGATGAGCGATTGTCCTTTGTGGAGAAGCCGGTTTCCTTTTTGGCTAGGGATGTTAGGCAGTTGCGCTCTAAAGTGATCCTTGTGATTCAGGTCCAGTGTCAACATTGACCTGTAGATGAGGCTACTTGGGAGGTTGAGTCTGATATGCATAGTTCCTATCCCCATCTTTTCATTGATTCAGGTATTTCCTTGCCTTAGTTCGAGGACGAACTAGATTTTTAGTGGTGGATGATGTAACGACCTAAATATTTGATGAAATATGTGAAATTTGTGATTTTGTATGATTTGACTATTTTACCCCTCCCCATAGTTGCATTATGATATTTCTAGGGTGTGGGAGTGATTGGTATGATTTTAGATGTATTTTGATAATATTTATGCAATATTGTGGTTTTTGATGGCTTTCGAGAGCCTTATTTTGGACTTATGTGGATATCTTTTAATTTGTCTGATGGATGGACGAACGGACTACGCCAGCAACTCCAGAATATCGATTTTAGGCTAAATAGACCTTTGGTTCGGGTCCCGATGCACCCGAGCTCATTTCGACATATTGGTCGGAAAGTTGGAAAACTGGAAATATTGATGTGGGACCAACAATTGATTGAAATGACCTCGGATGAAAAATCTGACTTCGCCAGCAGATTTGGAATGTCGATTTTAGGGTGTTAGCATGTTTGGTATGAATTTACGGCTTTTAAATCTCATTTCGACCCTTGATTTGGAATATTATGATTTCGAGTTTCGGGGGTCAATTTTGCGAAAACGTCATTTTATGGAAAATCTGACATAGCCATCACGTTCGGAACGTCGAATTTAGTATGGTTGCATAGTTTGTTTGTGTATATCGGACTCCGAACGAATCCCGGGCACCCCGTCAAAGTCCGATCAACCAACAAAAAAAATGCTATTGCAGATTTTCTGCAATAAATAACAGTTCTTTTCACCCTTTTGGCCCATTTTTCTCATTTTCATCTTGACTATTGAGAGCTAAACCCTAAAATAGCGTGGGAGCTTAAAAGTGAAGTATGTGGGAGCTTGAGAAGCTAGATTAACACCCATTTCTTGGTTTTATTACGGATTTAAGGTAAGAATTCACCCCTTTTTTAGTAATTTCTTGATAAATTTCTCAAACCCCCAAAAATCTTAGGGCATTATGATATTTCTGGGGTGTGAGAGTGATTGGCATGATTTTAGATTAATTTTGGTATCATTTATGCAATATTGTAGTTTTTGATGGCTTCGAGAGCCTTATTTTGGACTTATGTGGATATCTTTTGATCCTGCGATGGATGGACGAACGTACTACGCCAGCAACTCTGGAATATCGATTTTAGGCTAGATAGACCTTTGGTTCGGGTCCCAATGCACCCGAGCTCATTTCGACATATTGGTCGGAAAGTAGGAAAACTGGAAATATGGGTGTGGGACCGACATTTGATTGAAATGACCTTGGATGAAAAATATTACTTCGCCAGAAGATCCGGAATGTCGATTTTAGGGTGTTAGCATGTTTGGTATGATTTTACGGCTTTTAAATCTCATTTCGACCCTCGGTTTGGAATATTATGATTTCGAGTTTCGGGGATCAATTTTGTGAAAATGACATTTTATGAAAAATCTGATACCGCCATCACGTCCAGAATGTCTAATTTAGTATGGTTTCATAGTTTGTTTGTGTATATCGGACTCCGAACGAATTCCGAGCACCCCGTCAAAGTCCGATCAACCAACAACAAAAAATGTTATTGCAGATTTTCTGCAATAAATAACAGTTCTTCTCACCCTTTTGGCCCATTTTGCTCGTTTTCATCTTGTCTCTTGAGAGCTAAACCCTAAAATAGTGTGGGAGCTTAAAAGTAAAATTTGTGGGAGCTTAGGAAGCTAGATTAACACCAATTTCTTGGTTTTATTACGGATTTAAGGTAAGAATTCACCCTTTTTCTTAGTAATTTCTTAATAAATTTCTCAAAACCCCAAAAATCTTAGGACATGATTTTAAACCCAAATTTCACACTCTTTCACTTGAATAATATTTTTATCTTATAATTACTAGTTTTTCATCAATTTAACCTTCAAAACAACTCCGATTCTTGATTTTAATCTGAATTTCAAAGATTTTACCTGGTAAAGCTCAAAAATAGTTTTTCTTCGATTTGAACCCCATTTTTTACTCAATTTAACTTGGGTTTTAGCTGTAGGTTCCTAAAAATATGGGGAACATATTTTTGAAGTAAATTTTCGATTTTACCCTTTTTTTTGAAAACCTATTTTGGGGGTCCGTTTTGACCCCGAACCAAAAGTAGTCAATATGAGAGTCGTTGATTTTGTTTTGATGCATAGATTTTATATTTGATGTTTTTAGTAGAGTTCGGAATTTTTCGTGAAAAGTAAGGTTGTGGGTTCAAGTGTAGCGGATCGGTTTTGGCTTTCGAGGTAGGTTATGACTTAACTCTTCAGACTGGGTTGGGTAGTAAATGATGGTAAAAATACATGTTAAGGGTGGGAACTAATCACAAAAATGGCTATCTATGTGTTGTTCCTGTGTGGGGGCCTATATGTGATGTAATTATCAAAATTGAGATATTATATGATATGTTTGACCGTGTGGGGTCCTATGTGATATTAATAGCCTTGAGTACATGTGAATAATTATATTGTGTTATTTAATGTGGTACCATTGATGTATTGTGATTATATTCATACTTTATTGGCATATGAGACATGTGGAAATTTATGGATGAAACGAAAATAATAAGTAGATGTTGTCTCATGTGGTTGTGGGAATGTATCATTGTGGTTGGTTGTGGAAATATATCATGTGATTGGTTTTGAAAATACTCATTGTGATTGGTTGTGAGCATTACATCTTCATATCATACTCATTCATGAAACATTGGTACCACCGTGGCAATATTTGAGAAACACTATCAACACCTTTTTAATAAAATATTGTAACACCTTATAAAACCCTTTTCGAGGGATATGCCGAAAAAGAGATATGAGATATGTGGATTGTATATGGGTTGACGAACCCCCCATGGGTCCTACGTCGGGAAGATTTAGCTCTGTAGGTGTATACGGGGATTATGCGATGATCCCGGAGGTTGTGCGATGACCTCGTGCATCATCATCATCATCATCATATACATTGCACTTACTTTATTGTGTTTATGTTGTGTTGTATTGCCTTATTGAATTTTCATCTATGTATTTGTCTTATCTTTCTTACTTGTATTTGATGATCTTGTATCTACATGTTCTCGCTTGTTCTATTTATATGTGACATAATATATACTTGTGTTCTATACCTTGGTGTGTTGTTGTAATATATGTGAGATATGTTAGAACTGTTAGTGCAAGCGGTGTGGGCTACCATTGTGGGATATTTTTTTATTGCAGGTGACGTGCCCTTAGTGTATATTTTGTATACTTTATTTACTACTTTACTTGGTAGGCCTATGATACCTACTGAGTACAAGTGGACCGTATTCATGCCTACTACACCCTTTCGGTGCAGGTCCTAGCTCGAGTGCGCCTCAGATTTCTTAACTCGGGCTATTGTTGGAGCTTCCAAGGTAGCGGTTGGATATTTATGCGTCCGAAGTTCACCTCTATCTTTCTAAAGTAGTTATGTCTTTATTAGTATTCGGAGACAGATATTATTCCTTTTTTATTTATTTTTTCTGATGTATTTGACTCTTGGATTGTATTAGTAGTTCTTACACTATTGACACCTAGTTTTGGGCATGATTGGTATTTTGGATAAGTTTTTCTGCATTGTTATGATTACTTATATGGTTCGACTTTGTTCTAGAAGTCTTCCTGTGGGATATTTCTGTCTTTTTTTTTTTTTTATATCAGTTTGGGTGATAGGCTTACTTGTCAAGGTACGTCACAACAAGTGCCATCATGACCCTTATTTTTGGGTCATGACAAGAAAGGTTCAAATGCATTGGGGGAGGTTTGGGTCGTAAAAATAAGTTGTGTGTCGCGAGAAGACAACTTGTGATGGATCCACGCCACGAGGGCTAACTGCCTCACCCCTAATCCAGGTTCTATGCTGCAAGGGGTTGGCTTGCTATGGCCCCCATGCCATGAGGCTAGGCCTACGCGTTGGAGTCCACGCTACGACCTTCTCACCCTTTAACAACGGGACATTGTTTTAAATTGTTTTTAAGGGTAATTAGGTTAATTTCATGCCTTATTAACCATACCTCCTTCACATAATACGTTCCTAAGCCATAAAATATTTGTAATCACTCAAAAAGGGGTCATTCTTCTCTTTAAAACAACACTTGAAGGCTATAAGGCTAGGGTTCAAGCTTATGGCTCATCTCTTTTGCAATTTTTTGGAAAAACTTCATCAAAAGTCATGTTGAACACTCCTTATCTTAATTATTTTTCTATTACGTCAATTTACTTGATTTTATATATTCTTTAATGGTTGTTTGAAACTAGGGTTAAGGTGGTTTAGTGGTAAAAGCTTGAAGTTTATTTTGTCTTATTTTAAAGGGGTTTTCTATGGTAAAAGATGAGTTATAAGCTAAAATGCATCGCATATAAATGGTGAAATTGATATAATAGTTTTGCAATATTTATGGATTTACATAATGAGGCTATGAACCTCAACCCATATCCTATTTTTGGTTATAAATAAGAATTTTAGGGTGTTTGTTCCTTCTTTAAAATATTGTAAGACATAAAATGTTAATAGGATATGGTTATGGATTTTAAAACAGAATTGAGAGTCTAGATGTTTTAATGAAAATGTTATGACATAATAAGGAACGACTTACAAGTCTTGGTATGGCGATATCAATGGGAGAAATACCTTAATAAAAAACTCCATGGTTACAAGTTTACAAAATATTTTAATTAGGCTTTAGTGAAAATTGCGTAGCTTCACCGAGAAAGTGTAGCCCTTGTGACCAACACTTGAAATCATGTTTGCCGACGTTGGGAGGTCTTGTCCTGAATGAAGGATGACCACTGTATGGTTGCTTCGCGCAGTAATATGCATTTTTTTTGGGATGCTATTGTTTATTGGTGATTTTAGCCTAAACCTCGGTCCATGCAGCTAATATAGATTGGGGCCCATCGGTTGGGGGTACTGGACTCATATTGTCTGTGGGTTACTGGAGGTCGGTGAAAAGCTACATAGTTCATGATTAAATTTTAAATGGTCATGTGTTTATATTCCTTGTTCCCTGACCTTTGCTTTATTGTTATTATGGATGACGATAATGTGTTTTATGAATGATTTTGGTAAATGTATATTTTATCCTTTCCCTTGGGTTGCATTCTAGTACTTGTCGTACTGACCCTCCCTGGATGATACATTATTTCATAATGTAGGTTCAAAGGCCTTTCCTTGTGATCCTGTGGATCATTAAGGTGATCGTTTCCTCCTTTGACAACTGGTGAGAAGTGGTGAGCCCTCCATCATACGGAAGACATTGTTACTTTTTAGTCATTTCTTTATTTTCGTACTTTTGGATTTTCTTTGACATAGTCTTGGTCATGTCCCGACTTAGTGTATGTTTAAGGATAGAGCTTTGTAGGCGGTGTTGGGTTAATGTTTTCAGATTTGGTTTCAAACTTATGAATTCCATTTTAATGGTTTATTTAATTTTTCATTTGTGGGTTGGCTTCCGCAACTTTTTTATATTACTATACTTATGATTTAAGGCTAAGGGGTCATCTCATGCCTTAGTTGGCTTGAGGTGTCTGTCACGGCAAGGGCCCCGGTTCGGATCGTGACTATAATGCAGTTGGACAATAGAGCGAACTTGAAGTTGACCAAAAAATCAAATTGCTTCTAAAATACTTTAATGCTCGTGCAAAGCGCGGCCATATTCCTTAGTTATATTATATATATTTGAATAATTTTTGAAACTATATATTAATATGTAGCACACATTAAATAAAGTAATAAAACTTTATGTACATCTTATTACGTATTAGCTTATATGAGCAAATTACTCCAATTAATAACTATTAATAAATTATGATTAATGTTTATAGTTTTAATTTCATTTTTCTACATTTTCTCCCTTCTCTCTTCCGAAACAAAATAGTGATCTGTAAGGAAACTAAAATAGTAAAGCCACCTGAAAGAGAAAAGAAAAACAAAAGAAAGAAATGGTGAGGCATGGGCAACAATAGGAAAACATAAGGGAATTTAAGTTCTGCACTATCATTTATTAGGTAATTACATCCAAATATCTTGATAAACATCAATAAAAAATCTGATAAAACAAATAACTAACCTCACCTGATATTATGTATATGATAGAAGTCACTGATAATGTACTATATCGTCAAGACAAAGTCACTGATAATATTTTATCATCATGAAAAATCCTATTGGAAAAAAATAGTTTTGGGGCGTAGTAGCTAATTAGAGTCCGGAGTCTAAAGGACAACTTTTTTTATCCAAAAATCAACGAGACATAAAAAAACTAAAAAATTCCAAATGTATAAGGCGGATGAAGGCTCACGCCTTGTCCTTAAAGGTTAACGACGTTAGCTAATGATAAAGTGCAAGGCGGGAATACTATTTTATCTTATAAGTTGAAAAGAGTCTCACGACTTACCATTTGACTTGACAATCAACTGGCATTGTACATTTTTGTATATTTCCAAATAATTTTCTTACCTTATTAATTTGTCATTACATATGTTTACTTTCTATCAAATTTTAGCCTAAAATAGGGTGGAAATTGTTATCATGAATATAATACGGTTCATGCATCTTCTTGTTTTAATCCTAATTTTCTTTTTCTTCTTTCCTACTAACTGCTTTTGGTTTTATTTTCCTCGAGGATGTGGTTAGGGGTTGATAATGATCCTAATCGGACAACTAGAATCAATATAAAAAATACAGAAAATCAACAACACAAAAAAAGATAGCAGAGGAATAAGAGATGACTAGTGGAAAAAGAAAGACTCAATTGAACAATAATTAAACCAAGAGAGAAGGAGAACTCAATCAAAAGTACGAGAACTCAGATTGAATCAACAATACGGTAACTCGATGATCAATCAAGCGAAGAATATAACACAAGCAATTCGAGAATTTGCCCTAATCATTCGATGTAAGCTAATAATTGTAATTGAACCCAGTTACTATCCTAACCTAGAATAACTAAATATCAAGTTTATTCAAGACAATTCAATCATTCAAATCTAAATAATGAAAATGACTAAGGCAACTATTTCTAGTCATTGCCTTTATAAAAATAGTCTATTACAAAAGATAGCCCCAAAATAATTATTTTACAAATAACCCACAAGGGACCTTATTGAGTGCCTAGATGACATCTTGATTACTCATGACCTTGTGTATTTATTTTTTCATGCCTTCCTCCAAATTCTAAAATACAATTCACATATAGAAGCTCCTCCTAATGTGCTCCAAATTAACTGTGCTCATATCAGAGGTTAGGATGGGGTGGGGGAGGGGGGTCGGAGGAGTAGGGTAGAGACAAAGCTATTAAAATATTTAAATAGTGATATACATCAAGTGTAAGCAATATATTATTGGATTCAAAATTTTATTGTTATGTAAATTAAAACAGTCCAAAAACAATTAATGGAAGTGAAAGCGTAATGGCAATTCAGTATTATTTTATAAATTTTATTATTGTCTACAAGTTGAAAGACAATATTGTCCAAAAATAATTAAAAGTTACTTTAATAGGATACTTCTACAAGTTAATTGATAATTTGAGGAATTAACTCATACTCCGTTCATCTATCTTTACTTTTCTATTTTGGGATGTCCAACAATACTTGTCCAGTTTATAAAATCAATAGTTAATCTACTTATTTCTACCCATTTTACCCTTAGGAGTAAATATGATTCATTATCTAATGCATTTTCCAAAGTTTAAATTGAAATATATTCTAAGGGTAATATGGTAAAATACCCTATCATTCACTGCTTTGTAATTCCCATGCCAATAAAAATGTGGACAAGTAAAAATGAACGTAGGGAGTAAAACTTAGCAAATTCAGAAATATTAGCACAAATTTGTATAGATATCTCTATTGATTTCCAACGTAAATATGCTTAGAAAATTGTACCAATAAGCATCAAGGTTTTTCTTGTAATATTTAATGGCAACAAAAGTAATGAAATTTTTTATGAGTTGATTGTCAAGTCAAAGGGTAAGCTATGAGAGTCCTTTTACCTTGTACAGTGAAGTAGTCTCCCAGCCTTGCATTTTACCATTGGCTAACATCGTTAACCTTTTAAGGACAAGGCGTAAACCTTCATCCGCCTTGTCCCATTTGAAAATTTTCAATTTTTATATGCCCCTTCGAAATTTTATTTGAAAATTACTGCCCTTTAGGATCCGGGCCCTAGCTAAGTAGATGGTCCATTAGTCAATTGGTTCAATCCTCAGCTCTAACGTTGTCTATGAATATACGATTACTGGTGTTGGAAGACTATACTAAAAACCTAAAGCGATTAAAGTTGGGAATAATTTCTTAAAAGAGTAATTGTAACACCCTTAAACTTGTCCTCGGAACTTACTTTAGCACTTTGACAATAATTATTTTGTCACGACCCAAAAATCAAGGGTCATAATGGCGCTTGTCGCGGCGAACCGGGACAAGTAAGTCTATCACCTAAATTGATACACAAGGACAAAGACAATAATAGACCCAACGCTAGGCTTCTAGAATGAAGTCGAACCACATACATATAATAAAACGGAAATAAACATAAGCAATAATGCCATAACTCCCACAACCTAGTGTCATAGTGTAAGAACTATTAATACAATCCATGAATCAAATACATAAGAAATCTAACAGGAACAACTTTGTCTCTGAATACTAGTAAAGACATAGCCTAATACAGAAAGATAGAAGTGAACTCGAGACGCATGAAATCCAACTGCTATCTTAAATAACTTCAAAGACGCATGAATCAACCACTGTAAGGTTCACTCGAACTAGGATCTGCACTAAAAGGGTACATTAGGGGTGAGTACGGTCCACTTGTACTTAGTAGGTATCATAGGCCGATCGAGTAAAGTAGAAAATAAAGCATACAAAAATATACACTAAGGATACGTCACCTGCAATCAGAAAATATCCCATAATGGTAGCCCACATCTCTTGCACTATAAGTTCTATAATACTCACATATATTGCGGCAAACACCAAAAATGGATACCAGTATACATTATACCACATACAAGTAGAACAAAGAAGAACAAATATATACAGGAACAACAAGTACAAGTAAAGGGAGATAGAATAACTGGATAGGTAACAAGTCAACACAGAATTACAATCACTAGACAAGCATAATAAGGTAAATATAATAAAAATGGCAATGATGATGTAATGCATGAGGTTGTCGCACAACCTCCGTATACACCTAAGAAGTTAAAACTTTTCGATGTAGGACCCATGGGGGTTTCGTCAACCTGTATACAATACATATTCAATCCATATCCATATCTCCTCTCCGGCACATCCGTCGAGGAGGTTTTTTTTAAGATGTCATATTTTTTGTCAGAAAAAAACATGTGTTTCCAGTATTTCCACAGTGGTACCAATGTTTCATGAATGAGTATGATATGAGGATTAAATGCTCACAACCAACTAACATGAGTGTTTCCATATCCAACCAATATACCAACCAGGTGAGCCAAATATCCACTTAATTTTCCAATCATCCATGAAATCCAACACGATTTACATGTCAACAGAGTATGAATACATCATAATTTACAACTGATATCATGTTAGAATTTCTCATTAGCAACATATAATCAATTTCACATATACAACGCAAACAATATTATATGAGACCCCACATGATCACACATGACAAATAATATTCCAAACCACCAAATACATCAACATAGAGGCCCCCACACGGGCACAATACAATAATCTTTGTCATTTTGATGATTAGTTCCCATACTCTCAACATGATTTTATATCAGCATTAGCTACCCAACCAGTCTGAAAGAAGTTAACCCATAACCTACCTTGAATGCCGAAAATCGATCCACAATCCTTCGATACAAAGCCTTACTCCCAATGAATGGAACTAGAATCAACTAAAACATGAAAATATAGAATCTATGCATCAAAATAAAGCCAACAATACCCATATTGCCTATTTTTAAGTCGGGATCAAAACGAACTCCCGAAATGAATTTTCAAAAAAAGGGAAAAGTCATAATTTTATTTTAAAAATCATGTTCTTAGTATTCTTAGGAGTCTACATCTGAAAATCCAAGAAAAAATTAGTTTAAAACGAGGTCCAAATCGAAAAAAATTAATTTCAAGCTTTACCGGGTAAAATCCCCGAAATCCATTTTAAAAATTAAGAATTAAAGTTGTTTTGAAGATGAAATTGATAGAAAAGTAATAATAATAAGATTAGAAACTTACCCAAGTGAAAATGGATTGAAATCGGGTTTTAAATCGAAGAAATACACTATGGCCCAATTTTCATTTAATCCATGTTAAAACAAGAAATAGATGATAAAACTGGAGTAAAGTAGTTGAAATAGGTGTTTAGAAACTTACCCAAGATTAGAAATGGAAGAAATTTTTCAAAAGTATGAAACCCAAAGCTCCAAGTCTCAAAAATGGGGGAAATGGCAAAACATGGGTATATGTAGGGTTGAAATCTTCGCGGAACCACACCAACCATGTTACCTCCCTAAAATTGACGTTCTAGATCTACTGGCTCAGTTCGTTTTTTCATCCGACGCACAAATCAAAAGATGTTGATTGATGTCAACTATAAGGCTTCTCAAGCCGTCAAAAATCACAATATCACATAAATCACACCAAAATACAGCGAGAATTGTGTCAATCATCCCACACTCCAGAAATACCACAAAATAACCACAGAGAGGGGTAAAATAGTTAATTTACACAAAAATATATATTTCACATAATTCATCAAATTCAAATCGTTACATTATCCACCACTAAAAATCTAGTTCATCCTCGAACTAAAGGTAAGAGAAATATCTAAAACCGCGAAAAGCTGAGGATAAAAACAATGCATATCAGACTCGTACCTCATATACAGGTCTATGTCTCAACTGAACCTTAACCACTGGAATAACTCTAGAAACCAACTGTCTAACATGCATAGCCAAGATGGAGAGCGGATCCTCAACAAAAGACAACCTCTCATCTAACTGAAATAAATCCCAAGAAATAACATGGGACTCATTCAAAATATAACGGCGAAGCATGAAAACATGAAAAAATGGATGAACAACTGCTAAATTTGGGGCAACGCCAACTCATAAGCCACATCACCGACAATCCAAAGAATCTCAAATGGGCCAATATATCTGGGTCTAAGATTGCCCCTCCTCCCAAATCTTATCACACCCTTCATGGATAAAACTCGAGAAAAACATGATCACTAACACCAAATCTCAAGGAATGAAGTTTACGATTTGCATAGCACTTCTGCCTACTCTAAGCCACTTGAAGTCTATCATAAATGATCCGAACCCTATCCAAAGACTCACGAAGCAAGTCCATACCTCAAGGTCTAATCTCAGAAACCTTGAACCAACCAACTGTAAAGCGCCAACGCTAACCATACAAAGCCTTAAAAGGAGCCATGTCAATACTAAAATTGTATCTATTATTATAAACAAACTCTGTCAAGGATAAATGTTGCTCTCACTGACCACCAAAGTCCATCACACAAACGCGGAGCATATCCTCTAAAACATAAATAGTCCTCTCCGACTGACTGTCGGTCTGGGGGTGAACTATTATACTAAGATCAAACTGAGTACACATCTCCTTCTGAAAAGTCTTCCAAAAGTGAGATGTGAATACTGAACCTTGATCTGATATGATAGACACTGGTACACCATGAAGATGCATAAGCTCATGAATGTAGATATGGGTCAATCTCTCGGCACTGAAAGAGAACTAAACTGAAATAAAATGAGCAGACTTGGTCAATCCATCCACGATTACCCAAACACTATCAAAACCATGAGATGTAAGAGGCAAACCAGTCATAAAGTCTATAGTAATCCATTCCAATTTTCACTTAAGAATGGGTAACCTCTAAACTAAATCACTCGGTCTCATATGCTCGACCTTTACCTGCTGGAAATATAGGCAACGAGATATAAAATTTTCTATATCCTTACTCATACCACCCCACCAGTAATGTTGTCTGAAGTCACGATACATCTTAGTTACTCCCGGATAGATAGAATTGCTGGAATAGTGGGCCTCCTCTAAAATCAATCTAATCCATTCACCGACTCTGGGTACACAAACTCGGCCTATAATCCTCAAAAACTATCTAAATCAAGTGAAGATTTTTAAGCCTCACAACTCAACACCTTATCCTGAATCAATCTCAATCCAACATCATCAAACTGATGAGCTTGAATTTGCTCCTTCAAAGAAGACTTAGCCTCCATAAATTCCAAAATATACCCAGGTGTCGAAATATCAAGCCTAACCATCTGTCTAGCTAAATTCTGAACCTCTAAGGCTAAAGGCCTCTCCTGGGTTAAAAGATGCAACAAGATAACCATGCTAGTCAACTTTCGGCTCAAGACATCCGCAACTACATTAGCCTTGCCCGAATAATTGAGGATAGTCAAGTCATAATACTTAAGAAACTCGAGCCAAAGTCTTCACATTGGGTGAATAAATACTGAAGGCTATGATGATATAAGAAAATCTCTTAACAGACACTATACAAGTAGTGCCTCCACAACTTTAAGCCAAAAACAACCATGTACAACTCCAAATCATGAGTAGGGTAATTTTTCTCATGGGGCTTCAACTATTGAGAAGCATACGCAATTACCTTACCCTTCTGCATCAACACAACACCTAACCCAACACCTGAAGCATAACAAAAGAAGGTAAATCCCACTCCCTCCTCGGGTAAAGGCAAGATAGGATCTAAAGTCAATAAATGCTTGAGCTTTTGGAAGCTCATCTCACAAGCATCAAACCACTGAAAAGAAAACTTTTTCTGAGTCAACTTTGTCAATAGAGTTGTGATAGATGAGAAACCCTCAACAAAATATTAATAGTAAACTACAAGCCAATAAAACTCTGAATCTCAGTGGGAGAAGTAGGTCTAGTCCAATCACGAACTGCTACAACCTTGGCTGGATCAACCATAACACCTTCCTTAGTCACCACATCACACAAAAAAGAGACAAACTCCAACTAAAACTCATACTTGGAGAACTTAGCATACAACTTCTCATCCCTTAACCTATGAAGCACAATCTACAAATGCTCCTCATGATCGGCCTCACTCTTAGAATAAATAAATATATCATCTATAAATACAATAAACAAAGAGTCGAGATATGATCGAAATACCCAGTTCATCAACTCCATTAACGCGGTAGGGGCATTGGTAAAATCAAAAGACATGACCAAGAACTCATAATGACCTACCGAGTCCAAAAAGTTGTCTTTGAAATATTATTAACGCTCAAACTACACCTCTTAATGAGAATTTAAGCGATCATTGTCAATATATAACCCAACTAGGTTGGGGTCAAATCCCACAGGGAATATGGTGTGAACGTAAGTCGTTTATGATTTAATCAACTGATAGTTGGAGGTTTCCAGAAGTGGGGGTTTTGAGTTTAACAAATAATTGTTGGTCACTTTGTTTTTAGTATTCGTAATCAAGAGTTTATGGAAAAACCAGAATTATGTTCACTAGGGGTTTGGGTACTTGACAGATGCTAATAGTGGTTCAAGATCCTCACAGTAGGTAGGACAACAAGTTATCTTTATCAAAGTTATGCTTAAATATCTCTCAACCTACTTAAGCATTTAATTACCTAATCCTCTCGTACTTAGGGAATTTATATTCAATGCCCAGATTTTACCTCAGGTTAACCAACCTTATTACAACGCTAATTATTAAATGGAAGTTTAGTGTTTCCAAGTCCTTATTGATAATTCACTTCCCACTATATTTGATTTCTTTCTCAAGAAAATCAAAGCAGGTTTTACTATCAATTGCAACCAACAGACAATAATTAAAACCTCAGAATTATCAAGGAGTCCTATTACCTTTCGAATCTTAAACACTTAGCACCTTATCAAGACTTAACCTTAGATCCCATAATTCAGGTTAAAGGGGTTTAGCCGCTCATGATGTAATAATCGAAACAACTAGATTTATTCATGATTTGAAAGATAAACTTACCACAAGATGAATAGACACTAGAGATTCTTAGATTAGATCACAATGGAAATCCCAAAATAATGATGATAATCTTTTCAAAGTAATTGCTTTTTCAAGCCAAGAAACTAGAGAGAGAAAATATCTAAATATCGTGTCTCAAAACTCAAGTTCGAAACTTCTAAGAAAACCCTAAACAAGACTTTAAATAGTTAAGCCTAAATAAGGAAACAAAATTATAGAGTTTAATAATCCCGCGAATTAGGTGACGACATTCATGACAACCTACCAGGAGGCTGACGACTTATTACAAATGTCATCAGCTCATCTTTGCTTTTGATACTTGCTGCCTTAGGCTGATGACAAGTTGTGATGTCCTATCAACTCCTTGACGACTTATCATAAATATCATCAAGTCTCTACCTCAGCTCTCATGTTCTGCCTTAGGCTAACGGCAATCTTGACGACTTATCATCTCCTTGATGGCCTATCATAAAATATGTTCACAACTCTCAACTCAGGTCCATTCTCTATCTATGGCTAACGATGAAGCTAATAGCTTATCACAGGGCTGACGACTTATCAAAAATGTCATCAGCTACACTTTTTCTCTATTTTCTTCAGATTTCAACTTTTTGTTTCCATCCTTGTTGGTTCTCTAGCATCTTAGCTTGTACTGCAAAATCAAACATAAAACAATCAAAAACGACAAAAATTTCTTAAGACTTTACAATTATTCTTAGTTAAAAGCCTCAAATGTGTTAGCATTAGCTCACACATCAACACCCTCAACTTAAAACAATTGTTTGTCCTGAAGCAACTCAACACACCTAAGAGAATACAAAGCACACTTGGCAGTCAATCATCCACATTATCTCAAAACACTTTCACCATCTCCAAGGTCAGTCAATTCAAGAACAATGAATAACACTAATGCAACACACAGGAATCAAGATACTACATTAATTCAGCTATAACAACCATGCATAAACCAGTATTACATTCTCCGAACAAGTTAGTAACTAGTAATGTAACTAGTGTGCCCTCACTATAAAGAAATCCCACTTATCTCATATCAGTAATTATATATGTAACCATGGGGACAATCAAAATACTCACTCTCAAAACAAAGTTCCAACCAGTGTATGCCAAGTACCATAGGCTTGCCCTTATTTTCATTATCCAGATCTTCAGATAGGTCAGCTAGGATCACTATAGGCCTTCTCTTTGGCTTGAAATGTAGATTAGGGGTTGGTATGATACTCGATGGTATTTAGAGTGACTAAGCCTCCTTGACACTACACTAGTTTTTTGGGGTTTCACTCATTAGCCTTTTCCACTCTTCTCTTTTCTTGATCATATTTTTTTATGATGGGTGCGGTCTTTTTCACACTCACTTATTTTTTTTTACAATTTTTTCTTTTCTTTCCCTTTTATTCCACATCCAGTTTTTTATTATTTTCTTTTATTCTACCTTTCTTCATACTCATTCAGTACCATGCACCCCTATGATAGCCACCCTCAACTTAGGCTATTTGCCTACGTCAATATGCATAGTGTCCAAGGAGGACCAGGGCCAAAATAGGTTTATTGTGATATAAATGGGAAGGTGACCGGTGTCATAAAAAAAAATAGGCTAATTAGCCTCAAAACAGGGATCAAGGGATATTATATACATAGGGAAGGTCATTTTAGGCTAAAGTGAGCTAATATCAAAACAACCTATGATCCTTTCCTAACCCCTATCCTTTAACCTAGGTAGGACCAACCGGGCAAGTTCTGGATTCACAGCATACAGAGGAAACTAACATCTCACACACACTTGGCACATAGGTATATTGCAATCTACTACTCATTCAGTTCATGCAGGTATTTAGCAATGCTCATTGTGTTACTATAACTAATGCCATACAAAGATGCACAGTGGTCACACTTTAATGCAAATCACATAGTTAAAGAAGTAGACCACTTGAACAAGTGTACAAAAATCACAAAAATAATTCAGTTGCCTCAAGTACAAGTATTTCTCCTATTTGACTACACAATTTTTTTTACAACAATAATTTACCCTACACCCTCAACTTAAAATCAAAGAAAAATCCAAACTAAGGGTTAGAGTATACCTAGAATGGATCAAACACGAGAATCATGGGTTGCCTCTAATGTAGCGCCTAATTTAACGTCGCGGCACGACTCAGGTATCTCGATTACTTCAGACTTCATCGAGACAGATAGTAGTGATACTTTTCATCTACTATTTTAGACCAATATAAAGTTTGACTCATTGACCATTTACCTTAAAGGTGCTGCCGTCTTTATTTTCAAGTTCCACTACTCCAGATGGGTAGACTTGGCTAACTCTAAATGGGCCTGACCACTTGGATTTTAGCTTACCTGAGAATAATTTGAGTATGGAATTGAACAGAAGCACCAAGTCACCCTTTTGGAATTCTCATTTATCTATCCTCCAATCATGATACTTTTTCATTTTTTCTTTATATAGGTCTGCTCGTTCATATGCCAAGAGAAAGAATTCATCCATCTTATTCAGTTGTCCCAGTCTCAGCTCTGTTGCCTTCTTTCAACTCAAATTCAACCTTTTGAGTGCCCATAAGGCCTTGTGCTCCAGATCTATGGGTAAGTGGCATACTTTTCCATAGACCAGCTAAAATGGTGACATGCCAATGGGTGTCTTGAAAGTAGTCCGGTATGCCCATAAGGCATCATCGAGCTTTCGAGACTAGTCTTTCTGACTAGCATTCACCATTTTGGCTAGAATGTCTTTAATCTCTCGATTTGACACCTTCATTTGCCCATAAGTTTGTGGGTGATATGGAGTGGCTACTCTATGCTGTTTCACCCCATATTTTGCCAACGCCGCTCGAAACACTTTTTTGCAAAAATGAGATCCTCCATCACTTATAATAGTATGTGGTACTCCAAAGCGATAGAAGATGTTCTTCTTGAAAAAAGCAATAACCCTTTTTCCTTCATTATCAGAAAAGGCAACAGCTTTGACCCATTTTGAGACATAGTCAACAACAACTAAAATATACTTCATCCCGTACGAGCTTACAAAAGGACCCATGAAATTGATGCCCCAGACATCAAACAATTCCACTTCAAGTATCTTAGTCAAAGGCATCTCATGTCTTTTGGAGATTGAACCCTGCCTCTGACATTGGTCGTATTTCAGCACAAACTCGTGATCATCCTTGAATAATGTTGGCCAATAGTAGCCGCTCTGCAATACCTTCCTAGTAGTTCCGTCACCTGCATGGTGACCTCCAACTGGGGAAGCATGACATGACTCCAATATGCACAACACATCCACCTCTGGCACATATTTCCTTATAATATTATCAGCATATCGCCAAAAAAGATACGGCTCATCCCAAAAGTAATGTGTCACATCATGCAGGAATTTCTTTCTTTGATGGAAAGGCAAATTTTCTGGAATGACCTCACTCATAACATAATTTGCAAAATCAGCATACCACGACAACTTTTCCATAGCAGCAGCCAAGATCTCCTCATTAGGCAACATATCATTTATCTCTATTTCATCACTATTTGCCTGCTCACCTTCCATTCTAGACAGATGATCTGCAACTTAGTTTTCACAACCTTTTCTATCATTTACTTCAAAGTCAAACTCTTGTAGAAGCAATACCCATCTAATCAGCCTTGGTTTTGCATCCTTCTTAGCTATCAAATACCTCAAGGCTGTATGGTCAGTGTGGACCACTACCTTGGTCCCAAGTAGATAAGCCCTGAATTTCTCAAAAGCATACACTACAGCCAGGAGTTCCTGCTCAATAACGGTGTAGTTCTTTTGCGCTCCATTCAGTACTTTACTGGCATAATACATTGGATGAAACAGTTTGTCTTTCTTTTGTCCCAATATAGCGCCAAGGGCAACACCGCTTGCATCACATATGATCTTAAATGGTTTTGACCAATCTGGTGCAACAATAATAGGGGCCTTAACCAACTTCTTTTTAAGGCATTCAAATGCCTTCAAGCACTCATCATTGAAGGAAAACTTCACTTCATTCTCCAAAAGGTTGCAAAGTGGAGTTGCAATCTTCGAGAAGTCTTTTATAAACCTCTGATAAAAGATAGCATGTCCAAGAAAACTATGCACTCCCTTCACTAAAATGGGAAGTGGTAGTTTCTCAATAACTTCGACCTTGGCTCGATCAACCTCTATCTCATTTGCTAAAATTTTATGCCTGGGAACGATGCCCTCTTTTACCATAAAGTGGCATTTCTCCCAGTTAAGCACCAAATTGAACTCAGGACATCATTGTAGGGCCATACTTAGGTTTACCAAACAAAACTCAAATGAGTCTCCCACCGCAGAGAAATCATCCATGAATACCTCTATGGTGTCCTCCACCATATCCGAGAAGATCGACATCATGCACCATTGAAAAGTAGCAGGTGCATTGCACAGCCCAAACAGCATCCTCTTAAATGCAAAGGTGCCATATGGGCTTGTTAATGTTGTCTTCCCCTAATCTTCAAGAGTAATACATATATTATTATATCCAAAATAGCCATCTAAGAAGCAGTACCATTCTCTTCTGGCCAATCGATCAAGCATTTGGTCTATAAAGAGCATTGAAAAGTGGTCTTTCAAAGTCCATGAGTTTAGTTTCCGGTAATCTATGCAAATTTCTCCACCCAGTCACAGGCCTAAGTGGAATCAGCTCATTCTTGTCATTTGCAACTACAGTCATACCACCTTTTTGTGGAACGCATTGAACTAGGCATACCCATTTGCTGTCTGAAATAAGGTAAACCACTCCTGCATCCGACCACTTAATAATTTCATTCTTAACCACCTCTTATATTAGTGGGTTAAGACGGCACTGGTGCTCAATAGTCGGAACATAATCTTCCTCAAGTTGTATTTTATGTGTGCAGATGCTAGGGGGAATGCCAATAATGTCTGCAATCGTCCATCCGATTGCTTTCTTGTACCTATGAAGTATGAAAACAAGTGCTTCTACCTGCTGCTTGCCCAAATCAGCCATAATAATAATGGGTAGCATGTTTTCGTGGCCCAAAAACATGTACCTTAAATTCCCAGGCAATTCTTTCAATTCCAACACCGGTGGGTCTTCAATGGATAGCTTAGCCGGTGGTGTTGGTCGGTTAGCAAGATCAAGGTCTAGCTTCTTAGGAGCATAAGGGTATGAATCCATTCCTGCCAAAGCACAAGCAGTCTCTTCATACTCCCCAATGCCTTCACTATCAAAATTCATCATAACTGCGGCTAAAGGATCGACAACAAGTTGCTCCGCTATTGATACCTCCTATTTATCCTTATAATATACATCAACTACCGAGAACACACTTATTTCTTTATGCTGCTTCATTGATTTTCACATATCAAATCGCACCACCTCATCATTCTTCCTGAATAAGAGCTCATTATCTCTCAAATCAATCAACACACTTCCGATTGCGAGAAAAGGTCGTTCCAAGATTATGGGCACCTCTAAGTCCACCTCGTAGTCCAGAATGACAAAATCTGCAGGGAATATGAATCTAGCTACCTTCACTAACACATCATACAAAATACCAATAGGTCATTTTACCGACCTATTTGCCATCACGAGTCGTATGTTGGTGGGTGTGGGATTTCCCAGGACTATCTTTTTATATACAGCCAGCGGCACGAAATTAATGCTTGCCCCCAGATCACATAATGCCTTAGCGAATTCCATGGACCCAATCGTATAGAGAATAATGAATGCTCCTGGGTCTGGCTTCTTCTGCACCAAGGTCCTCATAGAAATAGCGCCATAGTGATGGAGATTATCCTTCAGTTCACAACTCACCGTTCTTTTCTTAGTCACAAGGTCCTTCATGAACTTAGAATAACCTAGCATTTGCTCGAGTGCCTCAACTAATGGAACATTCACCGTCAATTGTTTGAGCATTGCCATGAACTTGCTGAATTTTGCATCATTAATTTTCTTCTTCAATCATTGAGGAAAAGGAGGTGGTGGTCTCGGGAGAGTTTTCAACACTACCTCTTTCTCCTTCTTTTTTTCTTTCTCCGGAGCATCATCAGAGTTATCCAGCTTCTCAGACTCCACTGGACCTCCTTCTTCCGGTTCATCCTCAACTACCTCATCAACTACATGTTTGCCCATAGAAGGGCCAGGTAATATCTTACTACTTCTAGTGGTAATCTCCATGCATGAACCATCATTCCGCGGATTTTAGACTGTAATGCTTAGTAATGTTCCACTCTTCCTCTGATTAAATGTTGTGGAGAGTTGGCTCATCTGTTTCTCTAACTGTTTGATTACGGTAGAGTGTGAGTTTACCAACTGACTGATGAATGTCAGATCAATCTTCATGGTGGTCTCACCAGAGTTGGTAGCCTCCACTCCCTTCAACAACTTAGCCATCATGTCCTCCATGGACATCTTTTCAGAACTTTTTGTAGCAGCCTCACGATTTCCAGGAGGAGCATATATCCCACTTCTGTCATTGTTATTCCTCCAATTTCCCTACTCCCTATCTTTATAAATAGGCTTATCATAGAAGTTCCGACCTTGATTCCCTTGGATATTGCCTCGGAAAACCCCCTAATTATTAACATAGTTTGCCTCTTCGTCTGCAACAGCATCAACTCTGTATTGCGATCCCACAGCTTTCACCTTCTCAATCTTGCCTGATAGCAAGTACTTGGTTAGCAAGTCCATCTGCATTTTAAGGTAAGCCATGTCTTGGTCATGCTCCTCTTCTCCTCTGCATTGTTTTGCAGTAATACCCATAGAAGCAGTGGGGCTGTACACCACAGAGTCTCTAGTATGCCATGCACGACTCTGTTTGGTCATCCTTTCTAGCATTTCTGAAGCCTCTGGGAATGTAAGATTAAAAAATGAACCACCATCAGCATTATCTACAATTGGCTTTATAACAGAGTTAAGAGCCCTGCACAAAGTCTCCATCAAGTGTATGTCTGTCATGTTGTGGTTCGGACACGGTGTCAGCTTCTTCTTAAATCTCTCCCAGGTTTCATGCAAGGCTTTAGTTGAGAGCTGCCTAAAGTTGTTGATCTCATCCCTCAACTATACCTCTTGGAAGGCAGAAAGAACCTTTCTAGGAAAGCTCCTTTCAACTGCCTCCAGTTGGTTATAGAATCGGGTGTCTGCTCATTAAGCCACAATTTTGCCTCCCTAGACAGAGACAACGAAAACAATCTTAATTGGATAGCTTTCTAGCCCACTCCTGGGTTATCAAAAGATTTACAGATGGTGACAAAATTCACCAGATGCAAGTTTGGGTCATCCCCAAGAAGGCCACCAAACAACCCCTTCAGATTAAGGAGTTGAATCATAGTACTCGTAATGTTGAATTTCGCCCCAGGTGCCAGCAATGGAGGAATGATTGCACCGGTTTCACCTTCTTCATCCATGACATCATCATCATCATTGAGGTCATACTGGATCATCTAGTAGTCTTTCCTTCTTTGGAACGGACGGTTCCTGTTAACATTACGTTGTACTGGTGCAGTTACTTGCTCTGCGTGCCTTGGGTTACCAGGATTCAGCAACTCCTCGTCTCCCAAATCTTCACCCTCAGGATTTGGATGTCGTGCTTTTTGACTGACATTCTACACATTCACCTAGCTCTAGCTAAGGCTGCTAATCTATTAGCCTTTTACTGTTCTGCCATTCTTCCAATTCGTTGTTATTCCGAATTAAGTGGTAATAATGGTTCTCCAGAACTTATGGTTCTTGGCATACACTATAAAGATCCTGCAATAAAAAAAAACAACAAATAAATGTAAACCTAGGAAACTTGACTAACAGTCAATTAGCGCACACAAACTTCAGTTTACAACCATATTCCCCAGCAATGGCACCATTTTTGATAACACTCAAACTACACCTCTCAATGAGAATGTAAGCGATCATTGTAAATATATAACCCAACTATGTTGGGGTTGAATCCCACAGGGAATATGGTGTGGACATAAGTCATTTGCGATTTAATCAACTGATGGTTGGAGGTTTCCAGAAGTGGGGATTTTGAGTTTAACAAATAATTGTTGGTCACTTTGTTTTCAGTGTTCGTAATCAAGAGCTTATGGAAAAATCAGAATTATGTGTACTAGGAGTTTTGGTACTTGACAGATACTAATAGTGGTTCAAGATCGTCACAGTAGGTAGGACAACAAGTTATCTTTATCGAAGTTATACTTAAATGTATCTCAACCTACTTAAGCATTTAATTAACTAATCCTCTCGGGAATTTATATTCAATGCCCAAATTTTACCTCAGGTTAACCAACCTTGTTACAGCGTTGATTATTAAACGGAAGTTTAGTGTTTCCAAGTCCCTGTTGATAATTCACTTCCCACTATATTTGATTTCTTTCTCAAGAAAATCAAAGCAGGTGTTATCTATTATTTGCAACCAACAGACAATAATTAAAACCTTGGATTTATCAAGGAGTCTTATTACCTTTCGAATCTTGAATACTTAGCACCTTATCAATACTTAACCCTAGATCCCATAATTCAGGTTAAAGGGGTCTAGCCGCTCATGATGTAATAATCAAAACAACTAGATGTATTCATGATTTGAAAGATAAACTTACCACAAGATGAATAGACACTAGAGATTCTCAAATTAGATCATAATGGAAATCCCAAAATAATAATGATAATCTCTTCAATGTAATTACTTTTTCAAGCCAAGAAACTAGAGAGAGAAAATATCAAAATATCGTGTCTCAAAACTCAAGTTCGAAACTTTTAAGAAAACCCTAAACAAGACTTTAAATAGTTAAGCCTAAATAAGGAAACAAAATTACAGAGTTAAACAAGACTTATCACAAATGTCATCAGCTCCTCTTTGCTTTTGATACTCACTGCCTTAGGCTGACGAAAAACTGTGACGTCTTATCAACTCCTTGATGACTTATCACAAATGTCGTCAAGTCTCTACCTCAGCTCTCATGTTGTGCCTTAGGATGACGGCAATCTTAACGACTTATGAACTCCTTGATGGCCTATCACAAAATGTCATCATATCTCTCAACTCAGGTCCATTCTCTGTCTATGGTTGACGATGAAGCTGATAGCTTATCACAGGGTTGACGACTTATCAGAAATGTCATCAGCCACACTTTACCTCTATTTACTTCAGATTTCAACTCTTTTGTTTCCATCCTTGTTGATTCTCTAGCATCTTAGCTTCTACTGCAAAATCAAACATAAAACAATTAAAAACGACAAAAGTTGCTTAAGAATTTGCAATTATTCTTAGTTAAAAGCCTCAAATGTGTTAACATTAGCTCACACATCAAATATCCGAAGCTCTAATCATCAAATGGTGGTACCTAGATCTCAAATCAATCTTCAAAAATACTGGAGCACATTGAATTTGGTCAAAAAAATCATCAATACGAGAAAGAGGATACTTATTCCTAATCGTCACCTTGTTCAATTGTTGATAATCAATGCACATATGCATAGACCCATCTTTCTTTTTCACAAACAAGACAGGCATACCCCAAGGTGATACACTAGGTCGAATAAATCACTTATGCAATAGCTCCTATGACTTATCCTTCAACTCGATTGGGCCATTTTATAAGGGGAATAAAAATAGGCATGGTGTCTGGCTCAACATCAATAGAAAAATCAATATCTCGATCTGGAGCTACGCCAAACAAATCCATAGGGAACACATCCATAAACTTATACACAACACAAACAGAATCCAAAGAAGGAGGTGAAGCAATACTATCACGAATATGAGCCAAATAATACAAACATCCCCTCTAAACCAATTGACAAGCCTGGGCATAAGATATAACCGTCTTCGGACCTAAATAAATTGCACCCTTCCAAGCTATCCTTGGCACACCCGGCTAAGCTAAAGTCATGATCTTAACATAATAATCTAGGACAGTATGGTGAATAGCCAACCAATCCATATCCAAGATAACGTTGAAATCAACCATATCTAAGACAAGCAAATCTACCCAAGTCTCACGCCCAAAAAAAGTCATAACACAAGATTGGTACACTCGATCCACCACTAAAGAGTCTTCTAGAGGAGTAGATACATTAATAGGCATGGCAAGAGGCTCACTAGCAAAATCAAAACCCAAAGCAAAATACACAAACATATCAGATAAAGTTGATCCCAGATCAAATAACATAGATGCAGATCTGAAACAAACGAGGACAAAACTTGTGATAACAACATCAAAAGCCTCTACCTCTGGTTTGGAAGGTATAGCATAGCACTATCCATGACAACTAACTGCCTGAGTAGCCCCGCGACCACCACCGCGGGTACCATTACCTCTTCCTCGCATACCTCTGGTCAAACCTTTATCTTTCATAGCTAAAATAAGAGTAGCTGTGAACATATAATAGGGACAGTCCTTGGACAAATGTCCAGTCTCATCACACATATAGCAAGCTCTATAACTCGACTCAATAGGAAGAGGTACAGATGGACCAAAATAGCCACCCTTATCTATTGAACTAGAAGACCCACTATGCCTGCACAGGTCAACCATGATATCCAGAAATCCTCCAGAATTCGTACCTCAAGAAGCGTGACATCTAACTCACCAAAATGGTGCACCTTCTTGGCACCTCCCTGAGATGCTAGAAGAATACCCTCAGTCATCTTAGTATGATCTACTATACATTAAAAATATGCTCCAAATACAACCATCTGAGATATAGCTAACTAAAGACATACATCCAAACCCTTTAAGAACTTCTGAATCTTTTCAGACTCGGTGGCAATACTGGCATAGAAATATTTAAATAAGGCATAGATGTGTACCTCATACTCTATAATAGTTATGGAGCCCTGCTCTAGGAGATCAAACTCATCTATCATCTAATCCCTTAAGTTGTAAGGCATAAACCTCTCTAAAAAGGCCTCAACAAACTGATCCCAAGTCATCTCGAGAGAATCAAGAGGTATGCAACTCACAAGGGACCTCTACCAATCTCTAGCAATATCTCTCAACTGATAAGTAGTATATGAGACACCATGCGAATAAAGGAAATCCAAATTATGCAACTTCTCACGACAGTAAATCAAGAATCCATAGGCATCCTCGCCAATAGCACCACTAAACGTAGGGACACCCAAATGAGTGAATCTCTCAAACCTCTTTTGATCCTCAGAAGATATAATTGTACTCATAACAAGAGGAGGCATGGTGAATATGGAAGGCTGAGCTCCCACCTAGGTAGGTAACATAGACGAAGGTTAAACTCTTGTTTTTGAAATACCATACTCAGATGCAGGCGCTAAAGGAGGAATAACACTTAAAGTCTGTTTAGTACCAAAAGAAGAAGTAGGTACCACAGGGGGATCCACACTCACAGTTGGAGAAACACCATAATCAGACTCTAGCATGGACGGGGGTACAATACTCAAAGCTCAGGGAACCCAGGCAGACTCAAAGGATCACCCTCCAAATGGGATAATAAACAAATCAACAATCTCTCCAAGACTGGGGTAGAAGAAGTTGGTAGAACTGAAGTAAAACTCACACCTCCAACAAAATCAACACGAGGCTCGGAGGAGAGTCCCCTAGCACCACTCCTAGATGGGGCAGATTTACGTGCCCATACAACACCTCTAGTCCATCAACAACTCCCAACTCGCCCTCTAAACTAGGCTCTCTCCTCGGATGAGGGCTCCGCATGTCTAACCTCATGAGGCCTAGTCAACACCATATGTGCAGAAAAGAATAAAATATGACTTAGAACACAAGGTATAAAAAAAATCTGCACAATAAGGAACAAACTAAGGGAAATTTCCTAAAGACATCCTATAGCCTCTCGTAGATAGCTATGGAAGTCTATGTATCAATCCGTGAGACTCTATTAGACATCCCATTCTTACACTATTGAGACCAACCAACCTGGTTACTCCAATACCAATTTATTAAGACCCAAATACCAAAGGCCATGATGGCACTTGTCTCGGTGAACCTTAATAAGTAAGCCTATCACCCAAACTAATACACTAGGAGAAAAGACAATAATATCCCCAAGGAAAGTCTTCTAGAATGAAGTTGAACCACATACATATAACAAAATAGAAAGAAACATAACCAATAATGCCATAACTCCCTAATCGTAGTGTCACAGTGTAAGAACTACTAATATAATTCATGAATCAAATACATAAGAAATCTAACAAGAAGAACTTTGTCTCTGAATACTAGTAAATACATAGTCTAATATAGAAAGATAGAAGTGAACTCTAGTTGTATGAAATCCAACCACTACCTTGAATAACTTTGAAGGTGCCCGAATCAACCACTGTGAGGCACACTTAAACCAGGATCTACACCGAAAGGGTACAGTAGGGGTGAGTATGGTCCACTTGTAATTCGTAGGTATGATAGGCTAACCGAGCAAAATATAAAATAAAGCATTCAAAAGTACACACTAAGGGCACGTCACGTACAATCAGAAAATATTCCACAATGGTAGCCTAAACCACTTGCACTAACAGTTCTATAATACTCACATATTTACAGCAAACACCAAAAAGGGATACAAGTATACATTATACCACATGCAAGTAGAGCAAAGAAGAAAAAATGTATAGGAGAACATCAATACAAGTAAAGGGAGATAGAAAAAATGGATAGGTAACAAGTCAACACAGAAATACAATCACTACACAAGCATAATAATGTAAATACAATAAAAATAATGATGATGCTGATGTAATGCATAAGGTTGCCGCACAACCTCCATATACACCTATGGATCTAAAGTTTTATGATGTAGGACCCATAGGGGATTCGTCAATCAATATATAATACATATCTCCTCCCCAACACATCCCTCGAGGAGTTTTTTTTTAAGATGTCATATTTTCTATCAGAAAAAGCCAGTGTCTTCAGCATTTCCATAGTGGTATCAATGTTTCATAAATAACTATGGTATGAGGATAAAATTCTCACGACCAAACAACATGAGTGTTTCAATATCCAACTAATATACCAACCAAGTGATCCAAATATATAATTAATTTTCCAACCATCCATGAAATCAACACGATTCACATGCCAATAGAGTATGAATACATCACAATATACAATTAATACCATGTTAGGCATTCTCATTAGCAATATATAATCAGTTTTAAATATACAAGGCCAACAATATTATATGAGACCCCACACGATCACATATGGAAAATAATATTCCAAAAGTACCAAATACATCAACATATACGCCCCCACAATGGCACACCACAATAATCTTTGACATTTTCATGATTATTTACCACACTCATAACATGATTTTGCATCAACATTAACTACCCAACCCAGTCTGAAAGAAGTTCAGCCATAACCTACCTCGAATACCAAAAAATGGTATAGAAGGACTTCGATCCAAATCCTTACACCCAACAAATAGGACTAGAATTATCTAAAACATTACAATATAAAATCTATGCATCAAAATAAAGCCAATGATACCCATATTGCCTATTTACAACTCGAGGTCAAAACGAACTCTCGAAATGAATTTCCAAAGAATAAGGGAAAAATCATAATTTTATTTTTAAAAATCATTTTCTCCATGTTTTTATAAGTCTACATATGAAAATCCAAATAAAAATGAGTTTAAAACGAGGTCCAAATTGAAGAAAAAACAATTTCTAGCTTTACCGGATAAAATCCCCGAAATCCATTTTAAAAATTAAGAATTGAAGTTGTTTTGAAGATGAAATTGAAAGAAAAGTAATAATAATAATATTACAAACTTACCCAAGAGAAAAATAGATTGAAATCGAGGTTTAAATTAAAGAAATATAATTTTCGGTCTTCTTGACAAAATCCCCAATTTCCACTTTAATCCATGTTAAAACAAGAAATGAATGATAAAATTGGGGTAAAGTAGTTGAAATAGGTGTTTAGAAGCTTACCCAAGATTAGAAATGGAAGAAATTGCTCAAAAGTATGAAAAGCTAAGTTCCAAGTCTAAAAAATAGGGGGAAAATGGCAAAACATGGGTATATGTAGGGTTCAAATCTCTACAGACCCCTCAAAATTCATACGAAATCCCATGAACGTAAATAAAATATGATAACCTATCAAATTTGATGCTCCAAACTCAATGGATATATCAAATTTTTCAAGATACATTATTTTCACAAAGTTGACCCCGAAACCCAACATCACAACTTTTGAACCGAGGCTCGAGATGAGATTTAAAAGCTATAAAATCATACCAACCATGTTACCACCCTAGAATTGATATTTTGGATCTGTTGACGCAGCCCGTTTTGCCATCTGATGCTGTAATACCCCGTATTAGACTTAGCTGAGTTCAGCTAATAGTGCATACATAAGAGGCTTAGAACCTAAAAATTTAGGTAAGTTTTGAGTACTTAGTTTTATTTTTAGTCTCTTAACTTTGATGATTTATAAAGTGACCTTCCCAACACCGAGACAGAAGTTTTTGAGTTAATTCATATTCAGGGGTGTAAGTAGCATATTTTGGAAAAAGTTTTAGATTTTTCGTACAAGGGTTGAGCCACATTTGGATTTCAATTCCAGATGCTCACCACCATTGCACAACGTCGCGGTGGGTATAGAAATGAAGAGGTCATCGCGTTGCGGTGGGGCTCAATTTTGCATTCTATTTATGAATTTAAATTGCAGAAAGGTAGTCTTGTCTTTTCATATTTCCCCAATCCATATTAACATGAGATTTGGCTTCAGTGAAGGCATATTATGCCCAAAATCTCCAATTTTTCTCTCAAATAAACCCTAAGCTCTTCCCTAGTTCATCAAATTAAACTCTCTTCCTTTCAAAAAAAAGTTCCCAAATTCAAGAATCTCTAAAGATGCTTAAGGAATTGTGTCTCTTTTCAAGGATTGAAGCTTTTAAGGTATGTTAGATGTTCATTCATGGGTCCTTTTCACCCATGAAGTCCAAGAACCCATTTTCAATATTAAAGTTATGATTTTTACTTGTTATTGTGAGTTATCTTAGTAAAGTTATTATGAACTTAGATTTCAAATTATGTTTATTATATGGTTTTGTTGGAATTAGCCTTGACATATTTGAATGGTGCTTAATTTCTTGTTAAATCTTAATCCATGATTTTAGTATTGAAATTATGCAATTGTTACATGTTTAAACTATCTCCATTCTTAAGCCCATGAATTCCAAGTATTTGATGAAATGCCTAAATAATTGAGTTTGAACAATGACTACTTATTATGGTTTTCGAAGCTTTAGTATGTCCTATTGTTATTGTTATCGAATTCTGGGGATTATGACTACCCAAAATTTAGTTGTATACCTAGTTTTTAGTATCTACAGAATGATTTCAGTTATACTATGAGCAATGTCATTCAGTCAGTTAATACGGTCAGTTGTGGGTTCAATTAAGCTTAGTCCCATCTAGTGATCATTGTCAGCTCAGTTGGGAGTAGGATTCAGCACCGAGCGAACCTAAGGATAGGGGAATTCCTACCAGATTAGGGTTACAGAACTACATAGCTAGTGTAGGTTGAGATGACTTCCTACTAGTTTAGGGTAGACTCAAATCTCATAAGAACTCCTGCCAAATTAGGGTGACTCTATAGTCCTTCGGGACACCAGTTTAGTAGATCCACATAGACATTGTCAGTACCCATTGCACCATACTGACACCCTTCCAACTGGGATTATAGGTTATACTTTGATTAGCTCAGATTGAGGCATGTCGATTAGATGATACCTCCCATAGTCTCAATCCAGTATTCAGTATGATTCAGTTTAAGTTTGCATTAACCATATTATACAGTTATCAGTTATTTAGTTATAAGGTTCCATTATTTTAATTTACAGACTATTTTATAATCATGTTATATGCTTGGTCATGCATTCTCATCTTTTATAGCATTCACATATTCATATTAGTAATTTAGTTACCTTATGCTACTCATTCAGTCAGTTATTACTCATGCACATAACCCATGCATATTACCCTAACCTCATTTAGCATACAAGTACATTCAAAGTACTGATTGCATACTCGTTTCTTATGCTATGATGACTTATATCATAGGTTCGAACGCTCAGGTTCCCAATCGTACTTAGATATTCTAGTGCATCAGCAGCAGCAATAGTGGTGAGTCCTTATATATCGAGGACCATTTCTATCTATTTTATTTCAGTATCCAGTCGGAGTTAGTTGGGGACTTGTCCCATCAATTCCTCAGTCAGTTAGAGGCTTTCAGATAGTTAGTCAGTTTATTAGTTGTTATTGATAGTCTTTTCAGAATTAATTTAAGACATTTTCAAAACTATGATTTAAATCGCATGTTTCCGCATTTAAAACCTTATGGCATTCTTCAGTTAAATTCCACATATGTTTCTTTATTATCAATTTTATTTAGTGATCATAGTAGGTACTAGCTCATGGGTTAGCTTGTGAGAAACTGGCCCAGACCCATTTCTCCTTCAGATATCAAGAGTTTCTTGGGTTTGGCTGGCTATTACCAATGTTTTTTTGAAGGGTTTTCATCAAGTTTCAGTGGTCAGATTCTTGTGAAAAGAGTTTTCAGGGGTTGAAGACTCGACTCTCCTCGGCCGCATTATTGACCTTGTCAGATGGTTCAAATGGGTTTTTTGTTTACTATGATACTTCTAAAGTTGGTTTGGGTTGTGTTTTGATGTAGAGAGAAGTTCATAGCCTACACCTCTAGACAGCTTAAACCCCATGAAAAGAATTATCCTACCCATGATCTTGAGTTAGCAGTTGTTGTTTTTTCCTTAAAAATTTGAAGGTACTATCTTTATGGGGTGTATGTCGATGTGTTCACGAATCACAAAATCTTGTAGTATGTGTTTTCATAGAAAGATTAAATCTCCATCAGAGAAGGTAGTTAGAGTTGTTGAAAGATTATGACATGAGTGTATTGTATCATCTGGGCAAGGCCAATGTAGTGGCAGATACCCTTAGTAGATTATCTATGGGTAGTGTTACTTATGTAGAAGATGAGAAGAAGAAGTTAGTAAGGGAAGTTCATCAGCTTGCTAAATTAGGTGTTCAATTGGTGGATTCAATTGAGGGTAGTGTATGGGTTAAGAATAGTTCAGAATCTTTCTTGGTTGCCGAAGTGAAAGAAAAGCAAGATCAGGATACCAATCTGGTTAAGTTGAAGGAGTTAGTTAGAGGTCAAAAAGTAGAGGTTTTCTCCCAAGGGGGATATTATGTGTCAGGGTAGGCTATGTGTGCCGTGTGTTGATGGGTTGAGATAGCAAATCCTTGAAAAAATGCATGGTGCACGTTACTCTATTCACCCAGGGGCCACTATGATGTACCGTGATTTGCAGAAAATCTATTGGTGGAGTGGAATGAAGAGGGATATTGCAGAGTTCATAGCTAAGTGCTTAAATTATCAGCAGGTTAAGGTTGAACACCAAAAGCCTAGTGGCACTTTGCAGGAGTTCAGCATTCCCACTTGGAAGTGGGAAGAGGTGAACATGGATTTTGTGATAGGGTTTCCCCCATCCGCGTTGTCAGCATGACTCGATTTGGATTATTGTAGACAAACTAAATCAACCCATTTTTTGTCAGTTCTTACTTCCTATACAACTGAGGATTATGACAAGATCTATATTAGAGAGTTGGTTAGGTTTCATGGAGTCCCGTTGTCTATTATTTCATATAGAGGTACTCAGTTTACCTCTCACTTTTGGAAAACTTTTCTGAAGGGTCTTGGTACCCAAGTTTTTCTCAGTACAACCTTTCACCCTCATATAGATGGTCAGGTAGAGAGGATCATTCAGACCCTAGAGGACATATTGTGAGCATATGTTATCAACTTTAAGGTTAGTTGGGATGATCACTTGCCATTGATTGAGTTTGCCTACAATAACAGTTATCACTCCAGTATTCAGATGGATCCATTTGAGGCTTTCTATGGGAGGAGATATATATCTCCTATTATTTGGTTTGAGGTACGTGAGACTGTGTTGATAGGGCAAGATTCATAGTTTGATACCTTGGAGAAATTTTAGTTGATCAGGAAGAGGCTTAAGACATCCCAAAGCCGACACAAATCATATGCAGATGTGAGGAGAAGAGATCCTGAGTTTGAGGTTAGAGATTTGGTATATTTGAAGATCTCTCCCTTGAAAAGAGTGAAGATACTTGTCAAGAAGTGAAAGATTAGTCCCCGATATGTAGGCCCTTACAGGACCTTGAGTCATTTTGGAAAGGTAGCTTACGAGCTTGAGTTGCCTGCAGATTTGGCATCGGTGTATCCAGTGTTCCATGTATCCCTATTGAAGAAGTGTATTGGAGACCCAACTGTTGTAGTGCCCTTAGAAAGCATAGATGTTCAAAACAACCTTTCCTACGAAGAGATCCCAATTGAGATCCTTGATCGTCAGATTCGCAGACTGAGAAACAATGAAGTTTCCTTTGTCAAAGTATTTTGGTGGAACCAGTCCATTGAGGGATCCACTTGGGAAGCAGAAGCAGATATGCAAACCAACTACCCTCATATTTTATCCAAAAATCCAGACTCAGCTTAAGGTAACAGTTTTCCTTCGATTACCTCTTTTCTATTTTCAGTTCCAACTATATCATCTTCATGTTATTTTATGCATTCACAAATCAGTTCAATCATGTAATCATGTTTCAGCTATGTATGTTCAGCAAGTAATCTCAGTCCATCAGTATACTCAGCTTAATTAGTCTCATTTGAGGATGAATGTTCCCAGGGGGAGATATTGTAATACCCTATATTAGACTTAGCTCAGTTCACCTCATAGTGCAGGCATAAGAGGCTTAGAACCTAAACATTTAGCTAAGAGTTGGGGACATAGTTTTATTTTGGCCTCTTAACTTTGAGGATTTATAAAGTGACTTTCCGACCCAGATACATAAGTTTTTGAGTTAATTCATATTCAGTGGTGTAAGTAGCATGTTATGGGAAAGTTTTGGATTTTTCAGACGAGGGTTGAGGCACGTTTGGATTTCAATTTTAGAACCTCACTGAGATTGCACAGTGTCACGGTGGGTATAGATATGAAGAGGTCATTGCATTGCGGTGGAGCTCAATTCCACATTCCAGTCAAATTTAAATTGCAGAAGGGAAGTCTTGTCTTTTCCCATCGCCCCAATTCGTATTAACACGGGATTTGGATTCAATTAAGGCATATTCTGCCAAAAATCCCTAATTTTAATCTCAAATAAACCCTAAGCTCTTCCCTAGTTCATCAAATTAAACTCCCTTCCTTTCAAGAAAAACAAGTTCCCAAATTCAATAATCTCTAAGGAAGCTTAAGGAATTGTGTTTCTTGTCAACAATTTAAGCTTTTAAGTTATGTTAGATGTTTATTCATGGGTCCTTTTCACCCATGGAGACCAAGAACTCATTTTAAAGATTAAATTTATGATTTTTACTTGTTATTTTGAGTTGTCTTCATGAAGCTATTATGAACTTAGATTTCAAATTATGTTATTATGTGGTTTCATTGGAATTAGCCTTGACACGCTTAAATGGTGCTTATTCACTTGTTAAATGTTAATCCATGATTTTAGTATTGCAATTATGCTATATTACATGTTTAAACTATTCCCATGCTTAAGCCCATGAATTCCAAGTGTTTGATGAAATACCTAAATGATTGAGTTTGAACAATGACAACTTATTATGGTTTTTGAAGCTATAATATGCCCTATTGTTATTGTTATCGAGTTCTATGAATGATGAATACCCAAAATTTAGTTGTTTACCTAGTTTTCAGTATCTACAAAATGATTTAAGTCATACTATGAGCAATGACATTCAGTTAGTTAATACGTTCAGTTGTGGGTTCAATTAATTTTAGTCCCATCTAGTGATCAATGTCAGTTTAGTTCAAAGTAGGATTCAGCACCGAGCGAACCCAAGAATGTGAGCATTCCTGCCAAATTAGGGTGTGACCCTTAGTAGCAATCCCTGAGTTATAAAACTACTTAGACAGCGTAGGTTGAGATGTCTTTCTGCCAGTTTAGGGTTGACTCGAATCTCATGATTCCTCGTGCTAGATTATAGTGAATCTTTAGTCCTTCGGGACACCAATTTAATGGATACACACAGACATTTTCAGTACCCGTGGCACGATACAGACACCCTTCCAATGGGGTTACTGGTTGGACCCCAATTAACTTAGATTGGGGCTTGTCGATTAGATGATACCTTCCACAGTCTCAGTCCAGTATTCAGCATAATTTAGTTCAGGTTTGGATTGACCAAAGCATACAGTTATCAGGTTTCAGTATTTCAGTTTACAGAATTTTAGAATCTTGTTATATGGTTGGTCATGCATTCTCAGATTTTACAGCATTCACGCATTCATATCAGTAATTCAGTTACCTCATGCTATTTATTCAGTCAGTTATTACTCTTGCACATAACCCATGCATATTATCCTAACCTCATCTAGCATACCAGTACATTCAAAGTACTGGTCGCATACTCGTTTCTTGAATTATGATGTCTTATATCATAGGTTTGGACACTCAGGTACCCAATCGTGCTTAGTCATTCCAACGTATCAGTAGCAGCAGTAGTGGTGAGTCCTCATATATCTAGGACAAATTCTCTCTATTTTAGTATTTCAGTTTAGTAGTTAGTCGGAGTTAGTTGGGGACTTGTCCCATTAACTTGTAATGCCCCGAGAGTACACCCTGGAATCATACGATGCTTACAGTCCCGAGGGACCACAAACTAACCCATGAGCTGGTACCTGTTGTAAGCACTAAATAACACAATCATAAATGTGGAAGAATAACTGATATGCCATAAGGTTTTAAGAACTGAAACAAATACTAAATTATGAATCTGAAGAAATAATTATCTGAGTCTGAATAAATACTGAAATCTGAGATAAACTAAATAACTAACTGCCATGTCAACTGAAATTTGAATACAGAATAACTGACTGTATTGTTTGAAATGCCTCTAAACCGACTAACTGAGAGTTGATGGGACAGGTCCCAACTAACTACTAGGCTGAAAGCATGAAATAAAATATTTCGTCCTCGAAATATGAGGACTCACCACTGCTACTGCTCAGAGTCTGAGAAGTCTAACGCAATCTGGGAACTGGGCGTCAGAACCTATGATATAATACCCTTTGCTTCCTAAGTGGCTCCCTCAATGGACTAATTCCGCCAAAGAACTTTGACTAGTGGAACTTCTCTTTTCCTTAGTCTACGAACTTGATGATCAAGAATTTTGACTGGAACTTCCTCATAGGAAAGACTGTTTTGAACATCTATGCTTTCTAGGAGAACAATAAAGATGGATCACCAATACACTTCTTCAACAATGAGACATGGAACACTGGGTGTATTGTAGATAGATCTAAAGGCAACTCAAGCTCGTAAGCTACCTTTCCAAAAAGACTGAGAAATCTGAAAGGACCGACATAGAGGGGACTAAGTTTCCCTTTCTTACCGAACCTCTTTACCCCCTCATGGGAGATATTTTCAAGTACACAGAATCACTGATCTCAAACTCGAGATCCTTTCTTCTCACATTTGCATACGACTTCTGTCGGCTCTAGGCTGCTCTAAGCTTTTCTCTGATCAACTGAACCTTCTGTAAGGCATCAAACACTAAGTCAGGACCTACTACCATGGCCTCACCTACTTCAAACCAACCAATCAGAGATCTACATCTCCTACCATAAAGAGCCTCAAACGGAGCCATCTGGATACTAGAATGATAGCTATTAATATATGTGAATTCGAGCAAAGGCAAGTAGTCATCCCAACTACCTTTAAAATCAACTACGCATGCTCTAAGCATATCTTCAAGAGTCTGAATGGTCCTTTCTTATTGACTATCTGTCTGAGGGTGGAAGACTATACTGAGATAGACTTGGGTACCAAGGCCCTCTTGGAATGCTTTCCATAAGTGAGAGGTAAACTGGGTACCTCTATCAAAGATGATAGATAAGGGAACACCGTACAACCTAACCAACTCTCTGAGATAGAGTTTGGCATAGTCCTCGGCTGAATAAAAGGTATGGACTAGCAAGAAATGAGCTGATTTGGTCATCCTATCTACGATAAAGTCCATGTTCACTTCTTCCCATCCATGTAGCAATGCTAAACTCCTGTATGGACCCACTAGGCTTTTGGTGCTCAATCTTAACTTGCTGACACGTAGAGCACTTATCTACAAACTCTACAATATCCCTCTTCATCCTACTCCACCAATAGATCTCTCGTAAATCAAGGTATATCTTAGCGGCCTCTGGATAAATAGAGTAGCACGCACCAGCTCTTCTGCAAGAATTCGTTGCCTCAAGTCATCTACACCAGGCACACATAGCCGACCCTAACAACGCAGCACACCATCTCGCTATTGGGAGAAAACCTCCACCTTCTGATCTCTGACTGATTCTTTCAACGTAACTAGACTGGGATCTCTATCCTGCTTTTCCTTTACTTCAAAAACTAGAGAGGATTCTGAACTACTCTGCACCCATATGCTACCTTCTGCTGAATCGACTAGGCGGACACCTAGTCGGGAAAGCTGATAAACTTCCTGAGCTAATTTCTTCTTATCATCCATAACATAAGCAACACTACCCATAGATAATCTACTGAGAACATCTGTCACTACACTGGCCTTGCTCGGAAGATATAGAACACTCATGTCATAATCTTTCAATAATTCTAACCACCTCCTCTGATGTAAATTCAAGTCTTTCTAAGAGAACACGTACTACAATCTTTTGTGATCTGTGAACAGATCAACATGCACCCCATACAAGTAATGCCTCCAAATTTTTAAGGCAAACACTACAGCTGCTATCTCAAGATCATGAGTCGGATAATTCTTCTCATTGGGCTTAAGCTGCCTAGAGGCTTAGGCTATGACCTGTCCTTTCTGCATAAGGACACAACCCAAACCTACTCTGGATGCATCGCAGTACATAATAAACCCATCTGAACCATCTGGCAAGGTAAAAACTGGGGCCGAGGTGAGTCAAGTCTTCAACTCTTGAAAACTCTTCTCACAGGAATCTGACCACTTAAACTTAACTTTCTTTTGAGTCAATCTGTACATGGGGGATTCAATATATGAAAAACCTTTAACAAACCAACGATAATAGCCAGCCAAACCCAAGAAACTCCTGATACCTGACGGAGAGATGGGTCTAGGCCAGTTTCTCACCACCTCGGTCTATTGAGGATCAACTCTAATGTCATCACCAGAAATAATATAGATGAGAAAATCTACTGATCTTAGCTAGAATTCATACTTACTGAATTTAGCGAACAATTGATGATCTCTAAGAGTCTGTAACACTATTCTGAGATGGTCTGCATGATCATTTTCGCTACTGGAGTAAACAAAAATATCATCGATGAAGACTGTGATGAGCATGTCCAAGTACTGCTTGAACACTCGATTTATCAAGTCCATGAAGGATTCTGGGGCATTCACAAGACCAAGGGACATGACTAGAAATTCAAAGTGACCATACCAATTCGAAAAGCTATTTCAGAATGTCACATTCCCTGACCTTGAGCTGATGATAGCCTGATCTGAGGTCTATCTTGGAAAAGTAGCTGGCACCCTGAAGTTGGTCAAACCAGTCATCGATTCTAGGAAGTGGATATTTATTCTTAACTGTGACTTTGTTCAACTAACAGTAGTCTATGCACATTCTGAGAGAATCGTCTTTCTTATGCACGAATAGAACTAGTGTGTCCCACGGGGAAACTCTGGGCCTAATGAATCCCTTATCTAGGAAATCCTTCAACTGTTCTTTCAATTCTTTGAGTTTAGCTGGAGCCATTCTGTAGGGCGGAATAAATATAGGCTGAGTATCTAGGAAAAGGTCTATTCTGAAATCGATTTCCCTTTCGAGAGGAACTCCGGGAAGATCTTCAGGGAACACATCTGAGAATTCATTACTACTAGAACTGACTCAAGAGTTGAAGTTTCTAAGATAGAGTCCTCGACTTAAATAAGATGGTAAATACACCCCTTGGATATCATCTTTCTCGCTCTAAGGTATGAAATCAACTGACCCTTAAGCACTGTGGTACTACCCCTCCATTTAAGGACTGGTTTATTCAAAAACTAAAAATAAACTATTCTATTTCTACAATCAACTAAGGCATAGCATGAGTGGAGCCAATCCATGTCGAGAATGACATCAAAATCTGTCATATCTAACTCCACGAGATCAACTTAGGTAACTTTAAGAGATATTATAACCGGATAGTTTTTGTATGCCTACCTGGATATAATGGAAACACCGACATATATGGAGTTACAAAATAAAAAGAAGCTTCATGGTCTATTAAAGCATAAACATGTAAGTGAAATACCTGAAACGTACCAGTAACTACGTCAGAAGAATTTTCTTGATCTTGGAGGGACTAAAGAGCATATAATTTGTTCGGACGCTGACCACTGGTAGCACTGGAAGCGACACCCTGCTGAGTCGGGGGATCGAATAGAACTGATGACTGATGGGACTGGCCCTATTGGCGTAAATCCCTATCTCTCTAAGATACTACCCGATACTCCCGAATCCAATGGCCTGTATTGGTATATCCAAAACACGTATCACTGCCCACTCTACACTCACCCTGATGATGTCTTCCATATTTTTGACATAGAGGGTTCATACGAGCACTATTAATACTGCCTTAGGACTTAGAGCCTAGTTCTCTATCCCTATTATCATTTCCAAATTTGGGTACTGGGGCACTGGCTGAAGTGGGTGTTGGGCTGAAGATCTTTGATGAAATTGAGGACGGTTACCATCTTCTGACCTTGGCTGGCTAAAATTAAAATTACCCATCCTAGTTCTCTTATTTCTTCTCTCCCTTTCCTTAATCTTCTGCTCCTTAATTTGTTGAGCATGGAACATCAACCTAGACAAGTTCATCTCCCTAATCAGCATTACAGTCTTGCACTCCTTGACCACACTATTAGATACGCCAAACATGAACTTACTAATTTTGAACCTGCTGTCAGCTACCACATGAGGAGAATATCTAGATAACTGAGTAAACTTGAGGGAATACTCTTTCACGCTCATGCTACCCTACCTCAAGTTAATAAATTCTAACACTTTGGCCTTCCTCAACTCCAATGGGAAGAATCTGTCTAAGAAAGTTATAGCAAACTCTTCCCATTCTATAGGCCCTGCATCAACACCCCTATTAACTTTACACTGCTTAAACCAAGATGGGCTACATCTTACAACTGATATGCAGCCAACTCAGCACTCTCACTAGATGTCACCCTCATAGCATCCGTTACCTTTTGAACCATATCTAAGAATTCCTATGGATCCTCTTCTGATTTGGATCCCGTGAAGGAAGAAGGATTCATTTGGGTGAAGTCTCAAATTCTAGTTGCAGCAGTATTGACCACTGGGTTGGCTATAACAGCAGTTGTCCATTGATTCTGACCTGCTACGGAGTTGGCGAGAGTGGTAAATGCAGCCCTAAATTCTGCATGAGAGACATGATCGTCTAGAGGATATTCTTGGATGGGTGAAAGTGCTGGATGGTTTCCTGCTCCTCTTTTGTTATTCTTTTTGGGGGGTATGTTCTGTAAATAGAAGGAAAAATAGATAAGACTAAGAGTTTAACTTGAGCACATGCTCACTCGTACGACATGAATACTGAAAGAAGGGAAACTTTTCTGTAACGCCTTGTAGCCTCCTTCCCATAAGTGTGGCGCGCTACACACCCATGTACAAGACTCTACTTGACGTGGCTTTCAGAATTCCTAGGACACTTTAAAATCTTAGGCTCTGATACCAAGTTTGTAACGCCCTAAGAGTACACCCTGGGCGTCACACGATGCTTACAGTCCCGAGGGACCACAAGCTAACCCATGAGTTGGTACCTTCTGTGAGCACTGAATAACACAATCATAAATACAGAAGAACAACTGATATGCCATAAGGTTTTAATAACTGAAACAAATACTAAATTATGAATATGGAGAAATAACTATCTGATTCTGAATAAATACTAAAATTTGAGATAAATTGAGTAACTAACTGTCATGTCAACTGAAGTTTGAATACTAAATAACTGACTGTATTGTATGAAAAGCCTCTAAACTAACTAACTGAGAGTTGGTGGGATAGGCCCCAACTAACTCCAACTAAATACTAGGCTAAAAGTATAAAATAAAATATTTTGTCCTCAAAATATGAGGACTTACCACTACTATTGCTGAGAGTCTGAGAAATCTAAACACAATCCGGAAATTAGGCGTCAGAACCTATGATATATTACATCATAGCGCAAAATAAAGGTATGTGATCAGTACTTTGAGTGTACTGGTATGCTAAATGAGAAAGGGTGACATGCATGGTTTCATGAACAAGAATAATAATTATCTTAATATACATGTAAAACATGGAATACTAGATAGAGAGCATAAAATCTATAGATACTAAAAATATGTGAAATCTGTAAATACTGTGTATGCATGACCAAGCATATAACATGAACTAAATAGAAGTATGTAAATTAAAATGCTGAACTAACTGATATTTGTATTCCTTGGTCAAATAACATTGAGACTGAACTATTGATCTGATTATTGGACTGAGGCTGTGGGAGCTATCATCCAACCAATATTCCCTAATCTGAGATAATTGGGGTCCAACCTGTAACCCCAGTTAAAAAGGTGTCAATACCGTGCCACGGGTACTAACGCTGGCTATGTGGATCCACTATACTAATTTACTGTCCCGAAGGACTAAGGGTGTCAACCCTAAACTGACGGGTGACCCCTGCGAGATAGTCAAGCCTATACTAACGGGTGATTTCTCATATCCTACGTTGGCTACATAGTTCTAGATCTTAGGGACTGGTACTAACGACTATGCCTATCTGACGGGGAAGCCTCCATCCCTACACTCGCTTGGTGCTAAGTCTTACTCCCAACTGAATGACACTGAGTTACTAACTATTCTGAGTTTAACTGACTAATCTAGTAATGCTCATAATATGTATTCTGAAGATACTGAGACGAGACTAAATAAGCAGCTATGGTTTTCGGGTATTCAATACCACTAGGACTCAAAAAAAATAATAGTAACATGCTACTTAAGCTTAGAGAACATAGCATGAAGGCTTTTATCAAACATGTATTCTTAGAGGCATTTTGTCAAACACTTGTAGAATGTTAGGGAACTTGTAGCAATAGCATGAATTCAAAATGAATAGTACTAAATCATGATTAATTCAATGAATGATAATATTAAAACATAGAGAATTGAATAACAAAAATAATTTCCTCTATACATGGTGTAAAAATATAGTTCATGGAGATTCATGAGTGAAATAATAATTTAAAATCAAAATAACTTGAAAAGATCATAATTTTGTAATTTAAATCGGATACTTGGACTCCATGGGAGAAAGGAACCCATAGATAACATTTAACATACTTGGGTTAATGGATTTGAGAGGATTGATGGTGAGTTCTTGAGATTTGACCTTGAATTTGAGAGCTAGGGTTTTTGTGCTCTTGAAGAGAATGGATCCCCTTTTGAGTAATTTGAGAATAATAGGCATATGATGTCCTATTAGGCTTTAATTTTGTGTTTAGGATGAGTTTAGGGCTTAGTAAAATTACCAAACAGCCCCTTGGAAATTAAAAATGTGGAATTAGAAAACTAAAAATCTCGATTTAAGGACTTGGCGCGATGCGCCAAGATTACAAGTCCTTAAGAGAAATTGACGGCTGGGACCTGAAAGCTTGGCACGACGTGGATCTATCATGGTAAACCTTTGGAATGCCATTTTTTCCACCTCCGCGATGCGTCATTATCACGGAGGCTCACTGGAAATTGCTAAATGTGAACTGGGTCCTTGGCACAAAATGCCAATATCGCGGTCCCTTACTGGAAATTGACAATTTTTATTTAGACTGGCTCTGCGGCACGCTAGTGACCAAAATGACAGTGTTTAATGACTGAAACTTAAAATCGTCATAACTTCTTACCCGATTATCGGATTTGGACAATTTTTACATCGTTGGAAAGCTAATTGAATTTCCTACGTAATGGAAAGATCTAAACTAAAAAATAATAGGTATTTCGAAAATTTTATATATGAATGCTCATGTATTGAGACTTGAATCATGCTAGAAAAAATGGGGTATTACATAACTCCTCAGTCAGTTAGAGGCTTTCAGATATTTTAAGACAGTTAGTCAGTTTATTAGTTGTTATTTATAGTCTTTTTAGTATTGTTTTCATCATTTTCAAAACTATGATTTAAATCGCATGTTTCGGCATTTCAAAACCTTATGGTGTTCTTCAGTTAAATTCTGCACATGTTCCTTTATTATCAGTTTTATTCAGTAATCATAGCAGGTACTAGATCATGGGTTAGCTTGTGATCTCTCAGGACCATAAGCACCATTGTCGCAACTAGGGGGTAGCCTTGGGTCGTCAGAAAACTTGGTATCAGAGCTAGGTTTTACAGTGTACTAAGGAGTCTGAAAGTCGTGTTCAATAGAGTCTTATGCATGGGTGTGAAGTGCGCCATACTTATGGATGAGAGGCTACAAGACATTTTAGAAAAAATTTCCCTTCTTTCACTTTTCATGTCATGCGAATGAGCATGAGGTATATTTAAACTCTCTTTATAATTCAATCTTCTTTCTATTTACATAACATACCTCCCAAAAAGACTAACAAAAGAATAAACGAAAATCAGCCCGCACCTCCGCCCGTTTAGAAAGATCCCCTGAATAAGCATGTCTCTCATGCCAAGTTCAGATATGAATTCACCACTTTAGCTCACTCTATAGCATCTCAAAATAATCAGTAGGCTACTGCCCCTACCATTCCAGTGGTTAATACCATCGCAGCTAGGATTTGGAACTTCATCCGAATGAATCCTTCTTTGTTTTGGGGATCCAAGTCTGATGAGGATCCACAAGAGTTCCTTGATATGGTGTAGAATATAACAGACAACATGGGTGTCATGTATAGTGAGAGTACATAGTTGGCTACTTACTAGTTACAGGATGTAGCTCCCTCCTGGTTTAAGCAGTTGAAGGGGGATAGAGGTGCAGATGCAGGGCCTGTTAAATGGGAGGAGTTTTCTACAGCCTTTTTAGATAGATTATTTACCTTAGAGTTGAGGGAAGCAAAGGTGATGGAGTTTAATAATTTGAAGCAAGGTAGTATGAGTGTGAAGGAGTACTCTCTTAAGTTTATTCAGCTGGCAAGGTATGCTTCTTATGTGATGGTTGATAACAGGTCTAGGATGAGCAAGTTTGTATCTAGTTTATTTGATAGTATGGTTAAGGAGTACAGGAAAAGAATGTTGATTAAGGAGATGGACTTGTCTAGACTTATAGTCCATGCTCAATAGATTGAGGAAAAGAAGGTTAAGGTAATAAAAAAAAGAACAAAAGGGCTAGAACAGGTAGTTTCAAATTTCCCAGCCAAGGTCGGAGGGTGGTAATCATCCTCAATTCCTCCAGAAATCTTCAGCTCCAGCTCTGTCTTCAACTAGTGCGCCTGTACCAAAGTTTAGAAATGATAATCAGTACAGAGCGCCAAACTCTAAATCATAGGACAGCGTAAAAAATGGTCGTACAAATCCCTTTTTCCAGAAACATAGTATAAAATATCTAGGCATGTCTAGGGCTATCAGTGATATATGTTTTGGGTATGGTAAGCCAGGCCACAAAATTAGGGAATGTCCCAAGATGGGTCCGCAAAGTCAGCACAGTCGTTCTTCAGCTCCAGCTGATTGGCCGACTCAGTAGGGTGTCGCATCCAGTACAACCAGTGGTCAAAGACCAAATCGATTGTATGCACTTCAGTCCCGACAGGATCAGGAAATTTCTCCTGATGTGGTTACAAGTACGTTACAAGTTTTTTATTTATATATTTATGCTTTATTATATCCCAGAGCTTCTTTTTCTTTTGTAACCCCCTATATAGATGTAAACGTTGGAGTCAGTCCCAAAACCTTAAAAGATACTTTGTCAAGGTCTACCCCAGTGGGTAAGTCTATCATAGCCCGAAGGGTATACAAAAACTGCCTGGTTACAGTATCCCAGAAAGTCACTTCAGTATACCTTGTAGAGTTAGAGATGATGGATTTTGACGTCATTCTCGGCATGGATTGGCTCCACTCATGATATGCTTCAATTGATTATAGAAATAGAGTTGTTCATTTTTAGTTTCTGAATGAACCAGTCCTTGAATAGACGGGTAGTACCTCAGCCCTTATGGGTTAGCTTGTTTTATACCTTAGAGCGAGAAAAATAATATCCAAGAGGTGTGTTTACCATCTTGTTTGAGTCAAAAAATTTAGTTCAGAAACTCTCAGTCTTGAGTCAGTCTCAGTAGTAAGGTAATTTCCAAATGTGTTCCCTGAAGATCTTCTCGAAGTTTCTCCTGAAAGAGAGATTGACTTCAGAATATACCTTTTCGAGATACCCAACCTATCTTTATTTCGCCCTACAGAATAGATCCAGCTGAGCTTGGGGATTTGAAAGAACAGTTGAAAGACCTCTTATATAAGGTATTCATCAGGCCTAGTGTTTCCCCATGGGGCACTCCAACGAAAAAAAATGGTTCTCTTAGAATGTGTATTGATTACCACCAGTTGAACAAAGTCACAGTCAAGAATAAGTATCCACTCCCCAGAATTGATGACTTATTCGACCAACTTCAGGGTACCAGTTATTTCTCTAAGATAGACCTCAGATGTGGATATCATCAGCTCAGAGTCAGAGAATGTGACATTCCGAAAACAACTTTCAGAACTCAATATGGACACTTTGAGTTTTTAGTTATGTCCTTTGGTCTAACAAATGCCCCAGCATCTTTCATGGACTTGATGAATAGAGTGTTCAATACGTACTTGTATATGTTTGTCATAGTATTCATTAATGATATTCTTATCTATTCTCGTAACAAAAATGATCATGCAGACCACCTCAGAATCATATTACAGATTCTTAGAGCCTATTCGTTGTTCTCAAAGTTTAGTAAGTGCAAATTATGGCTAAGATTTGTAGATTTTCTTGGCCATATTATTTTTGGTGATGGCATTAGAGTTGATCCTCAAAAGACCAAAGCAGTGAGAAACTAGACCAATCTTATTTCTTTTTCAGATATCAGGAGTTTCTTGGGTTTGGCTGGATATTATCTATGGTTTGTTGAAGGGTTTTGTCTATTGCATCCCCCATTTATAGATTGACTCAGAATAAAGTCAAGTTTCAGTGGTAAGATTCTTGTGAAAAGAGTTTTCAGGAATTAAAGACTCAACTCACCTCAGCCCCAGTGTTGACCTTGCCAAATGGTTCAGATGGGTTTGTTTTTAACTGTGATGCTTTCAGAGCTAGTTTGGGTTTTGTTTTAATGCAGAGAGGTAGGGTCATAACCTATGCCTCTAGAAAGCTTAAACCCCATGAAAAAAATAATTGTATCCATGATCTTGAGTTAGTAGCTGTTATTTTTGCCTTAAAATTTAGAGGAACTATCTTTATAGGGTGCATGTTGATGTGTTCACGGATCACAAAAGCTTACAGTACGTGTTTTCACAAAAAAATTTAAATCTTCATCAGAAAAAGTGGTTAGAGTTGTTGAAAGATTATGACATAAATGTATTGTATCATCCGGGCAAGTCCAATATAGTGGCAGATACCCTTAGTAGATTGTCTATGGGTAGTGTCACTCATGTAGAAGATGAGAAAAAGAAGTAAGTCAGGGAAGTTCATCAGCTTGATAGATTAGGTGTTCGGTTAGTGGATTCAATTGAGGGTAGTGTATGGGTTCAAAATAGTTTGGAATCTTCCTTGGTTGCCGAAGTGAAAGAAAAGCAAGATCAGGATTCCAGTCTGGTTAAGTTGAAGGTATCAGTCAGAGATTAGAAAGTAGAGATTTTCTCCCAAAAGGGAGATAGTGTGTCAGGATAGGCTGTGTGTGTCGCGTGTTAATGGGTTGAGACAGTGAATCCTTATAGAAGCGCATGGTGCATGTTACTCTATTAACCCAAGGGCTACTAAGATGTACCATGATTTGTAAGAAATTTGTTGATGGAGTGGAATGCAAAGGCATATTACAAAGTTCGTAGCTAAGTGCTCAAATTTTCAGCAGGTTAATATTAAACACCAAAAGCCTAGTGTCACTTTGCATGAGTTCAGAAATCCCACTTGGAAGTGGGAAGAGGTGAACATGGATTTTGTGACAGGGTTGCCCCATCCACGTCATCAGCATGACTCGATTTGGATTATTATAGACAGAATGACTAAATCAGCCCATTTCTTGCCAGTTCATACTTTCTATATAGCCGAGGATTACGCCAAGCTCTATATTAGAGAGTTGGTTAGGTTACATGGAGTTCCACTATCTATCATTTTAGATAGAGGTACTCAATTTACCTCTCATTTTTGGAAAGCTTTTTAAAAGGGTCTTGGTACCCAAGTTCATCTCAGTACAACCTTTCACCCTTATATAGATGGTCAGGAAGAGAGGACCATTCATACCCTAGAGGACATTTTATGAGCATGTGTTATCGACTTTAAGGTTAGTTGGGATGATCACTTGCCATTGATTGAGTTTGCTTACAATAACGGTTATCACTCCAGTTTTTAGATGGCTCCATTTGAGGCTCTATATGAGAGGAGATGTATATATCATATTGGTTGGTTTAAGGTAGGTGAGACTGAGTTGATAGGGCCAGATTCAGTGTTTGACTCCTTGGAGAATGTTCAGTTGATCAAGAAGAGGCTTAAGACAACCCAAAGCCAACAGAAATCGTATGCAAATGTGAGGAGAACAGATCTTGAGTTTGAGGTTAGAGATTTGGTATATTTTAAGATCTCTCCCATAAAGGGAGTGAAGATATTTGGAAAGAAGGGGAAGCTTAGTCCCCGATATGTAGGACCTTATAAGATCTTGAGTCATTTTGGAAAGGTAGCTTACGAGCTTGAGTTGCCTGTAGATTTGTCATCAGTGCATCCAGTGTTCCATGTATCCTTGTTGAAGAAGTGTATTGGAGACCCAGATGTGGTAGTTCCCTTAGAAAGCGTAGATGTTCAGAACATCCTTTCCTACGAAGAGGTCCCAGTTGAGATCCTTGATCTTCAGATTCATAGACTGAGGAACAAAGAAGTTCCCTTGGTCAAAGTTCTTTGGTGCAACCAGTCCATTGAGGGAGCCACCTAGGAAGCAGAAGTAAATATGCGAACCAAGTACCCTCATATTTTCTCCGCAAACCTAGACTCAGCTTAAGGTAACAGTTTTCCTTCGATTACCTCTTTTCTATTCTCAGTTCCAACTATAGCATCTTCATGTCATTACATTCATTCATAAATCAGTTCAGTCATGTAATCATGTTTCAACTATGCATGTTCAGCAAGTAATCTCAGTCCCTCAGTATTCTCAGCTTAATCAGTCTTATTCAAGGATGAATGTCCCCAAGGGGGGATATTGCAATACCCCGTATTAGACTTAGCTCACTTCAACTCATAGTGCATGCATAAGAGGCTTAGAACCTGAAAATTTAGCTAAGATTTGGGGACATAGTTTTATTTTGGCCTCTTAACTTTGATGATTTATAAAGTGACCATCCCGATCCCGAGACGTAAGTTTTACAGTTAATTCATATTCAAGGGTGTAAGTAGCATGTTTTAGGAAAGTTTCAAATTTTTTGGACGAAGGTTGAGGCACGTTTGGATTTCAATTCCTGGACCTCACCATGATTGCACCGCATCACTGTGGGTATAGCGATGAAGAGGTCATCGCATCACGGTAGAGCTCAATTCTGCGTTCCAGTTACAAATTTAAATTACAGAAGGGTAATCTTGTCTTTTCCCATTTCCTTGAACTGTATTAACACGGGATTTGTCTTCAGTTAAGGAATATTCTGCCAAAATCCCTAATTTTACTCTCAAATAAACCCTAAGTTCTTCCCTAGTTCATCAAATTAAACTCCCTTCTTTTCAAGAAAAATAAGTTCCCAAATTCAATAAGCTCTAAGGAAGCTTAAGAAATTGTGTTTCTTATCAAGGATTTAAGTTTTTAAGGTATGCTAGATGTTCATTCATGGGTCCTTTTCACCAATGGAGACCAAGAACCGATTTTTAAGATTAAATTTATGATTTTTACTTGTTATTGTGAGTTATCTTCATGAAGCTATTAGGAACTTGGATTTCAAATTATGTTTATCATGTGGTTTCATTGGAATTAGCCTTGACACGCTTGAATGGTTCTTATTCTCTTGTTAAATCTTAATTCATGATTTTAGTATTGCAATTATGCTATATTACATATTTAAACTATTCCCATGCTTAAGCCCATGAATTTCAAGTATTTGATGAAATGCCTAAATGATTGAGTTTGAACAATGACTACTTATTATGATTTTCGAAGCTTTAGTATGCCCTATTGTTATTGTTGTAGAGTTCTGGGGATTATGAATACCCAAAATTTAGCTGTTTACCTAGTTTTCAATATCTATAGAATGATTTCAGTCATACTATGAGCAACGTCATTCAGTCAGTTAATACGGTCAGTTGTGGGTTCAGTTAAGCTTATACCGTCTAGTGATCAATGTCAGTTTAGTTGGGAGTAGGATTCAGCACCGAGCGAACCCAAGGATAGGGGCATTCCTGACAAATTAGGGTGTGACCGTTAGTAGTAATCCCTGAGTTACAAAACTACGTAGCTAATGTATGTTGAGATGTCGTCCTACCAGTTTAGGGTTGACTCGAATCTCATGAGTACTCCTGCTAGATTAGGGTGAATCCTTAGTCTTTCGGGACACCAGTTTAGTGGATTCACACAATCATTATCAGTACTTGTGGCACGGTACTGACACTCTTCTAACGGGGCTACAGGTTGGACCCTGATTAGCTTAGATTGGGACATGTCGTTTAGATGATACCTCCTACAGTCTCAGTCCAGTATTTAGTATGATTTAGTTTAGGTTTGCATTGACCATAGCTTACATTTATCAGTTACTCAGTTATCAAGTTTCAGTATTCAGTTTACAGATTATTTCAAAATCATGTTATATGCTTGGTCATGAATTCTCAGATTTTACAGCATTTACGCATTCATATCAGTAATTCAGTTACCTCATGCTATTCATTCAATCAGTTATTACTCATGGAAATAACCCATGCATATTAGCCTAACCTCATCTAGCATACAAGTACATTCAAAGTACTGATTGCATACTCGTTTCTTGCGCTATGATGTCTTATATCATAGGTTTGGATGCTCAGGTTCCCAACCGTACTTAGACATTCCAGCACATCAGTATCAGCAGCAGTGGTGAGTCCTCATATATAGAGGACCGTTTATGTCTATTTCAGTTAAGTAGTCAGTCGGAATTAGTTGGGGACTTGTCCCATCAACTCCTCAGTCAGTTAGAGGCTTTCAGACAGTTAGTCAGTTTATTAGTTGTTATTGACAGTCTTTTCAGTATTGTTTTCAGATATTTTTAGAACTATGATTTAAATCGCATGTTTCCTCATTTAAAATCATATGGCGTTCTTCAGTTAAATTTCGCACATGTTCTTTTATTATCAATTTTATTCAATTATCATAGCAGGTACCAGCTGATGGGTTAGCTTGTGGTCTCTTGGGACCGTAAGAACTGTTGTTACGACTTGAGGGTAGCCTCGGGTCGTGACAGACGCACAGATTAAAAGATGTTGACTGAAGTCAACTATAAGGCTTCTCAAGCCACCAAAAATCACAACATCACATAAACACACCAAAATACATCAAAAATCTTATCAATCATTATCACACCCCAGAAATACCACAACGCAATCACGGAGAGGGATAAAATAGTTAATTCATATAGAAATGCATACTTCACATAATTCATCAAAATTCGAGCCGTTACATATTTACCCCTTAATCTTATTTGAAGTGAATTAATATCACCCTTAATGTTGACGTGACATTAAAAAAATTCAAGGATTATGTGAAGTACCCCTACTTTTAAAACTTAATTCAAGGAAAAAGAATTATTTCTTCTTTAAAAAAAAAAAAGAAAAAACAATTTTTCTACCAGTAGAGCAATTTTTAAATTTTTATGATTTTCGTTTATTTTTATTGAAAACAAGATATGATTAATCCTATTTTGCTCTAAAGATGCTCAAAATTTCTTTTATTGAAATTGTTGGACTTATTGTTCTTCAAATATGATGCAATTGTTGATTTTTTTTGTTCTTTAGATTTTTAAATTATAAAGTGGTTGGATTTTCAGGGTGCAGAAAGAATAGGAGGAAGGTGAATATAGAAGGATAAAGGAAGGATCAAAGAAAAAAAATGAGGGCGTGGAGTTGCAAAAAGACAAAGGTGGGGTTAGGGAAGGGGTTGGGGGGTGGGGGACGGGGGTTAAAGAAGAAGAAGGAAGTAGTTTATTTATTTATTTTTAAAAAATAATATAGCATACATATAGTGGGATTAACTTTAATAATAAAAATTGACGTGCTTTTACGTGGCCATGATATGATGCTGATATATAGGGACGGACCTATATTGACTCGAGGGAATTCACCCGAACCTCCTTGGTCTGAAAATCACATTGTGTAAATAAAATCAAATTTATATTTTACGTATATATATTAAGGATTGAACCCCCTCAACACAATGCTTAGGCTTAGCTCAATGGTAAAAGGGTTTAGCTTTCTCCACAATCCCCAAGTACAGTTCTAGGTGGATATAATTGATGTCTTTTTCTTCAGTCATTTTTTCTTAGTGTGATCTTGCATTGAAATAACTTTTTTACATACTCTCTTTGTCAATTCTTTCAAAAAATCTTGTATTATAAATTTATTCAAAATTTTAAATTTATGGGCTTCTATTAAAATTTTAAATTAATATATAATAATAATAATTCAATCAATAAGTTGATTCAAAGTAAATATATTATATATTTAATAAACCTTTTAATATAAATACATAATTTAGATTTAAAAAAATATTGAATTTAAGCTCGCTCATAGATGATTCGATCCGTTCATATCTAATTTGACTAGTTCCTTATTCTTTTTTTGAACTTTCTGAACAGAAATTCTGTGTCTGTCACTACTGACATAGCAATTATATGGCATGTGTGTAATGCACTTATCATTGTGAGAGTGGTATAACAATTTTAGGGGGGTATTTAATTCATTTCAAAGTTATTTAAGGGGATATAAATGTCCGTAAAGTTAAAATGCTAAAGTAAGTTGAGCAGTCAAATTTAGGAATAATTTAATGTTGTTTCTCTTAATTTGTTGTTTCAATCAATTAGAGGGGTTATTAGGCTATGGATAATATACGGAAAGTTCATCCGCCTCGTGAGGATTTTCGATGATCTATAAGTCTTCTAAACTAGTGTTTAAGTGTTTAAATACTATAAAACCAATTTTTGAAAAAAGAAGACGGGGATCCTTTACACACACAATCCCTAAACCATTTTAAAGTGTAAGAAATACATTCTTCGGTGTTGATGTGACACGAAGAGTGTATTACTCTCTTGAAAGCAAGTGAGGAACAAAAAATAAGGCAAAAATCCGATTAATAATGGACACATATTCTTTTTTAATTGGACATTTCACAATTAGTTAGTACACATAATTATAAAGATTAAAAATTATATATATTTAATTATTCTCCTTTCTTTATTTTTGGAAATTATTTTCCTCCTTATTTTTAAACTTTTTTTTTCATTTCTATTTCATTAATTTCTTATCTTTTCAATTTTAACTAATTTGAAAAATTGCATTTAAAAAAAAGGCTTTGTTTTAACATATTTTTATTTGATTTGCTTCACTTTCTTTTGTTATCCGTGCAAAGATAACTTGTTTTAAATACAAATCATTGAAACTAAATTTGAAATCAAATTCAAGGAAAATGTAAAGAAAATAATAATAATAATAATAATAATAATAATAATAATGATAATATAATAATAATAATAATAATAATAATAAGAGGAGAAGTTAAAATATTTAAAAATTATGTGCATTTTAAAAAAAAATACAAAAAAATAAGAAGGAAAACGAAAATGTAAAAAATTACGTGTATTCGTGAAAATATAAATACAAGGTAAAGATAAATAAATAAAAAATTACATGTATTTGAGAAAGTTTTAAATGCAAGGCAAAAAAGAATTTTAAAAAAAATACGTGTATTGACTTATTTTAAATATAAGACATAAATATAAGAATAAATAACTAAAAAACTTTTCAAAAAAATATTTATATACGTGGCGGCGCGTGTATAGCACCACAACTAATTGAATTGGGTTGTGGTGCTACGTCAGCACTGAAGAACACATTTATTACACTTTAAAGAGCCCGTTTGGATAGGATTAAAAAAATTACTTTTTAGCTTAAGTGATTAAAAGCTTAAAATAAGTGTTTTTAAATTAAGCAGATAAATGTTTGGATAGAAGTGCTGAAACTGAAAAAATTTGTTGATGTGTTTGGTAAACAAGGGTTGTCAATAACTTTTTTGTTGTCAAAATGACTTAAATATCATTAAAGTTGTTAACACATAATAACGTGAATTATTTATGATTTTTAATTCTAATACTTCAAAAATAATTTCTATTTAAATACACTTTCAACGTAAAGTGATTATGTCAGGTCAATTTATAAATATAAGTTACTTTTTTATTTTTAAATATTAAAAAATAAAATTTTAAGATATTTTTTATATAAATATAGTATTATATTGTAATATTGCAAGCTTGTAAATAACATAAAATTTTTAGGAATGAAATAAACTATTAAAAAGAATCAAATTTTAAAATTTAAATAACATGCAGAGATTCTATATGAATGAATAGAGAAGAACTTACCACAAGCTCGATTTGACGATAAAATTTTTGAGTGTTTTCTTATGTAATGATGGATTCTCTGAAAATAAAGGAGAAAGATGGAGAGAAAACTGGAGGGTAAAGATGAAAAAAAGAGGCAAAAAGAAAAAAAAAATCAATAAGGGCTACAAAGTTTAGGGTATTGTTGGAATTAGAAGAAAATATAAGGGATAAAAAGATGAATGTTTTGGTCAAACCTAAAACAAATTTAATCTAAAAGGTAAAAAGCTGGGATATCCAGCTTCTCAATTTTTACTTTTTTAATTCACTTTTAGCTTTTTTTAAGCTCTTTTTAATTTTACCAAACACCTAAAAAAGCTAAAAAAAAAAGTGATTAAAATCTAATTTGACCTGATTTTAATCCTATCCAAACACCCTCAAAATAGTTTAGGAAGATAATAGGACTCCCGTAAAATTTAGATATGTCATATCAACTTCGACTATAGTAGAAGGGGTAATAAACTAATAATATCTTATCTCGAAAAAAGAATGTTAAATCAGCACATAATTGTTTCAACATCCAAATGGAAATGTTAAGTTTCCTTGCTAATGCTTGAAGAGAAATAAACAGAAATGTGGTCAAACTAATAATGACATGACTAAGCAAGTGAGAAATGATGCTCAATTAATCATATGATGACTCTATGCTCTGTATCCCTATTTAATAGAGCCAAGTTGTAGTTCAGTAGTGCACTTGTCAATTATCACCTATATATGTTGTGTGCATTCATATGATTATTAATGTTGGTTCATTTTTTGCTCTTAAAGTACTAGACTAAAATGAACCAATCGCATGCTACTTGTTACAATATTCTAGATAAAGTCTTAGCACAACATTTTGGAAGCTTGATTTTACTCAAGAATTTTGAAGTACATGCATGAGTCTCAGAATTTTGGGACAATCTCTTTTAACGCTTGGTATCCAAAAATAATTCTAAGACTGTAAAATAGGAAAAAAAAAAAAAAAAAAATAACATCCACTGATTTTCCTATGCCCTCAAGGAATTTAATCTTTTCACTATACATTACTTTTAGAATTACTTTCTTCTAAGATAGAACGAATTTATTTTCATTGGTGTAGTAATACTTCAACATTAGTGACTAGTGAACTCAACTACGACAAAATTCAGAAGTTCCGTAAGGAAACTTGAGAAAATTGAAGGAAAGGTATCTTTTAAGTCTTGAATGAAGGATTGGTGACATTGACCAACTTAAAGGGTCAAACATCATTAGGAAACTTGATTAAGTTAATTGTGGACTTGATTAATATTTTCAAAACTTTTTATTTTTTTCAAAAATACAAATCAACCCAACCCACACCTTTTTTCAATCCAAATCAACCACTCTCTCTCTCCAGTTTCTCTCAACTCTCTCCCAAACAACAGTTCTGCAAAATTTCTCCCTTCAACCTCCGGCGACAAATAGTCGGGCGAGTTCCTTTTCAACTTTCAACCATCTATCGACGTGAAGACTTCTCCGGCGACAACAACTTCGAGTTCTTCGTCGTCCCATTTCCTTTTTCACAGGTAAAAACTTATAAAGAAACAAGGGAACTTGAGCCAACTACTCTTCTAGTATTGAAATGTGGACTAAATAAAATCCTAATTTCTGGCATTTCTTCTTCTTGTTTTCATACTGTTGATTCGAATTTGTTGATGATTTTTTATTACAGTTGATGTTCTTAGTGTGTGTGTGTGTGTGATGTGTTGGTGTTGCTGGGTTGATTTGTTGTTTGTCTTGGTAAAAATGGTATTACAGCAGATGAAACATCTGATGTAACAGATGAAACATCTGATGCAACAGATGAAAATCTGATACAAGAGGTGAACAATCTAATAGATCATTCATTTGTTGCGACAGATGGCTCTTCTGTTTGGAAGAAATCTAAATAATATTGATCTAACAGATAACTGATTAGTGGTCTGTTTTTATTCTTTTCAACGGTTTACTCTTTATTTTACAATAGATTAGTGACTGTTTTTATTCTTTTCAATGGTTTACTCATCCGTTACAATAGGTCGGTTATATGTTGCAACAAATAGCATACCTGGTGCAACAGATTAGTGATCCATTTTTATTCTTTCCAACAATTTACTCATCCATTGCAACAGGTCGGTTATATGTTGTAAATAGATTAGTGATCTATTTTTATGGTTTCCAATGGATTACTCATCCGTTGCAACGGGTCGGTTATATGTTGCATCAGATAAAATACCAGGTGCAACAGATTAGTGTTGTTTTTATGGTTCCCACGGATTACTCATCCGTTGCAACAGATCGGTTATATGTTGCAACAGATAACATACCTGGTGCAACAGATTAGTTGTCTGTTGGAATTGTTATATTACTGTTATGCATTAATCAATTATAATCTATGTTATGTTCCTATTAATTTAAGATAACATGGTTCCCAAAAGAAAAGAAATCGAATCAAGTCCAAGTAAAGGAACAAGTGCAGCAACTCAGCTATATCCACCACTCTATGAACTTGCTTTACAAGCGTTATCTCAATCAGGAGCAGAAGATAACGAACACGGGGAGGAGGAATCTTTCAAAAGTGATGATCCAAATTCTAATAGCCCTTTCGCCTAAGAGTTGGTCAAAACCTTCAGCATTGATCGTTATCCTGTGAGAATACAGTGCCATGGTGCCACAAATTTAACGGGTGATCTCGTGGTTAAGTCAGTCATAGAAAAATCTTTCGACGCCTTTAGAAAAATACTTTGAGAACAAAAATTGGATTCTTATTTCAAGAAAAGCTGCTTTAGGCAATATCTTGATTTGCCGGAGGACAACAATGCACGTTTCCAGATAAAAATGGTATATGATCTTCTCAAGTGCAGGTTTATGAATGAAAACAAAGATAAGATGGATGAGGTGTGGATAAATTACTGTGGCATGCCTATTTGTTTTGGTTGGATGGAGTTTGCCATAGTTATCGGACTAAAATATTATCTTCCTTCTCCTTCTCAAGTTATACCTACTCTGATCCAAAAAAAGCACCCCGCACACCCAAAAAAGAAAAAGACAAGTCGAGTGATCGTGATGACCTAGTGTCTATTGTTGGTCCAAGCTTCAAAAACAAAAATCTGATAGAAGCGTTGAAAGGTAAAGGACTTTCAAAGAAGCACAAGAAATCATTATGCTTGGTTTGGTTTGTACATAATGTTCTTTGGGCGAGAGACGTTAACAACAACATAAGCCTCGGTTTAATAAATCTCTCGGAGGATCTTGAGGCATTTAATAGCTATCCTTGGGGTTATGAAAGCTTCAAAATGACTGTCGAATATTTGTTGACTCCGTTAACGCCAAAAACAGTTAACTTATATGGCTTTTCATGGGCCTTCATGGTAAATAATTCTTTTATCGTGATATGATTCATCATTTTTTTATTCAATAATATTTTTGATCTATTGGCGTTATGTTATAGACTTGGGCATTTGAAGTCATTCTTTATTTGAGACAACAAGTGAACTACCAGGAAGAAGTTTCTTGTCCAAGAATTCTGAGATGATTGTCGGCCAAAACCGATAAAAATGCAAAAAAAAATTATCTTTTCAATCCCCCCAAGGAAGCAGTAAGTCCAATTCTAATCAATTTTTTGTTTTAATTAATGATTAAATGATTTCATAATCATTCTTAATATATGTACCGATTTATTTTAGATTGTCCATCTATGGCTTGTTCCGACCAACTAAGAGTTGAAGATGTCATTTTTTCTTACTTTAGGGTCTGTGCAAACTTTATCAAACCCTAAGGTCGTTGATGGAATAAAAATAAAATTATTTGGAGCAACAGTCATCACAAGAAAAACAATTTTGGCGGGTGGGTCTAATGATGCTCCTCTTACAGTTTTTTAAACAACAAGCCATTATGATTATGATCATAATGGTTGTACAGATTTTTCTCCAGATTTTGCCGCATCTAGAAAATGTTCTTCATGCAAATATCAAGACTGCAAGGCAAAACACAATGGAGTGATTAATGCTATTAATGCACTAACTGCTTCTGTAAAGGAAATGACATCTAAGAGGGGTGTCATTCCATCAAATAGGATTTTATATCCAGACACTCCACTGGAGATGAAGGCGACTAAGAGGAGAAGGAAAGACACTTCCAAGGAATCATCAATCATCGAAAAAGGCAAGATTACAACGTCTCTGTATTTGTCTTGCACCGATGTTCAGTGTGCAAAGGCCACAAGAGAGCAGCATGTGCTGAAGAACGTGAATGTACATCATCTGTTCCAAAAAATAAATAGGAACATATCTGTTTCAATGATGATACGTCTGCTAAAAATTATCAAACAGATATATACATCTGTTGCAACTGTTATCTAACCTGTTGCATAGATTCGTTATCTGTTTCAACAGATGAGTCTTATGTTGTAACAGATGGGTCATCTGTTCGAAATTATCGTACTGCTCTGATTTACCTATTCGAATTTTTTCTAATAGATAATCCATCTGATGCAACATAAGACTCATCTATTTCAACAGATGGACAATCTGTTGTATATCTCTACATAGCATTGACAATTCTGGCTTTCCAGGTGGATGTCACAGTAGAAGCTACTGCCGAAGAGCATAATATCGCAGTTGATAATCCATCAACTATTTCCAAAGATGAAGAAAAAGTAGAGCCTGTCAGTTTGGGAGAACGAAAGAATTACCCGTTTGAAGGGTTCAACATCTCGGACGAGGCTCCAAAAAAACTAACACAGTAGATCAACGACTATTCAGAATAGATTGTCGATTGGTTGTTAAAGCATCATACCGATAGGTACATAAATCAACTTTATAAATATTGGTTTATACAATTCTTGTTGTAAGAACCTGTCATTAACACATATAAATCATCATATAGAAAATAAAATAATGAGCGCTACAAAGTGAACGAATCGAGTCTTGGTTTTGATATGTTCGATTTTTTTGTTGCACATCCCGGAATAAAGAATTGGTTCTATTTGATGTCACAGTCCCAAACTTGCTAGAATAATAAGGTTTAAATGACATATATATTACTATTAATTAATACTTTATTTAATTACATCTGCGTATTAATTTTTTCATCACGTAATCTGAAATATTTAATAATATATGCAGTACATCGATGTCATTTTTTACTACCTCCAAAAAAAAGTCAAGTTGCAAACACAAGAACAATACATATACACAGCATGCAATTGTTTGTACAAAGTTTACATAAATAATGCCTATGATAGGTATTGTCAACAACAGTCGGAAGTTTCCCAAAATGAGGAATTCTTAATCAACATCATCAAAGGTTTTAGCATTTCGGCTGGCTTACCTTGGCATTTGGTCGACGAAGTGTACATCCCAATTAATTGTGGTGATGAATTTTATTAGGTGTTGGTTGTCGTTCTTCTAAAAGAGAGGCGCATCTGAGTTTATGACTCGATGTCGTGAAGAAGACGTTCCAGACCATCGTCTGAGATACAAAAGCTGGCCAAAATATTGCCTACTTACCTTGTTATGAGTGGCTTTTTAGACCAAAAGGTTCGTACTGATTGGTCGACGATTGAAGCATACCGGTATAAAATGGCTAATCCATTTGATGTACAATATGTTAACGGAATTACTCAACAAACCATTGGTAGCCTGTAAGTTTAACTATCATGATTTAGTTTCATTTCAAAAACTTCACAACACTTGCATGAACTGCAAGATATGGATTATCTATTTTTTTATAATGCAGGAATTGCGGTCCTTTTGTTGCCGCTTGTGCCGAGTATTTGAGTGATAGATTACAAGTACCAAATTATGGACTTGATACCGGATTACTCTGCAAAAGATATGTTGTTCTTTTATGGAAATACGGAGAAGCGAAAGCTCAGAAGCCGTACGCAACCGACGTTAAAGATCTACGATGATCAAAGCAAAATTCTGTAGCACCGGATGAAGAACAACTTGTCCATGTTGATTAGATCTTTATAGCTTGAGTCCATCAATGTAATAACCTATCCTCCTTGGTTTAACTTATTGATTTATTTGTAGAGTAGATCGTTTGTACCCATAATGATTTTTTTTTATATTTCATTTATTTGTTGAGTTATTTCATATAATTTTTGAAGGCTTTGATTTATTTTATTCTGTCTATGAATATAATTAATCCTTAGTTTTAACATGTTAATTGAAATGGAGTACTAGATTCAAATATCGCAACAGATAATACATCTGCTGCAACAGACGACATATCTTATCAGACAGATTTAGACATATATTGCAACATGAGATGCAACACGTAGGTCATCTATTGGAAATTATATAACAGGTCTTCCTACTTTTTTTATTTTCTCCAACAGATTATCGATCAGTTGCAACAGATAGATTATATGTTACAATAGATCGTATATCTGTTGCGACAGACAGACTGGGAACATCTGCATAACACAACAGATGACCAACCTAATCCAACAGATAATCTATCTGTCACAACCGGTACTATATTTGTTACGACAGATATAAAATCTATTGCATTATAAAAATTCAACTTGGCCAGACATAAAAATTATTGGCTTGAAATAAAAATTTGTTATCGTGTTCGTTTCTGTCTTTGTACATGTTCTTTTTTATACACGGGCTACAACCATTTAGTTAGTACCCCATATGCCCAGACCCATTGTATCTTTCCTACAATGGTGTCACACACACCTGTCATTTGTGTGTTGGTCAACAAATACTTGATGTATGCAAGCGAGTACGGCCCGCACGCTGCACCGGTTGTATTTCTTGGGAGCTGGATATTCTTATTTCGACCTTCAAAATCCCATGATTCCTTAGCCAAGACTTCAGTCAGGAAATGATCCATCAGCTTACTCTGCGTCAACAACTTGGGCAATAATTTCAAGAGTGGCTGCATGTGGGTTAAAAACGTCTTCTCGCTGAAGACAGGGAAGTTGCAGTCATAAACCTTAATATTTCCCTCCTATAGTAGTATCTCAATAGTGAGAAAATATGTGACATCCACGTTCATGACTGCAAGGATTCTCTTTTTCTTGGTCCATCTCTTGCCGTGTGGATATGGCCTCTTCCCTCTAACATATTTAATCGCTTCTTTATCCCATTGGAACGTAGAAACTAACTGATCAAATTTTGGGCTATCAAAATCAGCTATATTATAAAGTTTAGTGTACCTATCCTTGAAATTATTGTAGAAGTTGAGGTCCATTATCCTATCGGCAGCATCATAAGCATCCAGGTACGCTAATTGCCTACCCCTCATGAGGCAGAGAATTTCATCTACATACTGTGGTATAACAAGATAATTTTTAAATAGGTTAGTAATTATAAAGAATAAAAACATAGTGGAAAGAATCCGATGCAGAGGGTTCTCTAAATCAATTCACAGATTACCTAACCAACGCAACTTATGCAACAGATGTGTATTATGTTGCAATAGAATACCAAGTTTTTACAACAGATAACACATCTGTTGCGTAGATTCTTCTTCGTGGAGTAGATTGGAAGGCTAGGTTAGCAAAATTAAACTTACCTTGTCCTCGTACCACACACACATATTTGTCATATTCGAGAAGTCTTTGGCGGCAAATGAATGCATGGTGTAATCTTTTTTAACCTTCATCTTGATGAATTCTTCCAGTTCCTTCTTCTTCTCCTTGCCAAGCGTCGTGAATATGTCCACCTTCTTTGGCGGCCCCTGAACTTCAATAACTATTAAAGCGGGGGGAGTTGCAAGTTTTGCTGATTTCAGAATGGAGAGAATTTGTCTAATTTTTATTCTCTTCCTCCTAACCTTCACTGTAGGAGTGCATAGCTCCCTCACCTCGTTTGATGGTATGACACCCTCCTGGATTTCAACTCCTCGGTAGCTTAAGCAATAGCCTCTAGCTTTTCAAAGAGTTTATCCTCTCTGTCCTTACACACTTTGCATTTGCAATAATAACATGAGGGTGAGAAAGGGTAAGAGGGACCATTGTAAGGGTGGGAGGGACCGGTGTAGGGGTAAGAGGGAGGACCTGTGCAAGGGGTGTTTTCAAACATATTTATTTTTTGCTGAGCACTAACATGCTCATAATCACGACTGACAGTAGAAGCAGCAGCAGGATGGCTGCCACCGTCACAAACAACTCCACCAGCAACACCCCCAGAAGAAGCACCCGAATCTGTTGTAGTTTGAGGTTGGTCGTGAAGAGCTTCAACATTAGGCTGACCTTGCCTAACTGCTCTTCTTATAGATATTGCTTCATCCAATTCCTTCTTTATTAACTCCGTCGTTGGTACTTCGTTTGTATTAATAATACCCAGAGTAAGAAAAAAAGTCATCCCCAGCTCATCAATGGTAGGCACCATCTAAGGATGCACAACCTACAAAAAAAAGACAGGAGGAATTTAAATCATATAATAATAATTTGTAGTCAGTTGGGTTACATGGGGCTCGGGTTACATAGATGTTAACATAGACAACTTATGCAACAGACGATCTAGCTACCACAACAGTTGATCTGTATGTTGAAATAAATTGATAATATGTTGCATCAGATTACCCATCTGTTGCATAATTTTCAGTAGATGGGTAATCTGTTAAGTAGGGTTCAAAGAACTAGAGCAACATATGGTTAATCTATTGCAAACTATGGATCGTCTATCGCAACAGATTACCCATCTGTTGCACCAGTTGCAGTTGATGGGTAATATGTTACAACAGATGGAACATCTGTTTCAATATATTTCTTTGAGGTAAATTATTTTAGTTGAAAGAAGACGTACTGCATCATACGGAGGGTTAAAGAGATCAGCCTCGTCAATATTTTTTTCTGCTCTTTGCTGCAGCCAACCACCTAAGGATCCTTAGATGAGAAACCTTATTTGGGTAATCCTTGAAATGCTTTCGGAGGGGAGGAATGGATTCACATGCCCAAGCCTAAAAATTGTAAACATGAAGCAAGCAAAGAAAAAAGTCATAAGTATATTCAATATAAATTAATGAATGAGTAAAAATAGTGATCAATTTTACCATGAAAGTCCAAGAAAATCCATATAATATAGTTGTCTTTGGCTTTAACTTTTTCAGTAAATATTTGCCAGTCAAGTAGTAGCTATCGTATCCCCAGGGATAATCGTTGAATTTTCCAAAATCATCAGCAAGAGCCAACAAATCATGTTCTATGACTTTCCTAACGTCTTTTGCCAATAAAACAGAATGGACAAACCAAACTAAGCATAATTTTTCCCTGTAGTGATTTGGTATGTCCTTATTCTTGAGATCTACCATCAAATCCTCCACTCTATAGCTAAGTCCAACAATGCCCAACAACCCATATTTTTTTACCTTGCATTTGTTGGACCCTTTGTGGGGTGTTTTCTTGATGGGAGGTTCTTCTGGACGATCGCATCTCAAGACCGTCACTATGGAAAACTCTTTCAATCCAAAACAAATCGATATGCCACAGTAGTTGATCCAGACTTCATCCATTTTTTTTTTGCCCTCCTTCGAACCTTCATCATCCCCTGCATACTTTATCTTGTGGTTGAGAAGGTCATATACCATGATCATTGGGAAATGGAAAGGGTGGGGCCCAGAAAGCTCAAGAAAGTATGCAAAGCAGCTCTTCTTAAAAAGTGCATCTATGTTTTCCTTCTTCATAATACTCCTAAGTTCGTCAAAAGATTTCCCCAACTGACATTTAAGTATAAGATCACCAAATACTGCTTTAGGGCTATTCATTGGCATCGCAACTCAAAACTTATCAATACTAATGGTTTTGGCAGAATCGTTCTGGAATTTTGATATTATTTCATGCCCCATTGGTGAGGAGGAGTTATCACTTTCCTCGGCTTCATTTTTCCCTGACTGAGATTGTTTTGGAAGTTCCTTTGAATCTATCTGTACGCTAGCCTTTTTTGTTTGGTGATCAGAAATTGATCCACTTTCTCCACTTTCAGTTTCTTTTCTTTTGGGAGATATTCTTAACTACAAATAATAGAAAAATAAAAAATACATTGCATTTGATGTCTGCATAATTTTATAAAAAAAGGTGAGACAAATTTCAATAAATTATTCTACGCCACAGAACCAAAAAAAATACTCCAATGGACAACCCATCAGTTGGAACATATGGGGAACCTGAATCTGTTTGAAAACCTATTTAATAACTCCCAACAGATATTCCACCTATTGCAACAGATGAACAAAATTTCAATAAATTATTCTACGCCACATTACAAGAAAATACTCCAATGGATAAACCATCAGTTGGAACAGATGGGGAATTTGTTTTAAGACCTATTTAATCTCTCAACAGATCTTCCACCCATTGTAACAGATGGACCACCACCACCACAACCAATGCCACCATTAATGCCACCAAGAACACCACCAATGCCACCAATACCAATACCAATACCAACACCAAGACCACCGACACCACCACCAAAAAACACAAATACTAACATCACCAACAATAGCCACCAATAACACCACAAACACCATCCAACAATACCACGATAGTCAACAAAACACTGAGAGAAAAACTAGGATTTTCTCTGGTACTTTCTATTTTTTTAGCATCAAAACTCAAAATTCTTAACCCATTCTCGAAGATAATACAACTAAAAGTCCTTTTTTTCATCATTAACTAAAAAGCCCTATTTTTTAGAATAAAGAATAAATGTAGAACTCTTCTCGAACTCTGTTACCTGTAAAGACAGAGAAAACAATGGATACAAGCGAGAATAAAGTCAAAAAAACTACTATATATAGCTGTAAATGGGAAGAAAATTGACATATTTTGGAGGGTTGAGCAATATGTTGAGTAGTTGTTGTTTGTATTGTTGAGAGGGAGAGGAGACCCCAAGAGAGAGAGAGAGAAGAGCGAGAACTTAAGATTTGAAATGAAAAGTTTTTCACGCAAATGGATGATTTGTAAAGGTTGATTTGTAATTTTGGAAAAGAATGAGAAGTTTTGAAATTGCTAATTTAGTCCGAATTAATCTTAATTAATTTTAAAAAATTTAAAAGACATAGTTTTTAAAACATTGAGTTGATGAGAACTCATCTCAACTCAGAGTGATCGATCGACGACTCGAGTCGGGATAAATGCAATACTAACGCCATGCAATTACAAAGACTCAATTGTATTTGGAGTTGACCCTACGAGCTCATTCATTCATCCATAGTTCCACCTAAATCAACTTAGGTACTATTATTATCCTAACATTGAGTTGATGAGAACTCATTTCAACTCAGAGTGATCGATCAACGACTCGGGTCGGGATGAATGCAATACCAATGCCATGCAATTGCAAAGACTCGATTGGATTTGTAGTTGACTCTGCGAGCTCATTCATTTATCCTTACTTCCACCTAAATCAACTTAGGTACCATCACTATCCTAAAATTGAGTTGATGAGAACTCATTTATACTCAGAGTGGTCGATCGATGACTCGGGTCGGGATGAACGCAATACCAATGCCATGCAATTGCAAAGACTCGATTAGACTTGTAGTTGACCCTAAGAGCTCATTCATTCATCCCTAGTTACATCTAAATCAACTTAGGTACTATCATTATCCTAAAATTGAGTTGATAAGAACTCATTTCAACTCAGAGTGATCGATCAACGACTCGGGTTGGGATAAATGCAATACCAACGCTATGTAATTACAGAGACTTGATTAGATTTGTAGTTAACCCTGCGAGTTCATTTATTCATCCCTAGTTCCACCTAAATCAACTTAGGTACCATCACTATCCTAACATTGAGTTGATGAGAACTTATTTTAACTCAGAGTAATCGATCGACGACTCGGATCGGGATGAATGCAATACCAATACCATACAATTGTAAAGACTCGATTGGATTTGTAGTTGACCCTGCGAGCTCATTCATTCATCCCTAGTTCCACCTAAATCAAGTTAGGTACTATCACTATCCTAACATTGAGTTGATGAGAACTCATTTCAACTCAGAGTGATCGATCAATGACTCGGGTCGGGATGAACGCAATACCAATGCCATATAATTGTAAAGAATTCATCCCTAGTTCCACCTAAATCAATTGCAATGAAATCTGTTGCAACAAACGACTTAGTTGTTGAAAATTTTTAAATAGATATTCATATCTGTTGCAACAGATGACATATCTAATTTAATTATCAAATAGAAATTTACATTTATTGTGACAGATGACTGAGCTGTTGGAAATTTTCAAATAGATATTTATATTTATTGTAACAGATGACATATCTGATTTAACTAATTATCAAATGGACATTTTTATCTGTTGTCATAGAGGACTGAGTTGTTGGGATTTTAAAACAGATATTGATATTTGTTGTAATAAATGACTGAGCTATTTGGATTTCTAAACAGATATTTATATATGTTGCAACAGATAACATATCTGTTTGAAAAAAAATCTCTTTTAATTTTAAAGCAAGCTTCTGGTCCGAGTAGATAATATCAAATAGTAGTACTTACTACTAAAGGTAGTAAAAAATATTTCTTGGATATTGATAACGCTCAATCTACAGCTCTCATTTGAGTGTAAAGCGGTCGTTAGCAAATATAGAACCCAACCTGGGTTGGGTGTCGATCCCACAGGGAATAGCTTGGCCAACAAGTAAGCAAGATTACTAAACTTTTGGTGCAAGTCTCGTAAAAAGGGGGGATTGTAATGTGTCACCAAAACAATTAAATAAAAGCTGAAAATAGCAAAGTAAAAGAGAAAGATTGTTACGTTGGTTGTAAACAATGAGAATTGAAGCGTTGGGGTTATGTCCACCTTCTGAGGTATACGTCTCTATTGGCTATGAGTGTGTAGAATTCTGTCATGCAATTTCTTATAGAGAATTGTAGACGATGGTAAATCCAAGCGTCTCTCGACCTAAACAAGGACTATTTCACTTTAACTCTCTCGAGCTTAAAGCGTATCTAACGGTACGAATTCTCCAAAAGGTTAGTCCAGTTACGGCACTAGCTTTTTAATAGGAAAGGGTGGCCTACTACCTTGACATTATCTCTTTTCCAGACAAATAACTTTTCTCTCGAACAAGTTAAATGTTAGACTGGCGTATTCTTGCGTTTGCAACCGCAAAGAATATAGATTAAGATGAAGAGAATAATGATATAAGCAATATACGTGCCTCGAACTCACAAACTCACAGCAATAGATAGTAACTCATTCGGCTTCCATAACCCCAACAGAGAAGTTTAGTTACCCATGAATGCGAAGGAAATCATGATTGACATTGTTATTATATCACGATATTGAGTAATGGCGTGTAGATCAAGTGATAGGCGTGAGGCGTGATTCCTTAGCAAGTTACGATTCTCTTGTTGTGGAGTTTAAGAATAGAAGAGTAGATTAGAAGTGTTTGTAGTGGAAGATGAGAGGGATGGAAGAAAATTAATTGTTGAATGATGAATGTAAGATTAGAAGTTAAGAAGATTTTAGAAGATGTAAAAAGATGATCGAAGATGAGAGGGATGGAAGGAAGTATTGTGTTCTCCCTCCTTCCTCCCTCCTTGTTCTAAATCTCTAGCATGATAGGGTATTTATAATACCCATATCCTACTCCTACTAAGCTAATGAAATAAATAACCAAATCCTACTAGACTAATGAAATCCTTAACCCAAATGTACTAGGTTAAGGTAACATTATCATAATCCACATAAAATAATGAAATACATAACCTAATTGTACTAGGTTAATGTATCATTGTCAAAATCCAGCTTTGTGTCTGTAAGTCCCCAAAGTCTTCAGAATTGCTGTTTTAGCCCGGGACAAATTTTCCATGTAGCAGTTTTGGTCCTTTAGGCGTCCAAACTCCCTTTCCTTCCTTCGTGAGCTTTCTTTAGCGTCAAGTAAGCCATAAAATGCTGAATTATGCATCATTTATACCTGAAACTTTACTAATCATATTCGTTAGCTCACTTACAGGAAAAAGGACAAAAAGTGCATGAAATATATAATTTGTTCTCAAAACTAGGCTAAAATATGGGCAAAATATATTGATATAGGTGCGTAAATTCTCCTATCATCAACACCCCACACTTAGAGCTTTGTTCGTCCTCGAACAAACTATCATGTCCTTCTAAACATTAACTTAGGGTTTTACAGCAACAACACAAAATATTCGTCAAGACAAGCACAACAATTATCAACCAAGAGTAGCTTTCCGATTATAAGTTGAAATAATTTAACCTCAAGTATAGACTCGTGATGGTGATCAACTCGCATGCAAACGTTAAAGTGCATAGAATCATATACAACTATCCAAAACTCATCAACCATGTGTGTCTCACTATATAGTACCCATAATCACTCACAAATATAGCATATTTTTCAAACATGGGTATCAAAATGTCCTTGATCTCACTCTCACAAAGAGTTCATATGTAGCAACTGATGACCATAGGCTTGCCCTTAATGTAGTACTCCACTAAATGTCGGAATGTTAAGATTAGGATCAAGTAGGTCTTTTGATGGTTGTAATGTAGGCTAAGGGACGGGTAGGACTATTTTGGCCAAGAATAGTGACTAGGTTCCTAAGCGCTTTAATACATCACTTTGTATCATTGACACTTTTTTCTTTCAACCTTTCTTCTTTCTTTTTTTTCTACCACCCTTGTTCTCCTCTTTTTTTCAATTTTAAGCACAACTCACTTTTCAGCTTTCTTTTCCTTTTTCTTTTCACAACATACCTCTTATGATAGCATTTTTTTTCTTTTTCATAACACATTCAAGAACCATTCCAATTTATAGCATTATACTCACCCAATTTCCTTTTATGTTGTCACATGACTTTTTCACTTTAAAGCACTTAGGGATTTTGGGATCAAATTACGGTCTTGAAAGAAATGGATTAGGCTTACATACAAGGTTGTCAAAGAAATAGGCTAAAGGCTCAAAAGGGTTAACTAGGATGATGTCCATGGGTAGGTAAAACTGAAGGTAAACATGTATAGGTTGCCAAAGAAATGCCTAAATCATATCCTAAACTTACACTCCTTATTTTCGCTTTGCATACATACCAGGCAAGTTCTAGCATCAGCCACATACATAGAATATACTATTATCTCACACACACAAGGCACATGGTCGACTTGATTGGAAGTAATATAGACTCTCGACCCAACAAGTGAAGGAATTGAACCACACAATATCACATAATGAGTCACAACTGGAGCCTAAACATCTCAATAGTCATAATTGTAGAACATACTCTTGTTATAATCTCATGCTGCCTATTAGAATAATCTCATGCGAAGCTAAGTTAAAAAAAATATTAACTACTAAAAAAATCTTAACTAAAAAATGAAACAAAAATAAAACAAAAGAAAACAAACATAGATGCGAGTAGAGAAGTATAGCATGCAATACCACCACCCCACACTTAGTCGGTACACTGTCCTCAGTGGAAAATAGATAAGAAGAACCTGGTTAGTCGGACTCATCCTCTGTGTCTGGGGTCATACCCCTTGCATTGGAATCATCATCAGAGTCTTCATACTTAGAAGTTCCTCATAAGTATCCCACTTAATTCCAAGAGTGAGTCGAGGTATTTGCAGCGAAGAGGGTTCTCCTTGCTCCTTGCGGCCTCTTTTCTTGCTTTTTTGGAAAGTGGTAGCCTTTTCTTTGCCTTGTCTTGTTTTGGGTGCCATTGTACCTGAGACTTGAAGTAGTGTTAATGGTAGAACAATCCCAATGGATACAATCTATACAAAAGCAGTAGGGGTACCACCCCACACTTAGTTTGTTGCTACAAATTAGTGAAGTGAAAGTGGTCGATTACTTAGACTTCATCGACATGCGTTTTAGGAGCTATATTCCAACGAGAAAATCAGAGATATATCACTTCTTGCAACCTTTGCAATACTTTCATGTTAGGTATAACAAGACTACTACATAGGGATTACATCATGGTATCGTTTCTATCAATAAACTCAACCTCCTATGTCGGTAGGCAGTTATAAGTCTTATTCCGATGAACGGGATATTCTAACATGTAAGTATTCAAGTGACAAGATTATGCAATGTTCATTACTATAGCAATTCTTCAAGTAGTATAACAATGCATCAAAATCAAAATCAAATTCAAGTCGGACATAAGTTAAGAGCATCCTAACGTACATGTTCACTCACTTGGTTTTGTATCAACAATTCAAACACGTTCACATCACCAATACTTTTTCAAGATTTAGCAATTCATAATAGGTGTAGTAAAGTAGTACTTACAAAATATAAATGAAGAACAAAGTAGTACTTACTTGGTTGAAGCCTTTGGATGATGTTCTTGTGATGAAAAAGAGCAAAAGGAAACTTTTTGATAGGTTTTGGAGACTATAGGTGGTGCATAAGCTAGGTTTCCAATGTGTTTTTGGTTCAAGACTAAGTCTCATATTTATAAGAAAAGGTTGGGTCGAGTTTTGGCCCATTAAAATCGGATTTGGAGACCAAAAGTGACCATAGGTGGTGCCTAATGCTTTGCCTAGTTGAGCAGAATGCCATAGCATATGCCAAGCATTTATTTAAGAATCCCATAGCATATGCCATGCATTTATTTAAGAATGCCATACACTATGCGGCGCATTGTCTATGGCATAATGGGACATATGCGCCGCATAGACTATGGCATATGAGATACTGAGACCAAATGACATAGAATAGGCGGCGCATAGTCAAAATCATACCTAGGAATGGGCGGCGCATAGTGTATAGCACACTAGATTCCGAGACCTTAGGCTATAGGATAGGTTGTGCATCGTTCTTGGCCTAGTTTTACCAAGGCCTAGCCTTCCTCGAAGCCTATTTTGGCGTGAGAAAGGCTCAATCCATAGCCTTATGCATCACCCTTCCTAACTTACCAACTTTACCATGCAATGCGTCCAAATCGTCAATTGAAATCAATCTCCTCGTTGACTACTTCTTGCACCTATATTCACTCAAACAAATGAAAACGATTAGTACGATGGGTTGCCTCCCACCAAGCGCCTTAGTTTTGGTCGTGGCACGACTCTTATTTTTAGATTTTTCATTTCTCAAAAGCAAAACACATACTAGAACGAAATGAAAAATGAAAAATGATAAACGATAAACGATGGGTTGCCTCCCATCTAGCGCTTGATTTATTGTCGCGGCACGACATAGTTACCTCGAGTACTCAGACTTCATCGAGATAGATGGTGGATCGTTTTCTGAATGGATTCAGACGACAATGAGGCTTACTTGTAGGAGGGGTACCAATTATATCATCAATAGTCCAACCCATAGCTCTCATGTATCTCTTCAGAGTAGAGATGAGAGCCTCTACGTGCTGTTTACTTAAATCATCCGCACTCACCGGAAGTATCTTTATACTTTCCAAGAACACATACCTTAGATAATCGGGGAGCTCTTTCGATTCTAGCATTGGTGGCTCTTCAAGGGAAGTCTTCGCTGTAGGTGAAGGTTGATTCTTAAGATCACGGTCCGGTTGCTTACGAGTATGGGAATAGGACTCTATTTCTGTTAGAGCACCCATAAGTTCTTCATAATCTTCATCGTCCTCATGCTCAACCTTCAGCAGCGCAGCAGACAATGGCTCAACAGTAAGTTGTTTCTCTACAGATAATGCTTTCTTATCTTCATAATGAACATCATCTACAGAGAACACATCCATATCTTTTGGCTGCTTCATCGCTTTGCACAAATCAAAATGAATCACTTCGTCATTCATTTGAAATAAAAGCTCATTATCTCTCATGTCAATAAGCACACTTCTTGTTGCAAGGAAAGGACGTCCCAAGATTATGGGAACTTCAGAATCCACCTCGCAATCCAAAATCACAAAGTCTGCAGGAAAAATGAATGTAGACACCTTCACCAACACATCATTCAAGATACCCACAGGTCGTTTTACCGACCTATCAGCCATCACGAGCCTCATATTGGTTGGTGTCGGATCGCCTAACCCCAACTTCTTGTAGACGGATAGTGGCATCAAATTGATGCTAGCACCCAGATCGCACAATGCCTTAGCAAAATTCATATATCCAACTGTGCAAGGAATAGTGAAAGCTCCGAGGTCGGCCTTCTTCTGAACTATCGATCGGGTAGCAATTGCACTACAATGATACACATCATCCTTCAGCTCATAACTTGCTGCCCTCTTCTTAGTCAAAAGATCTTTCATAAACTTCGCATACCCAGGCATTTGTTCAAGTGCCTCTACCAATGGAACATTAATGGTCAGCTGCTTCAACATAGTCATAAATTTGCTGAACTTAGTGTCATCCGCCACCTTCTTCAATCTTTAAGGAAAAGGTGGGGGTGGGTATGGAATTGTTCTCTCGATGGCTTTCTTCTCCTCTTGCTTCCGTTTTTCAGCTTTTCCAGGCTGTACGTTGTGAGGAGTGATGTTAAGGACGTTAGGATTGGCTGCTGCGGCATCTTCCCCTTTCGCCTTATCATCAATTTTCGCTTCTTCGTCAACCACTTGCTTGCCTTTTTCTGAAGTTTCTAGCACCTTACCACTTCGGGTAGTGATGGCCATGCATGACCCATCATTCCTTGGGTTTTGCACAGTATCGCTAGGTAAAGTGCCAGCCTTTTTTTGATTGAGTGCTGCTGAAAGTTGGCTCAATTGCTGCTCTATTTTCTTGATTGAAGTGGAATAAGAATCAACTAATTTCTTAATAGAGGACAAATCATTTATTACCTCAGTAACTCCCGCGCTTGTTGCTTCCACTCCTTTCAATAATTTAGCCATCATGTTTTCCATACTTCTAGAATTAGATGTGGTGGTATCACGTCTACCAGGGGGAACGTACAAACCACTCTTTTCATTCTTGTTCTTCCAACTACCTTGGTCCATGTTTCCAGATTTACCATAATAGTTCCGACCTTGGTTTCCTTGGGTATTCCCTCGGAAACCCCCCTGATTGTTCAAGTAGTTGGCCTCTTCTTCCGAATCAGATTCGTCTCTTCCTTTTAGCGCCACAGCTTTCACTTTTTCGGTCTTCCCTGATAATAAATGCTTTGTAAGAAGATCCATCTGTGTTTTCATGTGCGTCATATCTTGATCACGTTCTTCTTGTCTTCTTCTTTGGTCTGCAGTCATGCCTATAGATAAAGTGGGGCTTGCTACCTCGGAATCCCTGGTATGCCAAGCTCTACTTTGTTTCGTCATGCGATCTAGCATATTGCTTGCTTGACCAAAGGTGAGGTCCATAAAATATCCTCCAGCTGCGTTATCCACCACTGGCTTAGTTATTGAATTCAAGGCTCTATACAATATCTCCATGAGGTGAACATTCGTCATGTGATGGTTTGGGCATCTTGATAGCTTTGTCTTGAACCTCTCCCATATTTCATGGAGAGCTTCAGTGGGAAGCTGATGAAAGTTACTGATTTCATCTCTCAATTGTGCTCTTTTAGATGGCGGAAAGAATCTTTCGAGAAAAGCGTCTCTCAATTGCCTCCAATTTGTAATAGAATCAGGAGTCAGCCCATTCAACCATAGAGTTGCCTCCCCAGACATAGACAATGGAAATAAGCGTAACCGAATTGCATTCTGACCAACTCCAGGATTTTCAAACGACTTGCATGTAGAAATAAAGTTGATGAGATGCATATTCGGATCATCGCCTGCTAGTCCACCAAATAATCCCTTGAGTTGCAATAACTGAATCATGGTGCTTGTGATGTTGAACTTGGCTCCGGGCGCTAATGGTGGTGGAATTATAGCTCTAGTGGCTCCGGCACCATCAAGATCATCATCATCATCGTCGAAAGCTGGCTGCATAGGTTGGCGATCATTTCTATACCGAGCTTGTCGACCTCTTCTGTTGGCAGGTGTTGTGATTTCAGCATCATGCCTTGGGTTTAGTAACTCGTCATCACCTAAATCCTCATCGTCAGGATTTGTTGCTCGTGCAGGGTTATCAATGTTCTGCTGTTGAACCTGGGCTGTGGCAAGGGCAGCCAATCTTGCTTGTTCCTGTTGAGCAGCCATCCTTGCGATTTCAGCTTGTGCTTCCATTCTACCAATGCGTTGTGGTTCAGGATTGATTGGTAATAACGGTTGACCAGAACTTCGAGTATGGGGCATGCACTAAAATAAAAACCTGCAGTAGACAAAAACAAAAACTAAAAGTAAAAGTACGAGAATCTTTGATCAAAGGGTCTAGTAATTTTCACGAACTTAATTGACACTTGTATTCCCCGGCAACGGCGCTAATTTTTGATAACGCTCAATCTACAGCTCTCGTTTGAGTGTAAAGCGGTCGTTAGCAAATATAGAACCCAACCTGGGTTGGGTGTCGATCCCACAGGGAATAGCTTGGCCAACAAGTAAGCAAGATTACTAAACTTTTGGTGCAAGTCTCGTAAAAAGGGGGGATTGTAATGTGTCACCAAAACAATTAAATAAAAGCTGAAAATAGCAAAGTAAAAGAGAAAGATTGTTACGTTGGTTGTAAACAATGAGAATTGAAGCGTTGGGGTTATGTCCACCTTCTGAGGTATACGTCTCTATTGGCTATGAGTGTGTAGAATTCTGTCATGCAATTTCTTATAGAGAATTGTAGTCGATGGTAAATCCAAGCGTCTCTCGACCTAAACAAGGACTATTTCACTTTAACTCTCTCGAGCTTAAAGCGTATCTAACGGTACGAATTCTCCAAGAGGTTAGTCCAGTTACGGCACTAGCTTTTTAATAGGAAAGGGTGTCCTACTACCTTGACATTATCTCTTTTCCAGACAAATAACTTTTCTCTCGAACAAGTTAAATGTTAGACTGGCGTATTCTTGCGTTTGCAACCGCAAAGAATGTAGATTAAGATGAAGAGAATAATGATATAAGCAATATACGTGCCTCGAACTCACAAACTCACAGCAATAGATAGTAACTCATTCGGCTTCCATAACCCCAACAGAGAAGTTTAGTTACCCATGAATGCGAAGGAAATCACGATTGACATTGTTATTATATCACGATATTGAGTAATGGCGTGTAGATCAAGTGATAGGCGTGAGGCGTGATTCCTTAGCAAGTAACGATTCTCTTGTTGTGGAGTTTAAGAATAGAATAGTAAATTAGAAGTGTTTGTAGTGGAAGATGAGAGGGATGGAAGAAAATTAATTGTTGAATGATGAATGTAAGATTAGAAGTTAAGAAGATTTTAGAAGATGTAAAAAGATGATCGAAGATGAGAGGGATGGAAGGAAGTATTGTGTTCTCCCTCCTTCCTCCCTCCTTGTTCTAAATCTCTAGCATGATAGGGTATTTATAATACCCATATCCTACTCCTACTAAGCTAATGAAATAAATAACCAAATCCTACTAGACTAATGAAATCCTTAACCCAAATGTACTAGGTTAAGGTAACATTATCATAATCCACATAAAATAATGAAATACATAACCTAATTGTACTAGGTTAATGTATCATTGTCAAAATCCAGCTTTGTGTCTGTAAGTCCCCAAAGTCTTCAGAATTGTTGTTTTAGCCCGGGACAGATTTTCCATGCAGCAGTTTTGGTCCTTTAGGCGTCCAAACTCCCTTTCCTTCCTTCGTGAGCTTTCTTTAGCGTCAAGTAAGCCATAAAATGTTGAATTATGCATCATTTATACCTGAAACTTTACTAATCATATTCGTTAGCTCACTTACAGGAAAAAGGACTAAAAGTGCATGAAATATATAATTTGTTCTCAAAACTAGGCTAAAATATGGGCAAAATATATTGATATAGGTGCGTAAATTCGCCTATCATCAGATATCTCAAAAGTCATTGAGCAGTCTTGTCTTGTCTTTTCAATGTCACTAGTCTTAGTCTTCCTCGTGCCCCTCAAATTATTAATGAAAATAATGAATATTAATTAATGAATATTGAAAACCCCCACATCTACGTACACAATACATCTATAGAAATTATCTCATCTTTTTCTCTAACTGCAGTTTATTTTATTCAACTCTCATCTTTTTCTTTCTCTCCTCTTTTGGGTCAACGCCCTTTTTCTCTCTTTTCTCTTCTCATCTCATAAAGATCCTTTTGGATCTAAACCGATCCATATCTTTCCTCAACTGAAATTGCTATTTTGATCCCCTTTTTTATATTAAGGTATGGTTCATTATTACTCTTTCATTCTCGTCTTCTTCTTTGCAAGTTATTTACATCTGTTTTTTTATTTAATTACTATTTACCCATATCATATTTATTAAAAAAATTGAAGGAACTTTTATGTGTTGAATAAACAAACCGAGAATTTTTATTACAATATGCAAATAAAGTTATCTGTTGGGAGAAGTTTAAAAGACTTGTTGGAAGTATCATTTTTTTGTATGTATTTTGTTTGTTTCTTTATTTTTGATGTAGTTATTGATGTTATTGGTGGGGTTGTCATTGTTGGAACTTGTGGTGTGATGTTGTTGATAGTTCTGGAATAAAAAATATTGCTTCTTTGTTGTTGATGATGTTGTTGGAAAAAATATTGTTGTTTCTTTGTTGTTGATATTTTTTATTTGTAGTTTATGTTGTTGTTGATGTTGAAACAAATGGAGAAACTGTTGGAACAAATCAAACCACCAGAAAGGTTGGTTTGATGTATTCCATCAGACTCCACATCTGTTGCAACAAACTCCACATTTGTTGCAACAGACTCCACATCTGATGCAACAGACTCTACATCTGTTATAATAGATGGATAATGTTCTTTCTGCTACATCAATTTTTTTCCTCTTCTTTGTAGATATAAGGAACTGACAGTTGATCAACTTTTGTTGGACCATCACAAGAGGTTGTAGTAAAGATGGGTTTGGAGGAATAAGTTGCATGCAGATGGAACCACTTCATATGTGGGAGGTATGAATTACTGATAATGTTATCGTGGAAACACACATAGAGTGCACTGATTTTGTGAATGTTGTTTTTACTGATTAGTCATAGATCATTCAAACAAGATGTCTGTAATTTTACAGTTAAGTTTGGTAGGTCCGACTTGATAAGGCTAAGACCATGAATATGGTTCTGATACCCTGTTAAGATTTAATACCGGTTGTTGCTTATGTTTATTTGTCAAGCATTGTGAAGGGATCTAGTTTTGGTGTCATTGTAAAGAGATTCAATAGCGATTGGACTAACTTTTAGGGTGCATTGGACCCTTAGAGGGCCTTCGAAGCTTAGCACTACATCCAACAAGAATGGAAAACCAATATAGTTATTGCCCTAGCCCAAAATTATATGGTTAGGTTGCTCGCTCAGGGTGATGATTATACACCAGAAGGTGCAGTGGGAGAATACCTTCGAGGAAAAATGGGTGGTTGATGGAAAACTATATCATCTGAGAGCTAATTGAAGAAGAGACATAGGGTAGAAATAACTTCTAGCGAATCTGGCCGATGGAATTATCTTAACAGATGTAAAATATGAATCAAGTGCAAATATGAAAGTGTATCCGGTAATGTAATTTCGTCTGTTGTCTATCTGAAAGAAAAATAATGTAGATGAACACTTTGCTAGGGAGCTGCGTGGTCGGGATTATCACCTAGATAGAAAATAGGAGAAGACCAACAAAGCAGCCTCACGGGCATCGAGGGTTGAAATGATGTACAACAAGTCTAGAAAACTTATGCCAATAGCAACTGCAATTAAAATAAGGAATCTAAGTGAAGATGGCAATTTCTGAATTTTAAATTTCATCCCATGCCTTTTTGTTTGTGTTTCCAATCAGGTCCACTGTCGTTAACCTGATCGAAACCACAAACGAGATTGAAAGGCAAATTGAGTATCATTACTTCCTTAGCAATATGGTTATAATTAATTGTGTTTTCTTGCCTTATCATGCTTTCAATATTCCTTAGAGAAGTTCAGATACTTGTTGTGGTATGTGAATCCCGATAATTTTCAAGATTTTCTCCAGCTTGTGATTCTGTATTTAAGTTGGTCGTTGCCGTCTTCGAAGTTGGTCATGAGTTCCTCATCTCTTGTGAGCTCGATCGGGTACACCACCTTCAAAGTTATGGCATTCTAGAAGCCTTTTAGAATACTTTCTTCAGAAGCCTTAAAGGATACATAGAGGGTCGTTGTGTTTGTTTTAGGTCAAAATATGTTGATGCACGTTGAAGATGTGGTCCCAATAGTTGAACAACACACTTTTATTGAGCATTGCTTAATGTATCTTGCTTCACCAATTTGATAAATTAGTAAGCATGGAGTTACGTAGCGTGTGATCTAAACCGGCTCTATCAAACATATCAAATGTTACGTAACTCCAAGCTCATTACCTTATCAAAAAAATATGACTGAGTTAGTGCACAAATCAAATGAGATCAATCTCTCAGCCTTTTTGTTGATCGGTCTTCTCCAATATAGATGACAAGATATCTGCTATGCAAAAGTCTACACCGTCTCTAGACATGCTTACTTGGGAGAAATTCTTCAGAAGACATCAACGGATATCTTCTGAAGAATTGCTCCCAGCCAAGCATGTCTGGCGACGGTGTAGACTTTTGTATAGCAGATATCTTGTCATCTATATTGGAGAAGAGTGATAAGCAGAAAGGCTGACAGATTGAGCTTGTTTGATTTGTGCACTAACTCGGGCATATTTTTTTAATAGGGTAATGAGCTTGGAGTTACGTAACGTTTGATAGGCTTGGTAGAGCCGGTTTAGATCACACGCTATGTAACTCCATGCTTACTAATTTATCAAACTGGTTGAGCAAGATGCATGGAGCAACGCTCTATAAAAGTGTGTTGTTCAACTGTTGGGACCACATCTTCAACATGCATCAACACATTTTGACCTAAAACAAACACAGCGACCCTCCATGTATCCTTTAAGGCTTTTGAAGAAAGTGTTCTGAAAGGATTCTAGAATGCCACAACTTTGAAGGTGGTGTTCCTGATCGAGCTCACAAAAGATGAGAAACTTCTTACCAACTTTGAAGACGACAACGACCAGCTTGAATATAGAATCAGCAAGCTAGAGGCAAGCTTGAAAATTATCGGGATTCACATACTACAGCAAGCATCTGATATTCTCCAAGGAACGTTGAAAGCATGCTAAGGCAAGAAAACACAATCAATTAATCCATATTTCTAAGGAAGTAATAATACTCTATTTGCCTTTCAATCTCGTTTGTGGTTCCGATCAGGTCAACGGCAGTGGACCTGATCGAAAACACAAACAAGAAGGCATGGGATGAAATTTAAAATTCAGAAATTGCCACCTTCACTTAGATTCCTTATTTTAACTACAGTTGTTGTTGGCGTAAGTTTTCTAGACTTGTTGTACATCATTTCAACCCTCGATGCCCGTGAGACTGTTTTGTTGGTCTTCTCCTATTTTCTATCTAGGTGATAATCCCAACCACGCATCTCCCTAGCAAAGTGTCCATCTATATTATTTTTCTTTCAGAGAGACAACAGACGAAATTACATTACCGGATACACTTTCATATTTGCACTTGATTCACATTTCGCATTTTTTAAGATAATTCCATCGGCCAGATTCGTTAGAAGTTACTTTCTACTGTATGTTTCTTCTTCAATTAGCTCTCAGATGATATAGTCTTTCATCAACCACCCATTTTCCCTCGAAGGCATTCTCCTACCGCACCTTCTGGCATATAATCATCACCCCGAGCGAATAACCTAACCATATAAATTTTAGCCAGGGGAATTTCTATTATTTTTTCGTTCATGTTTGATGCAGTGCGAGGCTTCGAGGGCTCTCTAAGGGTCCAATGCACACTTAAAGTTAAGTCCAATCGCTATTGGTTCTCTACAGTGACGACAAATATTGATCCCTTCTCAAAACTTGACACGCATAAACACGAGAACAACCATCAGTAATTCATAACAGGGTATCTGTACCATCTTCATGAGGTCCTCAGCCTTATCAATTTCGAACCCATCAAACTTAATGGTAAAATGCAGGATCTTGTTTGAATGATCAATGCCTAATCGGTTAAAAACTGTATTCACAAAAATATTGTACTTTGTGTGTGTTGTCCCGGTGACCTTATCAATAATACATACTTAACTCCCACATATATGATAGTGGATAGCTTAAATTGAATAAACAGATGACTAGCTAGTTACAACAGATGACACATATGTTTATATTGTCAAACAATTGGAGACATCTGTTACGACAGATGATCAACCTGTTGCAACATATGACGTATTTGTTGGAGAAATCAAATAGATATATACATATGTTGCAAAAAATTGCCAGTATGTTATAAGTTATCTAACAGAAAGAATATATTTTGTAACAGATTATCCATCTGTTAGATTTATTTTAAAGTAATTTTCTTTTCTTTTCGAGATACAATAATTTATAAATAGGTCCTTTCTTATAAATATGGATGATCCAGATTCGTACAAGAATATTCATATCGAGTCCTTGTGTGAACTTCAAAGGCAGTTTGATGAACTCCAGAGAGATTTGGCTGACTTTGGAGCAAGGCTACCGGATGAAAAATGTCCGATTGATAATAATAATAATAATAGCAGTAATAATAATTAGGTAATATTTTTTATTTTAGCACATGTATTTTCCTCCTTTTATATATCGGATCTACCCAAGGAATTCAAAAATCTATGAACATTCATTTCATTTTGTTGTCGACTTTGAATTTTTAATTCTTATTTAGTATTTAATAATCATTCTGTGTATTTCTTGTTCTCAACATGTCGACGGTTGGTGGTAGGAATTGAGCAATTTGTGTCAACAGTGGTTAATCTGCTACGACAGATTAATCATATGTTGCGCCTGGCGGTTATTAATAAAAAGGATTATTGTTGTTATTGAAAGGGTGAAAAAACATGACTTTTCGATTATTCAATATGAAAAATATTTCATAAATAAATAATAAGGAAATAAATGATAAACACAATTTATAACCATAAAAGAACGATTATTTAATTTTAATAACTGATCGTGACTTTTCACTATTTTTGTTTTTGAATTTATTTTTTAAAATTATTTATTACATAATAAAATGGTTATTATTTTAGTAAGGAATTTGAAAAGGGGTTTTTTGTTATTTATAAAATAAAAAAGTAAGCAAATTTGGATTAATGATATGATGATAGTTTTTTTTACAAAAAAAAAGTAGATTATATGTTGCAACAAATATATTATTTGATGCAACAGGTTCACTATTGTTGTAACAGATGATATATCTGTTGTCACAGATGATTTATCTGATACAACCGATATCGAATCTGTCGTCCCAACTCAACGGTTCTTGGAAAGAACTAATTAATAATAATAATCTGAAAAGTCATGACTTATCACAATATTTCTTAATTTAATTAAGTCATTACTTTTCACATTAATCAAAAATATAATTAATAAATAGAGGTGAACAGTTAGATTATATATTGCAACAGATAGGTTATCTAATGCAACATATTTTATATTTGTTGCAACAGATAATATATCTGTTGTCACAGATGTGTTATCTGATGCAACAGATATAGAATCTGTTGCCACAACTCAATAAAAACGGTTCTTCGAAATAACTAATTAATACTAATAATCTGAAAAATCATGACTTATATCACAATATTTATTTTCTTAATTTAATCAAAATGTAATTAATGAATGGAGGCGAATAGTCGCGCCTTCTTGCCTCTCATTCAAATTCAATCCTCTATAAATAGGTTCTTCCTTACTCAATCGTTCATTCAACTACACTCTATTTATTTATTGCATCTCGTTTTACACTCTAGAAGATTATGGTTGACCCAGTGTGGGACGTTGTTTTTCTGCAAGACGCCGTGAATGAACTTCGGAATCAAGTTCGTGACCTGCAATGGGAACTGGGAGGAGTTAGAGCAAGAATGCTCCGCGAGATACACAGGCTGAGGAGGGCCTTGCTACTTCTGGTTGAAGATTGGCCGGCTGACAATGATGATGATGATGATGATGATGATAATAATAATAATAATAATAATAATAATAATAATATTAATAATAATAATAATATTATTAATAATAATAATAATAATTAAATTATTATTTTTCTTTTAGTCTATTATATGTATTTATTTTTTTTAGTTTAATAAAAAAAATATGTTTGATCTTTGATGTTTTAAGCCATATTTAATTTTCATTTTGTCTATTATCTTCTCAATAAACATGTCGACGATTCGACGTAAAAAGGAATAATTTAGAATCTAGTAGCAATAGCAAGATTTATCTGTTGGGTTTGTGTTTGTGGCAGGGGCTGATGTGTTGTTCAAAACATATTACTCATGCTGCAACAGATAAGAAGTCTGATACAACAGATAAATAGTTTGTTTCAACAGATGACTATTTTGTTGCTTGGCTCTGACGTTTTAATTCGTACTCCCTCCGTCTCAAATTATCCATCTCAAATTGAGATGCCACATTAATTAAGAAAAATAATTAATAACATGTCTAGTTTACCATAACTCATTGATCGATTGGTGGACAGTAGACGTGTTTGAAATAACCATTGTTTGCTATTCAATCGAAATTTCATAAGAGAAGAAAGCTTTTAACGTCAGTCGGCGTATAGTCTCCCTATTAAATGATGTTTTCATTTTAATTTGAAGAAAAAATGATTAATGCAAAGGGTAAAACATGAAATTTTTTAATCTTTTCTTGATTAATGAAAAAGACAAGTAAAATGAGAAATCGAATTAGGAAATTTGGGACGGGTAATTGGACGTAAGGAATAATTTTGAATCCAATAGCAATAGCAAGAGTTGAAACATATTGGTTATCTGTTGGGTTTGTGGCAGGGGCTGATTTGTGTTGTTCCAAAAGATTAATCATTCGTTGCAACAGATAATTAGTCTGGTGCAACAGATAATACGCCTGATACAACAGATAAATCTTCTGATACAACAGATAAACAGTCTGATGCAACAGATAAATCTTCTGATGCAACAGATTTCTCATCTGATGCACCAGATGATTGATCTGCTTAAATTGTGGGCACTTATCCTGGATTCATGATCGGGGTTCTATCCATTGTTGGAAAAACAGAAGTGTACCCAGATGACAAATACGAATAAAAATTATAATTTTACTTATCAAAGTCACCTATGAAGTAATGCCAAAGTGGAAAGTGGTGTAGTAAACAAAATTTAACCTAAGAAATTGGTCAGATCACAGCAGTAGCGATGTACCAACAACAACAACAACAACAACAATAAATGGTCTACAAAAAGAAGATGAAGATGATAATGAAGTAGAAGATGATGATAATGAAGCAAAAGATGAAGAATAAAGCAGCAGAAATAATGAACAACAAAAATCGTTAAGAGAGAGAAAACAACAATGGATGAGAAGAGAGAGAAAGGTGCCTTTTTTTCCTCCGTTTCCCATTATTTTAGGTAAACATTGGGATCAAAGTGTAAATTTAAAAACTTGTAGGTTATTTTTAAACTTTTCCAACTTTCTTAATCCATAATAAAGTAATTGTCACCTCTAACTAATAATTAATACTCGTGTCACTTACACCTCATTTTAAAACTATTTTGTCACATGTGGCCCAAACCCCCAGGAAACTTGGAGTCACAAAGAGGTACAACTCAAAAATTATAACATTTCTTCTTCTTCCTTTTTTTTTTAAAAAAAAAAAAAATGAAAAGGTCTCTAGTGGGTGTTTATGGAAAATTAACGAAAAATAAAATGGACGGAAAAATTATATGACCATCAAGAATAAGGATGAAAAACAGTAATATAAAATTATTTGATGGATATAAAGTTGGTCAATTAAATTGAACTGAAGGGAGGAGGAAAAAGGAAGAGTTCTTTCCTTCTAATCCTATCAAATCAGACACTGATTATTTGGGGATGGTTAGGACTTTCAAATTAAAACATGGGCATTTGCCATTAAGAGAGAGCAGTAAATCATCGATTGAAGAGTCAGGATGGTCAACTTTTATTAATTATTAATCTGACTTTAGAAATTCCTAACAACAATCTAGTATAACAAAAAATAAGGCCCCCAAAGAGACAAAAGCTTCTAGTTGAATCGACTAACAATAATAGGCCAAAGAGATGGGTTCATTCGACTAATGGTCCTACTGTTAAGAGACGATGACAACGCAAGGACATGCCATCTTAAAAACTCTTTGAGCTAGAGCAAAGTAACTTTAATTTGTATTAGAACCCAATAAACATTTGTTTCTGTTTCAATATGGGAGAAAATTATTTCGAAGGTACCTTGTTAAATATTCATTTTTTCCATTCACCCTACTCATAAAAATCTAACAATCTCCAGACTCTAATGAAAGGGGGGGGGGGGATTGTATATATAATATTAGATTATTTATTATAAGTCATAGCAATATTTCTTAAATTGTAATACATAGCAAATATTTTTTTCATAAAGAAGATCAACACAGTAAAAAAAAATTATATTTTATTTATTAAAAATCATTCCTTAAAAAAAGAGGTCAATTAACAAAAAGATTTCACACCCCGATTTTTTTTGCTGATTTTCAAATTCAAGTCTCATCTTTTTCTTTATAGCCTATTCTTCTTCTTCTTCTTTCTTCAAAAAAATAAGATCTCATATGCAGATTGAAACATAAAATTATCCAAAAAAATTTATCTTTAAAGGTGAAAAAAATACTATTAAATACAGATTACGAATCATAATTGCAACGAAAGTTATTAAAACAAACGAAGAATAATACTATTTTTGCAATATGGAAGGTGAACGACATGGAAGAAGATGGAGAAAAAAATTCAACTATATTTTCTCCATATGAATTCAATATGTTTATTGTTTTTTGGTTATGGTAAAATCATAATCAGTTTGTTTGGAAGAAAAATAATTTAACTGTGTATGAAATGTGTGTACAAATTGATAACTATGAATTATGATACTTTAATTAACATGATATCATTTCGTAAATACATTTCATGCACCATGTGCTTACTTTTTGAATCAAGATATCATCTCATTTATCTTTGATGTTGAATCAAGATTGAATGATGCTACCATCTTAATTTCATACTTATAAAAGATAAATCTTATTGCTTTATATATATATATATATATATATATATATATATATTCATGGATGAAAGCATGAAAATCACGTAAGCTATGTATAAAAAACTATTTTTAATAAAGGAATAAGTATGAAAGAAAATGGAGAAACAAGAAAGAGAAAGAATCTTGAATTTGTATGACAAATTAGGAAAAAATAAAGGGAAAAAAGAGATGAAGATTATAAAAAATTGTGTATTTAGGGAGAAATATTGAGAATTAATATCAGCAAAGAGTTATTTAAGGAAAAGAAAACAAAATTAATTAGGAGACATATTAATAAATATCTATGATTTTTGTAAGAAAAATATTTTTAATAATATTTTATCAAAACTACGACAACTTGTGATCAGTGTTTTTAAAGGCGGGGGTGTAAAATGAGGATTTTTACCTGACACGGAGGTGAGGCGAAAGCCCCGAGGCAATGAAGCATAAGCCTCGTGGATTCTTTACTTTTTAATATTTTATATATTAATATAATTAAAAATAAATATTTTTAAAAAATATAAATCACCAAAAAAAATAAAAACACATCAAAATTATAAAAGAAAAAACAAGTGAAAGATATATCTAAAACTACTTAAGGTTACAAAAATTAATCAAAACCACACAATCCAATTAATATCGAAGTGAATTCTTCATATAATAATAAAAAAAAATCATAATATATCCTCAGAAACACCACTTATCTATAACAAAAAAAAAAAATAACTCTAAATTCCCGACCACAAGATTATAGGATATGAACAATGGACCATGCAAATAATGAATTGAGAAATTAAAAAAAAATTGAACCAAAAGTTTGAAAAAACTACTGAATCAGAGATCACCCACTTTCTCATTACTTTATTATTTATCACTTATTGTATTTTAGAAGAAGCACAAAATAATAAAAATAAAAATTTAAAATACAAAATTATGAGTCACTAATGAAAATTAGAAAATAAGGAACTTGAATAATGAGAAAGGAAGAAGAAAGTGTTTACCTTCTTGTATTCAATATCTAGTGTGACAGCGTAAAGCTACAGAGTGTAGATAAAGATATTGAAAAAATTTTGTTCGGAGGACAAAAGATTTTTGTTTGAAATATTTTAATAAAAAGAGTTGGGCAAAATATTAAATACTTTAAAGTTTGACATTTTAGTTTTTCTTTTTAACTTTTGATTAAGAATTTTAATTTATAAAAATTTTAAGGCTTACGTCCAAGAATAAAGGTGTGCCTCACGCTTAGACATTCGCCTCAAATTACACGACATTCGTCTTTCAAGACTTTCGCCTCCCCACAGTGGCTCGATGCATTTTTAGCTTTGCCTCGCCACGAGACAAGACCCAAATTTCGCCTCAGACCGCCTTTTAAAACATTGCTTGTGATTAAAAATTGAATTTTATAATTATGAAAGAGTACACCTACAACCTGCAATAAATATTCTTAAAAGTACTCCTTCCGTCCCATTTTACTCGTCTCAAATATTCTAATTTGATTTCTCATTTTTCTTGTCATTTTTCATTAATCAAGACAAGACAATTTCTTTTTTCCTTTTTTATCCTGAGTATTAATTATTTTTTCTCCAAATTAAAATGTAAACATCATTTAATAGGGATACTATAGTAAAATAGTCATGTTATTAATTATTTTTTTAATCAATGTGCAATGTCAAATTAGGACGAATAAAATGAAACGGATACTCATGGAACGGAGGGAGTACTTAAGATAATTTATGCATGTAATTTTTGGTAGACAAAGGTCGAACTTCTTTTGAGAAAAATGGGCCCTGGTTATGTTAAAATTGTGTCATTAAATATTTATGGACAACTTAATTATTACTATATAATAAAACAAATAGATGTTCATCCTTTTGAAAAGTACGGTCAAGTAACCATCTCATTCAAACACTTATAACTCTCTCACCAATTTCTTTCTTTCTTTTTTCTGTTGGTTGCGTTAACAGTATTAATCATCAGATTAAACTTTGCGTTAGCAGTATTATCATCAGATTATAGTTTAGCCTCATATGAAAGTGAGTTTAATATTGCTTATGGAAAAAGATAAAATCTTTCTATGAAAAGTTCAATAAGGTCAAGAAGCATGTGTTCGGTTCGGCATGTATAATTATGTTTCGGACATTGTTGCACAAGTTACCCGTCCACAAGGAATAATACTTTGGAGAATATATGAGCTTTTGCCTAAAAAGGTAATAGAAGTCCGACTTGATACATCACAAGAGAGTTTGATGTTTTAGAAGCGAGTTTTCTAGACTAAATAAGATTACTATGAATGTTTGTGTCACGATCCAAAAATTCAATAGCCAATTTGGACCTGGACGCCACACAACAAAAAAGAACAAGATTCTCACTGCGACCAATTATGACAATCGACAAGTGTCCATAACTCATACAACTTACTCTTTTGAAATGTTGTGTTGCTCACTCGCGTATCAACAAAACTTGCGTAAAACCTTTCCTATATAAATTTGTAAACCAGTTATGTAGTGCTTATGATATCGCATTGACAGTTCAACGCACAAAACACACTGTATTATAGCTTTGAAGCCATATTTAAATAGTTTAAATGAAAATAACTTAAACAACTGACTATATAAAGTGATGACGAACCGACTGTCGTTATGATACTGTCATCAATGATGATAATTATTAATGACGGCTTTAACTGACTTAAAGTGATTGGTCATGGTAATGATGGGCGGTTGCAAACTGATGGAAATGGATGTAGAGACGAACCTCATTCCAATTTTGTAAAAACTCTTGAACAAACATCTCTACAATATTACAACTATATTATAGATCTTAATCATTTTGATCCATTCAAACTCCTTATATAAAGCAAAATTATGAAAACAACCGCACGAACTGATTAAAATTCAACCTAAATAATTGACTTGATGTTGGAAATCCGTAAGATTAGAATCTTGTTACGCACAAACTTCAAATGAAGTCCAAGTGTCTTATTTGAGCAAATTATTTGACGTTTATGTAAATAACGCACATTATATATTTACTTTAGTATAAACACCGAGTCGACCAAACACCAAATGCATCTCCATCAAAGTACAAGCAGTACCCCATTTAGACAACCAAAACGTGAGTGAACAGCCAGCACTTTGCTTAGCCACCGTAAAGACAAAACTAAGAAATTCTGTTTCTTTTGTGGATTAGAGACGGGGTATCAATGTCTAACAGGTAAATACAACTACTGACAGAAAACACAGAAAAAAACTCAAGCACTGATACCAGATTTCCTCCATATAGGTGAAGTCCTCATCTTTAGCATCCAGCCACTCCAAAAGCCAGCAACCACAACAATCAAAACTGTCTAACTAATACAAAAACATAGGAGTCAGGAGAGGAGAAATAAAGTGATTGCATTAAGACACATTACCATAGAACAAGTGATAATTCTACCAGCTCCTGAAAGTTCTACAATAAAAATTCCTCCCACACAATCCACGACTATATACACTCATGTTCCGGAGTGGTGGCAGACGTACAGCATAGGATGGGCAAGATCTCAACAGGTTGGTCGTTTACAAATGCCTCGAAAGGCTACAAGTGTTCGCCAAGTCACTCCTGGAATGTCCTATTCAAGGCTGTTAGTGCAAATAAGTAGAGGTATTAAACCAGACATAATCAAGTTAGACGAATCTTATGCAACCTCAGGTGATATAACATTTCAATCATGAAATTACTGTGCTACGTGTTTTCCTTCTCTCGCAGATCACTAAAACGGAAGCAAGTCCTGCGATGCTCTCTTCAGGAACCATATCTACTCTCAGTGTGCAAGGCAAACTCATGTTATCTTGGCAGCACAAAGCAGCGGCATGAAGACCAAATATGCAATTACAACCACAAGAATGCACCCCTATATTCTGAAGGATATTGTTACTTTGTTCATACCTTCTAGGCCACAGCCAAGTCAAAACCTTTAGGGAGATGTTTTCCAGTCAAACTGAAGGTTATTGAAACCATTGACTGCTCCTAGACCACTAAGCAGCTGGTTCCCCAAATCTTGTTGCTGTTGAGTCATACCTTGCTCGCGTGACATTGGCATGCCTACTCTCCCATTCATTGACATGGAATTATTACCTAATGCAGACCGGATTCCATTGACCATTGCAACCTGGCTCAGTCCATTGCCCATGTTCCCATATCCTGGCCCCATACCTATATTAGCATTTGCTGTCCCATTCCCAACAAGGCAGCTACTTCCGTTAAGAATGGAATTATTAGCAGTTGCTATCAACCCATTTACACTTTTCATATCATTCCCCATGGTACCACCACCTACGAGGCCACCTCCACCAAGTTGGGAAGACATCATCATTTCATGTATGATCTTTTGTACAGAACTCTGAGAGTCATTAGCATCAATATCACCGGAAAGAGTGGGTTGATGCATTGAAATATTCGGGGAACTGGCAGAATTCACGTGCGATCCTGATGATAAGCCACCATGTGATGTTTGTGGTGGATTGCTTGATGAACACGGTGTAGGAGATTGAAATGTGGATGAGTTTGGTTGAGACTGTGGCATTGTATTTGAAGAACTTGGTGAAGGCATTTGAACAGCATTTCCTGCATAAGGGCTGTTCACACCATTTCCTGCATACGGACTGCTCACACCATTCATTGGGGTCTGTTGCCTAGAGTTCATGGAATTTTGGTGCAGTAGCCGGGCAACAGTACTACTAGACGATGTAACAGATGACTGGTTCAAAGAGTTGTTTACACTGGGAATGCCATTGCTGGAAGCAAGTTGCATTGCACCAGCCTGGACAGAGCTCTCGTGGTTTGAGTTACTGGCTGTCTGCTGTTGTTGTTGCTGTTGCTGCTGCTGCTGAGACTGCGGTGGTGTCTGCTGCTGCTGCGGCTGAGATTGTGATTGTGCGTGCTGCTGCTGAGACTGATCCTCAGATGGTTGAGTTGCACCCTGTACCCCAGCTGATGAACCATTCCTCCGAGGAAACTTAGTCAAGCTCTCTGAAAAGGCCAAATTTCAAGCACAATTGTAAGGTTTAAAGAATTGCATCAACCCCAACACCCATGCAGTACTCACAGGCTTAAGTTCTTAAACTACAAAATGCACTATTTTACATTCAGTAAGTTAAATGCACAGGGAATAAAATCCGCATTCAAACAGTCAGTTAGGATTTTTTCACCTGTACATTAGGTAGGTTTTACCAGTTTCCACCTCAAAAGCAATTTCATCATCTTTCGTGAAAATTTGACAGATAAATAACATTCATGCCAAGTGATGAATACTACCAATCAATCCTAATATCTCTAAACCATCAAACTACAGAGAAAGATTAGCCCCTGCAACTTCACTTTTCATTTTTGAGATTAACTGGGGGTTTTAGAAAACCTTAAATTAGCAGCAGAAACAAGTAAAAACATAAACGAGCAGAACTTACCCATAGGCCCTGTCCTTGTCTCTCTGCTGTAGTCAATCAAATCTTTCATGCTATTGACCACTTCTGATATCTGCAATGGCACCAGTACACAGTAAATTATAAAATTATATCCCCTAAGACGGTTAATTAAAGGGAAGATCAAGGTAAAAGACAATAACATCAGGAAAGTAAACCATTTGAATGCACTTTCGGTCAGACTATCTAAAACTTTAAAATTGAGACACTGGGAAAAAGTCAAGGCTACGTGCTTAATACTTGTAACTAGACCCTTGATGACCCACTGAAATAATACTGTAGAAATACCGTAATCTCTGAAAAGTGAAGGAAAAAATTTCTCAAAAAGGAAGAACAGAATACGTTAGGAATCTCTATCCTAAGGCCAAAATATGTTCCAGCTACTTCATAGTTCATACATTAATCAGAGTTATCTGTAGGAATTTCTAATACTGACAAAAGAACAATGGCCAATTTCCCTAAGCTTCAAAATGCTACAAAATCTGAATTTCGACCTTCATTTCCAGCTTTGCTTTGAATTCCATAGGAAGATAGCAGATTAAAAAGAGAAAGGGCGAAGAGGATTAGGAAGTTGGATAGAACTGGTTGAGTCAAATATCGCACACAGGAAAGGCAAACCATAACCTGGTAGCGAAGTTAAACAGTCTTAACAGAAACGATTTGCAGTAATATCCCCATTGATATGATCGGAGTATCTCCAAACAAATCCAAAAAAAAAGACCAAACCCAAAATAAGACCCTTCCAACATAAGAACCAAGGTGCACACCTGAAGGCATCGCACGTATCTCTTTGTATACCCTAAATCATTAACCAACGGAACTTCCAAAGCTTTTGCCAACTGACGAGCTGAGGCAACAAACCTGAACCAAAATTAGATGTCAAACCTCAGAGGTGCTATTACTTAGAATTGAAATCTAAGTACAGTACATGATAATTAGTTTTCAAAAAATAAAGTACATGATTATTAACAAATACACAAGCATAAAATCATTTTCTACAATAAAAGAATCCATACATATGATTTCAACCCTTATATATAGATTGTTCCTGATTAAGATTGAAGGTATTAAAAGGGTACAAGGTAGAACTAAAATACTATGGAGAGAAGTCGGTCCCAAAAGTTTGCAATTTCCCGATCCAATGCAGCCTCAACTAGGAGAGAACATAATAGACGCAAATGATCCAAATAGCTGACAACGACGCATTAGGACTAAGGTTTAGTACTGTTGTTACACTTATATTAAATCTGACCTTTGCCAATAGTCATTATAGTCAAGTTGGAGTGTGGTAATGCAATGCAAGAAATATTGTGAATAAATAAACTCAAGTTTTAGAATAATCCTAACTTGCGTTGAACATATTATTAATGAGCAAAGTAGCATCGGATGATTAATACAGTTGAATGGTTACAGAGGATTTGGATTAACAAGGCAGAGCCAATCTTCTTTCGGATTGCTGTAGTTGTTGATAGATTGATTATGCATTACCTGTTCGTAATAACAGTTATCACATAAAAGGGGTATGCACGTAATATCTTCCCCTCATCTTTCCCCTTTACCCACCATAGTTGTAGCTCTTCAATTTATGTAGGTTCACTCCTGAACAACTAGATGTGTTTCATACCCCCTCCCCACCAAACACACACACATATATATCCACTAGTATTTCACCTTTTATCCTCATATTATTCTATTGGAAGCTCCATCACATCACAGAACCTGAACGGCTCCCCATTCCCAAATCCGCCTTTCCAAGTCCACAAATATGTCAGAAGATCGTTGAGAGAAGTTTGATGAGCTTCTTCATTTTTTTATAGAATACAGACTTAACCTCTTCCTTTTTATTTTTTGGATAAGGTCAAACTTGACCTCATTTTATGATTGGCAACCAAGAAATATCTCATTTCTGTTTGAATAATGTAGAGACTGGACAAAATGCAAATCTATAACCATACTATTGAGACAACAAGAGTGTGTGTGTAAGATCAGTATTTTGAAGCTGGGGGAAACACATTATATTCATACATTCCCTGTTATAGTTAATCGACCATCTTCAAGAGGATATTACTTGCCAAAAGAGTTAAAAGCCTTTTTTATAACACTAGTTCAAAGCCATTATTTTCTTTTTATATCAGGAAATGGAAAGTCGAGCTTTCAAAACCCAAAAAGACACTCTTTTTAGTTAATAGAAACATTTTAACAATCAAACACAACTATTATTTAGTTCTGCATCCAAATATATCAAATCTGGGGCAAGGTTGATCAATAATTTTTGTGGCCTAAAGCCAAACTTTATAAGAGGCCTCATGTTTTTATTTGAAGCCTATAGATTCTAGCTTTTTGAGCTAAAAGTTGTTAATCATCCCTTTTTACAATTGTTTCTCTAATAATTCTTTTACTATTCAAAATATGATCAAATATATTCATCTTTCATGAAACGTTATCTAAAGAGATCCTTTTTAGATTGTATTCAAATTGATTTCTCTTTTTTATATAAATTTTGCATAACGTTATTCATACTTTCTGGTTAAACATTTGAATTCTAAGATATAACAAAAAATAATATATACTTATAAATACAAATATAAAACAAAAAGGAAACAAATGTCAACAACAACAACAACAACAACAACAACAACATACCCAGTGTATTCCCACCTAGTGCGGTCTGGGAAGGGAAAGGAAACAAATGTCAAATTAAAAAAATATAATAATAAGTTAAGACAATAAACTTGTTTTTAGAAGTAGATAATTTTATTTAAAAATAGAATTTTACTACTTGAATTTGCTTATTGCGATGCTTAAAAAGGTTTTTATTTTAAAAAAAATAAGGAATATGTAATTTAATTTTTTGAAACAGGTAACTTGGAATGTGTAATTAAATTTCAATGCACTCGCTGTTATTTTTTAGAGAATAGATAGCTTCTTAGGAAAAAATTGCAGAGTACAAACTTTATTACGAAAGACGAAACGGGAGAGAATATCACCGATGTAAAATCAAACTACCCAATTGTCATCACTAATCAAATGGTTAATAAGTACTTTTCTTTTCAATAAAGATCTTATTCTTTATTTTCTTTAAGAAAGTACATGTACTTTGAACAAAAAATAATATAAAACCTACAATTCCTTTAAAAACAAAGGAATGGGGCCTCAAAATCTAAGAGGCCTGAAGCATGTATTTGAGTGGCTTTGGCCTTCGGCAGGCCCTGATCGTGGGTATCAACTAGACATACATATTTATGGTTCTAGGGGAAAATGAGCTGACCAATGATAGCACTCAAAACCAAAAACAATTGAGGTAAATCTGCTACAGCCGTACATATAGCTAAAAACATATACTCCCCCCTTTGTTTAAATTTGTTTGTATGGTTTAGACCTGACATAGAGTTAGGTAAAAGAAGACTCTTGAATCTTAAGGCTTTAAACTTAAGATATGTAGAACGTATTAAAATACCCTTTAATCTTGTGGTCTTAAGCATGTCATGTGGAAAGTTGGAATCAAAGAGTTGCCAAAAAAGGAAAGAGACATTCTTTTTGAAAGAGACTAAAAAGGAAAGTAAGACAAACAAATTGAAACGGAGGACTTGTCTAGTATTTGAAAAATAGATTTCATTTTCACTGTTCACTTTTAACATATCAAGACAAGACACATTACTCTTTTCCAGCTTTACCCTCAAGATTAGTTAAATATTCCCCAAATCACTTTCCAAGACCGAAGACTATACATCAATTTAGACGGGTATTATGGTAAAATACTCATACTCAACGTTGTTTCTTAAGGGGTCGTTTGGTAGAGTGTATTTGAAAGCTAATGCATGCATTAGTTTAATGTGTACTACTAATACCTTGTTTGGAATACTTTTTCACCCTATGTATAACTAATGCTTGCATTAGTTATAAACACTATTGTGTATTGAGGTGTGTATTACTAATGCCTCAAAATCTATGCTATTAGCAATGCAATGGATCCAATGCATGCATTAACATGATTAAAGACACTATTATCCCTCAAAAAAATTTCCACATCCTTTCCGACATAGATATGGAGGGTATTTTTGTAAAAAAAAATAAAAAAATTTAGAAATTATTTAATTCATGTTATTTTTAATACATCAAACCAAATTTTGTATAAGAAAAATACAAGCATAACTAATGCAAGGATAGCTAATACAAGCATTACTATTACAGGCATTACTAATACAACATATTTTGTATTATTTATTCTTATACACTCTACCAAACGACCCCTAAGGGGGATGCAAAGTCCAAAGGGGACAAGTAAAAGTAAACGGAAGGAGTATTTCACAGCAAACTCATTACGAATGTCACAGCCTTAACATCCTAAACTCCCAAGTTGAGTTTGCTAACAATGATTGGTCATATGGAAGTGCCAACATAGACCCGACCCTATTAAAGAAGCCCAATCCCTAGAAATACCATTTTTAAGCTATCCAGCACATGAGACAAACCCACCATTATTACCTACTTAACAACTGGAATGCACGATGAATCACTAATAAAATAACTTTTCAACACAGCGAGATATATGTGCTAGGTCAAAATAGTTAGGCCCCATCAAGAAAGACACAGCACAACATTGTTAGATCTAACATTTCATACAAAAACCTGTACCATAAAATATCAGGGACTCACATATTGCAGTTATTTTGCAACTCAGAAACAGATGCAGTAGATCCATTTTGGGTGGTGGCCTGGTACTTCTGAGCTGCAGCACCGAGTTGACTCACCTACACGTAAAAATCATGAAAAACAAATGAGAAAGATGCAAAAGCCACTGCTACTACAAGCCACTGCATTCAGGCAAGACAAACAATTTGCTAGAAGATGTGACAAAACCAAAATAGAAGTTAAAGCTCAATGAAGGACAGGAAACAAGAATATGAGAAACTTTATCAAACACATTCTGAAGAGAAATCTAATTAATCCTGTCTTGCAGTCAATTGGAAGGTGTAACAGAATGATAGTGAATTAAATGCTTCAACAGTAACCCATCATCTAAAAACTTACAAACTTTATACAAAGATATTCAACAAACCTACCAATATGTGGATCATGCATGTGCAAATATAATTAAAGATGGAAAATAAAAAGCAAGTCAAAGCTCTTATATGTATTTAAAATTAATAAAAGTCATAATGAAAAGGAAGAATAGATAAGGAAAAAACATACTCGGCAGGCAGTGTTTGAGATACATAACTTACATAACTTTACAAGAGCAAATTCTTATTCGATATAGCATCTCAATAGATCACATTTTCATCAATTTCATCTGAAAGGGGCATTAACAAATAAGGACCTCATTTTTTTATTTTTTTATTTTTAATAAGGATCTCATTTGAATATGACATATGTACTTGACTGGTAAAATGTTTCTGCACCCATATAAATGGTAAAGGAAAGAACTACTTTTTCTAAACCTGATTAGCAAACAGAAGCATAAAAGTCAGGTTAGAGCTGACTCATGACTTCACATAGATGAAGGTAAATAAGCAGTGCAAAGCAACATTGGATAACCTGAGGTATCAACAATCTTCTAGGGATTAACTCTTCGTGACGTCGAGCACAAAATTCCCAAGAGACTATCTGCCAAGTTGACAAAAAGGAAATCAGATAAAAGAAATAAGAGACATTTGTCTGCACCATGCAATGTCTTAGTAACTGATTGTTAATAGGCACTGTTAATGAAACAAAATGCTATCATCTCTTCAATTAACCTTCAGATCAGGTTGTGAAAACACTATTCGAAGCTGACCATCACGGACAACGCGAAGTTGCTCAAAAACACTCTCCTGAATTGCTTTTGCATAGTCTAGGACAATCTGTCCAGATGAATTCTGATACTCGCGAGGCATATCAACATAGAGTAGCTCTTCCAAAGTCCCACTTTCATATTTTATCTTGAAAAGCCTGGGCAAGACTTCAGCAGTCGCTTCTGAATGAACAAGTTCAGAAACATCAGATGCCAATAAGGATTAGACTGTGAAAGGATAATCATAAATTACAAGTTAATAATGGCTTTGTAAAGTCATGAAGAAGCATGAATCTATTTTCATTTATTTATTTTGAAAATTGGTAATTTATGAAGAAGCATGAATCTTGAAGACAACAAAAGATTTAAAACCAAACGGAACATACCAAACCCACGGCCTGGCTTGCGGTTGCATATTTCACAATGCCATACATCCTGCAAATTATAAATATAATAGTGGTAACTTCTAATTTCTATACAATGAAAATGAAAAAGTTGGTCTGCAGCGAAACTGCATAACAATTGAGTGAAAAGTCCAAATTAGTTTCTATAGAAGTGGTACATGACTTGCTATAGCCACAATTTTTCACTGAATAAGAAGATTTCTTTTGTTGATTACGGAAAATTCATTACACAACCAACCTGAGGAAAAACACCAGTGGTCTGCCGACCACTTCCATACATAGAGACACACCACTTTTTCTTGGCATTTGGAGCAAAATACTCGACCACAAATTTTCTCCAGAACTCTATGTTATTGTCCTATAAAGAAAGAAGTGCAAATGTTAAATCATAAGGTGTATCCAAATAAAAGATTGAGATCATAAAGCTTGTGTGGCAGGATGCAGAGTGTTATTGGCCACATAGAAATTATAGTGCACAGAGCTTTCTTACTTCAGGTCTGTGCTGCTGCTGATACAAATAATGAGTCAGCCGACGAGCACACATCCCAGGCTCATAAGATGGTTTTACGGGAGACCTTATAGCATGATTCTGGGTTTGAAATTGCGGTTGAAGTGGGTTTCTCTGCTGAGGAAGACCCTTGAGGAGTTGTTGTTGTTGCTGCTGTTGCTGGAGCTGCAAAAGCCTCTGCTGGTGGAAAAGCTGAGCAGCAGCAGCAACAGCTTGAGGGGACTGCTTGGACAAGTGAAGTAACTGCTGTTGTTGCTGCTGTTGCTGTTGCTGTTGCTGTTGCTGTAGAAACAGAGAGGGTGAGGAATGTTGTGGCTCCACCTTCACATTAGTAAGGCCTCTCATACTTTGAAGCTGTTGCGGCTCCTGCTTTACAGTTGCCATATTTCGCAGTGATTGCAACTGCTGCGGTGTTTGATCATTGGTCACCTGGGGCTCCTGTTTGACAGGTCCCACGCCTCCTAATCCACCTCGTATGGATTGAAATTGCTGCTGCTGTTGCTGAGTTTGGGAATTGCTAGGTCCAGAAAATTGCTGAAATTGTTGATTATGTTGGTAATTCTGGGAATCAATCTGTTGGGACGGTGATTGGTCAGTTAACATCTGGTTGCCAGAAGGGCTAGGAAACCGTTGTCCCTGAACTTGACCTGAATTTGGATTTGCTGTCATGGCGGATGAGACAAATGATGTTGAAGGAGTATTAAATCCCATACCATTCCCAGCACCGGACAGTGGATCAGACTCGGCCCCATTATCAACTCGTTGAGAGATTCCAGGTCCAGGAAGCCCTGGATTAATACCACCATTTCCTAAAGACTGATGTAGCAGAGACGAAACATTCGGAGCATTTCCTAGAATATTCATGTTGCCAAACTGGTTCCTAGGTGACACAATAGAAGGAAAACCACCACCCTGTGAAGGTATTCCACCCCCTTGACCACCCATCAAACCAGAATTTGATCGCAATAATGAAGATGGAACAGGTTGAGCACCTCCAAGCGGATTAGGAGGTCCCGGAGGAACCATATTTTTATGCACTGACAACAATCTACACACACTTAACCACCTATAGAACTCTAAAACATATGAACCCTAACAACCCAGCTCTAGAAACTTAATATTAACTCTAAAAAAAAAATTACACAGAACAATAAGCAGAAGCTACAACACCAATTAGCTCAATCGCCGATTTATTTTCCCAATAATTACACATTCCAAAGTCACAATTTTGAGTCAAACCAAAGGGTGAACCCTCACTGCTGCGCATACCTAATTGTCTATCACAGCTAAAAGCTTTAACTCTTAACATCCTAAAGCTTTCCTTTTTCTACTCAAGTAACTATCTTTATCCACTCCTGCAAAAACAGAACAAAAATTGTCAAATTTTATCAAAATTTTCCTTTTCTTCAAAAAAAAAAAATAACATAAATAAACTCAAATCTCAACCAACACAGTAAAACTGCAAAAACAAACTTCATTCGTAATCATTAATCAAAATAAAAATAAAGCAGCTAAAAGTGTACAAACCCACAAAACTTCGAATTTCATCAGAAAAAGTAAACTATAATAATTAAAAACAGCATTAGAAAAATAAAAAAAACGCTATTCAATATTCACATCTTCACTTGATCAAGCCCTAAATAAGCCAACAAAGTGCAAAAGACAAGATCTACAGCTCAAATTATCAACAACACCTCGAGCACCAAGCTAAAAATTATATATAAAAAAGAGTTACTTACTCAAACACACACTCACAATCAGTTATATATAATATATATTTATGTATCTATATGTATGTATATATAGATACAGATAGAGATAAGCATGTATACATAGGGTATGCAGCGAAAGATTCACTTCTTTGGGTTGGAGCTTGGCTTTTTCTAAGTGAAAAAAGTTTCAGCAGAGAGAGAGAGAGAAGAGCGAGAGAAAGAAGAGTTTTCCCTTTGAGTTTCTGCGCTGTCCTTTTTAGAGAGAGAAACATAGAGAGAGAAAGAGAGAGTTCTTGCGGACGTCAAATTTGTATTCCGTCCGATTGAATAATTTTTTCTTCTTTTCTTTTTAACTTTTTTCTCTTTCTTTTTTTCTTCTTCTTCTCAATCAAACCAAGTCAAATCCTCTCTTGTAGGGTGGGGGAATGTTCAGGTGTACATGCATGTGCATTATATGGAAATAGTTTATGACCATGGATGTCAACATTGAACGGGATGATGGCACTATCTTTTATTTTGACATCTCAAGTGGATCATATTTATTTTAAACACCTTAATTAGATTAAACTGACTTACTTTAGCACTTTTTGTCTATTGGCAAAATGCGTGTGGAACACACCGTAAAGGCACGTCCAAGCTTTATTATTGCTGATTTGATATAAAAATGCAGCCCCTGACGGTAATTTTTCTCTTTGCTCTATTTATATCACCTTTTTCATTCCACCGTTCAAAATTAACCCTAATTTCTTAAATTTCTTCATTCTTCTTCAACTTTCTTATTTAAATTAAACTTCATACTAGTATTCGAATCCGCGTGTTGCGCGAAAAATTTAAAGAAAATAAATCATAAAAACATTCATTTTATTTACTTGATCATACTATAATTTTTTTTAATTACTTTGTCACTTATGAAATTCAAATCATTTTATGCGCGATAAGGGAAAAAATTCATCCAAATTATTGAATAAGAAGATATGAATACTCCAAGTAGCATGTATTTTTTTTTCTTTGAAGATTTGATATTAAATCATAGAATTATTCTAATGGATATTTTAGACTTGCTCGTTTCAATTCTTGCTATTAAACTTCCACATCTTCCTCTTTCACAATGAGTTTATTCTCTATTTAATTATAAGACTGTGCTATCAAATTAAGACTGTGTTATCAAACCTATGGAAGAATGTTGTTCAATTTTTTTATGTTCACCATCATTCTCTACAACATCAATCAACACTATTGTCATTCATTTTTTAGGGTTTGCTTAACCATACAATATGAAATATTGATTTTCAATCATGATATGAAATTATTTGAGAGGAAGTTGCAGTTTTATTTAGACATGCAATTTGGACTCTTTAAATGTATGTGTTTCTTATAGACATTAAAACTCCCACAAGTTGTAAAAACTATAAACAATACATCATTAAAATAATAATTACTTGTACGCAAGTAACTAAAGATAATATACTGAACCAAACTCATTTTTCATTTCGGAATGAACGTGGGAAGTTAATATGCTTGTTAGGAAATTTTTTATTTATTTTTATTTTTTTAATGTGCAGTTTATATAGGGATAGCTAATGTGCAAATTCGTATATATTTTTTCATTTTAATTATCCTTTTTTAATATTTGAATGAAAATTTTCTTTTTTATAAATTAATATTTTTGGGTGTTGACACTTGTCAGCCTAATAGTATTTTGTGAAAATATGATTTTACCCCCCAAAAAAAAATCTGAAACTAATTTGTATTTTAGAACATGTATTTTAAATTTTATAACTTCTTAAGTCCTATATTTGGCAGAGTATAATTTGTAAATACAATTGTCTCTTAGAAATATTTTGTGGAAACAAAATTTCACAAAAGTAGGCCTTAAAAATGATTTATGAACCTGTGTTTTTAATTTATATATAAATTTCTAATTCCTTAATTTTAGCAACATTATCATAAGCACTTATAAAAAGTAACTTTGAATTTAAAAACTCCTATTATTATGATGTGTGGGATTTCCATGCATTTCAATTTCTACATGAAGGCACTACAACAAAAAAATTACCATCAGATGACAAAAATGCAACAAAAGAGAAATTAATATTGTCTTCAATTAGCCTAGAAACATGTAATAGACGGGATTTTAGTCAAACAATAATAAAACATCATATTTTTATAAAGCACAATTGCATTTTATGAGAATTTTGCTTCTTTTATTAAATATAGATAGAAGATAATAAAAATATTAAATAAAAAGATATCTAAAAGTCGTTGTGAAATATAAAAAGCCTACATTCATGCACAGTTTTATAAAAATAACAATGATGATCTTTTTCTTGACATTCAATCTATATATTCTCTTTTCACAAAATTTTCTCAAACATCTCATGCATTTGCTTGAGAAGTTGAAAGTTTTTTATTTATTATTTCTGAGAATATTTAACCATAAGAAGATAATAGTGATGGTATAATTTAAAGTGTATCTTGCCAACATTACTTCATGTTGTTATTTATTTTATGGATTAGTACAAAAATATATTTGAAAAACTCCACCAAAACATCAAATATTCTGAAATGTAGCCATTAGAAAAACAAAAATACCAATACAGTTAACATTACACTATAAAACAACCTAACTTTCGGCGTTGAAATTATACCTTTTCTCATGAACTCTGAGAACCAAGTACAAAAGGACTCCAAACAAAATCTTGCAGTAAAAGGTGAAACCATTTAATGTACGAATACAAATATACTTAAAATAATTTGGTGATATATTAATCACCTATGTACTTAAACTATTGGCTTTCACGTTCATTAGACGACCTCCTATTTTCTCTTCATCTCATCATCGGTCCTTTTTTCTCTTCATCTCATCATCAAACAAATTTTTGATGGTAAAGTTTTCCTTGGTGAATTTTAAAATTAATTTTAAAATAAATGTGATAAAATATATTTATCTCGGTGAGTACACATAGCGAGTAAAGGAATAAAATAGGAAGAAGAAGAGATTGTTAATGGAAGGAGGAAGAAAAAGAAAGGACAATTTTTTTTTCTCTTGGAGAAAATTTAAAATGAACTCATAACCCATCAGATGAATATATATAACCCATCAGATGAATATATACGGATATAGTAGATTTTGAAAAGGTAACTGATTTGTGTTGCAATTTAAAAGGAGTAATTGCTATAAAAAGGAGTAAAAAAATTGATTTGTTTGCAATTCATATCAATTTTTTTCTTTTTTCTTTTTTTAATGTGCAATTTACATACAGGTGGCACTTATTGTTTTTAAAAATTTTATTTTAATTTTTATTGAAAAATAGTATTTTTGTGGTATTGACATGTGGCATTTTTTTCGTTGTTATTATATATAGATAGATTTTATTTTGAACAAAAAAATTATTCTTCAATTTCTCAAAAGTTTTATTTTTTTCTAAGTTTTCTCGAATTAAATTGGACAATGTCGAGCTCGTCATTTATAGACTTTTCTGAAAAAGATTATCACTATTGTAAATGTGGTCATGAAGCATTACTGAAGATTTCTTGGACTCAACAAAATCCAGATCGTAGATTTTTTACTTGTAAAAGTTCAAAGGTAATGTCTTTGACTTCTTAATTAAATTAGTTGATTAATTATGATTTCATAATCGATTTTGTAATTGATTTTGTAGAAATTGGGCGGCTGTGATTACTTTGATTGGTATGAAGAACGATACCTTCACAAATAAATAGGGTGATTTGGGGTTTGTTGAAAAAAGTCAAGGCATTTGAAGAGAAGCAAAATTGAGCAAGAAGATTATATATTATTGGTGTTATTGCTACTGGTTTGGTGTTGTCGGAAATATGGATATTAAAACCTAATTGTTGAAGTTTGGCGTTAAAGTCATTCTACTGATATTGATGTTGCAAAATGGCCTAAATCCCTTGATTTTTTCATGACACCAACAATAACTTCATTAGTATGCTCCATTTTGAGCTCAAAGACATAGTAATTTACATACAAAATATGCTTCAAACAACCAATTATTTATTGCTATACACTAACAGATTTAAGGTCAGATTTAAACTAAAGAGCTAAAGGCCTTGTTTACTACTATACACTAGCAGATTTAAACTACCAAATTGTTTGTTACCATGTGTTACACAACAAAATCACAAAACACCATCAAAATATACTACTTCTTCTTCTTTTTGTTTACCATTTGCCGCAATTGATTGGTGGTGATAGCATCTTCATTTTTCCATTTCAAGCCTCTTGGCTTATAACCAAGATCAACACCTGTATAACTTGCATCCTTGTAAGTTGTACCAGTTTGTAGGGTCCTTTGGCTTGATGTCCCAGGCTGTTTTTTGAAAAAAAGATAATTAATAAATGTACTCTCTTATTACAAAAATCAAAGTTTGAGTTAACTTACATTCAGTATTTGGGTTTCCCTTGGACTTGTGTAGATTTCAAATCCAGCATTCTTTTACCTTTTAGATCCACCACAATCAAAATCTATTGTTATTTCAACTCTACTTTTGTACCCAACAATTTATTTATTTCTAGGAGGTAGTTGGCTATTGATTCCTTATGTAATAAGGATTCTTTTATGACCACAAACGGTAGATATTACAGTTGCCTTCAAGCTCCTAACTCTGTTTGTATCCCACAAACTGTTGTTGAAGATGCAACGTGACTTGAGTTTGTTGGTGCAGGCTTACTTGAGCTATATTTTGCTGATTTTTTTGAGGTTAAAGGTACAAGTTGTCTTAAGCTTTTAGGCTGGCAACTTGCTTGTAAACTCTTAACACTAGGCTAGAATCCTTGGCTATGTAATTGTTCATTTGAATTAGGAATCTATAAACACATACGCAACAGTTAAATCAATATGAAATCAACTAGTAAAATTAAATTAAAAGTCATTGTTTTACCTTACAATATCTTTTGTTATGGCCTTGTTGATGATACTTGGAACATGTTATTTTCACCTTTTTTGGTCAACTTTTCATATTTCTTTCTTGGTTCATCTTTCCCTCCTCTTCTATTTCTTGCAGGTCTGCCAGACATTTTCTTAAGCTTAGAAGGCTCAATCTTTGGATTGTTTGTCTCAGTCCACATCTTCATATTAGAGATTGGTTGTATAAAGTGACTATAAGCCTTCATAAAGATTTTCTTCTTATACCAATGCTACACATAAGGTTCAGACTCTTGTTCAACATGATACAAAGCACAAATAGCACGTTGGCATAGAATTCCTCTCAACTGCCAAGTTCTACAACTACAAATCCTACTACTCAAGTCCACTATATGTCTGTACTCCCCTTCTCCAACCTCAAATCCAACATCAACATTCCAAAGAACCTTGCAAGTCCTAGCCCTGTTCTTATTCTCCTCCAATATAAGTTTAACCACAGGTGAAATATCACATATCCAAGTATTGGCAAACCTAATCATATCTACTGTTTTACTAATGATGTATCTCCTAATATCCTCAACATGGTAATAATAGATTTGTGTCTAGGAACTAAGATCCATGAGTTAAAGATCTCACACATATTATTTTCAATTGCATCACACTTACATTCTTCTTTAAAGAATGCCTTAATCCATGACTGCCTAGGATAATGCAATAAATTACCAACAATTTCCTTACCTTGAGTACCAAGTTGGCTCATGTATCAAGTTTCTCTTTGAACTTCACTTCAAATCTTACCTTTGAGCATTTCCAGAACTGTTTTCTCCTCTTTTCTCCCTTCTACTGTTGACTTTAATTGAACCAGATGTATCTAGCACATCTTCTAACTTTAGCATTTGGTAGCAAGACAAAAACAGTAGCAAGAAAGTCCTACATATAGAAAACAGTTAAAGTACTAGATAAAGAAATTAAGTATTTCAATTATTGACAGTTAAAAAAACTTAAATATTACCTTTTGAATACTAGCTATCACAGTAAGACCTGCTCCAGTACCTAACTGCAGATCCTCTTTCTAATACTTGATAAAAAAACTCCAACTATGCTTGGTTTCCTTGTCCACAACAACCCATGTTATAGGAAACATCTGATTGTTACCATTTTTCCCAATTGTTACTCTTACAAGCACCATTTAAGAAACATACATCAAACTCTATAATTCTTCTACATCCTTTCATCCACTCTTTCTTCAATGCATCAAGACACACATAGAAATACACAAATAAATTTTCACCAGGTACAATTTTTGTATTCATTCTCAGCCAAACAGAACTACCAGGATTGGTTTGTTTTATCATCTTAGCATAATCACATAATCTTGCAAACTCCAAGTTCCAGTCCCCTCATGGACTCTCTTAGAATCTGTAATCTAGCCTTATAACTGATTGTTCTACCCACATATAATCCCAATTTTTCTCTGCCTAGTTCTTGTATTTCTCAAATCCTCAAAGATGGTTGTTTAATTATTTCATCTCTAAATCTGTTAGCAACAAATTTAGTTGTACACATCTTGTTCTTGTTTGATGTTGTGCACTTTTGTACTGAATTATAGTTTTTAATCAAAAAATCACCAAAATCTCGATCAATTGCACCATAACACAACCAACTGTATTTTGGCTTGAATTTGCACTTAGCCCCCACTCTATGAGCCTCATTAGGTTTTAAAATAATTTGAACTCTATTTTCTACTTCATACCTCCCCAATGCTTTTCTAAATTCCTTAGGACTATTAAAAATCATCCCAAGTTCAAAAACAACAACACCACAATCATCATCAAATCTGATTTTACAACTCTTCTTCTCCTTGGTAAGTCAACACCCACAACAGCATCCCCATCTACCAAATTAGTGCTATCAATACTATTACAGTCTAAACTATTAATGAACTCTTCATCACGTCCTAATCTACCCACATATCTGTCTTTCTTATTTCTAAAAATATCTAATAAACCTTTGTCAATACCAGCTTCACCTACAGGTATTTCTTCTTTTGCTTTTGCTTTTTTTTGGATTCTTTTTGCTTCTACTTTCAGCCCTAAAGACTCTCAACTCTTTATCAATATCTAAACCACAACATAGGGGATTTCAACATCTGAATTAGTACTAGGCATATTTGATTCATTACTATTTAGATCTTCATCAAGACCCCTGTGTTCATTACCATCACTGTTTATATCATCTTTATCAATACACTCGGATGGCCCTTCTAAAAGAAGAGAAAACTTTGACACAACCTCAAGATCTTCATCAATTCCATGAAGAATAAACACATCAATCTCATCACTATAACGCCCGAAATCTGTACCTCAGATACTACACGGTGAGTACGATCCCGAAGGACCACAAGCTAACCCATGACTGATATCTGTTGTGAACACTGAAACATGATACTGTAATAAATACGAAAAATAGGCTAAAATGCCATAAGGTTCAAAATATCTGATATATTGATAAAATATATCAACTGAAATAACAATCTATAAAACTGAACACTGTCTAAAAACTAGTCCGAAAAGCCTCTAACTGAAATTATCTGAAAGTGGAGTTGATGGGACAATTCCCTAACTAACTCCATCTACTGAAATACTGAGTCTACTGAAATAATGAAATAAAAGAACATCCTCAAATGATGAGGACTCACTGTTAATCTACTGTTGCTGGTTGAATCTGAATTTATCTATGCGCGGTCTGGAACCTGAGCGTCTGAACCTATGATATGAGACATCATAGCATAAAGAAAGAGTATGCGTCGGTACGCGAAATATACTGGTATGCTAGATATGGTAAGGCTGAATGCAAGGGTTCATATGCATGAACAATAATTGACTGTATGATATAGAGTAACTGAACATAAGAGTACATGGATAACTGATACTGCTGTAAATACTGAGTATGCACTAATGTGCATATAAATAAATACTGTGAATAAGCTTGTCTGAAGCTAAGTACTGAGTAACTGATTACTGATACTGGTTAACTGTATCTGACAGTCCTGATTCTGTAAAACTGAACTGAGTTCTATTCTGATGATTAAAACTGAAACTGTGGGAGGTAATCATCTAACCGGCATGCCCCAAATAAGATAACTGAGTTGGGGTCCAACCCGTGACCCCAGTTGAAAGTGTGTCAGAACCGTGCCACGGGTAAAGACACACCCTCATCTGGTAGGTACTTTAATGAGAATGGTGAAACCCTCACTTATCAACCCTCAACTGGCAGGTTTTATGTCTTAACCTATGCTGACTACGTAGTTCTAGAACACCAGGATTATTTCTAGAGATCACACCCTCTACTGGCAGGTGATCCCCCATCCTCGGGTTCACTCGGTGTTGAATCCTACTCCCAACAAAGACACTGAACTGAGTATACTGAACTGGACTGAACTGATACTGAGCTTACTGAGTTTTCCTAAGTTTGGTAACTGACTGAGTTCTACTGAGTTTTGTAACTGACTGAGACTACTACTGATCGTGACATGATTGAGAAAATGACATTGGCTCTAGGTACACAGCTAAATTATTGGATATTAAATACCCTCAGGACTCGATAGCATGAAAAATAAGGCATAGCATGATCTTGAGATACACAACAATATACACTTGTCCATAATTCACTCATAAAGGCATTTCTCCAAACACTTGTAAGTGATGATAGGCGAATTTACACGCCTATAGCACTATATTTTGCCCATATTTTAGCCAAGTTTTGAGAACAAATTATATATTTCATGCACTTTTAGTCCATTTTCCTGTAAGTGAGCTAACGAACATGATTAGCAAAGTTTCAGGTATAAATGATGCAGAATTCAGCATTTCATAGATAACTTGACGCCAAAGAAAGCTTCACGAAAGGAGAAAAGCCAATCTTGGACGCCAAGGACTAAAGATGGCGCATGCAAATTCTGTCCCGGGCTAAAACAACATTTCTGAAGACTTTGGGGACTAGCAGTAACTTATTAGGATTAGGATAATGATACATTAACCTAGTACAATTGGGTTAAGTATTACATTAGCTTGTTAGGATTAGGATAATGATACATTAACCTAGTACAATTGGGTTAAGTATTTCATTAGCTTAGTAGGATTTGGTTAAGCATTTCATTAGCTTAGTAGGAATAGGATATGGGTATTATAAATACCCTATCTTGCTAGAGATTTTAAAACATCTTCTTACATTTTATTCTATTCTACTTCTAAGACATTCTAGTTCTAAACAATCATTCTTCCATTAATTCTATTTTTCTTCTTCTATTCATCTATTCTTAAATTCCACAACAAGAGAAACGTTACTTTGCTAAGGGATTCACGCCTAACGCCTACCACACTATTACAAACGTGAAATCTTTATTGTGGTATAACAACAATGTCAATTGTGATTTCCTTCGCATTCATGGGTAACTAAACTTCTCTGTTGGGGTTATGGAAGCCGTATGAGATACTATCTATTGCTGTGAGTTTGTGAGTTCGTGACACGTATGTTGCTTATATCATTATTCTCTTCATCTTAATCTAAATTCTTTGTGGTTGCAAACGCAAGAATACGCCAGTATAACATTTAACTTATTCGAAAGAAAGGTTATCTGTCTGGAAAAGAGATAATGTCAAGGTAGTAGGGTCCCATCCCCTGTTAAAAAGTTAGTGTCGTAACTGGATTAACCTCTTGGAGAATTCGTACCGTTAGACACGCTTTAAGCTCGAAAGAGTTAAAGTGAAATAATCCTCGAATAGGTCGAAAGACGCCTGGATTTACCATCGAATACAATTCTCTATAAGCACATGCATGTCTGAATTCAACACACTCATAGTCAATAGAGACGTATAACTCAGAAGGTGGACATAACCCCAACTCCTCAATTCTCATTGTTTCACAACCTACTAAACATTCGTTCTTTTACTTTGCTATTTTCTGCTTTACTCTCTTATTTTGGTTACATTACTTTCACAATACAATTCCCCCCTTCTTACGAGACTTGCACTAAAAGTCTAGTAATCGTTGCTTACTTGTTGACCAAGCTATTCCCTGTGGGATCGATACCCAACCCAGGTTGGGTTCTATATTTGACAAACGACCGCTTTACACTCCTACGAGAGCTGTAGATTGAGCGTTATAAAAAATTGGCACCGTTGTCGGGGAATACAAGTGTCAATTAAGTTCGTAATAATTACTAGACCCTTTGGTCAAAGATTCTCGTACTTTTACTTTTAGTTTTTGTTTTTGTTTACTGCAGGTTTTTATTCAGTGCATGCCCCATACCTGAAGTTCTGGTCAACCGTTATTACCTATCAATCCTGAACCACAACGTATTGGCAGAATGGAGGCACAACACGCAATTGAAAGGATGGCTGCTCAACAGGAACAGGCGAGACTAGCTGTGCTAGCCGCCGCTCAAGTGCATCAACAGAATATTGATAACCCTGGGCGAGTAACAAATCCTGACGATGAAGATTTAGGTGATGACGAGCTACTAAACCCTAGGCATGCCGCTAAGATCGCAACACCTGCCAACAGAAGAGATCGTCAAGCTAGCTTTAGGCCTGAACGCTAAGCTATGAAACCAGCTTTCGACGATGATGATGATGATCTTGATGGAGCCGGAGCCATAGGAGCCATTATTCCTCCACCATTGGCACCCGGAGCCAAGTTCAACATCACGAGCACCATGATTCAGTTATTGCAACTTAAGGGATTATTTGGTGGACTAGAAGGCGATGATCCGAATATGCATCTCATCAACTTTATTTCTACATGCAAGTCGTTTGACAATCCTGGAGTTGGTCAGAATGCAATTCGGTTACGCTTATTTCCATTGTCTCTGTCTGGGGAGGCAACTCTATGGTTGAATGGGCTGACTCCTGATTCTATTACAAATTGGAGGCAATTGAGAGACGCATTCCTAGAAAGATTCTTTCCGCCATCCAAAAGAGCACAATTGAGAGATGAAATCAACAACTTTCGTCAGCTTCCCACTGAAGCTCTTCATGAAACATGGGAGAGGTTCAAGACAAAGCTAGCGAGGTGCCCAAACCATCATATGACTAATGTTCACCTAATGGAGATATTATATAGAGCCCTGAATTCAATAACTAAACCAGTGGTGGATAATGCGGCTGGAGGATCTTTTATGGATCTCACCTTTGGTCAAGCAAGCAATATGCTAGATCGTATGACGAAACAAAGTAGATCTTGGCATACCAGGGATTCTGAGGTAGCAAGCCCCACTTTATCTATAGGCATGACTGCAGACCAAAGGAGAAGAGAAGAAGAACGTGATCAAGATATGACGCACATGAAAACACAAGTGGATCTTCTTACAAAGACTTTATTATCGGGGAAGACCGAAAAAGTGAAAGCTATTGCGTCAAAAGGAAGAGACAAATCTGATTCGGAAGAGGAAGCCAACTACTTGAACAATAGGGGGGTTTCCGAGGCAATGCCCAAGGAAACCAAGGTCGGAACTATCATGGTAAATCTGGAAACATGGACCAAGGTAGTTGGAAGAACAAGAATGACAGTAGTGGTTTGTATGTTCCCCCTGGAAGACGTGACGCCACCACATCTAGTTCTGGAAGTATGGAAGACATGATGGCTAAACTACTGAAAGGAGTGGAAACAACTAGCGCGGGAGTAACGGAGGTAATAAATGATTTGTCCTCTATGAAGCAATTAGTTGATTCTCATTCCACTTCAATCAAGCAAATAGAGCAGCAATTGAGCCAACTTTTAGCAACACTCAATCAAAGAAAGACTGGTACTTTACCTAGCGATACTGTGCAAAACCCAAGGAATGATGGGTCATGCATGGCCATCACTACCCGAAGTGGTAAGGTGCTGGAAACTTCAGAAAAAGGCAAGCAAGTGGTTGACGAAGAAGCGGAAATTGATGATAAGGCGAAAGGGAAAGATGCCGCAGCAGCCGATCCTAACGTCCTTAACGTCACTCCTCACGACGTGCAGCCTGGAAAAGTTGAAAAACGAAAGCAAGAGGAGAAGAAAGCTGTGGAGAGAACAATTTCATACCCACCACCACCTTTTCCCCAAAGATTGAAGAAGGTGGCGGAGGATACGAAGTTCAGCAAATTCATGACTATGTTAAAGCAGCTGACCATTAATGTTCCATTGGTGGAAGCACTTGAACAAATGCATGAGTATGCGAAATTTATGAAGGATCTTTTGACAAAGAAGCGGGCAGCAAGTTATGAGTTGAAAGATGATGTCCATCACTGCAGCGCAATCGCTACCCGATCAATAGTTCAGAAGAAGGCTGAACCCGGAGCTTTCACTATTCCTTACACCGTTGGATCTTTGAATTTTGCCAAAGCATTATGTGATTTAGGAGCCAGCATCAATTTTATGCCATTATCTATCTATAAAAAGTTGGGGTTGGGTGATCCTACTCCAACCAATATGAGGCTCGTCATGGCGGATAGGTCGGTAAAACGACATGTTGGTATCCTATGTGATGTCTTGGTAAAGGTTTCTTCATTCATCTTTCCAGCAGACTTTGTTATTTTGGATTGTGAAGCGGACTCAGAGGTTCCCATAATCTTGGGATGCCCTTTCCTTGCTACAGGAAGTGTGCTCATTGATTTGAGAGCTAATGAGCTTTCATTCCGAATAAATGACGAAGTGGTTCGCTTTGATGTTTGCAAATCAATGAAGCAACCCAAAGATCCGAGTGTATTTTCGGTGGATGATGGTTTCTTTGATGATCCGAAAGAATTACTTAAAGAAGAGCAAATTATTGTTGACCCTTTGGCGGTTGTGCTCATGAATGGAGAGAGTAAGGATGCTGAAAATTGCAAAGAAGCTATTTGTGCTCTATCAGGATTAGGGACATATCGCTATGCTCCCAAGAAGCTGGACCTTGATCTCAAAAATCGACCCACACCACCAGCTAAGCCATCTATTGAAGAGCCACCCACGTTAGAATTGAAGGAGCTGCCAAGTCATTTAAAGTATGCATTCTTAGGAAGCGGAAGCACACTTCCAGTCATTGTGGCAGCAGATTTGGGTGAGCAACAAGTTGCAGCTTTTATTGCTATTCTACGGAAGTATATTAGAGCCATTGGATGGACCATTGCGGATATTATTGGTATTCCACCTGGGATTTGTACTCACAAGATTCAGCTTGAAGAAAATTGCAAACCAACCATTGAGCATCAAAGACGTCTAAACCCACCTATGCAAGAAGTGGTGAAGAAAGAAATTATCAAGTGGTTAGACGCAGGGGTTGTGTATCCAATCTCTGATAGTACATGTGTAAGCCCGGTACAATGTGTTCCCAATAAAGGAGGCATGACGGTGGTCGCGAATGAGAAAAATGAACTTATTCCACTCAGACCCGTCACTGGATGGAGAGTATGCATGGACTACCGGAAGCTGAATTCTTGGACGCTCAAAGATCACTTTCCAATGCCATTTATGGACCAAATGCTAGATCGATTAGCGGGAAAATGATGGTTTTGTTTCTTAGACGGTTATTCAGGCTATAATCAGATTTGTATTGCTCCCGAAGACCAAGAGAAGACAACGTTTACATGCCCATATGGTACGTTTGCCTTCAAGCGTATGCCATTCGGGCTATGTAACGCACCAGCCACCTTTCAACGCTGTATGATGTCCATTTTTTCTGATATGGTTGAAGATACTTTGGAGGTATTCATGGACGATTTTTCAGTTGTTGGTGAGACTTTTGAAGCGTGCTTGACAAACCTAAGTATGGCATTGCAAAGATGTGTAGAATTTAACCTAGTGCTGAATTGGGAAAAGTGCCACTTCATGGTAAAAGAAGGTATTGTTCTTGGGCACAAAATCTCCGAAAGAGGAATGGAGGTTGATCGAGTGAAAATTGAAGTCATTGAGAAGATACCGCCTCCAATTTCGGTGAAGGGTGTTTGTAGTTTTCTCGGCCATGCAGGTTTCTATCGTCGGTTCATCAAAGACTTTTCCAAAATTGCTACTCCATTGTGAAAACTCTTGGAGAAAGATGCAAAGTTTGACTCAATGACGATTGCCTGAAGGCATTCGAATGCCTCAAAGGGAAACTCATTGAAGCCCCTATCATGGTAGCACAAGATTGGTCTCTCCCGTTCAAAGTCATGTGTGATGCTAGTGGTGTAGCCGTTGGTGCTGTACTTGGTCAGAGAAAGGAGAAACTGCTTCATCCTATCTACTATGCGAGTAAGGTCCTAAATGAAGCCCAAAGGAACTACACTGTTACAGAACAAGAGCTCCTAGCGGTTGTGTATGCGTTTGAGAAGTTTCGTGCCTACCTATTGGGTACTAAGGTGATCGTTCATACAGACCATGCAACTCTTAGGTATCTAATGGCAAAGAAGGATGCAAAACCAAGACTAATTCGATGGGTATTGCTGCTGCAAGAGTTTGATTTCGAAGTAAAAGATAGAAGAGGTTGCGAGAACCAAGTGGCCGACCATCTTTCTAGACTCGAGAACGAGCATGTGGCGCAACCTGAAATCGAGATTGATGATGCATTCCCTGATGAGGAGATCTTAGCCACGATAATAGAAGAGTTACCATGGTATGCCGATTTTGCAAACTTTATGGTGAGTAATGTGATACCTGCAAATTTATCTTACCATCAAAAGAGAAAGTTTATGCATGATGTACATCACTACTTTTGGGATGATCCATATTTGTTTCGACGATGCGCGGATGGTGTTATCCGACGATGTATATCCCATGAAGAGGTGCCAAATATATTGGAAGCATGCCACACTTCCCAAGTTGGGGGACATCACGCAGGTAATCGGACGACAAAAAAAGTATTGCAAAGTGGATATTATTTGTCTTCCATATTTAGAGATGCTCATGACTTTGTTAGAAGATGCGACCAATGCCAGCGACAAGGTGCTATTTCGAAACACCATGAGATGCCCATGTCAAAAACTCTCGAGGTAGAACTCTTTGATGTATGGGGCATTGATTTCATGGGTCCATTCGTGAATTCGTTTGGAATGAAGTACATCTTAGTTGCTGTGGATTATGTCTCGAAATGGGTTGAAGCTGTAGCGTTGGCCGACAATGAGGGAAAGCGTGTTGTAGCGTTCTTGAAGAGGAATATCTTCTCTCGCTTTGGAGTACCACGCACTATCATAAGCGATGAAGGATCTCACTTTTGCAATAAGCTATTCAAGTCCGTGTTGGCAAAATATGGTGTCAAGCAACATAAGGTAGCCACGCCTTATCACCCACAAACTAGTGGACAGGTAGAGGTTTCCAATCGAGAGATCAAGCAAATCCTTGCGAAAACGGTAAATGCTAATAGGAAGGATTGGTCTCGGAAGCTGGACGATGCACTATGGGCGTACAGGATTGCATTCAAAACGCCAATTGGCATGTCCCCTTATCAACTAGTTTATGGAAAGGCTTGTCACTTACCCATTGAGCTCGAGCACAAGGAATTGTGGGCGCTGAAGCAATTGAATTTGAATTGGGATGATGCAATGAAGCTGAGGATGGAGCAACTGAACGAGATGGATGAATTCCGTCTACATGCTTATGAAAGATCAGACCTATACAAGGAGCGGATGAAAAAGTATCATGATCAGCGGATTGTTCGTCGAAACTTTCAAAAGGATGATATGGTACTTCTCTTCAACTCCAGATTGAAGCTCTTCCCAGGTAAGTTAAAGTCCAAGTGGTCTGGTCCATACAAAGTTATCCAAGTCTACTCGTCTGGAGTAGTTGAATTGGAAGATAATAATGGTGTTATCTTCAAAGTGAATGGCCAACGTGTGAAACCTTATATCGGTCCTCTTGATTCGATAAACTTCATGGACATCACTTATCTCGACGAAGTCTAAGTACTCGAGGTAACTATGTCGAGCCACGACAATAAATAAGGCGCTAGATGGGAGGCAACCCATCGTTTATCGTTTATCGTTTTTCATTATTTTCTTTCGTTCTAATACGTGTTTTGTTTTTGATAAATAAAAATCCAAAAATAAAAGTCGTGCCACGACCAAAACTAAGGCGCTTGGTGGGAGGCAACCCATCGTACTAGTCATTTTTATTGGTTTTGAGCAAATGTAGGTGCAAGAGGTATTCAACGAGGAGATCGGTTTCAAATTTTGATTTGGACGTATTGCATGGTAAAGGTGGTAAGTTAGGCATGAAGATACATAAGGCTATGGATTGAGCATTGCTCATGACAAAATAGGCATCGAGCAAGGCTAGGCCTAGGTAAAACTAGGCCACGAACAAGGCAAAGCCTATACTATAGCCCAAGGTCTCAGAATCTAGTGTGCTATAGCATAGGCGCCGCCTATGCTAAAGCATTTGGTCTCTGAATCTCATATGTCATGCTAAAGGCGCCGCCTATGGTCACTAAAGGCATTGCACTAGGCGCCGCCTATGCTCACCATAGGCTTTGCATTAGGCGCCGTCTATGGTCACCATAGGCAAAGCTAAAGACGCCGCCTATGGTCACTTTTTGTCTCCAAAACCGATTTTAAATGGGTCAAAACCCGACCCATTCTTTTCCTATATAAAGGAGACTTAGTCTTGAAACACAAACACATTGAAAACTTGACCTAGGCTCCGCACATACTCTCCAAATCATCTCAAAACTTTTCTTTTTGCTCTCCCACTTCACAAGAACATCTCCAAAGGCTTCAATCACGTAAGTACTCTTTTGTTCTTCATCTATTTTTCGTAAGTGCTACGTTGCTATGTCTATTATTAATTGCTACATCTTGAAGAAATATTGGTGATGTTAATGTGTTTGAATTGTTGATACAAAAACCAAGTGAGTGAACATGTACGTTAGGATACTCTTAACTTGTTTTCGACTTGAATATTGATTTTGATGCAGTGTTATACTACTTGCGGAATTGCTATAGTCATGAACATTGCATAATCTTGTCACTAGAATGCTTATATGTTAGAATGTCCCGTTCATCGGAATAAGACTTATAGTTGCCTACCGACATAGGAGGTTGTGATTATTGATAGAAACAATACCATGATGTAATCCCTATGTAGCAGTCTTGATATATCTAACATGAAAATATTGCAAAGGTTGCAAGAAGTAATACATCTCTGATTTTCTTGTTGGAATATAGCTCCTACAACGTATGTCGATGAAGTCTAAGTAATCGACCACTTTCACTTCACTAATTCGTATCAACAAACTAAGTGTGGGATGGTACCCCTACTGCTTATGTATGGATTGTATCCATTGAGATTGTGCTAACGTGAACTCTATTTCAAGTCTCAGGTACAATGGCACCCAAAGCGAGACAAGGCAAGGAGAAGGCTACCACTTCCCAAAAGGGCAAGAAAAGAGGCCGCAAGGAGCAAGGAGAATCATCCTCAATGCAATTACCACGCCGTATGTTTGGAATAAAATGGGTTCTTGAGGAGGAAGCCAAGGAATGGTATAGGAACAACAAGGAAAGAAAATATGTTCATGTCGACTTGATAAACAAGGAAAGCCTAGCGAAGAAGGAGCCGCGCATGTTGGCGAAGATCATGGCATTAAATCTGGATTTCATCTTCCGCAACATGGGAGAATGTAATCTTGATTTGACAAGAGAATTTTATGCCAACTGGTCGCCGAAAACCACAGGCAGCGAAGTCAAGATTCGGGGCCAAGTTTTACAACTCAATACGGATTTGATCAACTCCTTTCTTGGCTTGCCTTCAGTCGATCCAGCACCATTCAAAGAGCTGTACAGCAGACCTCCTTATAGAGCAATTCGGCACACACTTTGTGGAAGTAGATCCATGGCACGCTGGAGTAGACACAAGGACACTGGTCGACACAACACTTTCCCATATACTTCTTTGAATAGGGAAACAAGGATATGGTTGCGCATGGTCAACTCTTGCCTCATTCCAGGGACACAATACACAAAAATAACAAGAGATAGAGTGTGCTTGGTATACGTATTGATGACGAATGTCCCTATCAACATTGGGGTAATCATCCGATCTACAATGCGGAAGACTAGGCTACACAAGTGGTCCCATTTCAGCTTTGGCAATCTGTTGACTGCAATCTTGAGGAAGGAAGACATCGAAGAGGAACCAGCTGATCATAAACTCCCACACAATTCGAAGAAGGTTGACCTCACAAAGGTCAAAGATGCTGAATCAACACATGGCATCAACCTTACTACGGCAGAGAGACATGCTCGGGATGAGAGTTTCTCCCGCCATATGTACGGCATGATGAGGTTTACAATGATGAGCGGAGGTCGTGTTCCAACTGCTGCAGAGCTCCAACAGCTGGACTATGACTACCCAATGAATGAGAATGCGAAGGCCATGTGTGGAGTAGGGGTATACTTTAAGGAACCTCTTGATGACGATGTGCCAACCGATGATGATCGCAGAATGCCAAACTCCGACATGGAGGAGAACTCTGATGGCGACGACTCTGATGATGATTCCGATGAAGGGGGTATGACCCCCGACATTGAGGAGGAGTCCGACTGACCAGGTTCTTCTTATTTATTTTCCACTGAGGACAGTGTGTCCCGTCTAATTGTGGGGTGCTGGTATTTGCATGCTATACTTCTCTATCCACATTTGCATTTATTTATGTTTGTTTGTTTTGTTAGTAGTTAATTGTTTTTTTCAGTAGTTAAATTTTTTTTTAACTTAGCTTCGCATGAAATTATTCTAATAGGTAGCATGAGATTATGACAAGAGTTTGTGCTAAAATCATGACTATTGAGACATTTAGGCTCTAATTGTGACTCACTATGTGATATTGTTTGGTTTAATTCCTTCATCTGTTGGGTCAAGAGTCTATACTACTCCCAATAAAGTCGACCATGTGCCTTGTCTGTGTGAGATAATAGTATATTCTGTGCTTGTGGCTGATGCTAGAACTTGCCTGGTATGTATGTAAAGCGAAAATAAAGAGTGCAAGTCTAGGAGATGATTTAGGCATTTCTTTGGCAACCTATGATTATTTACCTTCTTTTTACCTACCCATGGACATCATCCTAGTTAAACCCTTTTGAGCCTTTAGCCTATTTTCTTTGACAAACCTCATATGTAAGCCTAATCCATTTTTTTTTCAAGACCATAATTTGATCCAAATTCCTAAGTGCTTTAAAGTGAAAAAGTCATGTGGCAAAATAAGAGGAAATTGGGTGAGTATGATGCTTTAGAATGCATTGGTGCTTGAATGAGTTATGAAAAAGAAAGTGCTATCATAAGAGGTATGTTATCAAAAGAAAAAGGAAAGGAAAACTGAAAAGTTAGTTATGTTTAAAATTGAAAAACAAAATAGGAGAAAAAGAGTGGTAGAATAAAAGAAAGTAGAAAGGTTGTTTGAAAGAAAAATGTTAATAATACAATGTGATGTATTAAAGCGCTTAGGAACATAGTCACTATTTCTGGCCAAAATAGTCCTACCCATCCCTTAGCCTACATTACAACCATCAAAAGACCTATTTGATTCTAAGCTTAGCATTTTGACATTTAGTGGAGCATTACACTAAGGGCAAGCCTATGGTCATCAGTTGATACATATGAATTCTTTGTGAGAGTGAGAGCAAGGATATTTTGATACCCATGTTTGAAAAATATGCTATACTTGTGAGTGATTATGGGTAATATATTGTGAGACACACATGGTTAATGAGTTTTGGGTGGTCGTGTATGATTCTTTGTGCCTTAACCTTTGAATATGAGTTGACCACCATCACGAGTCTATGCTAGAGGTTAAACTGTTTCTACTAATGATCAGAAAACTACTCTTTGTTGATAATTGTTATGCTTGTCTTGACGAATATTTTGTGTTGTTGCTGTGAAACCCTAAGTAAATGTTAAGAGGGACATGATATTTTGTTCGAGGACGAACAAAGCTTTAAGTGTGGGGTGTTGATGATAGGCGAATTTACACGCATATAGCACTATATTTTGCCCATATTTTAGCCTAGTTTTGAGAATAAATTATATATTTCATGCACTTTTAGTCCATTTTCCTGTAAGTGAGCTAACGAACATGATTAACAAAGTTTCAGGTATAAATGATGCAGAATTCAGCATTTCATGGATAACTTGACGCCAAAGAAAGCTTCACGAAAGGAGAAAAGCCAATCTTGGACGCCAAGGACTAAAGATGGCGCATGGAAATTCTGTCCCGGGCTAAAACAACATTTCTGAAGACTTTGGGGACTAGCAGTAACTTATTAGGATTAGGATAATGATACATTAACCTAGTACAATTGGGTTAAGTATTACATTAGCTTGTTAGGATTAGGATAATGATACATTAACCTTGGGTTAAGTATTTCATTAGCTTAGTAGGATTTGGTTAAGCACTTCATTAGCTTAGTAGGAATAGGATATGGGTATTATAAATACCCTATCTTGCTAGAGATTTTAAAACATCTTCTTACATTTTATTCTATTCTACTTCTAAGACATTCTAGTTCTAAACAATCATTCTTCCATTAATTCTATTTTTCTTCTTCTATTCATCTATTCTTAAATTCCACAACAAGAGAAACGTTACTTTGCTAAGGGATTCACGCCTAACGCCTACCACACCATTACAAACGTGAAATCTTTATTATGGTATAACAACAATGTCAATTGTGATTTTCTTCGCATTCATGGGTAACTAAACTTCTCTGTTGGGGTTATGGAAGCCGTATGAGATACTATCTATTGCTGTGAGTTTGTGAGTTCGTGACACGTATGTTGCTTATATCATTATTCTCTTCATCTTAATCTAAATTCTTTGTGGTTGCAAACGCAAGAATACGCCAGTATAACATTTAACTTGTTCGAAAGAAAGGTTATCTGTCTGGAAAAGAGATAATGTCAAGGTAGTAGGGTCGCATCCCCTGTTAAAAAGTTAGTGTCGTAACTGGATTAACCTCTTGGAGAATTCGTACCGTTAGACACGCTTTAAGCTCGAAAGAGTTAAAGTGAAATAATCCTCGAATAGGTCGAAAGACGCCTGGATTTACCATCGAATACAATTCTCTATAAGCACATGCATGTCTGAATTCAACACACTCATAGTCAATAGAGACGTATAACTCAGAAGGTGGACATAACCCCAACTCCTCAATTCTCATTGTTTCACAACCTACTAAACATTCGTTCTTTTACTTTGCTATTTTCTGCTTTACTCTCTTATTTTGGTTACATTACTTTCACAATACAATTCCCCCTTCTTACGAGACTTGCACTAAAAGTCTAGTAATCGTTGCTTACTTGTTGACCAAGCTATTCCCTGTGGGATCGATACCCAACCCAGGTTGGGTTCTATATTTGACAAACGACCACTTTACACTCCTACGAGAGCTGTAGATTGAGCGTTATCAGTAAGGTATAAGCTTATACATGATTGGTTACCACATAATGATATGTCATGATTCCATAATCTACTTCACATAGGCATTTTAGCAAACACTTGGAGAGCATGGAATATTTCATATTATGATGGTCAACACGTGTAATTATGAATACAACAATCAATTTCAAATTCAAGAGTTAACCATGCAATTCATATAATTCACCATATAACTATCTTAATTTCATGGAAACTTGTAATTAAACATGCATTGGATCCCAATTACTATCATAAACATGAATACATTCAATTCCAAGCATGAAAATCATAAATCATAAATCTTGAAGTTTTAAAAATGGACTGGGGTACCTAACATACCTTGGGGTATTAGTTCTTGAAGGTGTTTGAAGAAATTCTTGAATTTTGACCTTGATTCTTGAAGCTAGGATTTTGTATTTTAGAGAGAAAGCTTTTATTTCCTGAGATAAGTAAGCAAATAATGGGACAATAGGCTATTTAGGCTAACTGGAATGAGGAAAAAAAACCTAAAAGCCCTTGGAAATTAAATCTCGGAATTAACTGAAATGTCCCGATTTTCACTCTTGGCGCGACGCGACGCCATCGCGCCGTGTCTCTGAAAATTGCCAATTGGGAAAATACATGGTGGTGCGACGCGGTGGTATCGCGTTGCCACCTTGGATGAGACCTTAAAGCTTGGCATGACGCGTTACAATCACATTGGCTTACTAAAAATTGACAAATATGAACTGGGTCATTGGCGCGACGCACCAATATCGCGGTCCCTTAGTGGAATTGGACAATTGGGAATTGGAAGCCCTCCGTGATACAGTGAGATTTCAGAGTTACACTGAAAATTAACAATTGTCATTTAGACTGGCTCCGCAACGCGTTAGTGATCAAAATAATGACGTTTAACGACTGGAACTTAAAATCGCCATAACTTCTTATCCAATTATCGGATTTGGGCGAATTTTATATTGTTGGAAAACTAATTGAATTTTTTTACACAATGGCAGACTCTAAACTGAAAAATACTTAGTGTTTCAAAAAATTTATATCGGATAACTCATGAACTGAGAGTTAAATTTAAGCTTAAGAAATACGGGGTATTACAATCACCATCTTTTAAGTTCTTCACAAAGTTTAATAACTCACTATCAGAACTAATTAGAACTAATTCTTCATCATATATGTGTTGACAGTAAAACCCCTTAATATTTGAATACCCAAGATCTTTGGTATAGGAAAGAAACTCAACAAGACTATAGTGATCTTTATCAATAGCAACAACAAAGACATCCACCTCACCTTTATAACTAAGCTTAGGGCTGGTTACAACAGTCCCCTCATGGTGAAAACAGGTCAAAATATAGTTGTCCATTATATTTCCTTAACAACCCCAGAAGATTCTCAACAAAAGAAAATACCCAAAATGCCCTTAAATAGAAAAGTACCAAAACAACCCTGTCTTTATCAGTGAAATCTGAAAAATAAAACCTAAATTAGTGAAATTCTCAAAAAACCGACACAAAGCCCCAACTTTATCATTGAAATTCCTAAAAAAACTCTAAAAATGAAAATTCAATAAAACACTACAATTTGTTGGGGTAAATGGTCCAAACTGTAAGGAAAAGAGAAAAACATAAAGAACAAATTTAGTCGTACCTCAAATTTCTTCAATTTCATCAATTTTGAACAAAATCCCTTCAATTCTGTTGATGAAAATTAATCAATACTTCATTGCATGTATTTTACCTACAAAAAATACCATTATTAGCTAGACCTCACTACGAATCAATGAAAAATCTAATCAAAAGTGAAAAAATAAATTACCAGAGATTTCATCGGGTTTCACTAAATTTAGGAAATGAGACTTTTGGCCCCTTAAGTTCTCAACGTTGATGTGGAAAGTTATTTCTTGCGTGGCAGGTTATAACTGACTTATAAAATCCACGTGGGTCAGTTGACCCACACGCGCCTAGTGTTATTTTTCATCAGGGCAAAAAGTGTCAAAGTAAGATACTTTAATCTACTTAAGGTGTTTAAAATGAACATGGTTCACTTGATGTGTCAAAGTGAAAGATGGTGCCAAGTTGAGGGGTGTGTTGATATGTTTGGCCTATTAATTATTGGGATATTAGAAGAATACATAACAAGCCCTTGAATTTTTTTATCTTTTTCCGTATTGACACCTCAATTAGGCCATGTACCTATTGAATTCTTTTATCATTCACAAATCATGTCAATTAAGTACAATTGCTTACATGGTGCTGACATGAGTAATACACTCTCCACTAAGAAAAGACATCATTTTACCTCTAAACTTGTCCGCATAATTTATTTTAGACCCTAAACTACATGGGCAATTATATTACCTCTTTAATAACTTTCAAGTGAATTAATTTCACCTCTAAAAATACAATATCACTCTCACAACGGAGAGTGCATTACACGCGCCTACACATCAACACCATATCAATGCCACGTCGTAGCCATGTAAAAAAATATTTAAAAATAATTTCCTATATATATATATATACATAGAGAGAGACAGAAAATGGTTTCTTCTTTACTTTGACTTGGAAATTTCTTCAATCATGAACTCTCCCTTCGTTGTCCTTCTCCATGTTTCAAAATTCTATTTATCTCCAACTCCCCTTGTTCATCTTTTTCTTCCTCACTAAACAAATCATTTTTATCAGTCATATTCAAAAAAATTCTAAAAAATCTTCTTGGGTTTCAATTTTTATGCACTTTTTATGATTTATTTGATGAAACAAGGATGAAATTGGAGATGAAATTTTTGCGGAGTTTGTATTTTTAAATTTTTTTGATTGAAAAAGCTGAAAAAACAAAAATTGTCAAGTGTGTTTTTTGTGTTTTAATTTAAAAACGGAAAAAAGCTTTAAAAAATAAAAAAAATTAGATTTTCCATTGTTGCAAGCTGCAGTGAGTTTTTTTCTTCATCAAATCAAAAATTGACTCGAATTAACTTGAGATTGTTCGATAAGTCTCGATCATAATTTAATTTGTGGAGCTCTCTTTTTCTTACCGCCACCATTAACACTACAAGTTGACTTTCTACATTGATGGTGGAGGTGGCAAATTTTGTAGTTAAAAGAGGAGAAATAGGGATGAAATTGATGAATTTGATAGTTGAAGGAAGAGAATTAGCGTGGAAATAGGATGGGGGAAGCAAATTTGATAATTGAAGGAGAAGTAATTAGGGTGGAGGTGGGGGGTTGGTTGTTGAAGGAAGAGAAATTGGAGATGATTAATGAATAGGAGTGAAAAAAATTATTAGAATTTTGATTCTTGAAATTTTTACTATGTATTTTATTGAAGATGGTTGATGGGTAAGACTACAAAGAAAGAAAAAATATTGAAATTTTGATTCTTAAAAATATTTTCTATGTATATGATTGGAGATTGTTGATGGGTAGAAGTGAAAAAAAATAAAGAAAGGAGAAGAGAATGGGTGGTGGAGTGTGAGGAAGAAGAAGAGAAGGGGTGATAGGGTGTGAGGAAGAAGAAAGGAATGAAAAATGTAAAATTTAAAATGGGTCCCACCATTTTTTTGGTCATTTGCACGCTGAAATATACAAAATTTGCCACGTCAGCTATTGAGGGAGTGTAAAAAATTCACTTGAAAGTTGTTAAGAGAGGTATATAATTGCCCGTGTAGTTTAGATGTTTAGGGTCTAAAGTAAGTTATGTGGACAAGCTCAGAGGTGAAATGATGTATTTTCTCATATCCACTAGGAGAGTGAGAAGCTGTAATTAGTCCAAAAATTTAAACATAAGAAAACGCAGCCCATCAAAAAAAGACACATGAAAAGAATAAAAAAAAATGAATTATCATTTTCTCCATTGTATCCCTGTCATGCCTCCACGATCTTCCTCTTTCATAAATCTTTAAACATAGCGTTTTATACCTTCAAATTGCATTTGAAATCAATGGTGTTTTTCGTATACAACAAAATTCAATCAATGGCTTCTTTTAATTGGTTCTTCAATAACCCATTATTAGTTCTTCAAAATCCAAAATTTATTATTTTTTCAACAATGGCTTCTTCAATATAACTTTAAATTCGAATTTCATAAATAACTATGACTTCCATTGAAAAAATACCCAACACCATCCGCTATAATATGAAAATAATTTACCTTTGTTGATCTAAAATTAGAGTAATATTATAATTGTAGAAATTGTAAAATACACGTTCAAATTTTTCTTTAATCGTTGTTTGGTATTGTTTGGTGGAGAAATGAAGGAGTGAAGGTGAGGGTTTTTTTCCCTTCTCACTAAAAAATGTGTTTGAGAAGTGAGAGAAAAATTAAAAGAAGCAAAAAAAGTTGGAAGAAGTGCTTCAATGGTGGGAAAAAATAAAGTTTAGAGATAAGTGAAGAAAAAGATACAAAAAATAATTTATTTTTTCTTCTTTTTGTGCTTAAACGACGAGGAAAGGGGTGTTTGGAAGGAAAGGGGTAGGATTGGATAGAATGCAGTGGGGTGTATTAATGGTTTTTTTTTTCTTTTGATTTAGATTTAATTATATTAAAAAATTATTTTTATGATTATTTTAAGTTAAAATGGCATGTGTCTTTATTTGATTTGCCACATCATTAGCGTGTGTATTATACGCATTTTATATTTTTTGCTACATCAGCAGATTGTGCTTAATTGATACAATTTGTGAATGATAAAAGGGTTTAATAGATACATGGCCTAATTGAGATGCCAATACGGAAAAAGTCAAAAAGTTTAGGGAATGATACATGTATCAATATTAATTATTTGAATATTATATTGGCTAAATACGTAGTTTACTTCGGAACTTGAGACTAAATTTCTGTTACAAACATGTTCATCACAAGTAATATTTTACCTTTCAAATAATTTTAATAAGTATCACGTATTGTGTTTTATTGTGTGTGTCTCTTGTTTTTTATCAGATAATAGGCGTGTTAAAAGTAAAAGCATATATGAGATACTTATTTGGACTATTCATATTTAACAAAGTCGATCCATTGATATAAAGTAATTTTTTTCCTTTTTGTTATGAATTTTCTTAATATCATCAGACAACGACAAAGTGGGTGGCTGAGATGTTCTGTTTTTCAAACTAATCAAGCGTGTATCTAGATATTGCATCTAGTAATTTAGACTCATCAAAGCTTTTGAGATCTCAATTATGAAACATGCCCAAATAGAATTGAAATCAAAGTAATAGGGAGTATCATGGTATGATAATTAGGAGGAGCACTAAATAAGAATCATAGGCTTTGATTTTAGATGATTGATAATTCGTCAGACTGACCAATAAAAGATTTGATTATTTTTTCTTTTGAGGGTTTATGCCATTTTCAGTGAATAGAGGTCGGATAAGGCTATAGGTCTTTTTTGATTATTACAATGCCCTATTAAGGCACTATTTACTAACAAATCGGTGCTAGTATTGGATATGGGAATGAGGTGGTCTATCTAATATGGCAGGTGATATAAAGACTGTCACATTAATGAAAATAACCGATAAAAATATTATGAAAAATGCACACTCCAATCGGTAAAATAGGCGGAGGAGCACTAAATAAAAATAGGATATCAGATGCTCTGATCTTAGACGACTAATGATTCTTCAGATTGTCCAATAGAGGATTAAATTATTTTATCTTTGAGAGTTTTGTGTTATCTTTCAAAGGATAGAGGTCAAATAGAGTTATAGATATTTTTTATAATTAAAATGCCTTAGCAAACACTATTTACTAACAATAGACTAGTGCTAATATTAGATGATGTGAATGAAGTGGTCTATCAAATATGGAAAGTGATATAAAAACTCATATTGATGCGATAATCGACAAAAATTGAATGAGAATTGCACGCTCTAATCAATATGTGATTGTAACTTTTTGTCTCGAAACTTTAATGCTTTAGTATAATTTGATATCAGCTATAGATTAAGCTAGAAAAAAAGTGTTCTAATCTATGATTGAGCCCAACATAGTTTAATTTCACCTACAATTAAGTCTAAGAAGTCATTAGGTGACTGTCACAATCCGACTTACGAGTCATGATGGCACCTACTAAATCTCGTCAGTAGGTAAGCCAAACCATAATCCGGAGCTAATATAATGAATTAATTCGTTAGAAATGCCCAACATAGATGAATTTCAAGAACACAATTTATAAATAAGCAAAGGGTTCTAGATAGATAAAACAGTCAAGATACCAATCACACAACCTGGTAGATTCAGTACAAGAGCCTCTAATAGTATTAATATAACTCAAAAATCTAAAATAACCAATACATCTGTCTTGATAACTAAAAAACGAATATAAAAGATTGAGTAAAATGAGCGACTCAAACTCCAAGAGCTTACCCTATCTCCGAAAATCAACTACCGTATGAATATCGATCAATGGCGGCAACTAGTAATCGAATCTGCACAAAAAATGTTCAAAGTGTAGTATGAGTATCAAAACAATGAGTACTCAACAGGGCCTCATCGACCCACAAAGTTAAATCATGATATAAGTATGATAAAATGCAAGATAACATAATTAAGTAAAGGTACAGAAATGAACCTGAATCACCTCCAATATTGTTGTACATAGGAAGTAATTAAACTAGAATAACAGTATAACATAATGCATCAACACATGTCAATATCGTCGTACACAATAAGTAAATAATTCAAAATAACAACGTATCATACAACATTAACACAAGCAACCACAAACTACAAAATTGGCTTCCATACGCCAATTGGTGCAGAAAGTAAAGAACTCGTCACATCCTCTCATATGACTGGAGAGTATGCTCAAGAGAAGAAATAAGCAAACAACCAATATAGTAACGAACCTTCATTGTCATTTCACCGTTATTTCATAATTTATTATCAATCAATCATTACCAACACTTCTTCATTTACCAATATTTGACAATATACCCACATTCCATAATACTACCATCATTTGACATACTTATCGCCGACACTCACTAGTTACTATTTATTAGCTAATATCTCTTACTAACTAATCCATTTGATTACTAACCATCATATAGGGTGTGTTTGGTATGGAGGAAAACATTTTTCAAAAAATGTTTCCAATTTTCTTACGTTTGGTTGGCTTATATGTTTTGGCAAAATATTTTCCAAACCAACTTATTTTCCTTAAATCCAAGGAAAATGACTTCTCTTCAAAAAGTAAGGAAAACATTTTCCAAAACTCTCTTTCAACCCACTTTAAAGTTGAAATATTTATACAATTCTAAAAATTATCTACCTTGCCCCCCGCCCCAATACCCTATCACCTCGACACCACCTGTACCCTCACCCTACCCCTATCTCTACCCTACCCTACCCCACCCCTACCCTCGCCCCACCCCTACCCCTACCTCTACCCCTACCTCCAAAATTTAATTATTTTAAAAAATATTTTAAAATTTTTTCTTAGTTCATCCCCTACCCCCACACCATCCTTACCCTTACCAACCCTCTTCCAAAAATAATATCTATATTTTATTAAAAAATTTAAACTTTTCTCTTACCCCACACCCCTACCCTCTCTCCCTCCTTACCATCCCCTCCTTCCCTCCCCCCTCCCCCACCTAAAAAAATTTAAATTTATTTTTAAAATATTTTTAATGTTTTTCTCCCCCCTCACTCCCTTACCCTGGTCCCCAGCTCCTACTACCCCCCAACCAATTTTTTTTTTTAACTAACAAAATTCAAAACATTTTCTTACCCCACCCCTACTACCTATGCTGACACCCCCACCCACCCGCCTACCAACCCCCTTCCCCAAAAAGGATTTAATTTCTTTTTAAAAAAGGATTCTAAAATGTATTTTTACTCTTTAGCTAAATACTAAAATGTATTTTTTGAAAAATATTTTTTCATTCACCAATCAAATACTAGAAAATATTTTCCATCCACCAACCAAACATAAGAAAATAAGTTAGAAATCAACTTGTTTTCTAGGAAAACATTTTCTTGGAAAATATTTTCCATGGAAAACATTTTTCTTCATACCAAACACACCCATAGACTCTAGTCATCATTAAGAAACTATTCACCATATTTTCACTTGTCACCATATATCATATAACTATCATTTATCAACTAACATCATTTATTAACTAATCATCAGTTACCAGCTAATTCTCATTTGTCATACAGTTATTAATAAACACTTAAATAATATCTACCACTAATCCTTATTTAGCACTAATCATCAACTATACTATTTTTACAAACATTTATCACTCTACAATCGACATCTATAATATCAACAACATACCCACATTTCATATAAGTATATATAAGTATATAATTACCATACATAGGGCATAGCTGGACTCAAACTGGTAGATGTACACATAGACACAATAATATAATCATCTTCGGGCTTGTCGGGTATTAATGCACATCATAATCATCCCCCGATTTTGTCAGGTATATATCATCATAATCATCCTCCGGCCTTTTTGAGTATCAATATATCATTATAGTATCCTACGGCCTTGTTGAGTATCAATATATCATCACAATATCCCCAGGCCTTGCCGGGTATCAATATATCATCACAATATCCTCTGGCATTGTTGGGTATCAATATATCATCATAATATCCTCCGAACTTGTCGGGTATCAATATATCATCATAATATTCTCCGGCCTTGCCGAGTATCAATATATCATCATAGTCGATGGCAAAATCAATAACATGATTTCAAGTATAATTAATAGTATAAATTTTGATATAATCAATAGCATGACTTCTAGCATGATTACTAACATAATTATTAAGCGTGATTATAAGCATGAGTAATAGCATTGTCAATGACTCGAATAATAGGCTAATCAATGGCTTAATCAATAACATAATCATGAGTCTATTCTATACCATATTCAATAGCTCATCATGACATAATCAATAATCTAGTTAAATGATCCATAAGCATTACTTTAAATGTCATCATTACCATGACCATTAGGTGCCAAGTTTCTCAACATGGCATCAATGAATATTTCCAATTATTCAACAAGCTTATAAGAGTTTCAAGAGAACTAATCTTCAATCTTGACTTAAGATGGGTCAAAGATCCCACTTCTAAATCTCCTAATATATTCTAAGTCAAATTCTACCCCGGACTAGGCTATGGTATCTAAATCCACTCTTAGATGTATAGTAAGACACAATTAGCGCAAAGGTAGATATTCTACACAAGCACTTTAACTAAGTCTAATGGTGACTATGGCAAACTTCATTAGTATAAGAAACTAAGTCCAATCTTACCCTAAGCATGAGGGTCTAAAGCATTTCTACCTATCTTGAGTAATCTAGAGCATTCACATGCTAAATATGAGAAGTAAAGTCCAATTCACCTAAGTCATAAGGAAATAAGTGCAGTATTTCAACTATACGATTTCAATTTAGCCTAAACGATCCAACTAACCCAAGTCTTATGTTTCATCATTCCAACTCCTAAAACCCATCACGAACTAACAAAATATCATTAATATGCTATGGCATATCTCAATTTAACAAGGGATAAACCTACCCTACTTCGACTCTAAAAAAGCTCAGCAAACCGCTAAGCCTCCATTTTCCCTTTCGAGAAGCCTCCTTAAGATGCCAAGCTATCAAAATCATATTCTATACGTCAATACAAGAATAACGATACCTATATTTCACTATTGTGCTTCGGGTCCAAAAATAACATCAAAGCCCCATGTGGGTTCCACTTACGAAAAACATATTTCCAAACTCAACCCAACATTTTTGCATGCTCAAGGAATCATTATCCTAAAAAATGGGTGAAAACAAAGCTAAATTGGGGCTAAAATCAAGCCCTAAAGATTTTGGAGTTTTGAGCAATTAATCAAAAAATTTCACTAAGAAAAAGGTGATTTTTTACTTTAAGTCGAAAGATAATTAGGAAAATAGATGTTAGTTGAGCTCCTAATTCACCCCTAAGTATCAGTTTTAAGATATCACTCTTTCGGATTTTTACTCTCAAGTAATGGATGAAAAATGGCTAAAATTCCAACGTTGGGGTCTATTTTATACCTATACCAGGTACTCGAGTCCCGCTATCGCGACTCAGTACCTGCGATCGCATCTTCTGGCATTAGAAGTAGGTGTTGTGATCACAACACTTTCCTAGTGCGATTATATTATCTCCTTTGCCTAGGGTACCTTGATCCCGGCCCTTGGCTTGCGATTGCGGCTGTCTTAGATGATAGTTGAAACTTGAAAATTCATCCAAGTTTTCATCAAGCTCTTGGGATTCATCCAAAATTTTGTCTGCACAAATGAACTGTGTAACCATACCAAATTCAACGTTCCGAACGCGATGATGCACTTAAAATTTCCATCCGAGGTCATTTCGACCAAATGTCCCTACACCCATATTTCATTTTCTTAACTTTTTAACCAATAGGTCAAAATGAGCTTGGATGTCTCGAGACCCAAACCAAAGGCCTACCTAGCCTAAAGTCGATATTCTGAAACTGTTGGTGCAGTCAAAATTTACATTTGAGGTCGTTTAACTAAAGTTTTTGCCTAGTGGCCATTTGAAACCACCAAAAACTTCTAAACATGGAATTGGATCTAAAACACAAACGAACTACCCGGTAACTGAACTATCAGCTCCAGTAAGTCATAAATGACTTAGGGCAGCTATGAAAAAACTCTAATGGTGAAAATATATGGAGATATGGAAATGACCTAAAGGGTCATTATAATATACACTGCTATAGTAACTTTCATCCTCGAAAGTTAAAGGTTGGGATGTACCTAAAGTCTCGAATAGGTAAGGATACTGAGTCTGCATCACACTCTCGATCTCCCAAGTGGCCTCCTCTATTGGGAGGTGCCTTCACTGAACCTTAACTACAGGAATCTCTGTAGTGTGCAACCGTCTGACATCACTAGCCAATATGAGCACCATCTCCTCTACAAAGGTCAAACGCTCGTTCAACTGGACTGAGTCCTATCTAAGCACATGAGACTACTATAGTAACTTTCATCCTCAAAAGTTAAGGATTGGGATGTACCTGAAGTATTGAATAGGTGAGGATACTGAGTCTGCATCTCACCCTCGATCTCCCAAGTGACCTCCTCTATTGGGCGGTGCCTTCACTGAAACTTAACTATAGAAATCTCTCTAGTGTGTAACCGTCTGACATCACTAGCTAATATGAGCATTATCTCCTCTACAAAGGTCAAACGCTCGTCCAACTAGACTGAGTCCCATCTAAGCACATGAGACGGATCAAGAATGTATCGCCACAACATAGAGACATGGAAAATTAGATAAACAACAACAAAATTTAGAGGTAAAGCTAACTTATAGGCTACCTCACTAACTGTGCAAAGAATCTCAAAAGGTCCGATATATCTAGGACTGAGCTTGCCCCTCTCCCGAACCTCATCACACCCTTTATGGGTGACACACGGAGGAATACTCGATCGCCAACTCCAAATCTCAAGGCACGAAGCCTATTATGTGCATAGGCCTTATACCTACTCTGAGTTGCTCTCAACTTATCCTGAATTACCCTGACTCTATCCAGTGACTCCTAAATCAAATCAGTACCACAGAGCCTAACTTTAGAAGTCTCAAACCATCCAATCAAAAAACGACATCTCCTACTATACAAAGCCTCAAAAAGCGTTATCTCGATACTCGAATAATAGCTGTTATTATACGCAAACTCTGCCAAGGCTAAGTGCTACTCCTACTGGCCACCGAAATTCATAACACAGGCCCAAAACATATCCTCAAGTACCTGAATAGTCTGCTCGGGCTGGCCATGGGTCTGTGGATAAAATGTTGTACTAAGATCCACCTGAGTGCCCAACTCCTCCTGAAATGCTCTCCAAAATCTTGAGGTAAACATAGAATCACAGTCTAAAATGATAGAAATAGGCATACTATACAAACAGACTATTTCTCAAACATAGATATGGGCTAATCTCTCAGCACTGAAGGACATCTGAATAGGAATAAAGTGTGCTTACTTGATCAAACAATCCATAATGACCTAAATATGATCGGAACCATGGGAAGTACGAGGTAAGCAACTAACAAAAATCCATTGTAATCCACTCCCACTTCCACTCGGGAATGGGCAATGTTTGAGTCCATCCACCAGGTCGCTGATGTTTGCCCTTTACCTGCTGACAACATAAGCAACGAGCTACAAAGTCTATCATATCTCTCTTTATACCACTCCACCAATAATATTGTCTCAAGTCTTTATACATCTTGGTTGTGCTGGGATGAATGTAATATCTAGAGTTGTGGGCCTCATACAGAATCAAGTTATCAATCCTCCAAAACATAATGCGACTATCAAATCTCAAAACACCTCCAAGATCTATAGTGACCCTCTCAGACTCACCGCTCAACATCTTATCACGAAGGAAATGAAGCTTACTATCCTCAAACTAACAATCTTGAATCTGCTCAAACTAACAATCTCGAATTTACTCAAATAACGAGGACCTTGCCTCAACACTAGCAAGGATCTTTCTAGGGTCTAAAATTTTAAGGTGAACCATCAAGTTGTCTAGGGAGTGAATATCCCGTGCCAATAACCATTGAGAAACTGAAATATAAGCCAAGCTACCCATACTCACTGCCTTCCGACTCAAGGCATCCTCTACCATATTTGCCTTGCCCAGATGATACAAGATGAAAATAACATAGTCTTTAAGAAATGCCATCCATTTACGCTGTCTAATATTAAGCTCCCCCTAGGTCATAAGATGCTAAAGACTGCGATGATCGATGAAAATCTCACAATGCATGCCATACAGATAATGCCTTCAAATCTTAAGCACAAAAAATACTTTCTCCAACTCCAAATCATGAATGGGTAGTTACGCTCGAGCACCTTAAGTTGTCTAGAATTATAAGCAATAACACGACTTGTTGGATCAATACACAACCCAAGCCGACATTATAAATATTATAAAATACGGTGAATCCCTCACCCTCAATAGGAAGACCTAAAATAGAAGATGAAGTAAGAAATTTCTTGAGCTTTCCAAATCTCTACTTACACTTATCGAACCATCAGAAAGAAACCTCATTCCAAGTTAATATGGTTATAGGGGATAAAATAGTAGCAAAATCCTCAATGGACCGTCTATAATAACGGCTAAACCAATAAAGCTACGAACCTTAGTAAGAGATATAGGTCTAGGCTAATCATGAATCGCCTCAATCTTAGCTGGGTCTACCATAATCTCATCGTTAGACACCACATGTGTAAGGAATGTCACCGACTCAATACCAAACCTCACACTTAGAGAACTTGACAAAAAACACATTATCTCTCAAAGTTTGGAGCAGGATCTTCAAATATTGTGGGTGCTCCTCTCTACTCCTTGAATACACAAGGATGTTGTCGATAAACACAATCATAATGGAGTACAAATAAGGCCTGAATACATGGTTCATCAGGTCAATGAATGTGTCGAGGGCATTAGTCAACCCAAATGACATCACCAACAACTCATAATGACTATAATAGGTCCTAAAGGTTGTCTTCGGGATATCCTCAGCCCGAATCCTCAACTGATGGTAACCAGATCTCAAATCAATCTTAAAAACACCTCCACACCCTGAAGATGGTCAAACAAATCATCAATGGGAATAGATAAAAGTTCTTCACCGTCACCATATTAAGTTGCCTATAATTAATACACATATGCATGGAACCATCTTTCTTCTTGACGAACAATGTAGGAGCTCCCCACGGAGATACACTCAGTTTATTAAAACCCTTACAAAAAAGGTCCTAAAGCTGAGGATTTAGCTTTTAAAGCTCTGCAGAATCCATGCGATAAGGTGCCATAGATATAGGTCGGGTGCCAGGCTAGAGATCAATAGCAAACTCAATCTCACGGATAAGAGGAATACCAAGCAGGTCGGTATAGAACAATCAGGAAACTCACAAACAACAGGAACAAAGTCAAGCAACAGACTCTCCACACTAGTATCACAAATATAAGGAAGATAAGACCACAACCCCTAGAAATAAGCCTCTTAGAATGAACATAATAAATAATCCCCGTTGGCTCAGACTCTCCACACTAGTATCACAAATATAAGTGAGATAAGATCATAACCTCTAGAAATAAGCCTTTTAGCACGAACATAAGAAATAATCCTCGTCGGTTCATGGCTAACCGCTCCCTGCTACACGACTGGGGTACGTCAGGCATGGCTAAGGTAACCTACTTAGTAAAATAGTTCATGATCGTATGATAATGAAATAACCAGTCCATACCCAAAATCACATTAATATTCATCATATCTAAAAGAATAAGATCACTATGAGTATCAACATCTCTAACAGTCACAAAAAATAATCTGAATACCCAATCTGCTACTAAACAATAATCCACAAGAGAAGATACACATAATGGTATAGATAATAAATCATAAGACAACTCTAACTGTAGTGCATAATAAGTATATATAAGAATAAGTGGACCTCGAATCAAATAAAGCAAGGGCCGACTGGAAGCACACTAAAACATACCTTTAACAACAACATCTGAAGTCTCAACTTCGGGTCTAGCAGGTACTACATATAATTGACCACGCCTGCCACCTGGCTGGGCACCTAACCAACCTCCGATTCTACATTCCTAAGAACCTCCTTGAGTACCTAGGAACTACCCTTGTGACCATGAAAACCACCTCTAGCTAAGGGAAGAACTACTCTAATAGGGGACCCACCCTGAGATGAAACAATAATTACCCCACAACTATGGTAATCTTACGAATATTGACTAGAAGCTCCACGAGTAAAATAGGAAACATGAGCTGAACCTGAACCAACAGATCTAGCTGACTTAAAATAACCATTATATTTGGAATAACCAAAAGATGAACCCCTAGAAGATTGACCACCACCCTGACTAGGGCGGTCTTTGTTATTAGACTGACCGCCATCAATAATTTGATGCACTGCCTAAATAGGTTGACTAGGCTGAGTCTGAGGCTGACATGATAAATGCAGAGGATACTCGCTCTGAGAACTACTATCTCTGGGTCAGGAGCTATGACGACTCTCATTGAATCTGCCCTGTAACCTAGGCCTCTTATCAGTGGCGGAGCCACCTTATAGTTAGGGAGGTCATCCGAACCCTCTTCAATGGAAAATTATGTTATTTATATGTGGTTAAAATTATTTTCTATGTATATATAGTTGATGTTGAACCCCTTCGACTAATTCGTGTGCTTACTTTTTTCGATTTTGAACTCCCTTATTAATAATTCTGGCTCCGTCACTGCCTCTTATCACAACCCTCACAACCTTCAGATTGTATCTCTTTCATCACCCGAGCATGATCTAAAACCTCAGGAAAATACCTACCCACATCAACCAAACTCTAAGTAGACATTTGAATAGGGATTCTCAACCCTCTAACAAAGCAGCAAACTCTTTTATACTTAGTGTCCAAAATAGAAGTAGCATGTCTATCCAACTCATAAAAATATGCCTCATACTCTACAACTGTCATGGAGCCTTGTTCCAATCTAGAAAACTGATCCCTCAAATTATTTCTAAGATTGCGAGGTATATACTTCTCTAAGAACATCTCAGAGAACTGAGTCAACGATAAAGGAGAAGATCTAGCTGGCCTAGAATCCATATAACCTCTCCACCAATAACGAGTAGCCAAGTCCAACTAAAATATGGTGTAATCCACACCACGAGTCTCAATAAGGCCTAAATTACAGAACCTACCCTCTCAAAAAATTAGAAACTCATATGTATCCTTGCTCAGTGCACCAGAAAACCTAGGCAGAGCCCATCTCTAAAATTTACCCAATATTTTCCGCTCCTCAAAAGATATAGCAAACTGAGCAACAACAGGCTAAAAAACTACCAGTATAGGAGGAACCTCAACTTTTGAAGACACTGCTACAGGTTGTGCCCCGCCTCATTACCACTCTAATTAGTAGATTGCGCAGCATCACATGACGCATTATCAACTAAACCCAAAAACTGAACCAATGCATCTCTAACCACTAAAGATAAAAGAAATCCTGGTGGAGCATGGGCTGGTCCCTGGACCACCACTGGCAGGGGCAAAAAAATCTCTGGCTTAAGGGCAAGTATAGGGTTTGGGGAAGACGGCCTATCCTGGCCCCTAGACGGCCTATCCTGGCCCCTAGATAGGGAGACATCATGCGGTTGTCCACGACCTCTAGGTCATCTACGAATAGGAGTAGGATCCCTAGACTCGATCTTAGGTGCCTCATCTCGTGTAGAGGTAGCACGTGCCTTAGCTATCTACGAAAGAGTGAAGTAAAAAGAATACTTCTACAAACCAATTGAGACTTTTAGACCATATGAGTGAAAGAAGTGAAGAAATCCTAAGAATGTCCCATAGCCTCCCAAAGATAGGAAACAGACGTCATCATTCCGATCCGAAAAACTCTATTAGACACTTGCTCTTGTACCAATAATACCGGTAAAACCTCACTTTGATACCAATTTGTCATGACCTGATTTACGAGTCATGATGGCACCTACTAAATCAAACCAGTAGGTAAGCCAAACTATTACCATGAGCTAATTCAATGGGTTAATTCGATAGGAGATGCCTATCATAGTCAAATTACAAGAACACAATTTATAAATAAGTAAAGGGTTCTAGATAGATAAAATAATCAATACAAGATACCAATCCCTCGAACTGGTAGAGCCACTACAAAAGCATCTAATAGTACCAATATAATTCAAAAGTCTTAGCTTGATAAGATAAAGGATAAATATAAAAGATAGAGGGAAATGGGAAACTCAAACTCTAAGAGCTCACCCTATCTTCAAAAATTAATCATCGAACGAACGTTGATCAACGATGGCAACTAGTACTCAGATCTGCACCAAAAAGGCACAAAAATATAGTATGAGTACCAAAATAATAGGTACTTAGTAGGCATCATCGGCTGACAAAGCTAAACTATGATAAATGTATGATAAAATGCAAGATAACATAACTAAGTCAAGGTACAGAAACGAACCTGAATCACCTCCAAGATTATTACACAAAAGAAGTAATTAAATCAGAATAAAAATATAACATAAGGCATCAACACAATATCGCCATGCATAATAAGTAAACAATTTGAAATAATAATGTATCTTTCACGACCTGAACTGAGGCCCTAACCGCGATGGGTATCCCAAACCATGAAGGCCCAAGAGCCCTTCTATCTGGCAATCATATGCAACGTTCACATATTATAAAGAATGCGGAAAACAAATAGAAACAAGGACATTTTACTAGTCCAACTGAGCAATGCAGACATAAGTTCAATAAAACTCAAACCATCCAATACAAGTTTGTGAAATCTCTACTACAACTGGAAACAACAATCTTCTGAAATAGGGACAAGGCCCCTGGTCGGACCATGAACTAAAATCAAATGAGATTAACAAAAGTGAACAAGATGTCTCTGAAGTAAGGGAGGCTCACCAACTTTGAATGTTTGACAACAATCTACAGTTTAGCAGGACTGCTAGACTGGGCCTCGGAACTTGAAACATAGGGGGTCAATACAAATATACTAGAACATAGAACAATACAAAAATAAAATATTTTTGTATACAACATAAGTGAGATCATTTCATAAAAATATGTCATCATAAAACATTGAAAATACATGGGCATGATTTGATGAGTTTCAAAACATCTTCTTGAAATTATGACTCAACTCTTCATTTTTCTACTAAGCTAGATGGCATACCTTACAATCTGTAATTCCATGAGCTATATGGAATCCGTCATTGACTCAGCGGCTAAGCCCCAATCTAAGTTTGTCGCAAGAATTGGAGTATCAGTGAGAGGAGGGACATACAAGATCATATAGCAGGGTGCCAAAATCCCCATATCAAATTAACATGTCATGGTTGGGCACAAGATCACAAAGCAGGGCTCCTAACCATAATCCTAAATTGGGATGACATAATTCAAGGTACACAAAATCATAAAGCAGGATATTAAAATCCCATGTCGGCAAATCATGATTTCCAGCATAGAGTCTTTCAACTCGTACTTTCTTCGGATAACTATCTAACTCTCTTTAAGCCCAATTTTAGCCTTATAAAAACATATGTCATACTTACAAACAATTATTTTATCATTCTGGTAAGGGAATATCACAACAGAGTACGTCATACCTGGACTTGCAAGTCATTCATATCATATCAATTCCACAACCCTTCTCATTTAAAACATGCAAATAACTACCAAAATATTTATAACATCACAAAAGAGTTCTCAATTTCAAAAGCACATAAAATCTTATGCAAACATACTCTTTTCTCAAGACTTAACATGCGGTGGCCATTAGAATCATTTAATCACATGGAATTATTTCATTTAATGCAAATAGTATGGTTTTCTTAAGAAAACACCCTCTCTTCAATCCATAACCAATGTTAAATCCACAAATGATGGTAAAACATTTGATTCATACTTTAGGACATGCAATTTATCAACCATAACAGGGTAAATAGATCAAATTCCACATTGAGAGGGAAATTTCATAACTCATGCTCTCATATCAATTCTCGAAATTATATACTGTTTAGATATTTAAATATACTTCAAATCTATGGAAAACATTTGTGATAATCTCATAAAAAATGGTTGATGATGCATAATATTCAAAGTGTTTTCAAAACCCTTCTTATATCCATAATTCTATGACTTTAAAAATTGTTAAAATCGTAAAACCTATGCCCATGAGATTTAGAATAGCCCCACGTACCTTAATGACAAAGAAATCATGAAGAAACCTGATCTTTTAAGCTTGAATATGCAAACCCTAAGTTGGCTTCTCTCATCTTGTGCTTTAGAAGATGAATTAGGGTTTTGATTGAGTTAAAACGTATTTAGGAGCCTTAATTTCATGTAATGATATTTAGGAATGGTTATGTGATGTAAAATGACCTTGTTGACCTTGAAATAACTAAAAAATGGAGCCTTTATGCCGCAAAATATAGGGTAGGCGGCGCCCAGTCCATGGCCTAACCCAAGTTTGACGGTGCCTGACCCATAGCCTAACCCAAGTTGGGCGGCGCCTAAGCCATGGCCTAACCTTTCCAGTGAAGATAGGCAATGGCAATGCGATGCCTAGCCTTTACTTAAGCCCGACTTTGCGATGCCTACTTAGATCTGAGGTCCTAAAACACCCCCAACACCTCCCACAATGTCAACACATAATCTGCCATCACTGTGAGGGTCCAAAAGGTCATTGTTGACGCATTAAAAGAGTGTTACGACTACGGGGTGCTACAGTATCATACAACATTAACACAAGCAACAATAAACTACAAAATTGGCTCCCATACACCAATTGGTGCAGAAAGTAAAGAACTCGTCACAACCCACCATGACTGGAGTGTACACTCAAGAGAAGAAATAAGAAATCAACTAATATTGTAAATAACATTCATCGTTATTTCACCATTATTCCATAATTTATTATCAATTGATCATTCAACAATATTTCTCAATTTACCAATATTTGTCAATGTATCCACATTCTATAATGCTACCATCATTGAACAAACTTATCGTCGATACTTACTAGCTACCATTTGTAAGTTTACCATATCTTATTAACTAATCCATTTGATTACTAGCCATCATATTGACTCTATTCATCATTTAAGCAACTAGTAATCATATTTCCATTAGTCACCATATATCAAATAGCCATCATTTATCAACTAACATCATTTATTAGCTAATCATCAATTATCAACAAATCATCTTTTATCATCTAGTCATTAATAGACATTTAAACAATATCCACCACTAATGCTTATTTAGCATTAATCATCAACTATACCACTTTACAAATATTCATTATTTTCAGACTACATATGGTATCTATAATATCAACAACATACCCACATTTCATATAAGTATATAGAAGCATATAATTGCCATATATAGGGCATAGCCAGACTCAAACCGGTAGATGTACACATAGTCACATTAATATAATCATCCTTCAGACTTGTTGGGTATTATTGCATCATCATAATCATTCGTTAGCCTTTCCGAGTATCAATATATCATCATAGTATCTTCCGACCTTGCCGAATATTACTATATCATCATAATATCTTTTGGTCTAGATGTATATCAATATATTATCATAATATCCTCTACCTTTTTGGGTATCAATATATCATCATAATATCCTCTGGCCTTGTTAGTATCATAATATCCACCAGTCTTGTCGGGTATCAATATATCATCATAATCGATGGCAAAATCAATAGCATGAGTATTCATATAATCAAACATCATGATTTCAAGTATAATTAATAGTATAAATTTTGATATAATCAATAAGCATGGCTACTAGTATAATTATTAAGCGTGATCATAAGCATGAGTAATAGCATAGTCAATGGCCCGAATAATATCATAATCAATGGATTAATCAATAACATAATCATGGGCTTATTCTATAGCATATTCAATAGCACATTATAACCTAATTAATAATCTAGTAAAATTATCCATAAGCATTACTTCAAATGTCATCATCACCATAACCATTAGGTGCCAAATTTCTCAACATGGCATCAACAAATATTTTTAAGTATTCAACAAGCGTATAAGAGTTTTAAGAGAACTAATCATCAATCTTGACTTAAGGCGGGTCGAAGAGCCCACTTTTAATTCTCCACAATACGTTCTAATCAAATTCTACCCCGGAATAATCCAAGGTATCTAAATCCACTCTTAGATGTATAGCAAGCCACAATTAGCCCTAAGGTAGATATTTTACTCAAGCATTTTAACTAAGTCTAATAGTGACTAAGTCAATCTTCATTAGTATAAGCAACTAAGGCCAATTGTACCCAAAGCATGGGGTCTACAATATTTCTACCTATCTTGAGTAATCTAGAGCATTCTCCTGCTAAGCATGAGAAGTGAAGTCCAATTTACCTAAGTTATAAAGAAATAAGTCAAGTGTTATAACTCTACAATTTCGATTTTGCATAGACGATCTAACTAATCCGAGTCATGCATTTCATCATTCCAACTCCTAAAACCAATCCTAATCTAACAAAATATCATAAATATACTATGACATAACATAATCTAAAAAGGGATCCACGAACTGCTAAACCTTTATTTTTCCCCTTCGAGAAGCCTCCTCAAGATATAAATATATCAAAATTACATTATGTACGCCAATACGAGAATAACGATACTCATATTGCATTATTATGCTTCTGGTCCAAAAATAACATCAAAACCCCATGTAGGTCCCACTTACGAAAAACACATTTTCAAAACCAACCCAATATTTTAACATGCTCAAGGAATCGTTACCCTAAAAATGGGTGTCAATTAAGCTAAATTAGGGCTAAAATCAAGCCCTAAAGATTTTGGGATTTTGAGCAATTAATCAAGAAATTTCACCAAGACAAAGATGAATTCTTACCTTAAATAAGAAGATAATCATGAAACATAGATGTTAGTTGAGCTCCCGAGTCACCCTCAAGTCTCAATTTAAACATATCACACTATTTATGATTTTTTCTCTCATGTAATGGATGAAAATGGTTGAAATCGTGACTTTGGGGTCTATTTATACCCACACCAGGTACTTAGGTCCCGCTATCACAGTCCAGTAGCTGTGATTGCAGCTTTTGGCATCAGAAGCATGTGTTACAATCGCAACACTTCCCTAGTGGGATTGCACTATCTCCTCTGTCAAGGGTAGTGCGATCGCGGCCTTGAATTATGAGTACGACTGCCTTAGATGATAGCTGAAACTTGGAAATGCTTCCAAGTTTTTGTCAAGCCCTCGTGATTCATTCAGAATTCTGTATATACAAATGAACTATGTAACCATACCAAATTCAATATTCCAGATGTGATGACGCACTCAAAATTTCTATCCGAGGTCGTTTTGACTAAATGTAGGCCCCACACCCATATTTTATTTTCTTAACTTTTCGATCAATTGGTCAAAATAAGCTCAGGTGTCTCGGTATCCAAACCAAAGGTCCATTTAGCCTAAAATCAATATTATAGAGCTTCTGGCGCAGTCAGAATTTGCATCCAAGTTCGTTTAACTAAAGTTTTCTTCTGGTGGATATTTAGAACCAGCGAAGACTTCTAAACAGAGAATTTACTCTAAAAAACAAAGAACTACCCGTTAACAAAACTGTCAGCTCCAGCAAGTCATAAATTACTTGGGAAGCTATGAAAAATCTCTAATGGTGAAAAATTATAGAAATATTAAAAATGACCCGAAGGGTCATTACAGTGACTTCATATCAATCTGAATCTCCTCCTTTTACATTATAATTATTTTATAATTATTAACTAATCACATAGTATTTGTATAGAAATCCTGTATCAAGCTCTCATTCAGCTTAATCGGTGGAATGTGCTTTCCTATTGCCTAGATTGATATCCTCATTACTTTTTGAATCAATATTTTTATCGAATCATTGTGGATTAGGTTGTCATTAAGAAATTTACCTTTAACCACTTTGATTGAGATGTTGGAAAATTCTTCTAGGATATTGGTAGTCACCACAAATCAAGTCTCATCATTATTTACTTAATGACATTGTTCACTATTAGTTTTATCTTAATTTGACATAATTAGTTATTGTAATTATATCTCATCCTTGATAGTGGATAGTAGTGAGCATTTTGTTACCACCATGACCTCGAAAATCATCCATGTCACACACTTATTTTGCATATGACTATTGTAAATTTGATTTTTTACACTAAAACTAGAAGTAAAAATTTATAATATAATTTGACTTTGTGCTTGTATTTCTTTAGTTAAATCCCCTATAGATTCATTGCCTTGAGGTGTATGTATGAACTTTTGAGACTCAAGTAAAATTTATCTCGATCATATCGTGTAGCAACTCATTTATTGCTGAAAATTATAAATTCTTGATAAAGCTGATGACCAAGTGGTTGACATAATTTTTTTGTTGTATCAAAATCTCGATAGAATATCTGGAAGAGCTTGTCAGTTTGGGTGCACTTCAATGACTCGAGAAGGGAGTGAATTGGTTAGACTATATTTTTGCTATTTATTGAAAATTGATTAACATACTTACGTATACAATAAATATAACAACATACCCAGTGTATTCTCACAAAGATAGGTCTAGAGAGGATAAAGTTAACACTACTTCAGGGGTGAGATAGATAGTTGTTTCCGCGGTTCATACGTATGTACAATTCAATAACAAAAATAATGAAGTGCGGAAATAATAATAATAACACAAGACTTTTAATTAAAAAAACACCCAGATTAAAAGGTGCAAATGCCACGACCTACCTATATAAAAATTTTCTTCAAACTTCACTACTTAGTGAGCCTAAATTCGTATTACAAAATTCTTGCAACTTAAGACTTAACTCTTAACTTTGAGTCAAGATATCAATTGTGAAACATGCCTAGTTGGATTTGAAATCTAAGTAATAGGCGGTATCACAGTATTATAAGTAGGAGAAGCATCAAACAAGAATAAAATATTTGAGGCTTTAATCTTAGATGATTGTTAATTCGTCAGACTGATCGATAGAGGATTGGATTATTTTTCTTTTGAGGGTTTGTGTTATTTCTATGAATAGAGGTGCAATGACTTGATTTTTGGTTATTTTTGTGAATTATTTATTTCTATGTAATTTGACTATTTTATCCAACCCTGTGGTTACTTTATGGTATTTCTGGAGTATGGAATTATTGACACAGTTTCTAATACATTTAAGTGTGATTTGTGTGAGTTTGTGGTTTTTGGCAGTTAAAAAAGTTTCATTGTTGATTTTGATTAACATTTATTATTTTATGCATTGAATGGCAAAAAGAACTACGCCTGCTGATCTGAAACATCGATTTTAGATTGGTAACACAGTTGGTGTGATTTTACGACTTTTGTATCTTATTTCGACCCTCGATTCAGAAAGTTTTGAAATTAATTTTCATGGGTCAATTTTATAAAACTAACATTTTTTTTAAAACCTGATATCGCTATTGAGTCCAAAACATCGAATTTGATAGGGTAGCATAGTTTGTCTGCATTCTCGAGATTTTGGATGAATTCCAATGTACTACTTAGTTGGTGCTCTGCTTAAGCGATATTTTGGTGCTTAAGCAAAGATCGCAATCATGTAAAGCAATCACTTAAGCGACTAGGCTATCAACCGAGGGTATCGAGTAAGCGAGTCCTCCATCGCGTAAGCGATTGTCGCTTATGCAATATTCGCGGATCAGGCGGTATCGTGAAAGTGATACTTGATCCTTTAAGTGATGGTTGCTTAAGCGATCCAGTGTTCACATAATAGATACCCGATGGTTTAACTATCATTTTTCTTGATTTTTCACTATTTCTGACTCTTAAAGCTTCGGATTTTAGAGTTATTGGATTTTTTTTCCACGTTCAAGCTTGGGTAAGCTCCAAATCCCTATTTTGGTTATTTTTTTCAATTATTGTCATTTAAATCTTTTTAAAATTCAATTTTAAAAGTGAAATTTAAGAATTTTGGTCTAGAAGGCTTAAATTAGTAATTCTTCGATTCAAATCCCAAATTTCAACCCGTTTTTACTTGAGTTTTCTTCTATGACTTCCTTTAATCATAGGTAATATATTTTTAACTAAAAGTTCAGTTATACTCTTCTTTTTTGAAAAATCATTTCGGGGCCTATTTTGACCCCAACCTAAAATGAACAATATCGGCATTGTTGACTTTCTTTTGATGCGTAGATTTTATATCTATATATTTGTAAGACTCTACAAAAATCCTAGCTTTACTCAGTCCTTTAGGGCATGAAAAGAAGTCCTAGACTTAGAAATATTAGCTATGTGTTTATACTTAGAATTATTTTAGCCTTCATAATTTGGCAATCTTATTTTACGACCCTTATGACCTTAAAATATCGATCCTTGAATTGAATCATGATTAGGTGTGTCAATTGGTCACTTTGGGTAAGCTTTGGATTTTTCAGACCTTATTTGAATCATATTTGGGTGACCAAAATAGTGGGTCGACACGATCTCAACGCGTCGCGTCGACGGATATTTTTTTCCAGCTTTCAGTGCATATTCCAGTGAACCAACGCAAACTCGACGTGACACGTCGATCATCACGTTGATACCATCAACGCGGCGCATCGGTATGCACGTTGCTGGGCACGTTTTTCAGTAAATAAAATTCACATCCAAAGGGATAATTGAGCCAATTTCCCTACTCTTATTTCGCCCAAAACACACAATTTTAGCCCCAAATAGCAAAGATACCTCATTATTCATCTTTTTCATCTCTAATAACAAAATCCTAGCTCTAAGAATAAAGAACAAATTTCATAACTCCTTCTCCAAGAAATCTTATAATCCAAAATTCCGAGATCAAGAACTTCAGGAGAAAGCTTCAAAGAACACCATTATAGAGTCAAGAATTATACTTTTACATTCAAATTCATCAACAAGGTATGTGGGGTTTATGGACAAGGATCCTCTTCCATCCTTGTGCCCAAAACCAAGTTTTAATTACAAATTCATATGATTTTGAATGAATATACATGAGTTTTGAATTAGGGTTCATACCCATTATTGCTATTTGCAAGATTATGAGTTTTTGAGAGATTTTGAAGATGAATTGCATGTTTATTTTCATATTTTCATGCATATTGCAGAAATTTCCAGATTTTTTAGATGAATTATCATTTTCTTCATTATCAAGCATGATTATTATAATGTTTTGACATGAATTTGATGAACGGGTTATTAAGCCCAATTTATATGTTGATATTTCAAGAATGATGATGCTTTAAGCATCCTATGATTAGATTATTTATAGATTTTCAATAAAGTTTTGATCTTTTGATCCTCAGATAAGTTTTGGAATCCATTTTACAGATTTATTATAGATTATAGAATTCAAATCAGCTTTACATACAGAATGACTCAGATAAAAGCATAATTGGTTTCGTAATGAACCATTATTCTAGATTTTAAAGTGGATTTCCAATAGAATGCGCATACATATTAAAGGGAGTAGTATTTAGCACCGAGCGGAAAGTATGGGATTAGCATGCCTTATCTTTCAAAGAACTATGTAGCCAACGTAGGTACAAATTATGAGATTATTCCCATTTCAATATGGGTGACAGTTACATAGGTAATCACTTAGCTCAGGTTATACTCCTTGGAAAGAGTATGACACCTCTCCTCATTATGAGGTTTTACCCATAGGAGAACGAGATGTTGGACTCCATATTAGCTCTCATGGTTTATGTCGGTTAGAAGAACCTCCCTACAAACTACAGAATTCAAAACAAAGTAATCTTAATAAAAAAGCTTTTAGAAAACTAAGTGTAAAGTCTCACAGCTTTATTCAAATTATGCTTTGCAGAAAGATAATAGTTACAAATTTTAACTTTCAGATTTTAGATATAGAAGTGACTTCTTTTTACACTTAGACAGTATGATTTATAGACAAAACATTAGCAAATCTTTAGAACTAAATGTTATGACTCACTAGATTTACAAAGTATGATTTGCTATTCATGATTACAAATTTTAGTATTTCAGATATTCCAGCTTATATGAGTTATTTACATTTAGCATGCATTGTTTTACAAATTATGATGATGAGATGATGTTTTACTTATGCATTTCACCCCCATATACTCAGTACATGCTCAAAGTACTGATCCACATATACGTCTATGTGCTACATTGTCTATTAATGTAGGTTCAGGTGCTCAGTATCAGCAGCGTAAGTAGTTCAAGCATCTCCATATACATCTGACAGATGGTGAGTCCTCATAGTTTGGGGACTTAGTCATTTAGATTTTGCAGCTTATTAGTTTATATAATTCAATATTATTTTCAAACAATTTGAGTTAGTTGGGGGTTTGTCCCAGTGACTCTCTAGTTATTAGTAGTAGAGGCTTGTCATACTTCTAGATATAATTCAGACTTACAGTATTGATTTTCAGACATTACATTCAAATTATTCTCAACTATCTTAGACAATTTTTCGCATTTAGTATGACTTTTATATCTATATTTCCATTATTATGAGATTCAGATTGAGTAGAAGGCGGACAAGGTTAGCTTAAGGGTACTCATAATCTTGAGCATCGTGTGACATCTCGAGAACAGATTTCAGGGCGTTACAATATTTTAGTTGATTTCAAGTCTACTCGTGAGGGAAAGGCTCCGTGTTGAAGGCTTTTGAATTTGATTTTCTTTATTCGAGGTAGGTTATGGATTAACTTTCTTCAAACTTGACTGGATAGTTAATATTGATATAAAATAATGTTATGGATGTGAGAACTAATCATAAAAATGGTTTTATTATTGTTTTGTATCTATGGGAGGGCCTATATCATTTTTATTTGATGGTTTTGAGACATTATTGGCTATGTGTGACCGTGTGGGGTCTTATATGATGTTGTTGACCTGGTATTTACATATTTGATTGAATTCTTCTTGGTGGAAATTGTCTAAGTTAAGATTCATGTAGTATCAATGGCATATTATTGTATATCCTACTCTATTGGCATGTGGATTACATTGGATCATGTATGGTTGCCTTATTAAGTACATATTTGGCTCATGTGATTGGTACATTGTTTAGATTTGGAAATACTCATTCTGGTTGATTATAAGCATTACATTCTCATATTATATACATTCATGAAACATAGGTACCACTATGGAAATACTGAATTTTTTGTTAGAAAATGTGACATCTTTAAAAACCTTCTGGTAATGTATGTGTCGGACAGAGGTTATGAATATTAAATTGGTATTGGTTATTGAATTGTAGATGGATTAACGAACCCCCTAGGTCCTACCTCAAGAACACAACTCGATAGGTGTTTACGGAGGTTGTGCGACGGCCTCGTGTATCACGTTATCATCATCATCATCATGATCTTCATTACATTTTTATGCATTATGAACATTTCGTGTTGTTTTTGGTTTATGATTTAATATCCATCTATTTTGCTTTTTTCCATACTTGTATTTGGTATATATGTATATTATTGAACTGTTAGTAGAGACGGTGTGGGTTATCATTTGAGAAAATTTTTGAATGCAGGTGACGTATCCATAGTGTATATTTTATAAACTTTATTTTCTACTTTGCTCGGTCGGCCTATGTACCTACTGAGTACAAGTAGAGCGTACTCATCCCCAGTGCACTTTTTCGGTGCAGATTCAGGTATGAGTGCACTATAAGATAGCGATTCGGGCGATATTTAGAGTATTTTTGAGGTAGCGGTCGGTTTATGCTTCTTGAGATGATCTACTACCTCCTCTTGTTTAGTTCATGCCGTGTTTTGTATTTGGAGATAGATTATGCTTCTTTGAGCTATCAGTTGTGTATTTTGACTTTGAGATGTACTTAATTGATTCTTACGCCGTGACACCAAATTTTGGAAGATCTATAATATCTTTGTCAGGGGAAAATTTAGAGGGTTATGTGGGGGTTCTCAGGAACCTAGTAACTTTCGTGTAAATCTTGTATTTATATTCAGAAATCTATTAAATATATAAGAATTATTAGTTAGGAACCCATATATGAATTGAATTATTGGTTAAGTGGTAGAGAAGGTGCTTGCTAAAACCTTGTTTTTGACCTCTTGGTTGTGGTTTCAAATACCCTCAATTACTATATGAGCTTTTTATTTTGTATAGAACCCACAAACTTTAAATCCTAGATTTGCCTCTGATCTTTGTTATGTATTTTTTTTCACTATTATTGTATATGTGTGGTTCAACTTTGATCTAGAAACCATACCTTGAATTTTGGTGTTGTTCGTTATTTATATCAGTATGGGTGATAGGCTTACCCTTCAAGACTTGTCATGACAAGTTCCATCATGACCCTTAATTTTTGGATTGTGACAAAAGGTCGGATAAGGTTGTAGGTCTTTTCTGATTATTAGAATTCCCTATCAAGGTACTATTTACTAATAGATCGGAACTAGTATTGGATAATAGGAACAAGATGGTCTATCTAATAAGGCATGTGATATAAAGACTGTTACATTAATGGAGATAACCGACAAAAATAGAATGAAAATTGCACGCGCCAATTGGTAAAGTAGGCGAAGGAGCACTAAATAAAAATATAATATCAGAAACTCCAATTTTAGATGACTAATGATTCTTCAGATTGCCCAATAGAGGATTAAGTTATTTTATATGTGGGGGATTTGTGTTATCTTTTTATTTTTTAGAGGATAAAGGTTGAATAGAATTATAGATTTTTTTATAATTAAAAATGCCTTAACAAACACTATTTACTAACAATAGACTGGTGCTATTGTATTGAATAATGAGAATGAAGTGGTCTATCAAATATGACAAGTGATATAAAGACTCTCATATTAATGAGATACCCGACAAAAATTGAATGAGAATTGTTCGCTCTAATTGATACATGATTGTCGCTTTTTATCTCAAAATTTTAATGAGTTTTAGTATAATTTGATATTTTTTTTTGTTTTTTCACCCGGTGATCGGTACCCATATTGGGGCCCCGACTAATCTGGATCGCACACTGTAGGGCCTATTCTAGGGGTGGCACTCTCAACAGGATTTTCTCCTTACCCAAGGTTCGAACCCGAGGCCTCTAGTTAAGGGTGGATGTAACACTCCCTAGTAGTAACATTATATTAAGGAGTTTAAAATGACCTTTAGGACCCCTATAGTATGGTAGACTATGTCTAGACATTATGGGAGATGTTGGGGGTGTTTTAGGACCTCAAAACTTAGTGTGCATTGTAATATAGGACCTATGTGATGGTTGTGCATTGCCTACCATCACTGAAAAGGCTAGGCAATGGCCTAGGCGCCGCCCAGCTGGGATCTAGGCCACAATCTAGGCGCCACCTACTTTGGTTCTAGGCCATAAGCTATGCGTTGCCCACATGGTGGCTAGGCCATGGGTTGAGCCGTATAGCCAGTGCATAGAGGTGTAGGGGCTCCATTTTTGTGTTTTATTAAGGGCAACAGGGTCTTTTCACATCCCAGAACCATCCCGAAATACTCTTAGATGAAATTAAAGTCCATATTCAGGTTATATCACTCACAAATCCCTAGTTCATCTTCCTTAAGCACAAGAGGAGAAAAACAACCTAGGTTTGAGAGATTTCGCATCAAGAGTCAAAGTTTATCAGCGTTTTCGTCAATCTAAGGTACATGGGGCTATCCTAACTCTCATGGGCATAGGTTTTATGATTTATACAAACTGTAAAGATATATATACACGTATATGCTATGAGTTTTGGTAAATTATTTAAGAGAATGCATTATGAAACCAATTCGATGAAATTATGCAATTGCTATGGGGTTTTCCCATAAGTTTGACTTATAATCTCATGCATATGTGATTTGAATTCGAAAGACGATTTACAAACATGAATTGTGAAATTCCACTCTCCACGATAAAATTTATGGACTTTGCATGATATGGATTGTGAACTATTTTGAGAGCATGACTTAAGAGCCCTTTGTTGATCATGAGATTTATATTTAACTAATGTAGGGGTTGGTTTATGAATGATGACAACTTCTTGAGTCTTAAATGTTTCCTTAACCATTGTGCTTATGTTGAATAAATAGAATGGCCACCACGTATTAATGTCTTGTAACGAGAATGGGTTGGATGAGTTTCATATGATTTTGATAATAAGAACCCTTGTGATATTTGATAAACCTTTGGTGGTCATTTACCTGTTTTGAATAAAAAAGGTTGTGGAATTGATATGATAAGAATAACTTACAAGTCTGGGTACGACGATACCCTGTTGTGATATACCCTTAATAGGATGATAAAAGAATTATTTGTAAGCATGACATATGTTTTAAGAGGCTAAAATTGGGCTTAAAGAGAGTTAGATGGTTACCCGAAGAAAGTACGAGTTGAAAGGCTCTATACTGGAAACCGTGATTTGCCAATACGGGATTTTGGTACCCTGCTTTGTGATCTTGTGTACCTTGTATTATGTCAGCCCATTTTGGGAGTATAGTTAGGAGCCCTACTTTATGATCTCGTTCTCAACCATGACATGTTGATTTGATCTGGGGATTTTGGCACCCTGCGATGTGATCTTACGTGTCCCTCCCCCCGCCCGATACTCCAATCCTTGTGGAAAAAATGGATTAGGGGCTTGACCACTGATTCAAGGGTGGATTCTATATAGACCATGGAATTACAGATTATAAGGTGTACCATCTAGCTCAGTAGAGAAATAAAGAGTTGAGTCATGATTTCAAGAAGATGTTTTGAAGCTCATCATATTATGCTCATGTATTTTTAAATATTTTATGCTGACATGTTTTTATAAAATGCTCTCTCTTATGTTGTATAAAAATGTTTTGTTTTTTGGATTGTTCTACGTGCTAGTACTTTGTGTATTGAACCCCTATATTTCAGGTTCTGATGTCTAGTCACGTGATTCCGCTAAATAGTAGATTGTTATCGGAGTTCAAAGTTGGTGAGCCTCCCTTATTTTGGAAGGCATCTTTTCACATATGTTGGTTTTCTTCTAATTTTAGTTTATGGTCCGGCCGGGGGCCTTGTCCCAGTTTTAGACAAAATATTATTTCCAGTGGAGACTTCGTAGACTGGTTGTAAATGAATTTGGGTTTTCTCATAGGTTTTTGTTTCGCATTGTTAAGTTTAAATAATAAGACTACCACATTTCCAATTTACTTCCGCATTATTATAATAGATGTGTTTTGCTTATGATTACAAAGTAAGGGGTCTCTATGTCCTTCATGGTTCGGGAAGCCCATCGCGATCAGGGCCTCAATTTGGGTTGTGACAAGCTTCGTATCAGAGCATGGTTCAGGGTCCCAGGGTGTCTACAAAGTCATGTCGAGTAGTCTTTTTTATGAGTGTGTAGGGCGTCACATTTATAAAGAGGAAGCTACGAGGCATTTAGGAGTTATTTCCCTTTCTTTCATACTCTTGATCGTGCCATTGTGTTGTCCATGTGAAAGTTATCCAAATTTCTTCTTTACTCAATTTTATTAGCTATGTTTCATTGTCGAGTCGATTCAAGTGCAGAAGCTTAGAATCTAAATGATATGGTCCTTTCTAATTGAGTCATAAAAGATTATGAAATAGTACACAGACTTGAGAGGATTCCATTAGTGCTTCAAGGTATATTGATTCGAGTGTATACCTTTATCCTAATAAAATCGTGCTTATCAGCCTAAAGTATGAAGTGTATTTAGTCTCTTTTTAAAACCCTTATTGCAGATGTCATGCTTAAGGTTAATAATGTGTGGTAGAATGTTGGAAGATTAATTCTACTCGAGTAGTAGTATGTGATAAAGTGTCATAACCTATGAGATGTAAGATGGTACAGAATTTAGGGATATAAGGTCACAAGTTTAGAAGTCAGAATAAGGGTGACTTTTGCGTAAAGAAGCTAGTTTAGCTGTATAACCATTGATTGAGGGATGGGTTGCCATTTTATAGTGATAGGCTAATGTGGTAGCAATATTTATTGATTGTATGGTAGTCTGTGAAGAAAGTGGTTGGCTATGATTATTATTTGTTCAAAAATAAGGAAGGATCTCAGAATGGATAGTTATGGTGGTTGTAGAAATCATTTGTAGGCTATGAATGGAAAGGGGTAGATCAATCAATAAGTTATGGGTAGAGACTCATTAGTGTAAATGGAATTTGAAGGTAGTGGGGATGTATGCTTGGGTAAGTAAATATGATGGGAGAAAGTGGAATATGTTGAAAAGATTGTAATGGGTTGTAATATAAGATTAAGATCGACCATCCCTATTATATGACTTTACCCCTTGATTGTCTATTCTCTAGTTGCTGTAAACTAGTACCATATATGATAAGGCATATAGTAGATTTTGAGGTGTAGTAGTAATGACGTTGAGGGGATGAACTTATGGACCATAGTTAAGAGAAATAAGAGACTTAGGTTGATATTTCTATTCAAATGATTAGTATAGTATATGGCATGCATCATATGGTTTATGTTGTTAGACAATAGGCTTGAACTTTAGATATGGTGTAGTGGTAAGAATAGTAGCTCAAGATTGATAATTCATGTTTTGTGGGAATGAATCAGTTGGCTTGATGTAATGTTTGAAATAGCCTAGGTTGGCAACTCACGGAGTAAGGAGTGGATAATTGTGATATATATATAGTCATGAGGACTAGTGTTAAAAATGATGAATCGGGGTTGATTCATTAAGTGGGTAAGGGCATAAGTATATAAGGATAAGTTAAGCCCCAGGTAGTATGTTGTTAGATAAGGTTTTATGTGTATAAGTGTCATAAGTAACTAGCTCACGTTCTTGAATTTTATAGTATGGAAAAGTCTGGGAAGTGGTTGTTTGGTGTTCTTTAGAGTTGAATTGAGGAAATATAGGTAGATAATATGCGCCTTTGGTATAGTTGTACAAATTTTGTTAAGTTGTAAGTTGCGTGATTAGAGGTGTAATACTAGTAATTGAAGGAGTTGAAGATAGAGTGTTGAGTGCTTAGAAGCATGAATGTCCATGCCCATGTGTTAGTCATAAGTCATGACTTTGGGGTTTGCAGGAAGTTATGACTAGTGTCCCAGAAGAGGATGTCCTAGAAAGAATTTAGTGTCCTTACTTTAAAATTATTGATGGGAGTCTAGCATTTATGCGCATGGTGATACCCCTTTGTGTTGAGAGTTGTGGGTATAGATTTGATGAGAGGTTATATCCTTAAGTTCAGGAGTATGACTTTGCTCTAAGGGGGAGATGACGAACTAAGGTAGTTCTTGAATTTTCTCATAGTGGCAAGTTTTAGGGAAGAGTCATGATAAATCTATTCCTATTCAAGCAAACTCCTCTTACTTCAATTTAAGAATTCATCCTACCAATATCTTATGTATTTAAGTCATGCTTATGTCTATGGTTTGAGTTCTCTATGTAAGTCATGTCATATTTCGACCTCCAAACAAGAAGCAATAATGTCCCTCAGTGGTCCTATATTTCAAGTATTCAAGCTCTATGTGATGTTGCTCATGATCTAAAAAAAATCCATGTCTCACATGATGCTTAGATCTAAGAAACTATGCTCTTTATATGTTAGTGATTTATTTTACGTCGGGACTTACTAAAGTGATAAGTTTCATGCAAACTTATTACTATCTCAACCCTGAAATGAGAAGCGATAGCTTCAAGTATCAATCCTTGTCTCAATCATTGACTTCATGACTTCCGACTTTATTTTATACAACTCATGATGTAAGAGCTTATGTTTCTCACTGTGGTTTGTCCTAAGAACTCAGGCTATGTTGTATTTATGCCAGAACGACTCTCTACTTATGATCTAGACATTTGATATATAAAGCACTTTGTGATTGTGTCGTATCTTCACCTCCTGTTCTACCTTGAGTAAAGCAATAAATATAAGTTTTAATCAAATAGTGTTACTCTCATTCATGATGCTTATGCTCGGGTCCCTCAATGACCCTCGGTATGTTACTATGGTGGTGGTTTAGAAACGTGTAATGTTTTAGGTGGGGTAGTAGATGTTCTTAAAGGTGAAAATTTTGATGTGATTGCTCGAGCTAAGGTTATAGCTGAAGAGGGGAAGAAGGAGAAGAACTTTCGTATGTGAAATAATTGGGAAGGAGATATGTGGGAAAAATCTTTATGAGAGTGATTGAATTTGTTGGTCTTACTGGGAAGATCCATGAAATGGGTGTAGTAGAGATAAGCCTGAATGTTGTGAATTATAGATACCTAAGTTATTGTATTAAATGGATAGTACTCTTAATAAGACATGATGTTGTTTGACTATAGTGATAGGATGGAGTAGTATTCTTGGATGGATGTGAAGTATAAATCCTTGTAGCTTAAGTTAACGTCTTCTAACTTCAGGTTAGGTTTATTTATGGAAGTAGTGTATAGTTAGATTCTGGATCTTGTAGCAATGTGCATTGTGGGGGGAATTGTGTAAGTTGGAAATGATGAAGTATGTTAATTATTATTTGAGGCATAGATGAGTAGTGTTTCTCTGTTTAAGTCAATTCATTGTATCTTGTAAGGTAGAGAATGCTTCTATTTGTATGTCCCGCGAAACCTTATTTCATGATTAGTATCGATGTAAATAGGGCCTATGATCACCAAATAAATTCATACCATATGTTGTTATGATTATGATCCCTAGAACTCATGTGCAAGGTCACCTCTATGTCAATTCTTATTATCTCACACTTCGTGCTTACACTTTTCACTAAGGGTTATCATAAAGATCTTTGATGTCACTGCATATTTTGTTGAGGAAAAATGTTCATTGCAAGGTTACATTCCTTATTCTATATTTTTGGAACTTCAACAAGTCCCTATCCATCATTCGAGGATGAATAATCCCAATGGGGAGATAATGTAACACCCCGTAGTAGTAACGCTTTATTAAATCATTTAAAATAACCTTTAGAACCCTCATAGTAATGCTAGACCATGTGTAGACATTGTGGGAAGTGTTGGGGGTGTTTTAGGACCTTAAAACTTAGTGTGTCTCAAGATAGGACCTATGTGATGGTCGTGCATCGCATTTCCATCGCCTACCGACACTGGAAAATCTAGGCAATGGCCTAGGCAACACCCAGCTGGAAGCTAGGCCATAAGCTAGGCACTGCCCACTTTGGGGCTAGGCCATGAGCTAAGCGTCACCCACATAGTGGCTAGGCCATGGGTTGGGCGCCACATATCCAATGCATAGAGGCATAGGGGTTCCGTTTTTGTGTTATTTTAAGGGAAACAACCTCATTTTACATCCCATAACCGTACCTAAACACTTTTAGATGAAATTAAAGTCCATATTCACGTTATATCACTCACAAATCCCTAGTTCATCTTTCTTAAGCACAAGAGGAGAAAAACAACCTAGGGTTGAGAGATTTAGCATCAAGAGTCAAAGTTTTTTGTCAATATAAGGTACATGGGGCTATCCTAACTCTCATGGGCATAGGTTTTACGGTTTCTACAAATTTTAAAGATATATATGCATATGCTATGAGTTTTGGTAAATTGTTTTAAGAGAATGCATTGTGAAACCAATTCAACGAATTTATGTAATTGTTATGGGGTTTTTCCACAAGTTTGATTTATAATCTCGTGCATATGTGATTTGAATTTGAAATAATTTACAAACGTGAATTGTGACATTCCACTCTCCATGATGAAATTTATGGACTTTGCATGATATGGATTATGAATTGTTTTGAGAGCATGACTTAAGAGCCCCTTGTTGATCATGGGATTTATATTTAACTAATGTAGGGGCTAGTTTATGTAACGCCCTAAAATCTGATTTCCTGGGACGTCACACGGTGTTCCGAACTACAAGTAGTTCTGAGCTAACCCTGGTTGCTTTCTACAAAGTTTGGATCTCAAAATAGGAGAAATGAATATAAAAGCATAATAAATGCAGAAATCTTATCTAAAACATATTAATCTCACAAGTCTTGGGAAAACAACACTGAGAAATCTGAATACTGATCAAAAGTTTAAAACTGAATCTAGTAGTCCGATAAGCCTTTACTAACTGAATCTAGAGAGTCACCGGCACAGGCCCCAACTGACTCAAACTGTCTGAAATGAATATGGAAATATCTATCAATAAACTGAAAATATGAATAGCCAAGTCCCCGAACTATGAGGACTCACCAACTGCAGGGATGTAGATGAGATGCACAAAAATCACTCATGTTGCTGAGACTGAGCACCTAAACCTACATTATGAGACAATGTAGCACATAAACGTATATGTGGATCAGTACTTTGATGATGTACTGAGTATATGGGGGTGAATGCAATAAGTAAGCAGTATCATCACAATTTATAAAATCATACATGCTAAATTGTAAATGACTCATATAGGCTTGAGTAATCTGAAATCTGTATTTTGTTCTTATTCTCAAATCATATAGGCTAAGTGAAATCTGAAAACTCATTGTGCATGGAAAAATACTTTATCTGAAGAGAATTCCTTCATAGCTTTTCTTTACTAGTAGGGAAATACTCAAAACTGTTTATCTACCTTTACTAGAAGGGAGGTTCTCTTAACCGACATAAACCATGTGAGCATTCATGGAGTCCAATGTTTTTGTCCCCCTAAGGAGGAATCCTAATGTTGGGGAGAGGAGTCATACTCTTGCCAGGGAGTATAACCTACTTTTCTTGTGATCGATCACAAGCTAAATCTATCATCCATATTGGAATGGGAATAATCTGATAATCTGTACCTACGTTAGCTACGTAGTTCTGTGGAAGATAGGGCATGCTAATCCCACGATTCTCACTCGGTGCTAAATACTACTCCCTTTTTAGTCTTTATGCTCATTCTATTGGAAATCCACTTTAAACTAGTATAATGGTTCATTATGAAACCAAAAATGATTTTATCTGAGTAAATCTGTAAATACAGCTAATCTAAATTATGTAAAGTGGATTCCATAGCTAAATCGATGGTCAAATGATCAAAGCTTTTTCTTAAAACTAAAAATAATCTGCTCATAAGATGTTTAAAGCATCATCTTTAATGAATTAATACTATTCAATCTTGGGATAATACCCCATGCATAAATCTCATGTTAAAACATCAAATTGCTCATGCTTGATAATGTATTGAGAAATTAATTCCAAATCTGGAAATTTCTGCATTATGTATGAAAATATGAACATAATCATGTGATTCAACTTCTAAATCATTGGAAACATCATAATCTTGTAAATAACAATGATGGGTATAAAACCTAACTTCAATTTCATAGAAAATCACATAAAATTCAGTAAATTTGTAATTAAATAAATTTTGGGCACAAGGATGAAAGGATTATCCTTGTTGAAAAATCCCACATACCTTAATGGATGATCTTTGATGAAAAGCTTGAATCTTGTATTCCTATTGATGCTTTGGAGATGAATTCTTAGAGTTCTTGTATTGGGAATCCTAAATCTTGAATTTTCTTGGGAAGAAAGTTTGATGAGCGAGGGTTTTCTTTGAAAGTACTTTGGTAAAAAGTGAATGTAATATGCTTAGGATAGGTTAAATTATTTGTTATTCATGACATAGGGCTGGGGAAAAGACCAAAGAGACCCTTTTAAATTTTTACTCGGAACTGGGAAAATTCCCGAATTTGGCCTACGACGCGACGCGCCATAATCGCGGTGGCCTACTGGAAACTGCCAACTGGGATTTGAAAAGACACTGCGATGTAGATCTATCACGATGCTATGCTAGATTTCCATTTGTTCCATCACCGCGATGCGCCACCATTGCGGTGAGCCACTAAAAATGGAGAAATAGGAAAAAGGGCTTCTCCGAAACGCGAGGAAATCACGGAGTTCCACTGGATCTTTACGAATGGGAAATTTGACCTCTCGACAATGCACCAATATCACGGAGTTTTACTGGAATTTGAAAATTGTCATTTAAACCGTCTCCGCAATGCGCTAAGAACCCAAATCACGGTGTTTTATGATTGAAGCTTAAAATAGCCCTAACTTCTCACTCGGGCATCGGATTTAGGCGAATCTTATATCGTTGAAAAGCTTATTAAATTTCCCACACAATGGGAGGTCTAAATCTGAAAAGTTTCACATGAAATAATTGTTCTTCATTTTGGAAGTTATTCTTTAACATTCTAGAGATGGATTTTAGCTAGAAAAGATACGGGGTATTATAGTTTATGAATGCTAACAACTTCTGGAGTGTTAAATGTTTCCTTAACCATTGTGCATGTGTTTAATAAATGGAATAGCCACCACGTATTAATGTCTTGTAAAGATAATGGGTTGCATGAGTTTCATATGATTTTGATAATAAGAAACCTTGTGAAATTTGATAAAAATTAGGTGGTCATTTTCCTGTTTTGAATAAGAAAGGTTGAGGATTTGATATGATATGAATGACTTGCAAGTCTGGGTATGACGATACCCTGTTGTTATATGCCCTTAATTGAATGATAAAAGAATTGTTTGTAAGCATGACATATATTTTTAAGAGGCTAAAATTGGTCTTAAAGAGAGTTAGATGGTTACCCAAAGAAAGTACGAGTTGAAAGACTCTATGATGGAAATCGTGATTTTCCATACGGGATTTTGGTGCCCTGCTTTATGATCTTGTGTACTTTGTATTATGGCAACCCATTTTGGGACTATGATTAGGCTCCCTACTTTGTGATCTCGTTCTCAACCATGACATGTTGATTTAATCTGGGGATTTTGGCACCCTGCTATATGATCTTGCTTGTCCCTCCTCACTGATTCTCTAATCCTTGCTGCAAACAGGGATTGGAGGCTTGACTACCAAGTCAAAGGTGGATTCCATATAGCCCGTAAAATTACAGATTGTAGGATACACCATCTAGCTTAGTAGAGAAATGAAGAGTTGAGTTATGATTTCAAGAAGATGTTTTGAAGCTCATCAAATTATGCCCATGTATTTTCAAATATTTTATGCTAACATATTTTTATGAAATGCTCTCACTTAGATTGTATAAATATATTTTTGATTTTAGATTTTTCTACGTACCAATAGGGGAGCGTTCTTTTTTGTGGCTGAAGTTTCTTGATCGTGGTGTTGAGTGTTGTGTATGTTTTCGAATAGATAGTTTTTTAGTGTTAACTTGTGGATGTAGTATTATTTTATGGTTAGTGGTGTTACTTTATTTTGAAGATTGTACTAGTTTATATGCATTTATTTTGTGTTTGTTATACTGCTATCGGTCCAAAGTTGGGGTCTATCGGAAACAGCCTCTCTACTTCATATGAGATAGTGGTATAGTCATACACTCTACCCTCCCCAGACCCCACTTTGTGGGAATACACTAGGTATGTCATTTTTGGATTGTTCTACATGTCAGTACCTTGTGTATTGGCCCCCTATATTTCAGGTTTTGAGGTCCAGTCCCATGGTCCCACTAAACAGTAGATTGTTATCGGAGTTCAGAGTTGGTGAGCCTCCTTATTTTTGAAGGCATCTTTTCACAAGTGTTGGTTTTCTTCTGATTTTAGTTTATAGTCCAACAGGGGCCTTGTCCCAATTTTAGACAGAATGTTAAAGTAACGCCCCATAAATGGGTCCCAAGACGTCACACGGTGCTCAAGACTATGAGTAGCCTCAAGCTAACCCTGTAAGCCTGCTACTAGATCTGAAACCCATTTCAAGGTAAACTAATCAAGTAACAATGTTGGATTATATCAAAAACTAAACTGAAATAAACTCAATATACTGTCTGAACAGCTACTACTGAAAGTCTGAATAATATCTAGTAGTCTAACAAGCCTCTACTAATAAGAAACTAGATAGCCATTGGGACAAACCCCCAACTGACTAGGACTAAACTGAAAGTAACTAATCAAATACTATGAAAGCTAAAAATCCGGGTAAATAGACCCTCGAACCATGAGGACTCACTAGCTATCGGGATGTAGATAGAGATGTCCAAAATCACTCACGCTGTTGAGACTGAGCACCTGAACCTACAATATTAAATAATGTAGCACAGAAACATATATGTGGATCAGTACTTTGAGGATGTACTGAGCATGCAGGGGTGAATGCATAAGTAAAAGTAATATCTCAACGTTATACAAATTTATAGAATATGCATGTTATATGTAATGACTCTCATGGCAGGAATAACTGGAAGCTGAAAATCATACATCATGAACAATAACACATACTGTATAAAACTGGCGAGCCATCACATTTCAAGTCTAAAAGCTGAACTGTTATCTGTTATTCTTTTCTGTTAGACTGTAGGAAATTCTAGTAAAAGCTTTTCTATTTGGGAGGTTCTTCTAACCGACATAAACCATGTGAGCTGTCATGGATTCCAAGGTCTTGTTCTCCTAAGGGTAAAACCTCACGTTAGAGAGAGGTGTCATACTCTTTCCAGAGAGTATAACCTGAGTTAAGTGATCACATCTGTAACTGTCATCCATATAGAAATGGAAATACTGAATTTGTACCTACGTTGGCTTGTAGTTCTAAGAAAGTAGGATGCGCTAAACCCACACTCCCCGCTCAGTGCTAAATACTAATCCCTTTAATCTGTATGGTCATTCTGTAGGAAATCCACTTTTAAAAGTCATAATGTTTCATACTGAAAGCTAACTGTGCATCTGTTCATTCAAAACTGAATTTAAGCTGTAAAGTGGATTGCATGTCTTAGCTAAAGATCAAAAGATCAAATCTTTATTCAAAGTTGTCTATAAACATATCATGGGATGCTTAAAAGCATAATCATTCTTGAAATAGCAATATTAAACTAGGGCTTGATAACCCATGCATTAATTTCATGTCAAATCATCATAAAGTTCGTGTTTGATAATGAAAATATTCATAATTCAACTCAAAATCTGGGAAGTATAGGCACACACATGAATTTAAGAAAGTAGACATCAATTCACTTGAAATCTCAAAATCTTCAATTAACAATAAATGGGTATGGACCCTAAATTGAAACTCATGTAAAATAATGTGAATTTGTAATTAAAACTAGTTTTGGGCACGAGGATGAAAGAATTATCCTTGTTCGAAACCCAACATACCTTAATTGATGAACTAGATGAACAAACTGGATTTTGACTTCCTATTGGTGCTCTTGAGGATTGATTCTTGAAATTCATAAATTGGGAACCTTGAATTTTGAACTATCTTGGAAAATAATGGTGGAATTTGGAGGATTCTTGAAGTTGAATATTGAAGCCTAGGGTTTTCTTTGAGAAGGATTTGATGAATAATGAGCATATTTTCCTCAATAGTACACTTAATCATCTGTTTTCATGATTTGGGGATATGGGCAAAAGACTAAACTACCCTTGAGATTTAGAATCCATAACTGGGTTGCCGATTGAGGCTTCACCGCGATGCGGTAAGTGTATCATCGTGATACCCACAGTGATGCGGTGGAATCACAGTGACTCACTGGAAAAGGGCCACTGTTGATTTGGGTGTCACCGAGATGCGGTGCAATCATGGTGACCCTTTGGATCCTTGACAAATGCCGAAATGGCCTCCACCGCAATGCGGTGGCCTTTCTACAGCTATACTCACCGCGAAGCAGCCTAATTGCGGTGAGCTACTGCCCTGCAATTCCAAATGTGATCCAACCCTCGTCCAAAAAATCCGAAACTTACCCGAGACATGCTATTTTCACCCCTGAATATAACTTAACTCAAAAATCATTGTCTTGGAGCCCAAAAGGTCAACTTAAAAATCATCGAAGTTTAAAGGGAGTCAAATGACTAAATTCCTCAACTCTTAGCTTTATGTTTAGGTTCTAAGTGCTTCAAGTACGTACTAAGGGCTGGACTGGGCTAGAAATATTCAGGGCATTACAATATCTCCCCCTTGGGAACATTATCCTCGAATGAGACTAATAAAGCTGAGAAGCTGAAAAACTGAGGCTATAACAGGCATGCACAACTTAACGTTTGACTAAACTGATTTGCAAGTGTAGGAATTATCAAGAGAATGGCTATATAAAGCTAAAACTTGGAATAAAAAAGAGATGATCTGGGGAAACTTGTTACCTTGAACTGAATTTGAATCTACAGCGAAAAAATGAGGGTACTTGGTTCGCATGTCTACTTTCGCTTCCCAAGTGAATCCCTCAACGGATTGATTCCGCCAAAGACCTTTGACCAAGGGAACTTCTTTTTTCCTTTGTCTACGAATATGGCGATCAAGGATCTCAACTGGAATCTCTTCATAAGAGAGGCTATCATGAATATCTATGCTTTCTAAGGGTACTACAACCGCTGGATCACCAATCCACTTCTTTAACAAGGACACATGGAACACAGGATGAACGGAGGACAAATATGTAGGTAGCTCAAGCTCATATGCCACCTTCCCAACACAGCTCAATATCCTGTAGGGACCAACATAGCAGGGACTAAGCTTCCCCTTTCTACTAAATCTCTTCACCTCTTTCATGGGTGAAACTTTTAAATAAACTAAATCACCAACTTCAAATTCCAGATCTCTTTACCTCATATCTGCATACGATTTCTGATGACTCTGAGCTATTTTCAACCTCTGTCGAATCAACTGGACTTTCTCCATAGCTTCTAACACCACATCTGGCCCTATTAATGCGGCCTCACCCACTTCAAACCAACCAATAGATGATCTACATCTCCTGCCATAGAAAGCCTCAAATGGGACCACCTGAATGCTAGCATGATAATTGTTGTTGACGACAAATGCTCATCCCAACTACCCTTGAAGTCAAGCACACATGCCCTCAATATATATTCTAGAGTTTGAATGGCCCTTTCTGCTTGACTATCTGTTCGAGGATGAAAAGTTAAACTAAGGTGAACTTGGGTTCCAAGACCCTTATGAAAAGCTTTCCAAAAGTGAGAGGTAAATTGAGTACCCCTATCTGAAATGATAGACGAAGGAACTCCATGCAATCTAACCAACTCTCTAATATACAACTTAGCATAATCTTCAGTTGAGTAGGATGTATGAACTGGCAGGAAATGGGCTGATTTAGTCAATTTGTCTACAATAGCCCAAATCGAATTATGTTGGCGACCCGAACAAGGTAACCTTGTCACAAAATCCATGTTCACCTCTTTCCACTTCCAAGTGGGAATACTGAACTCTTGCAAAGTGCCACCGGGCCTTTGGTGCTCTACCTTAACCTATTGACAATCTGAACACTTAGCTACGAACTCTGTAATATCTTTCTTTATACCACTCCACCAATAAATTTCTCGCAAATCTCAGTACATCTTAGTATCACCAGGGTGAATGGAGTAACGCACACCATACGCTTCATCCATAATCCGATGTCTCAAATCATCAACGCACGACATACATAATCTACTCTGGTATCTCAACACGCCATATCCCCCTTGGGAAAAAACCTCTACCTTCTGATCTCTAACTGACTCCTTCAGTTTAACTAGGATGGGTTCCTAATCTTGTTTCTCCTTCTCCTAAAAAACTAAGGAATATTCTACACTACTCTGCACCCAAACGCTACCCTCCACCAAATCAACTAAACGAACACCCAATCAAGCTAATTGATGAACTTCCCGAACTAACTCCTTCTTATCACTCTCTACATGAGCAACACTACCTATACACAGTCTACTAAGGGCATCTACCATAACATTGGCCTTTCTCGAATGATACAAACACTCATGTCATAATCTTTCAATAATTCTAACCATCTTCTCTGATGGAGATTCAACTCTCTCTGCGTAAACACATACTGCAAACTTTTATGGTCCGTAAACACATCAACATGCACCCCATAAAGATAATGCCTTCATATTTTCAAAGCAAACACAACAACAGCTAACTCAAGGTCATGAGTAGGATAGTTCTTTTCGTGAGGCTTAAGTTGTCTAGAGGAATAGGCTATGACCTTACCTCTTTGCATCAAAACATAACCCAAACAAACTCTAAAGGCATCACAATAGACAACGAACCCATCTGTACTATCAGGTAATGCTAAGACTGCTACTGAAGTGAGTCTTGTCTTCAACTCCTGAAAACCCTTCTTACAAGAATCTGACCACTAAAACTTAACTTTCTTCTGAGTCAATCTAGTCATGGGAGATGCAATGGATGAAAACCCCTTAACAAACCGTCTATAATAGCCAGCTAAACCTAAGAAACTTCTAATGTCTGATGGAGAAATAGGTTTAGGCCAGTTTCTCATGGCTTCAGTCTTTTGGGGATCAACTCTAATGCCATCATCGGAAATAATATGACCAAGGAAAGCTACTGATCTTAGCCAAAATTCACACTTGTTGAATTTGGCGAACGATCGGTGATCTCTAAGAGTTTGCAACACAATTCTAAGATGGTTTGCATGATCATCCTCACTACGAGAATAGACAAGGATATCATCGATAAAGACTATGACAAACATGTCTAGGTACTGTTTGAACACACGGTTCATCAAGTCCATGAGCTGTTGGGGCATTTGTTAGCCCGAAAGTCATGACTAGGAATTCAAAATGACCAAAATAGGTTCTAAAAGTTGTCTTCGGGATATCACATTCCCTTACTCTAAGTTGATGATAGCCAGATCTAAGTTCTATCTTGGAAAAATAACTTGCACCTTGAAGTTGATCAAATAAGTCATCAATTCTGGGGATAGGATATTTATTTTTAATTGCGACTTTATTCAACTGACGATAGTCAATGCACATTCGCAGAGAACCACCTTTCTTACGTACGAATAGGATGGGAGCTCCCCATGGAGAAACACTAGGCCTTATAAAACCTTTATCTAAAAGATCTTTGAGTTTCTCTTTCAACTCCATAAGCTCTGCGGGAGCCATACGAAGAGAAGGGATAAAAATAGGCTGAGTATCTGGGAGAAGGTCAATACCAAATTTTATTTCCCTATCGAGAGGTACCCCTGGCAACTCTTCAGGAAAAATATTCGAAAACTCACTTACTACCCGAACTGATTGAATGGTTGGATCCTCAGACTTAGCATCTTTGACTCAAACTAGATGATATATACAATATACCCTTTTGATATAAACTTTCAAGCTTAAGATAAGATATGAAATGACTCTTTGGAGATACTGAATTACCTTCCCACTCAAAGACTGGCTCATCAGGAAATTGAAACCTCACCACTCGGGTGCGACAATCTATAGATGCATAATAGGAATGGAGCAAATCCATACCAAGAATAAGGTCAAAGTCAACCATGTCTAACTCTATCAATTTGATGACATGATCCTACGAAGAATAGTGATAAGACACTTTCTATAAATCCGTTTGGCAGCAACTGACTCACCTACTAGGTAGAAATGGAGAAGGGCTTAGAAAGCTTTTCAGGAACTACTCCAAAATTTACTGCAACTAGTGAAGTCACATAAGAGAAATTTACCCAGGGTCTAGTAGCACATAAACATCAAAATGAAAGACACGAAGAATACCAGTAACAATATTTGGGGAGCTCTCCTGCTCCTGGCGGGATAGTAAAGCATAGAACCAATTCTGGCGCTGACCGCCACCGATACTGGATGATGCGCCCTAAGGAGAGGCCAGACGAGCTACAGGAGTTGGTGCACTAGTAGCCTGAGTCTTAGGATGAACATACCAGGTTTTTTGCTTAGCATACGAGCATTCCTTAATACCATGGCCCAACTAACCACATCCAAAACAACCTTTCTGTCCCAACAAGCACTCACCAGGATGATTCTTACCATATCTAGCACATGCATGATAGCTAGGCCTTCCACCTATACTATTCTGAGATCTGGACATCGAAGTCCTACCCCACTGCTCCTGTTTAGTTTTAGGTGCAGAAGCACTAGATGAATATGGTGCTGGCAAAGGCGAACGACTCTAAAACTGTGAATGATTTCCTCCTGCAAATCTTGATTGACCATACTCAAACTACCCAGTTCTAGCCTTCTTATTTCCTCTATCTCTTTCCTTCAAATTTTTTGCCTCAATATGTTAGGCATGGGTCATCAATCTAGCAAGATCCATAACTCCAATAAACATGGCAGTCCTACACTCCTTGACTACCAATCCAGACACTTCGGTAAAAAACTTACTCATACTAGATCTAGTGTCAGCCATCAAATCAAGAGCATATTTAAACAGCTGGTTGAACATAAGACAGTACTCCTTCACTGTCATTGAGCCCTGCCTCAGGTTCATGAAATCTTCAATCTTTGTTTCCCGCAACTCACATGGAAAGAACCTATCTAGAAACGCATCCTAAAACACCTGCAACTTATGAGAGCTGCATTCTCACCCCTGCCTTTCTTCCATATAACAACCCAATCACAAGCAATATCCTTCAGCCTATAAGAAGACATTTTCACACTTTTCTCTTCAGTAACATGTATAACTTGGGTGATCTTTTTTACCTCATCAAGATACAACTATGGGTCCTCACCTACCTTTGACCAAAAGAATTCGGGCGGATTCATTATCAAGAAGTCACGAAGTCTGGCTGCAGCTAAATCACTCTCTTGCTGATGGGGGACTGCAACCTGATGGTTGGCCTGAACACTAGCAGTCATAGCTTGGGCCAATGCCTGAAAGGCAACCCGAAATTCGGCATAAGACATATTCTCATTCAAAGGATCAACGGGTTGGGGTGGTTGCATCATTTCTGAGGGCATTAGATTTGCGAGGAGGCATATTCTATCACGAAAGAACACAAGTTCAAAGCAGATAGAGATAGCCATAATCATGATGGATTATGAAAGAAAAGAAATGAGTTCCTAAAATATCCCATAGCATCTTGCTCATAAATATAACACACTCCACACCCATGCTCAAGACTCTACGTAACGTGGCTTGTCTGACTCCTTAGGACTCTCTAAATCTTAGGCTCTGATACCAAGTTTGTAATGCCCTTAAAATGGGTCCCGAGATGTTACTCGGTGCTCGAGACTACGAGTAGACTCAAGCTAACCCTGTAAGACTGTACTAGATTTGGAACTCATTTCAAGGTAGACTAATCAAGTAACAATGCTGAATTATATCCAAAACTAAACTAAAATAAACTAAATATACTGTCTGAACAACTACTACTGAAAGTCTGAATAATAGCTAGTAGTTCGACAAGCCTCTACTACTAAGAAACTAGAAAGCCATTAGGACAAACCCCCAACTGACTTGGACTAAACTGAAAGCAACTAATCAAATACTATGGAAGTTGGAAATCTGGGTAAATGGGCCCTCGAACCATGAAGACTCACCAGCTGTCGGGATATAGATAGAGATGCCCAAAATCACTCACGCTGTTGAGACTGAGCACCTAAGCCTACATTATTAAATAATGTAGCACATAGACATATATGTAGATCAAGACCTTTAGAAAGTACTGAGAATGTGGGTTTGAATGCAAAAGTAAAAGTAATATCTCAATGTTATCAAAATTCATAGAATATGCTTGTTGTACGTAATGTCTCACATGGCTTAATAACTGAAATCTAAAAATCATAGATCTTGAAAAATAAAACATACTGTATAAAACTAGTGAGCCATCACATTTCAAGTCTAAAAACTGAATTGTTATCTGTCATTCTTTTCTGTTAGACTGTAGAAAATTCTAGTAAAAGCTTTTCTATTAGGGAGGTTCTTCTAACCGACATAAACTGTGTGAGCTGTCATGGAGTCTAATGTCTTGTTCCTCTGAGGGGACAACCTAACATTGGGGAGAGATTTCATACTCTTTCCAGAGAGTATAACCTGAGTTAAGTGATCACATCTGTAACTGTCATCCATATAGAAATGGGAATACTGAATCTGTACCTACGTTTGCTTGTAGTTCTAAGAAAGTAGGATGCGCTAAACCCACACTCCCCTCTCGGTGCTAAATACTACTCCCTTTAATCTGTAAAGTCATTCTGTAGGAAATCCACTTTTAAAAGTCATAATGTTTCATACTGAAAGCTAACTGTGCATCTGTTCATTCAAAACTGAATTTAAGTTGTAAAGTGGATTCCATGTCTTAGCTAAAGATCAAAAGATCAAATCTTTATTCAAAGTTGTCTATAAACATATCATGGGATGCTTAAAAGCATAATCATTCTTGAAATAGAAATATTTAACTAGGGCTTGATAACCATGCATCAAATTCATGTCAAATCATCATAAAGTTCGTGTTTGATAATGAAAATATTCATAATTCAACTCAAAATATGGAAAGTATAGCCACATTCATGAATTTAAGAAAGTAGACATGCAATTCACTTGAAATCTCAAAATATTCAATTAACAATAAATGGGTATGAACCCTAAATTGAAATTCTTATAAAATCATGTGAATTTGTAATTAAAACTAGTTTTGGGAACAAGTATGAAACATTTATCCTTTTTCAAAACCACACATACCTTAATTGATGAACTAGATGAAGAAGCTGGATTTTGACTTCCTATTGGTGCTTTTGAGGATTAATTCTTGAAATTCTTGAATTGGGAACCTTGAATTTTGAACTATCTTGAAAAATAATGGTGGAATTTGGGGGATTCTTGAAGTTGAATATTGAAGCCTAGGGTTTTCTTTGAGAAGGATTTGATGAATAATGAGCATATTTTCCTTTATAATACACTTAATCATTTGTTTTCACGATTTGGGGATGTGGGAAAAAGACTAAACTTCCCTTGGGATTTAGAATCCATAACTGAGTTGCCAATTGAGGCTTCACCGCAACGTGGTGAGTGGGTCATCGCGATACCCACCGCGACGTGGTGGAATCGCGGTGACTCACTAGAAAAGGGTCATTGCTGATTTGGGCATCACCGCGATGTGGTGCAATCGCGGTGACCCTCTGGATCCTTAACAAATGCCGAAATGGCCTCCACCGCGATGCGGTGGCCTTCCTACTGCTATACTCACCACGACGCGGCCTAATCACGGTGAGCTACTCCCTGTAATTCCAAATGTGATCCAACCCTCGTCCAAAAATTCCTAAACTTACCCGAGACATGCTATTTTCACTCCTAAATATAATTTAACTCAAAAATCACTGTCTCGGAGCCTAAAAGGTCAACTTAAAAATCTTCAAAGTTTAAAGGGAGTCAAAATGACTAAGTCCCTTAACTCTTAGCTTTATTTTCAGGTTCTAAGTGCTTCAAGTACGTACTAAGGGCTGGACTGAGCTAGAAATATTTGGAGTATTACAGTTATTTCCAGTAAAGACTTCGTAGACTGGTTGTAGATAAATTTGGATTTTCTCATAGGCTTTTGTTCCGCATTGTTAAGTTTAAATAATAAGACTACCACGTTTCCAATTTACTTTCGCATTATTATAATAGATGAGTTATGCTTATGATTACAAAGTAAGGGGTCTCTCGGGCCTTCATGGTTCGGGATGCCCATTGCAATCAGGGCCTCGGTTCGGATCATTATAGTGGAGTAGTCCCACCACTACCCCACAACCCATGTTGATATAATTTGATATCAATTGTAATTCAACTAGAAAAAATATTTTAATCTATGATTGAGCCCAACTTAGTTTAATTTCACCTGCAAGATTGAACAGGGGCGTCTCAATAAAAGTGATGGCCTAAAGCCAAACTTTAATAAAAAGCCTAAATATATATATGTAAATATAAAAATAACATCATAATACTTTAGAGTTATCTTTTTTATTCTTGTACATTTTTAAAAGACACATAATCTTTAACTTCACATATTCATATAATTTTAATAAAAGTAAGGATTAATTCTAACTAATAAGATATTAGTCATTTGTTACATTAACTTGAATGTTGTTGTTAAAACTTTATTTATTAATATGAAGTTTGAGTTATTTAATTCAAAGTTCTAAAATATTTTTGTTAAAGATTAGATAGCTTATTCTTTCTTTTTTAAAGATCTTTTTTAAAACGTATTTCATAATCTTCATTATTATTGCAAGTTGGGTTGAAATCATAAAATTTACTATTAAAAATTTTGAGGCCTCAAAAATTGTGGGGGGGGCCTAAATCAAATATTTTACTAGTCTTACCCTTGAGTTATCTTTGATCGTGAAATTGTTTAAATATTTAAAGGAAAAAAATTCCTAACTCTAGAAGTCATTAAGTGACTTCTCATCGAACTCAATCCCCTCCTTTTACATTATTATTATTTTTGAATTATTAATTGCTCGCATAGTATTTGTATAAAACTCTTGTATCAAGCTCTTATTCAGCTCAATTGGTGGAATGCGCTTTCCTATTTATTGATATCCACTTCATTTTTGGATTATTATTATTATCGAATCATTGTGAATTAGGTTGTCATTAAGAAGGTTACCTCTAACCGCTTTGATTGGGGTCTTGGGAGTTTCTTCTAAAACATTGGTAGTTACCACAAATCAAGCCTCTTTATTGTTTACTTGATGACATTGTTCACCATAGATGTCATCTTAATTTGACATAATTAGTTATTGTAATTGTATCCCATCTTTGATAATGAACAGTTATGAGCATTTTGTTACCACCATGATCTTGAAAATCATCTATAACACACTTATTTTGCATATGACGATTGTAAAGTTGATTTTTTTGACTAAAATTAGAAGTAATAAATTACACAATAATTTGCCTTTGAGTTTGCATTTCTTTAGTTAAATCCACCGTAGATTCATTGCGATGAGGTGTATGCATGAACTTTTGAGACTTAAGTAAAATTCATCTCGGTCATATTGTGTAGCAACTCATTTGCTGCTAAAAAAATCAAATTCCTGATAAAGCTAATGGCTAAGTGATTGACGCGATTTTTTTATTGTATCAAAACCTCGATAGAATGTTTGGAGGAGCTAGTCAATTTGGGTGCACTTCAATGACTCAAGAAGGGGGAGTGAATTGGTTGCACTATATTTTTCCTATTTATTAAAAGTTAATTAACCCACCAGTGAATCTGTTTCTTAAGCATACAAGAACAAGAACAACATACTCAGTGTATTCTCACGAAGAGGGGTATATAAAGGATAGAGTTATCAATACTTCAGAGGTGAGATAGATAGATTATTTTTGTAGTTCTTACGTATGTTCAATTTAATACCAAAACTAATAAAGTGCGAAAATAATAATAACACAAGACTTTTACTTTAAAAATAACCTGGATCAAATGGTGCAAACGCCATGACCGACCCATGTAGGATTTTCCTTCAAACTTCACTACATAGTGAGCCTGAATTCCTATTACAAATTTCTTGCAACTCAAGACTTAAATCTTAGCCTTGAGTTAATACTTAAGGCACTAATTGTGTACCTTAGGAATATTTTCTTAGTTATAAATCTGATTCGATCCGACCTAAAAAAATAAAAAGTAACGCAATGTAATCTTTTGTATTCTAGGTATAAACTATATAGTTTAGTTTCGATATCTTTTAATGATTTATTCTTTTCGTAAGATGTATTCATTAATTTGTGTAGTTTATTATTTTATCCTGTTGAAATTTTAGCAATTTCTGTGTAGTATTTTATTCTAACTTTGCTATATTCAATGCGTAGGTTTATGTTCTTTATCTGATTAACTAGTATTTTTTGTTCATGTATAGGTAATTTCCCATCTGTATTAAATAATTTTTTGTATGTATTAAATAAATTATTACCTGTATCTTCTTTTTCTAAGGTTAATTTTATCTTAAGTAATTTTTCTTCTAGTTGTCTTTTTTCTATTTCAAGTTGATTTCTGTAATTAACTTCTTCATATATCCAATTTTGTCTTTCTCTAATTTTTTTTATATATTCTAACATTTATTTATTCTGAATAATATCCATCTGAATCTAAGTAATATTGATGTTCATAATATATGTGTAAGTTTTCTATATTGTTTAATAATTCTTCCTCTTCATAATCTTGTAATTTTTCCCATATTATTTTCTTTATGTCTATAATTTCTATATCTCTAAGTATATATAAAACAAGTATTTTAATAGCATCTGTCATTTAAGTTCGATTAAATGCTTTTTCATAATATTTTTTAGTTGTTTGTGTTAGTCTAAGTAATTCTTGCATATTTTCATTAAGGAATTCTATATATTTTATATCTTTAGTTTCCATGTATTTGTTTAAATTTGTTTTCATTTATTTTTCTACTAATTGTATATTTTTCATATCTTTTTTCCAAAATTCTAGATATATGTGATTTATCATAGTTGATGTGTACGTAGGTTTTATAAGAGTAATTAGGTAAGTGTGGTATGTAATTTATTCTAGCTATATAATCTCTACCGAATATTTTTTCTAATATGATTTTCCTTATATCTATTATTCCTATATCCTAAATCACATACAGAATAAATATTTTAAATTTATCTACCATTACATCAGATAAATAATTATTCATTTTCATAAAATTGCTATTTTCAAAATATTCCCTTCAATCATATACATAACAAAATATGATCATCTTAGATTACTATATACTAGATTATTCTTAAATAACATGTTCTTCGGTCACTAATAGTATGGTAATCTGGATATTTTTCCCTTAAACAACGCCTCTACTCTGGTTACTCCCCACCACGGCTTCTTGCCTCATTGGTTTCACCTTTAGGATGACATAGTTCTTAGGGATTTTTCTCCTTTTCCACTTTGCTAATAAACTTCTTAACATATTATTCTTCGAATAATTCTACTATAAAGTAACTAACATGAATTTATTTTATCATACCATGATTGTTGGGAATTATGAATTTAGCTATTCATAATCATAAATAAATATACCTATTCGGGTAGGTTTGATATTTCTAAGTTTTGTTCCTCCATAGCTTTTTCCATTGAAATATACCTGTTTTTTAATAATTAAGCAAAATATTTATTGTGGACAAGAGAAAGTATTTGTGCTTCAACTCATGAAGGCTTGCCTTCCTCTGAGCAAATGCTCTTCTATTTATATTGTTAAGAAAATCCGTAAACGTTTTACATTTTTACATCTGGCCTAATCTATTACCTACCTATTTTATAAAAGTCTTTATCTATAAAAGTAGAAAAACTTTACACTTTACAAAGGTCCTAAATTTTTTCTACAAAAGGACAAAACTTAATAATGGCATGCTGCCAAAAAGTCAAAAAGTAGCTAATAATTTACGTAAATGAAGAAAGATATCTAATCTTGAAAGATATCTAATCTTCCATATGTCTTCTTTTTATTATTTGCTTCGTATTTCCATTATTGCTTCATATCTTGTATCTTCCAGCTGACGTTCTTATCTTCTTGGTTGATTTTTCCTCTATTCTAGCTGAACTTCTGGGATATCATTATCTCCTCCATTACATTTTGAACATTTATGATCTGGATATTTATGTCCAATTGTCTTGCAATATCTGGTTAATAATTCTTCTGAAATAAAATTTTCTCTGATAACTCTGGCGATAGGTTTCGTCTCTGGTTTGAGCAACGTCAAAATCCATTGCCTAATATTTTCCATATCTGTTTCTCGTAATTCCTTTGAATTTGAATATATTAGTACATGATTTCTTGAATAATAACTCCAGATGAGATTTTGGTTGCGGTATGCGTTTGCTAGCTCTTGCAAAATTGTAGATAGTCCGGTAATCCTCTTATTCGCATAAAATTTTGGTATCTCAATTCTAGGTATTTCTGGTTGTGGAATAATATCTTGTGGTATAATCATATCTCGTGTCATTCCTATCTTTACAACTTGTATGGGTTTTTTAACTTCATCATATAATATCTCTGCTGGTGCCGTGTAAATTTTTATAAAAAATAGGGTACCTTTAGTTATTCTTTTAAAAATGCTAAATGCTTCATATATTTACGGTATAGTGGATATCTCATTTCCGTCAGAGGTATATACAGTATTGAGTAGTCCATAATCGTAACAAGTTTTAACTAGACTTGGTTTGGTTTTAGGTAAAACAATTAGCTTATTGTATCCGGTCAATCTTTGGGTTATATAGTTTGTATCTGGTTCATGGATGTTTATAGCTCTGGGGTTAGTATTTAAAAAGGTTTGTACATTGTAGATATTTTCTGTATATGTTCGGGTTGTGTAGTTGTAGGTCTTTTTGTCTTTGTTTAAACTATCTCGGTATGTGGTAATTTGTGGGGGTATAAACATGGGATCTTTTGATGTATTTGGAATATATGGTTTATCAAATAACTTGTTTAGGTTCATATTTGTGTTTTTCCTAACTCCTTTGCTTGTTCCTGCAAAAGTAGATTGATAAACGTTATGGGTTTTGAGGAGTGTCCCAACGTTTCCTTCTAGCTCTGAAATTTTAATGTCTTCCGATCGACATAGCTCTGCACACTGCTGAGTTATCTGATTTGTAGTTGTAGACTTCAGTTTATCTTCATTAGTCTTTAACTTTTCGATTTCATTACCCATACTGTCCACTCTCATTGAAAGCGTAGTTAGGGTTTTGAATATCTTTTCTAAAGCATCATCTTCTATTATATCAGTCCGTGTAGCTTTGTCTTGATATGTAGTCTGCAATAACATTTTTGTTAGTACTAATTACTTCAATTGTAAATGTAAAATTTAATATATTCAAGACTAGTCTCCGAATCTCTTTTGTTGTAACTGAATTTTGTATTTTCTTTGTTAACCACCAACGTACCTGTGTATTATCCGTTCGTACAATAAACTTGTTATATACAATATATGGCTCAAATGCTAATAAACATTTATATAATGAACATAATTCTTTCCTATTTATTTCCCATTTTATTTCTGTTTCATTGAACGTACCTGAGTAGTATCTACAATGGTGTTCTGATTTTTCTGCTTCATATCTGTATTTAAGTACTCCTCCATAACTACATTCACTAGCATCTGCTTCTACTATATATATAAATTTTCTATTTTCATCTGGAAATTGTAGTTTTGGTAATTCATTACAAAGTAATTTTATTTTCTGAACTTGTTTTTTATCTTCTTCATTATAGTTATATTCTACATCTTTTTTTAATTTTTTCTGTAATGGTTTTAAGTTTTCTGCTAATTTTGGAATATATTCCCTTACTTGGTTTACTAATCCTAAAAATGATTGTAATTTCTTTTTTTTGTATCTAATTCTTCTTTCGAACTTATTATTTTTTGTACTATATGTTGTTGTATTTTTACTCCACTCTTATCTATTTGTATTCCTAAAAATTCTATCTGATTTTTCATAATTTCAGCTTTCTTTTCACTTAGACTTATTCCCGATTTTTCTATTATATCTGTAAATTATTCCAATAATTTTAAATGTTCTTCTTTAGTTTTGTATATAATAGTATATCATCTATGTATACTATACAATTAGGTAATTTTTTAAAATAACTATCCATAAAATGTTGATATCTACCTGGTGCATTTTTATATCCAAATGGTAATACGTTCCATTCATAAAATCCTTGTGGTACCGTAAATGCGGTTAATTCCTTAGATTCTTCTTCTAACTTTAAATGGTAAAATCCTGATTTACAATTGAATTTACTAAAATAATTATATCCTTGTATTTGTCTTATTTTTAATATCTTATTTGGTATTGGATAATTATATGTCATAGTTTTTGCATTTAAATTTTTATAATCAATAACCATTCTACTTTTTCCTCCTTTTTGTTCACTATGTTTATTTACTATAAATGTTGGGCTATTATGTTTACTATTACTTTTTTGTATATATTGTTTTTCTAATAATTCATCTATATGCATTTTAAATTCTTTTAAATCGTCAAAGTTATATGTTAATGGTATCTGGGTTATTATGCTATTTTTATCTATTAATCAATTTTTATAGTAGTATTATGTTTTTTCCATCCTTTTAATGGATCTTCACTATATAATTGTTCTAATTTTTTCTTAATTATCTCTATCTTATTTATTGAAAATATAGTTATTTCTGTTTTATTTATCGAAAATACGACTAGTTCTATTGTATCTTCAGTATTTTTTATATTTTCTAACTTTTGTGTAATTTTTTCACTTCCTTCTATCCAATCAGTTTTCTTTCTTATTTTATTACTAACTCTTTTTGCTCTTACTTTCTGTTTACATGGGGTTGTAAACCACCAATCTGTTCTAGTTATTATATGTGGGTATAATTTATCTAAAAACGACATTCCTAAAAGTATATCTTTTGATGTTAGTTCATAATTATAAATTTCTTCTATTGTTAATATCTTATCCCATACTTGTATTTTTACATTCCTAGCTTTATAAGTAATTAAGCTTCCTTCATTATTAAATCCTTTAACTATTATTGGTGTTTTTAATTTATCCCATTTACTTTCTGGTAAGCAATTATATCTACATAAATTAGTTTTTGCTCTTGTATCTATCATAGGCGTATAATATCTACTGTAATATCCTTCTACTACTATCTTCATTAATACATATATTTTCATTTCATGTTAAGGCTCTTCTTAATAATAATTTCCCTCTGCTATATGTTATGGTTAATTGTGTATGTTCTATATTATATGGTTTTACTTGTTCTAGCCATTTTATTCCTAATATTATGTCTGTTTTTTGCATTTCTTCCTTTACTTCAAATTCTATTTTTATTTTTCTAACTCCTATTATTATTTCTTTTTCTGTTATATTTTTAATATTTATTAAACTTCTTGGCAGATCTGGGCATATATTATTATCAGTTTTTATTTTCTCATTTTTTACTAGATATTTTGCTATATAATTTTCTTCCTGTCCTGTATTTAAGAGTATTAAATATTCTTTTTCATTTACTTTTCCTGTTATGTAATATTGGTTTAAATTATCTGTTGAACTTGTTTCATAACTTGTTCTTTTTTATGAGCTTGATGATTCTGGTTTTTCATAAGCTATTCTTTTCGTTGTACTTATTCTATCATTTATTATTTCTAAATTTTCTTCTATATCTATGTCTCTATAGCTATAATCATTATTATATATTGTTTTTACAATTTGTTCGAATGGACTTTCTATTTGTATTTTGTTAATCTTATTTTTTCCTGTTATTTTATGTTTTGTTGTTAATACATATAAATTTTTGCATCTTGCTGTAAATATTTTACTTCCTGGGGTTAATTCTATTCCTGATATTTTCCAATATAATACTAATGATTTATCTATATTTTTATCTGTTACTGCTACTGAATAATTCGCACTTATTATAAATTTAAATTTTTGGTATATTAAATTTTCTTTTATGGCAGTTATTATGCTTTTTTCTATAGGTTTTATAATTCTATCATCTGCTAAATATAATTCTATTGGTGTATTTATTCCTTCTCTAAAACATGCTTTTATTAATATCTCTGTACCTCCAAGGTGTACATATTTTATTGGGTCTCTACTTTTTATATCGTTTATCTCTTTATTAATTATTCTTTTTGTTACTAGTGGTATACTAGCTTCACCTTTTGCATATCTACAGTCTATTACATGTTCATTTTGACTTACTACATAATATTCTTCCTTTTTCCTAGTAAATATATTTTTAATTGTTGGTATTTTAAATATTTTTTCTACACTTAAGTCTAATTCTTTTCTTTTTATTTCATCAAATATGTTACTGTCAAATATTATTTTTTGGTCTGTTACTTCATCATTTAAATATTCCTCCTTTGTTATTATTTTTATATCTTCTTCAGTCATTTGGTTCGTTTGTATACCTTCTTCAGTCATTTGATTCATCTATTTCACTATCTATTTCATTATTTGTTTCATTTTCTGAAATTTCATATATACTATCCTCACTTTCTAATTCATAATCTATATAATCTATCTGCATATATTTTCTATTTTCTATTTTTATTTCTGATATTTGTTTATTTTTTGGATTTTTAGGTAATTTACAATCTTTAGCTAAATGTCCTAATTTTTCACAATTATAACAGGTACATTCTTTTATAAATTTCTTTTTTCTATATGGTCTTTTGTATTTATAATTTTTTACATAATATCTTTTTCTTGGTTTCTTGTATTTATATTTTGATTTTTTATATTTCTTATATTTCTTATGTCTTTTTCTTTTCGTATAATATCTTTCTTCACATCCGAATTGGGGTGCTATTTTATCTTTGCAACATGCTAAATTTCTTATCAATGTTTTTTCCATTTTTAATTCTTCTCTATATTTTTCACATAAGTTTCTATACCATTGTTGTAAAAATTTTATTCTTGCTCCTAGAGTATCTACTATTTTTGCTTCTTCCCAACTCTTTATTATTTTTGAACTAAATGGTTCGGGTAATTTATTAAAATATAATTTTCTTATTTCTTTATTTTCTTCTATATTATATACTCCTTTTTAATAATATTCTTTAAATGCGCAAGTATATCCATCTATGTAACACATATTACATATTGCTAATTTTAACATTAAATTTCTATTTATATCTTTTTCTTCATTTTGTTCTTCTTCTATTGTTGTCATACTACCAAATTCATCTTTTATAGCTGTTTCATATTTTTTTAATAATTCTATAGGTGTTAGTTTAGTTGTTATTGATGATGTTCCTTCTGTAGATTTATCAGTTCTTCTTAATATTTTTTTGCTATTTTCAGTTAAATTTGAAAACCATAATTTCACTGTTCCTATTAGTGTTCTTTCTATATATTCCGGTGCATCTGTTACGTTTATATTATTATCTAATAATTGTTTTGTCATATATCCTATCCATAATTGTATTGTTTTTTCTATATCTATTACACAGTCTAAGTCTAAAAAGTTATAATTTTTATTAACTATTTGTTTTGGTGTGCATTTGTCATACTCTTTCTTTAGATTATATCTTTTAAATTTATTCTTATAATATGTAGGTTTCCTTATTTCTGATGTACTAGGTATTATATTTTGATCTTCTTTTTTATCAAGAGTATTTATTTCTGTGTTGATATTTTCTAAGTTTTCTTCATTAATTACTTCTTGTTTTTCATTGATTTCTAAATTTTTTGTATTTGTTAATATTTCTGTATATGTTTCACTATCTTCTGAATCATAATTATCTGTCTCTTCAACATCTATATTATTTATTTCTAATTCCTTGTTTTTTATTTCTTTATTGTTTATTTCTATTTTCTTTAAATTGATTTATTTCGTTTAGTAATTTTTGTTCTTTATCTTTTTCTTCCTTTTCTTTTTGTCTTTCTTCATACAAATCTTTTAACATTTGTAGTTCTTTTTCTAATTCGGCAATCCTACTATTTTTAGTTTCTTCTATTTTTCGTATTTCTTCTGTAGTTTGTTGTTTTATTTTTTCTATTTCCTTTTTTCTATCTATTTCTTCATTTTCCCTTTCTATTCTTACCATAGCTGTCAATTTATCTTCTAATTTTAATTCTTCTTTTTCTAACATTAAATATAAGTGTTCACCTATTTTCTTATATCTTCTTCCTAGATTAGAAAATACTAATTTTATTTTTAATCCTTCATGATTTTCATATATTTTTTCATCTATTATAAATTCTTCTTTGTTCATTTTATTGTAAATAGTTCATGTTGATATATATATTCTAAACTATCTATTTATGATTCTAAATTTGACATTTCATCTTTTTGTGCATTTATTGAGTTTTTACTAACTCCGACAAATATATTATAATGTAGTCTTTCTATTCTTATTTTTAATTCTTTACGTTTTTCAGAAATAATTTTTTTTAATTCTTTGTATTTTTGTACTTTATTCCTTTAAACCATATTTATAATATTTTTGTGGATATCTAAATCTGATTTTATCATAATTAGGTGGTATGTGTCTCATTCTTTTAGATTTCAAATGAATTATTAATTTTGCTTCAATACTAGATATTAAGGTAATTAGGTAGGCTAATCTTTGTGGATTTTCTTTTGTTTTATTTAGACTTATATATTCTGAATAATTACTAATTAAAGATTCTTTAATTTTTCTAAAAGCTTCTCTATTTTTAAATGGTCTTCTCATAATTAATCAATATAAATTAATCTCAAGTAAATCCAATCTAAATTCAAACATATATGCTACTTCTGTATTTTTTAAATAACTGTGCTCTGATACCAATTGGTATCAGAGCCTATGTTGTTTAAAGTTACAGAAGTAGTATATATTTGGACTTAATTGATTAATTTATTATTTGATTAATTTATTAATTATGACTTATTTGATAAAACTAGATTTAGATATTCTCCAAAATATTATTTAGATGAATAACGTACAAAAATTACCAAAATATAAAGAATTAAAGCAAATAATATCTGAAAAACGTAAAGAATTAAAAATAAGGATAGAAAGACTACAATATAACATAATTGTCGGAGACAGTAAAAACTCAATAAATGCACAAAAAGAAGAAATATCAAATTTAGAATCAACAATAGATAGTCTAGAATATACATACCAACATGATCTATTAACAATTAAATAAAAATGAACAAAAAAGAATTTATAATAGATGAAAAAATATATGAAAACCATGAAGGATTAAAAATAAAAATAGTATTTTCTAATCTAGGAAGAAGGTATAAGAAAATAGGTGAACATTTATATTTAATGTTAGAAAAAGAAGAATTAAAATTAGAAGATAAATTGACAGCTATGGTAAGAATAGAAAAAAAAATGAAGAAATAGAAAAAATAAAACAATAAACTACAGAAGAAATATGAAAAATAGAAGAAACTAAAAATAGTAGGATTGCTGAATTAGAAAAAGAACTACAAAAGCTAAAAGATTTGTATGAAAAAAGACAGAAAGAAAAAAAAAGATATAGAACAAAAATTATTAAACGAGATAAATCAATTTAAAGAAAAATTAGAAATAAATACAATAGATGTTGAAGAAACAGATAATTATGATTCAGAAGATAGTGAAACATATACAGAAATCTTAACAAATACAAAAAATTTAGAAATCAATGAAAAACAAGAAGTAATTAATGAAGAAAACTTAGAAAATAGAAACACAACAATAAATACTCTTGATAAAAAAGAAGATGAAAATATAATACCTAGAACATCAGAAATAAGAAAACCTACATATTATAAGAATAAGTTTAAAAGATATAATCTAAAGGATGAATATGACAAATGGACACCAAAACAAATAGTTAATAAAAATTATAACTTTTTAGACTTAGATTGTGTAATAGATACAGAAAAAATAATACAATTATGTATAGGATATATGACAAAACAATTATTAGATAATAATATAAATGTAACAGATGCACCAGAATATATAGAAAGAATACTAATAGGAACAGTGAAATTATGGTTTTCAAATCTAACTGAAAATAGTAAAAGGGTATTAAGAACTGACAAACCTACAGAAGAAACATCATCAACAACTACAACTAAATTAACACCTATAGAATTATTTAAAAAATGAAATATCTATAAAAGATGAATTTAGTAGCATGACAACAACAGAAGAAGAACAAAATAAAGAGAAAGATCCAAATAGGAATTTAATGTTAAAATTAGCAATATGTAATATGTGTTACATAGATAAATATACTTGCGCATTTAAAGAATATTATTATAAAGGAACATATAATACAAAAGAAAGTAAAGAAATAAGAAAATTATATTTTAGTAAATTATCTGAACCATTTAGTTCAAAAATAATAAAAAATTGGGATGAAGCAAAAATAGTAGATACTCTAGGAGCAAGAATAAAATTTTTACAACAATGGTATAGAAACCTATGTGAAAAATATAGAGAAAAATAAAAATGGAAAAAACATTAATAAAAAATTTAGCATGTTGCAAAGATAAAATAACACCTCAATTTGAATGCGAAGAAAGATATTATAAGGAAAGAAAAAGACATAAGAAATATAAGAGATACAAAAAATCAAAATATAAATATAAGAAACCAAGAAAAAGATATTATGTAAAAAATTATAAACATAAAAGACCATATAAGAAAAAGAAATCTATAAAAGAATGTACTTGTTATAATTGCGAAAAATTAGGACATTTAGCTAGAGATTGTAAATTATCTAAAAATCCAAAAAATAAACAAATATCAAAAATAAAAATAGAAAATACAGAATATATGCAGATAGATTATAGAGATTAGAATTAGAAAGTGAATGTAGTATATATGAAATTTCAGAGAATGAAACAGATAATGAAATAAATAGCGAATTAGATGAACTAAATGACTGAAGAAGATATAAGAATAAACCAAATAACTGAAGAAGATATAAAAATAATAACAAAGGAAAAATATTTAAATGAAGAAGGAACAGATCAAAAAATAATATTTCATAGTCATATATTTGATGAAATAAAAGGAAAAGAATTAGATTTAAGTGTAAAAAAAATATTTAAAATACCAACAATAAAAAACATATTTAGTAGAAGAAAAGAAGAATACTACGTAGTAAGTCAAAAAGAACATGTAATAAATTGTAGATATGTAAAAGAAAGAGCTAGTATACCACTAGTAACAAAAAGAATAATTAATAAAGAAATAAACGATATAAAAAGTAAAGACACAATAAAATATGTACACCTTGGAGGAACAGAGATATTGATAAAAACATGTTTTAGAGAACGAATAGATACACCAATAGAATTATACCTAGCAGATGATAGAATTATAAAACCTATAGAAAAAAGTATAATAACTGCCATAAAAGGAAATTTAATATACCAAAACTTTTAATTTATAATAAGTGCAAATTATTCAGTAGCAATAACAGATAAAAATATAGATAAATCATTAGTATTATATTGGAAAATATCAGGAATAGAACTAACCTCAGGAAGTAAAATATTTACAGCAAGATGTAAAAATCTATATGCATTAAAAACAAAACATAAAATAATGGGAAAAAAATAAAATTAACAAAATACAAATAGAAAGTCCTTTCGAACAATTTGTAAAAACAATTGATAATAATGATTATAGTTATAAAGACATAGATATAGAAGAAAATTTAGAAATAATAAATGATAGAATAAGTACAACAAAAAAAATAGCTTATGAAAATCAGAATCATCAAGTTCATCAAAAAGAACAAGTTATGAAACAAGTTCAACAACTAATTTAAACCAATATTACATAACAGGAACAATAAATGAAAAAGAATATTTAATACTCTTAAATATAGGACAAGAAGAAAATTATATAGCAAGATATCTAGTAAAAAATGAGGAAATAAAATCTGACAATAATATATGCCCAGATCTACCAAGAAGCTTAAATAACATTAAAAATATAGCAAAAAAAAGAAATAACAATAGGAGTTAGAAAAATAAAAATAGAATTTGAAATAAAGGAAGAAATGCAAAAAACAGACATAATATTAGGAATAAAATGGCTAGAACAAGTAAAACCATATAATATAGAGCATACACAATTATCTATAACATATAACAGAGAGAAATTATTCTTAAGAAGAGCTTTAACATGATATGAAAATATATGTATTAATGAAGATAGTAGTAGAAGGGTATTACAGTAGATATTATACGCCTATGATAGATACAGGAGCAGAAGCTAATTTATGTAGAAGCTAATTTATGTAGATATAATTGTTTACCAGAAAGTAAATGGGATAAATTAAAAACACCAATAATAGTTAAAGGATTTAATAACGAAGGAAGCTTAATTACTTATAAAGCTAAGAATGTAAAAACACAAGTATGGGATAAAATATTAACAATAGAAGAAATCTATAATTATGAGCTAACATCAAAAGATATACTTTTAGGAATGTCGTTTTTAGATAAATTATACCCACATATAATAACTAGAACGGATTGGTGGTTTACAACACCATGTAAACAGAAAGTAAGAGCAAAAAGAGTTACTAATAAAATAAGAAAGAAAACTGATTGGATAGAAGGAAGTGAAAAAATTACACAAAAGTTAGAAAATATAAAAAATACTGAAGATACAATAGAACTGGTCGTATTTTCAATAAATAAAAAGGAAATAACTATATTTTCAATAAATAAGATAGAAATAATTAAGAAAAAATTAGAACAATTATATAGTGAAGATCCGTTAAAAGGATGGGAAAAACATAAAACTACTATAAAATTGAATAAATAGATAAAAATAGTATAATAACTCAAAAACCATTAACATATAATTTTAACGATTTAAAAGAATTTAAAATGCATATAGATGAATTATTAGAAAAATAATATATACAAAAAAGTAATAGTAAACACAATAGTCCAGCATTTATAGTAAATAAACATAGTGAACAAAAAAGAGGTAAAGTAGAATGGTTATTGATTATAAAAATTTAAATGCAAAAACTATGACATATAATTATCCAATCCCAAACAAGATTTTAAAAATAGGACAAATACAAGGATATAACTACTTTAGTAAATTTGATTGTAAAACAGGATTTTACCATTTAAAGTTAGAAGAAGAATCTAAGGAATTAACCACATTTACGGTACCACAAGGATTTTATGAATGGAATGTACTACCATTTGAAGATAAAAATGCACCAGGTAGATATCAACATTTTATGGATAGTTATTTTAAACAATTACCTAATTGTATAGTATATATAGATGATATACTATTATATACAAAAACCAGAAAAGAACATTTAAAATTATTAGAACAATTTACAGATATAATAGAAAAATCGGGAATAAGTTTAAGTGAAAAGAAAGTTGAAATTATGAAAAATCAGATAGAATTTTCAGGAATACAAATAGATAAAAGTGGAGTAAAAATGCAACAACATATAGTACAAAAAATAATAAATTCAAAAGAAGAATTAGATACAAAAAAGAAATTACAATCATTTTTGGGATTAGTAAACCAAGTAAGGGAATATATACCAAAATTAGCAGAAAATCGAAAGCCTTTACAGAAGAAATTAAAAAAGGTTGTAGAATATAATTATAACGAAGAAGATAAAAAACAAGTCCAGAAAATAAAAACACTTTGTAAAGAATAACAAAATTACAATTCCCAGACGAAAATAGAAAATTTATATATATAGTAGAAGCATATGCTAGTGAATATAGTTATGGAGGAGTACTTAAATATATGTACAAAAATAAAAAAATAGAACATCATTGTAGATATTATTCAGGAACGTTTAATGAAATAGAAATAAAATGGGAAATAAATAGAAAAGAATTATGTTCATTATATAAATGTTTATTAGCATTTGAGCCATATATTGTATATAACAAGTTTATTGTACGAACAGATAATACACAGGTACGTTGGTGGCTAACAAAGAAAATACAAAATTCAGTTACAACAAAAGAGGTTCGGAGACTAGTATTGAATATATTAAATTTTACATTTACAATTGAAGTAATTAGTACTAACAAAAACGTTATTGCAGATTACATATCAAGACAAAGCTACACAGACTGATATAATAGAAGATGATGCTTTAGAAAAGATATTCAAAACCCTAACTACGCTTTCAATGAAAGTGGACAGTATGGGTAATGAAATAGAAAGGCTAAAGACTAATGAAGATAAACTGAAGTCTGTAGCTACAAATCAGCTAACTCAGCAGTGTGCAGAGCTATGTCGATCGGAAGACATTAAAATTCCAGAGCTAAAAGGAGACGTTGGGACACTCCGTAAAACCCATAACGTTTATCAATCTACAATTGCAGGTACAAGCAAAGGAGTTATTGGACAAAGATACCAAAATATGAACTTAAATAACACATTTGAAAAATCATTTACACCAAAAATACAAAAAGACCTCTTGAACATACCCCCACAAATAAACACATATTGAGATAGTCTGAACCAAGATAAAAAAGTTTATAACTATACAACCCAAAAATACATAGAAAATATCTACCGAGTACAAACTTTTCTATACCTTAACCCCAGAGCTACTGATATCAAAGAACCCAACACAAACTATATAACTCAAAGATTACAAGGTCACAACAAGCTAATTGCACTACCCAAAACCAACCCAAGCTTAATAAAAACTTATTTTGATTATGGATTATTAAATACCATATACACCCAAGATGGAGAAGAACTATCAGCTATGAAAAAATTACAAAAAATATTCAACACCTATAAAAGAGTAACCAAAGGAAATCTATTTTATATAAAGTGTTATACTGCACCAGCAGAGATATTATAAGACGAGATAAAACCAGTTATACAAGTTGTAAAAATAAGATTAACCAGAGATATGATTATACCAGAAGATATAGTGCAGCAGCCAGAGATACCCAGAATCGAGATACCTGATTTTTATGCAAACAAACGACTTATTGGACTAGCTACAATTATTCAAGAACTAGCAAACAATTATACCAATGGAAACCGAATATGGAGCTATTATTCAAGAGACCATCAGATGATTTATTCAAATTCAAAAGAACTACGACAAACAAATATGGAAGATGTTAGACAATGGATAATGACATTACTTAACCTAGAAAAATAATCTACTGCAAGAGTAATTAAGAGAGGATTTATTTCATACGGATTATTGACAAGATATTGCAAGATAATTGAACACAAATACCCAGATCATCAATGTTCGAGATGTAATGGAGAAGATAATATTATCACAGAAGTTCGGCTAGAATAAAATAAAAAATCAAGAAGATAAGCATGCCAACTGGAAAGAAGATAAAAAAGCAGCAGATACGACAAGAAGAAGATATCAGCGGAAACAATAATGGAGATAAAAGACAAGATATTAAATTGTGAAAGCGACATGTAACAAACTTTCACAATTTTCTTTACGTAAATTATTAAAATTGTATAAGTTTTTGACTATTATTAGTCTAGGCTTTAAATAGTTTTTGTCTTTTTAGAAGACTTTTGTAAAGTATAGTAAATGAGGTTAGGTAGATAGTTTTTGAAGACTTTTTGTAAAGTTTTAGAAACGTGTAAAATGAGGAAGAAAAACTTTTGTAAAGTTTCAGATTATAAATAAAAGGCATCGAAGGTAGAAAGAAAGGCAAGCCTTCATGCGTTGAAGCAAAAAAAAAACTCTCTCTTGTCTACAACAAATAATTTGATTATTTAAAAAACATGTATATTTCAATGAAAAAATCTATGGAGGAACAAAGCTTAGAATTATCAAAACTACCAGAACAGGTATATTCATTTACTATTATGAATAGCTAAATTCATAAATTCCTAACAATCATAATATGATAAAATAAGTTCATGTAGTTGCTTTATAGTAGAATTATTCGAAAAATAGCACGTTAAGAAGTTTATTAGCAAAATGGAAAAGGAGAAAAATCCCTAAGAACTATGCCATCCTAAAGGTGAAACCGGTGAGGCAAGAAAGCCGTGATAGGGGAGTAACCAGAGTAGAGGCGCTGTTTAAGGGAAAAGTATCCAGATTACCATGCTAATAGTGACCGAAGAATATGTTATTTAAGAATAATCTAGTATATAGCAATCTAAAGTGATCATATTTTGTTATGTGTATGATTGAAGGGAATATTTTGAAAAAACATCATATAAAAAATGAATACTAATTTATCTGACGAAATGGTAGATAAATTTAAAATACTTATTTTATATGTACTTAAGGATATAGAAATAGTAGATATAAGAAAAATCTTATTGGAAAAAATATTTGATAGATATTTTATGACTAGAATTAATTATATACCACACCTACCGAACTACTCTTATAAATACTTACATACCAAACCCACACACTAACTATGATAAATTATGTATAGTTAGAATTTTGGAAATAGATATAGAATATATACAATTTCTTAGTGAAAATATAGAAGAATTAATGAGATTAAAACAAACAACTAAAAAATATTATAATAAAGTATTTAACCAATTTTAAATGATAGATAATCTTAAAATATTAATCTTATACATACTTAGAGATATAGAAATTATAGATATTAAGAGAATAATATTAGAAAAAGTATTAGACTATGAAATTGAAACTATAAATTGGATAGAACAGTTATACCTGGATAATTATCCAGATGGATATTATTCAGATTAAGAAATGTTAGAATGTATTAGAAAACCTAGAGAAAATCAAGATAATCTAAATGAAGAAATTAATTATAGAAAACGAATTAGAAAAATAATGGAGAATCTAAAAGAAAAATTAATATGGATAGAAGAAACCCTAGAAAATTTAGGAAAAAGTACATGTGATAGTTTATATAATTTAAAAAACTCGCTACGAGAAGAACAACACAAGATAATAAATAGCATTGAAAATCTAGAATTAGATATACATTACAATACAATTAGCATAAATTATTATACAGAAATTTATAAATCTACAATTACTACAGGATAAAATGATAGACTATGAATATTTAAAATATTGGAGAGAAAATATGGAAGAAATAATATTATTAGAAAAACTTATGGAAGACAATCTAATTGGATATTTTGAAACAAAATGTATAGAATATTTAGAATACCTTCAAAATAATATAGAAGAATTACAAAAACTAAGAGAAACAAAATAAAGAATACTATAGTAAAGCATTTAATCAATTACCGTATAATCACCCCCCAAGATATGAATATCGATAAAACTAACATAAATAAACTCAAAATAAAAATAAAAATAAAAATATTTAGAGAAGTTAAAAAATATCCACGCACAAATAAAAATAGATCCATTGTATAAGTAGATGTCGTTGCTGGAGATAGAGGCCGAACATGAAGAGATTTGACCTAAAGAACACTTCACTTTCTACTTTCCTCTTTTGTAGATATATTTAGATTTCTCCGTTTATTTATTTTTGTTTTTTTTGGCAAAATTCAGAAATCGCATACTTATCCCCTTAATTATGAGTTTCATAGCAACTATTTCATAATTACATAATATAACAAGTTGTATTTTGTATTTTTGCAAATTGTTGCTACAAAAATACAAATACATATGATTTTTACTGCTCTTATGATCGATATGTATTTTATATTTTTGCAAACTGTTGCTACAAAAATACAAATATATACAAATACATATGCTACAAAATGTAATTTAATAAAAATATTGTTATTTTTTATAATTTAATACTTAGGTATGTTATTTTATGTATTTTTTCCTTTTCTATTCCAATAAAATGGGCCAACCTGGCCTTTTTTCGCTAAAAATAAAACTTAGCCTTGAGTCAATAATCACTCAATTGTCACACTCCCCTCATGTCAAATCTCACATGAAACATACAGTTTCTTACCTTTAAATAACAATAATGATATCGAATAGTTCTTTGATACAAGAGCTACTACAACTCAACAACTATTCTACTCACTAGAACATTAACAACTCAATAATCTTTATAAATCAAATGACTACAACTTTATAAGCCTGACATAATTGAACTAGAACTAGACTAGAAGAATAAATATATTGCATAATGAAAAATTCTTCTGCTTGATTCTTCACACTATAGTATAGTCTTCGGATCCTCCAATAATTGCATGTTGCTTGAAAGTTTTTGAATTATTTTTTTCCTCTCAATATATGAATTATGTTTAATAATAAATATGAAATATGTATTTCTTTCATTAGTAAGCACCTAAACAAGGAAAACATAAGTCTCAAAAATTAACGTGAATTAAGAAAATTAAAATCAACTTTAATTCTATAATATAGAAGATTTTTTCAAGACACATTTTTTCCAAATATCTACTTTATGCAGAATTTTTTTCAATTCAAATACCATGAAGATCTGATAGACATCTTGTAATACATTATACGAATAATAAAAAAATATATAAATTTATTCTTTAAAAATATTTCAATATATAATTTCAACGCATATGGAGTTCCCATATCACATAGGAACCATGCAACAAAAGCTTCATTTTATGAATTCTGTTATGTTACACGCCGGAGTGGTGTAGAATGAGCAAAATAGAGACTAGCTCCACCTATGTTGAAAAGTAAGTTTTATAGAGTGGTGGTTAGACCAATTATGTAGTATGGGATAGAGTGTTGAAACATTAAAAATTCTCATATTTAAAAGATGGAAGTTAAGGAGATGAGAATGTTGGGTAGATGTGTCGACAAATAAGGAGAGATAAGATTAAAAATTATGAGATACAAGACAAAACAGGAGTGGCTATTATTGTAACGCCCTGGAAGTACCCCTGGATGTCACACGGTGCTCAAGACTATGAATAGTCTCAAGTTAATCCATTAAGCCTACTTAATTGAAACTCATAAAAAAAGTGAACTAATGTACATATAACTTAAAGGTAAACAAAGACATATCTTAATAAAAGTCTTTAACTTGGAATCTATAAACAACTCTTTGAACTTAAAGCTTAAATAGTCTGACAAGCCTCTATTACTGACTAAAGAGCCACTGGGACAGATCCCAGCTGACCCGAACATAAATGAAAATCATATAACTAAACACTTCCATCTACGAACAAAAGTCTAATAAACTGGGTCCTCAGACTATGAGGACTCACCCAAAATTAGGATGTAGGTAATGATGCACGTGGTCAATCGTGCTGCTGGAAATGAGCACAAAAACCTACATTATAAGACAATGTAGCACATAGACGTATATATGGGTCAGTACCTCGGGAATGTACTGAGTATGTGGGGGTGAATGCATAATTAAAACAATAGTTGAGTATACACATAGACATTCAAATGATGCATGCTAAGTGTAAATGACTCATCTTAAGCTTGAATAAAACAAAGACTGCAAAATCATAAACATGAGTAATGAAGCATAACGATAAACTTTGTGAGACGTAACACTTAGCTCTAAAAGCTTTACTTTTTATTCTTTCGTATGGAAATTCTTCTAACCGACATAAACCATGTGAGCTACCATAGTCCAACGTCGTACCCACATTGGGAAGAGTTGTTCTACTCTTGCCATCGGAATAGAATCTTAATCATAGTAATCACATTACTTTATACTGGAAAAAATCTTAACCTATGGTGGCTCGTAATTTCTAGAAATTTTGGATACACTCATCTGTATTTCCTTCTCGGTGCTGAACACTACTCCCAAAATACTTATATGCTCATACTTTAGAAAATCCACCATAAATTAGCATAAGGGTTTATAGAATGAAAACCAGTTATGCTTCTCTTTATTTTAAATCATAATCAAGATGAATAAATGTGGATTCCATATCTTATCTTAAAAATCAACAGATCAATCTTCGCTTTGAATCATAGTATAAACTTATCAATGGAGCTTAAGAGCATAATCTTCTTGTAAACTCACTACTTATACTTAAGACTTATAATATATACTTCAATTCTTAGAAATTCATGACAAAACTTCATGCTCAATAATCATCTTGAAATACTTCAACCATTCTAGTCAAGATAATATAATTTAAATCACAATATGAATCTTATAAATCAAAGGATGAGTATATGTAAATCTTGATGCACTTAAAGCCTTTAATCTCATGGTAACATCATAGTTCAAGAATATAACTATTTGGGTTAGAACTCTAATTCAAAATAAGAAAATTCAATCTTAAAAACCATGTATTTTGAGCACAAGAATGAAAGAATAACCTTGTTCACAGACCCTACACACCTGAAATTTTTTGGCTTGTGAAGAATGCTTGGATCTTGGACTTGAAGGATGAACTCGTGAGAGTAGCCCTAATCTTGATGTTCTTGAAGATGAGAGGATGTAAGTATTGTTATTTGATTGGAATGAGTAGGAAAATAATGACTCTTTGAGGGTTATAGGTCGTAGATGGGAAGTTATAAGAGAAGAAAAGGCTAAAAAGCCCTTAGCTACACTTTACAGAAAAAACTCGTCAGTTTTTGCTAGTCTACCATACGACTCTTATGGAAGGGTACGACTTAGATCCTTAACTCGTAAGCTTAGCAGATTCAAAGAGGACACACATTGGTTAACATACAAGTTTCACTTACGACTAGTATCATCTTCATACGACTCTTAGCCCTCTACTCGTATCTTGGACATAATTTTAGGAAGACTATGTTGATGAACTTATGACGTAACATTATACTACTCGTACCCTACTTGATGAATTCTAGGGGTCAAGTCATATCCTTAAAAGAAAGTTCACCATGCCACACTGCTATTCATACGACTACTCATATGTCATGGGTACGACCCAGGAAAGAAGTCGTATGATGTACAAAAACTCCCAGACACAGGGTATTATATTATCTCCCCTTTGAAAAATATTCATCCTCAAATGTAATTCATCTAGGATTAGGACTTGAAGCAGGATCAACACCTCCATACTGAATCGTACAATCAAGCTTTACCACTATCACAAAGATTAAATTTCTCATAAAATGACATATGATACAAGAGTACTTAACTGAACTTAAGGAGAAACAATGTGCTGAAATCAAGCTTTACCTTAGGTAGGAACGAAACTGTATGAAAAGAGATGAGGGTACTTTGTCTTCATGTCTGCTTCAGCTTACTAAGTATCCCATTCAACCAATCAGTTTCTCCAAAGAACTTTTACTGGCGCTAATTCTTTATTCCTTAGCCTTTGGACCTATCAATCAAGTATCTCAATCGGGATCTCCTAATATGATAAGTTATCTTTCACCCCAATACTCTTTAGGTGAACTACTAAGGATGAATTTTCAATACACTTCTTAAGTATTGAAACATGGAACAAAGGATGAATTGCAGCTAACTCTAACGGAAGATTCAATTTGTAATCAACCTCTCATACACGTTTTACTATCTCATAGGAACCAACAAATTGAGGACTCAACTTCTCTTTCTTTCCAAATCTCATCATCGGTTTCATAGGAGACACCTTCAAGAATACCCAATCGCCTACTTCAAACTTGAGCTCTCTCCTTTTTACATCAACATACAATTTCTGACAGCTTTGAGCAGTTTTCAATCTCTCACAAATCAACTGAACCTTTTCCATAGCTTCAAGAACAGAATCCAGACCAATCAAAGTTGCTTCACCAACCTTGAACCAGCCTATAGGTGACCTGCACCTACGCCCATACAATGCTTCAAATGGAGCGATCTGAATGCTAGTATGATGACTATTATTGTAAGTGAACTCAATCAAGGGTGGGTGGTCAGCCCAACTCTCTTAAAAGTCTAAAACACATGCTCTCAACATGTCTTCTAATGTTTGAATTGTGTGTTCATCCTGACCATTGGTCTGTGGATGAAATATGGTACTAAGCTTAACCTTTGTACCAAGGCTCTTCTGAAAAGACTACAAAAATTGTGAAGTAAATTGTGTGCTCTGATATGACAGATAAGGATATCCTATGAAGCCTTAATAACTCTTGGATATATATTTTGGCATAATTCTCTGCAGTGTCTGGAGTCTTAGTAGGTAGGAAATAGGCTGACTTAGTCATTCGATCTACTATGACCTAAATCGAATCATGTTGTCGTCTAGTACGAGGCAAACCTGTGATGAAATCCATATTCAATACTTCCCATCTTATACTGATCTTCTGCAATGTACCACCTAGCCTTTGGTGTTCAACTTTAATCTGCTGACAATTTGGACACTTAGCTACAAACTCAACTATTTCCCTCTTTATCCCATTCCACCAATAAATTTCTAGTAAGTTGCGGTACATATTAGTAGTACCTAGATGAATGGAATACCTCGAACCATGAGCCTCTGCTAATATTCTTTCCCCCAACCCATCTACATTCGAAACACAAAGTCTGCCTTGATAATGAAGTACACCAACTCCCCCTTGGGAGAAAACCTCAACCTTCTGCTGATGAACTGCTTCCAGTATCTGACTAAGTATGGGTTCATTTTGCTTCTTCTCCTTTACTTCCACTACCAAAGATGATTCTGAACCATTCTGAACTACTACTCCTTCATCATCAGTTTTAAGCAAACATACTCCCAAATTAACCAACCTATGTATTTCTTTAGCCAACTCCCGCTCTTCCTTCTTCACATGGGACACACTACCCATAGATAGCCTACTTAGTGCGTTTTCCACAACGTTGGCCTTACCCGGATGATTGAACATATTCATGTCATAATCTTTCAACAACTTCAACCATCTTCGCTGACAAAGATTCAACTCCCTTTGCTAAAATATATACTGAAGACTCTTATGGTCAGTGAAAACATCAACATGCACATCATAAAGGTAATGCCTCATCTTCAAGGCAAAAACCACCGCAGCTAACTCTAAATAGTGAGTTGTGTAATTTTTTTTGTGATCCTTAAATTTTCTAGAGGCATAAGCTATTAATCTCCCATTCTGCATCAATACTATCTAACCTAACTCTGTAATCATCACAATACACTACAAATTTATCTAACCCTTCCGGTAAAGCTAACACTGGTACCAAACTCAATTTATTTTTCAACTCTTGGAAATGCTTCTCGCACTTATCTGACCATATAAACTTCATTTTCTTCTGGTCAGCTTAGTCAATAGTGTGGCTATAGAGAAGCATCCTTCTACAAATCTTCTATAATACCCAACCAAGCCCAAAAAGCTTTGGATATCTACTGGAGTGATGGGTCTAGACAAGTACCCCAAGTAGGTAATGAATTCCAACCAAAACTCACACTTATAAAACTTTGCATACAATTGATGGTCCTTGAGGGTCTGCAGTACTATTCTTAAATGGTTTGCATGCTCTTCCTCACTTTTGGAATACACCAGTATGTCATCAATAAAGACAATGACAAACATATTCAAGAACTTCTTGAAGGCCCTATTCATCAAATCCATAAAGGCTGCAGGAGTATTTGTCAGTCCAAATAACATAACCACAAACATAAAGTGGCCATACCCGTTCGAAAAGCTATTTTTAGAATGTCCTGCTCCCGAACTTTCAACTGATGATATCCCGATCTAAGGTCAATCTTGGATAACCACTTGGCACCCTAAATATGGTCAAACAAATCATTGATTCTAGAAACGGGATATTTGTTCTTGATGGTAACCTTGTTTAACTATTTGTAATCTATACATATTTTGAGAGTACCAACTTTCTTGTGCATGGACAGGACTCGAACACCCTATCGATAAACACTAGGTCTTATGAAATATTTATCTAAGAGGTCTCTAATTTGCTCTTTTAAATCCTTAAGCTCGGTTGGAGCCATACGATATGAAGGGATAGAGATGGGTTGAGTGCCGATAATAAGGTCAATACTGAATTTTATTTCTCTATCTGGAGGTACCCCTGGCAAATCTTAGGGAAAACCTTGGAAAAATATCTTATAAAAAAACTGGAACTTTACCACAAGAGTGCTATAATCTATTGATGCATAGTATGAAAGGATCCAATCCATGCCCAAAATGATATCAAAATCTTCCATCTCTAACTCTATTAGGTCCGCTAGTATGATCTTATGGAGGACAGTGATAGAACACTTCTTATAGACTCGTCTTGTAACAACTAAATCACCCACTGGGTAGATATTAAGAAGGACTTAGAGAAATTTTTAAGGCCTACCCTAAAATTTACAGCAACTAAGGGAGTTACATAAGAGAGATTTGATCTCGGGTCTAACAACACAGATGAAAATATCTGGTTAACTCACCTGCTCTTGATGGTTTAGTAAAGCATAGAACTGATTCTAGCACTGACGGCCACCGGTACTGGATTATGCGCCCTGTGGAGGAATTGGGTAACCTAGCCGAGCTGGTGCATTTGCAACCTGAGTATGAGGACGAACATCTCTGCTTAGCATACAAACACTCTTTGACCCTATGGACTAACTTACCATAACCATAGCAAACCTCTTTGCCCATCAAACACTAGCCAGGATAGGTCCTGCCATATTTTACAAATATCGGGTAACTAGGCCTCCCGACTACACTATTCTGAGACCTAGAATTTGATGTCCTGCCTCACTACTCCTGCCTGGTCCTAGGTAAAAGAGCACTGGTTGAAGATGGAGTTGGCACTAATGAATGACCCTGAAACTGTGAACGACTTCCTCCTCCAGACCTTTGCTAACTATACTCAAACTATTCAGTCCTAGCCTTTTTGTTTCTCTTCTCTCTTTTCTTCCTTAATCTGCTGAGCATTAGTCATCAACCGATAAATATCCATATCCCAAATCAACATGCCATTCCTGCACTCCTTAACTACCAAATCAGATACCCCAGTAACAAACTTGCTCATACGAGCTCCAGAGTCAGATAACAACTCAGGAGCATACTTAGACAACTGAGTGAACTTAAGGTAGTACTCCTTTACTGTCATAGATCCCTTCCCCAGGTTCATGAACTCCTCCATCTTAGTCTTTCTCATCTCACACAGGAATAACCTGTCTAAAAATGTATTCTGAAATACCTTTCAACTCATAGGAGTTGTATTCTCACCCCTACCTTCCTTCCACATAACAACCTAATTATAAGCAACATTTTCAGCCTATAGAATGCCAACTCTATACTCTCCTTTTCAGTATCATGCATGATCCGAGTAATTTTTCTCACCTCATCAATAAAGAGTTGAGGGTCCTCATCCACCTTTGACCCATGAAACTCAGGTGGATTCTTCCTCATAAAATCTTGAATCCTGGCTGCAGCTAAATTACCATTTTGCTAAAGTGGAACCGTTTCTTGTTGGTTTCCCTGAACATTGGAATTCACATCTTGGGACAACGCTTGAAAGACAACCTGAAATTCAGCATGAGATATATTTTCATTCAGAGTGTCGGCATGTAGGGGTGGTTGATCTCGATTTCTATGTACATAGGCTCGGCTAGGAGACATATTCTATGATATAAAAGCCGAGTTAAGGCATATAGAGATAACTATAAGAAGGATAGATCATGAAAGAAATGATGATTCTTAACTCGTTCTATAACCTCTTGCACATAAATGTGACGCACTTCATATTCATGATCAATAATCTATGTAACACGAATTTTCTAACTCCTTAGGACTCTTTAAAACCTTAGGCTTTGATACCAAGTTTGTAACGCCCTAGAAGTGCCTCTTGGACGTCACCCGGTGCTCAAGACTATGAATAGTCCCAAGCTAACCTATTAAGCCTACTCTATTGAAACTTGTAAAAAAAGTGAACTAACATAAATAGAACTTAAAGGTAAACAAAGATATATCTTAATAAAAGTCATTAATTTGGGAATATTTAAGCAACTCTTTGAACTTAAAACTTAAATAGTTTGACAAGCCTCTATTACTGACTAAAGGGCCACTAGGATAGACCCCAGCTGACCCGAACATAAATGAAGATCATATAACTAAACACTTCTATCCATGAAAAAAAGTCTAATAAATTGGGTCCTCAAACTATGAGAACTCACCCAAAATTAGGATGTAGGTGATGATGCCTGTGGTCAATTTTGCTGCTGGAAACGAGCACCAGAACCTATATTATAAGACAATGTAGCACATAGACATATATGTGGGTCAATGCCTCTAGATTGTACTGAGTATGTGGGGGTGAATGCATAATTAAAACAATAGTTGAGTATACACATAGACATTAAAATAATGCATGTTAAATGTAAATGACTCACCTTGAGCTTGAATAAAACAAAGACTGCAAAATCATAAACATGAGTAATGAAGCATAAGGATAAACTTTGTAAGACGTAACACTTAGCTCTAAAAGCTTTACTTTTTATTGTTTCTTATGGGAGCTCTTCTAACCGACATAAACCATGTGAGGTACCATGGGTCCAACGTCTTACCCACATTGGGGAGAGTTGTTCTACCCTTGCCATTGGAATAGAATCTTAATCTTAGTGATCACTTTCCTTCATTTTGGGAAAAAACTTAACCTACGGTGGCTCGTAGTTTTTAGAAATTTAGGATAAACTCATCCGTATTCCCTTCTATGTGCTAAACACTACACCCAGAATACTTATATGCTCATACTTTAGGAAAAACACCTTAAATTAACATAAGGGCTTACAGAATGAAAACCAGTCATGATTATTTTTGCTTTAAATCATAATCAAGATGAACAAATGTGGATTCCATATCTTATCTTAATATCAAAAGATCAATTTTTACTTTGAATCATTGTATAAATTTATCAATGGAGCTTAAGAGCATAATCTTCTTGTAAACTCACTACTTATGCTTAAGACGTATAATGCATACTTAAATTCTTAGAAATTCAAGACAAAACTTCATGCTCAATAATCATCTTGAAATACTTCAACCATTCTAGTCAAGATAATGAAATTTAAGTCATAATATGAATCTAATAAATCAAAGGATGAATATATGTAAATCTTGATGAACTTAAAGCCTTTAATCTCATGGTAACATCATAGTTCAAGAATATGACTATTTGGGTATGAACCCTAATTCAAAACAAGAAAATCCAATCTTAAAAACCATGCATTTTGGGCACAGGGATGAAAGAATAACCTTGTTCACATACCTCACATACATGAAGTTTCTTGACTTGTGAAGAAATCTTGGATCTTGGTACTTGAAGGATGAACTCGTGAGAAAAGCCCTAATCTTGATGTTCTTGAAGATGAGAGGATGTAAGTGTTGTTATTTGATTGGAATGAGTAGGAAAATAATGCCTCTTTGAGGGTTATAGGTCGTGGATGGGAAGTTATAAGAGAGGAAAAGACTAAAAAGCCTTTAGCTATACTTTACAGAAAAAACTCGTCAGTCTTTTCTAGTCTACCATACGACTTATATGGAAGGGTACAACTTAGATCCTCAACTCGTAAGCTTATCAGACTCAAAGAGGACATGCATTTGTTAACATACGAGTTTTTCACTTATGAATAGTAGCATCTTCATACGACTCTTAGCCGTCTACTCGTATCTTGGACAGAATCTTAGGAAGACTACACTGATGAACTTACGACTTAACATCATACTACTCGTACCCTACTTGACGACTTCTATGGGTCAAGTCGTATCCTCAACAAAAAGTTTACCATGCCACATTTCCATTCATATGACTACAACATATCACCCGTATGTTGTGGTTACGACCCAAGGGAGTAGTTGTATGATGCACAATAACTCCCAGACATAGGGTATTTCAATTATGTTGGATAAGATAAGAGAATTGAGACTGAGATAGTTTAGACATGTAAGGAGAAGGAGTATATATGTCCCAGTACGGAGGTGTGAGCAGTAGGCAGTGACGGTGTTAAGAGTGAAAAAGGTAGACCAAAAAAGTATTAAGGAGAAGTGATTAGACAAGACTTGGTTCATATTGAACTCACCGATGATATGATCTTAGATATAAGTATTTGAAAATCGTGTATCGGAAAAGAAGGTTAGTTGATAATTGATCGTTCTCTCGCTTCCCAGCGATGTGGGTTTGATGGACATTCTTGGACTTCTCATATTTTTAGCTATTATTAGCACTATACTTATAGTTTCTTTATCTTTGATTTAAGCTTTCACTGGTATTTTGTGTGTTGATTATTGTATTATTTTATTTTTTATTATTTTATCTATTGTTTGTTGTGTACCATTTTTTATTTTGATTTCTTCTATATTTGTATCTTTTTTCTTCAGAATTTTTGGCAGGTATCGGTTAAGTTAAGATTCTACCAAAAAAAGTTACTTTATCTCTACGAAATAAAAAAAGATTTGCACACATTCTATCCACCCCAAATCCCACTTGTGGATTCTACTGGATTTTGTTATTGCTAATGTGTTGTTAGGATTTTTAAAGAAAATCAACTCACCATCTTCATGCAGTAATTAGTAAAACTTTTATTATATTATAATTTTTTTGTGGAGTGATTTTCATTACACTAAATGTAACAATTCTTGTTCTGAATTTTAGCTTTTTCTGTATTTTGACTGTTTTATCCTTTTTCGTAGTTGTTATGTATTACTTATGAGTTGTGGGGATAGTTGACCTAGTCTCCGATGCGTTTGAGAGTGATTTAAGTGAGTTTGAGATTTTAAGTAGCCTTAGAAGTGATTTATTTGACTTTAGTCAATATTTATGATCCGAGTATTCGATGGTGATTCTATCTGTTTCGTTAAATCCATAATGTCAATTTTGAATTAGTAGCATGGTTGATCTGAATTTCAAGCCTTTATATTGAATTTAATTAAAATAGCTTAAAAAGAGGTCTAGAGGTTAACTTGTTGAAATCGCCTCTTTTGATAAATTCTATGATTTCATTGAGTCTGAAATATCGATATTAACCTAGTAGCATTATTATTTAGTTATTTTTGTGGAGTTTTGAAAGAATATCGAGGGTCCATTTGAAGAAATATGGACCATCCCTTAGTTGTTTCAATTGTCATCTGATGCAACAAAAATTTTATCTTCGTGTTTATGGGTGTCTGATCGCGTTCATGAAGAAGGATTGTTCTAATCATTACAATCGCGATGGAGAACTCGCAATTGCATAGGGTTTGGGATTTGGGTCATCGCAGATGTGAGGTGGTGGCCGCGTTCGCAAAGGATTTTTTATACCTGAACAATATTTCAATTATTTTTCCTAATTTCAGTCCATTTTCACCATTTTTTATCTTAGAAAATACAATTTCAAGGATTTTAAAGGGGGATTTTAATCAAGCGTGGTTGGGAAGTTTCTAAACATGATTTCAATCATTATTCATTAATTTTATCTTCATAATAACTTCAAAATCTTGATTTAAACTTCAAATTCTGTTGTTTTACACGGTAAAGTGGGAGAATATTTTTCTATAATTTCAACTTGATTTTCAATGGATTTTCATATTTAGGATCCTTAGAGTATTGAATGATTCTTAAGTAAAATTTTGGTTTTATACTTTTTCGTTGGGTCTATCTTCGAACAATTTTTTAACTCAAAATAAAGTAGCTAATATGGTATTGCTGGACTTTTTTTGATGTATAGATTACATTTTTGATACATTTGGTTCATTTCAAAGACCCACAACAAGAAAAATCATCTAGTTAATGGGTCCAGACTCGTGTTTTGACTTTTCAAAATAGGTTGTGGCTTAAATTTCTTCAAATCAGACTGAGTAGTTAACTATTCATGTAAAGTATACTAAGGGGTTGGCAGTTTTATCTTGAGAATCATATTTTTGGATAATTATTTTATCATGTTCTCCGTGGAAGGGGGTCTATGTGAGTATTATTATTGACTTGAGATATTATTATTATTACTGTGAACCTATGTGAGGGCTTATGTGAACATTATATTTGATTTGAGAGAAGAATATTGTGGTGATACTCGAGTAGGGATTGATATTGGTCTTTTTTGAGCATTAATTGACTTTATTATTATTGTAGTGCCTGATTAGAGACTTGAAAATAATATTATTGATGTCCGACATGATTCTTTATTACTATGGTGCCATGCAATATCTGATATCATGATTTATTGAGATTTGAGGAGACTTGAGTTTATTTCATATCTTCATTGAATTGCTTCATTATATGTTGTTGCTTTGGTTATGAGCATGCATCCTCATTTAATTCATCCTTATACATGAAATTGATGTCATAGAGAAAGAAAAATATTGAAAGAAAATGAAATACTTTAAAAAATTATTGATCAAGAGATATGCCGACAAGGTAGATTGAGATATGAGATTGTGATAGTATACGAGTTGTGAATCCCCTGTGGTGTCCTATCCTAGAAGCTTCACTCAGAAGATGTATACGAGGTGATATTGAGACATTAAATTATGGTTATTGCATCACTTGCATTTATTTTATGTGTTGATGTTGTGTACTTAGCCTTCTTTTATATATATTCGTGTGTAGTCTTATATTGTTATTATATTTATATAATTGTTAGGAGATACAGTTTAAGCCACTATGGAGAACCTTTCTATATGTATGTGGAAGCATGCACATAGTATTTTTTGCTTCTTTAATTTTTTATTTTGCTTAGTCGGCCTGTAATACCTACTGAGTAGAAGTGGATCGTACTTAATACTTCTTCTTTTGGTATTATTTTTGTGTAGATCCTAATTTGAGTGCGATCAAAAGAACATGGGTTCGTGTTGTGTTCAAGGCTGATTTAGAGTACAGTGAGCTTCTCGTCCAAGGCTTGTTTCGGCTTCTTCTATCTTTATTTTACTTTTCAGAAACATACTTGTATATTTTTCACATACTTGTATATTTTTTGTACTTCTTATTAGGTGTAGCGCTCTTCACTCATGACATTCGATTTTAGGATTACGATAATATTTTGTTCAGTTTTTGAAAATTTTGTTCAGCTTTTGGTGTTGGGCTTACCTATCATGGTAAGGTTAGATAGGTGTCATTATGACCTCACATTTTGTATTGTGACACTAGATAACAAGAGCTAATTCTGCTTGTATATGTGTGTGCATCTTTATTATGTATGTTCTATGCATTGACCTAAAAAATGGTATGGTATGGTACGATATTTGAAACTTCGGTACGATAATTTTGGTATTCGATTTTTTAAAAATACTATACCATTATCATACCATATTAATTCGGCATGGTTCGACATTTTAATGTTTGATTTTGGTATTTTGTGGTATGACAATCGATAACCACAATTTGTTTAACTTCGACAATATATACTCATATCATAGAGTATTATTACTTCGACTTTTCAAAGTACATCTCAATTGTGTTGTAATTACACATTATACATGTAGAGTATTCAAAAATAAGTACAAACAACACCTTTTGTTAGTCAATTGCACAAAAAAAGATATTACAATTAAGATAAAGTAGCAAAGTTCCAATGTCTTAACCTTTTTATACTAATACTAGGTTGTATATTTGTTAATATATATAAAAGTTATTTATGTAACTATGTACTTAGGTATGGTATTCAGTATTTCGGTAATGTCATTTATAAATACCGAATACCGTATCATATACCAAAAAAATTTAAAATGTATACCATATAGCATATCAAATATCATAATATCAAAACCACGACATCAAAAAATTCTGATTCGATATGATTATTTGGTATATATCATACCATGTCCATCTCTACTATACATGCATATCATATACATTAAATGGACATCAACATACAATACTCCCTATACAAGGTAAATTAGCCCTCTCCCTCTTGTTTAATTAGTTGAACATAGTGCCAGTTTAATTGATTATGGGCCCGTTTGGCCATGAATTTTTTTTCCTTTTTTCCGGAAATTTTTTCCGAAGTTGGAAATTATGGTGTTTGGCCATGAAAATTCAGAAAATAATTCTGGAAAATTTTTCTGAAAAGGGAAAATAGGTTTTTGTTGTTTTCCAATTTTCCAACTCCAATTCCAACTTTGATTATTATTACATATAACCCCAATCTTTTAAATTTTTACATAAAACTCTCCTTATAACATTACTTTTTCAATATTACGTATATAACATTTTTAAACAATAAGATAATTATAATTTCAAACTTAATGGTATCCTAATTAATATATATCTCTTTTTCCCTCTCATCATTGTTTTTCTCCCTTATTTAATTTTATATCTTATTTAAGACATTATTTTACTGCTAATGGTCTTAATTACTATAATATAATAATAATAATAATTTTGTTGTTGTGATACGTACGTTTAAGGAATTATAGTCGTTTAATTAATAATGGATAATCGTTTTATATTTTTATGGAATTAATAAAGTTGTAGCAGATTAGTTTACCACTGCCACAAATTATTCTCATTTTTAATTTGATTATATATATTATATTGTGTACATCTTTATTATACTATTCAAATATAAATAGTTTATACCATCTATATGCTAAAAATATAAATCGGTGATAATTTTTCATAAAAAAATATGTCCAATTTAACAAATTTATACCTTAAACTGCAACTGCTATCTTTATATAGCATAATACTTGACATCTTTATACATAAAATATTATATTTATACCCATAAAGAAATAAATTAGCGACATCCTAAAATTTAATAACAACTCATCATTTTCTATTTTTTAGGAACGAAAAATAAAATAAATAAATTAGATAAATTCCTAAGAAAATAAATTTGGTTGAAAGATAATATTTGTTACCTAAAAAATAGGAAACAGTGATCTATTAATATAACATCCATATTTAAAATTTTCAAGTATGAGAAAACGGCTATTAATGTAAATATTATATATGTCAAAATTGAAATTCATTAAATATGGCCATGTATATGTAATTATTTTTATAAAAGTGGCTAACTGTGTTCTTTTTTCGTTAGTAGGTAAATTTTAGTTGGGTGATTTTGATAATTTGTAAAAGTTGGGGCATAAAATTATATTTTAAAAAGTTTTTTCAAAAGTAAAAAAAAGAATTCAAAAAAGCATGGTCAAACACAACTTCAACTCCAATTTCAACTCCAACTCCGGAAAATTTTAATTTTCATGGCCAAACGGCTACTATAAATAATTTCTTCTCTTCAAAATAATTTAGAAGTGTTTAAAATTACATGAAAATGTCATAAGTTGCATCTTCGAAGTTGATATAATTAACACACTATATTGTAGTTCAAGTTGAGCTCATGATATTATAGTTCAATTGAACTGTGTGACTTATTTTTGGGTTGTTATACATTATTTTTGTCAACTCTAAATTAATCATTGTGTTAAATAAACCGCCTAAACACTTACAGGGTCGTTTGGTTGGTTAGGAATTACGAAAACTATTCATGTAATAATTAAATTAGTGGATATATTCGCGTTTACGCGGTCGTTAATGAATTATTATTAATTAAATATTGTCATAGGTTCGCAATTAAGATATTCATTTCATTATATTTTCAATTGTAATATTATGAAGTGCTCCTTTATATCATAGTATTTTCAAGATATTTTTTTTTTTTTAAATCCTCTTGTCTCGCTTAACAATTAATTTTTGTACCTTGTTATGATATTTGTCAAAATAGAATAATATCATTTGTTTACCTACAAAATGATATTATCATAATTAAATGTTTAGTCTTAAAACAAATATTATATTTCATAAAAGAATTAAAATAAAAATTCAAACAACGTATAATTTTATGTATTATTATAACAATTTTATAATCTTATCATATAATATTGATTTCATGAATAACAACTATAAAAATTTCAATAAAAGATTTGCTTTTATATTCTTATGAAATTCGTATAAAATTTTTCTTTTCCTCTTCTTTTGTATTTGTAGAATTGGATTGCAAAATAAGGTACTCCTATAAGATAAAAGAGAAAACGAGAAAAACATAATTTTTAAAATATCAAATAAAACTAAAAAATACCACTTAAAAACTTATTAGTTGTTTTGTATAAAATCCAACATACTAAATACGGTGTTCAATTAACATTTTACAATCCCCATAACTAAAGCAGCTATATGCGTCAATTTATATGTTATTTATGCAGGGTAAACATTAATAAATTAACTAAATTCTACATAACTAGTAGCTAAATTACTAATAGTTGTTAACTCTAATTAACCAATCGACCCTATAGTGCAATGCTATTAACATATAATTTCTCGTTTTAATTTATTTGTTTAGTTTTAACTTGACACAGAATTTAAAAAAATAAAGAATTTTTTTGTATTTTGTGATCTTAAATTAAATATGTGTAGAATGCACTAAAATATCATTCTATATTCCTGTCATATTAAACATATCACGTAAAAAATTAAAATAAAAGAAGCGCCAAAAAAGAAAACAGACTAGAATGAAAAGTAAAAAAAATTAAATAAGTTGAAATACAGTGTATATATCCATGAGTAGTATGATATGCCAAAAAAGGTGCTCCCACTGTTTTAATTTGCACGTCTAATTTTAACTTGACACAAGATTTTAAAAATATAAGAATATTTTAAATCTTATAATTTTAAGTTAAAGATAAACTAAAATATATTAAAATATCTTTTAATTTTATTATTTTAGACATAGCACATAAAAAGTCGAATTAAATGTTATAAAGATGATGTATATTTATGATTGACTTAAGTTTAAGTGTTTTTTTATTTTTAAACACTTTTAAATTTTTAGAGGTGTTTGATAAATACACAAAGTATTTTAAGCACTTTATTTTAGACTTAAAATACAAAAAAAAAAAAATCAATAACAATTTTTGACTTTTAACTCATAAATCAATTGAAAAAAGCTAATTTAACACCTCCTAAAAAAAGACACATTATTTTTGAAATAAACTAAGACAAAAAATAAAACCGATAAATTGAAACAGAGGAGGAAAAAAAAAAGAATAAACCAAAAGAAAATATATTATATATTATTAGTAGGAATGCACCACTTGGCCATGAATTATTTTATTTTTATAGAAGAGTGAAGAGTGAGACGACCAAGGGTATTTGTAATTTCAAAAAAAAATCTATCTTGCTTACTTATGATTTAGGCATCAAAGCTTGGTCATAAATTTTTAATGACAAAAAAATCAAACTATTTTTTATAAATGTCAATCACATCTCAATTGATATAATATCTCACATGGATCCGCATAAAATTTAGAATTAGTTGTTATTTGCATATTTAATTACTCTACAAGTGAAATAAAATAATAAAAAATTTATAAATATTTAAATGATAGTCCATACATCAATTTATTTGTCTTACTTTTGTTTAAATTTATTTCAAAAAATTGCCTCTTTTTTTTTAAAACTATTGAATTATAACTTTTCACATGTCATGTTTAACACCACAAGATTAAATAGATTTTGAGACATTCTACATGTTATTAATTTAAGACATAAGATTGAAAATTAATTTTTACTTTCTTAAATTTCGTATCAAATCAAAATCAAACAAAGAAATTAATGCTATCAATATCACTCAGAAGATGTATACGAGGTAATATTGTGATAGTTAATTTATGTTTAAGGTAAAACTTACAAATATAACTACGGGTATAACTGTTTTTTCATAATTTTTAAAATATTTTCGTATATTTTTTTTTATGTTAATCCCAATACAACTCTATTTTGAATGAAAAATATAGACGTAATGGTCATTTCATTAGAATCTTTTCAATGTCATTCATGCTGTAATTTTTTACATTAATTTTACACACCTCAACTATAAGTTTATTTTAATATATAGTAAAAAAAAATCAAATGCATTATATCAGAATGTTTATTATAATACATTCTATGTCTCAATTCAAATAATGTATTTTTCTTTTTAATCAGTTCTAAAAAAGAATTGACATTTTTTATTTGGTTAGTATTTCACAACGTTATCAGTAGTTTAGTCATGTTGAGTTTTATTTATTTGTCAAAAGTTTTCAAAGGCATACTCTTCTATTTAAGGTTCATTTGTTTGAAAGATAATTTGAAACATTGCGATGTTTTTTCATATATCTTAAATTCAATGTCTAATCAAAATGTTATAAATTGAAATAAAAAGAGACTTAGTTTATAGGAGTATGTGCAAATACTCACATTTGTTTCAAAAAAAGATTAAAAAAAATAATTAATTTTGATCACAAATTTAATTACATAAAGTAACGATTACTATATTATACAACAACAACTACAAACTCAGTGTATTCCCACACAGTGGGGTCTGGGGGGTAAGCTGTACGCAATTCATACCACTACCTCCGGAGAAGTAGTAAGGCCGATTACTATATTATAGTAAGATAATAAAAAATACTCATAAACATTGAATAAGTGTTTATCTATCAAACACAATAAGCGATTCCTCCGTAAATCCAAAACTTCACATGATACATATCATTACAAAGATTTGCACAATACATATAATTTATAAAAACATAATTATTTACTAAGCACCTATTCAAATTATTTTAAACTATTTAAAATGTAATATTAACTTTCTCATGTTAAATTAACACAATATATATCATGTTAACTTTGGATAATTTTTTTGATTCTCTTTATTTGAGATATTAAATTTTCCTATCAGGTAGACATATCACTTAAAAAGAAATTTCTTATTTACTATATTAAATTGATCTCATATTTTTAACGTATATAAGACAAGACATAAAGACAATCCTTTAATATTATGATTCATTAAAACGTTCATCCAGTAGGTCCTTATTTTCGTTTGTTAAATACCCATAAAATAAATTTAAATGTAGTTAAAATCAATTTATGTATGAATTAATATCCCTTTATTTCTTCGTATGATCTATATAAAATGTTAATAAATAGATATTTATAATTTTAATCTATTTCCTTGTATAATTTTTAAATAAAGTAAAAAAAGAAAAACATTACAATTAGTTGTTTATTCTCTTGTATTTGACCTGATGTTAAAAATAAGCATTAGAATATATGATATTTTAATGTTAATTATGAAATCTTAAATAAGTTGTAAGCTATTATTTGATTTTATAAAGATAAGAAGTTATATGTTATTATATAGTGTGATCTCTATTTACATTTCTTTTTATGTTTGTTCAAAATATTAATGATTATATTTTTAAAAAAAATAATTAAATAACAATAAATATATTTAAAATTGTCGGGTGAATCTCAAAAATAAACTCAAATTGGGGTGGCTTTCAAATTTTATCCCCAAATAAAAAAGTTTTCTTAAAATAGCCTTTACATATTAACTAATATTTTTTTGGATAAAATTGCCCCTGATCAATGGAGTAAATTACATAAATAATCCTCATAATGGATAATAACTCCATATTTATATCTTTCAACTTTTATTTTTTTCTCTTTTTAATTTTACTTTGATTTTTGTTTTTTTTTCTCTTTTTATTTTTAATTTTCTCAACCCTTACTTTTTTTCTTCTCAACTTCTTTTATTTTTATTTTTTTTATAATATTTTTTTTTTCCTTTTAGTTTTTATCAACCCTTATTTTTTTTTTCTTTACACCTTTCAATATCTACTTTTATAACAATTTTTTTTTCTTTGATTTCTATTTTTTCTTTTTAAATTTTTCTCGACCTTTATTTTTATTTAATCTTTTTTTTTATCAACCTTTATTTTTTCCTGTTCTCTCTCAACTTCTACATTTTCTTTGATTTTTATTTTTTAATATTTTTCTTCATTTTCTTTTTTTTCCGCAATTTTTATTATTTTTGTTCTTTTCTTCGATTTCTTCCATTCAAGTTACATCTCATGAGCAAGAGTTGACACTATCACATTATAAAGGCAAGACTTACGACTTTCAAACAATAAGTTACGTTTCATGGGCAAGAGTTGACAGGCAAGTCTTATGACTTTCAAACAATAAGTTATGTTTCATGGATAAGAGTTGACACTACCACATTGTATTTTGATTTATGAGATGTTTTATAATTCTAACCTTAGAGGCAAGACTTAGCTCAGTGACTTCAAACAACAAATTATACCCCACGGGCAAGAGTTGACTCTACCACGTTATGTTTTCATTTATGAGATATTCTACAACTATTGCCTTAGAGGCAAGACTTGGCTCAAGGACTTTCAAACTACAAATTATGCCCCGCGGGCAAGAGTTGACTCTATCATGTTATGTTTTCATTTATGAGATATTCTACAACTATTTTCTTAGAGTCAAGACTTAGCTCAAGGACTTTCAAACAACAAATTATGTCCCACGGGCAAGAGTTGACTCTACCACGTTATGTTTTCATTTATGAGATGCTCTACAACTATTGCCTTAGAGGTAAGACTTAGCTCAAGGATTTTCAAACTAAAAATTATGCCCCACGGGCAAGAGTTGACTCTACCATGTTATATTTTCATTTATGAGATGTTCTACAACTATTGCCTTAGAGGCAAAACTTAGCTCAAGGACTTTTAAACTACAAATTATGCCTCACAGGCAAGAGTTAACTCTACCATGTTATGTTTTCATTTATGAGATGTTCTACAACTATTTTCTTAGAGGCAAGACTTAGCTCGAGAACTTTCAAACAACAAATTATGCCCCACGAGCAAGAGTTGACTCTCCCACGTTATATTTTCATTTATGAGATGTTCTACAACTATTGCCTTAGAGGCAAGACTTAGCTCAAGGACTTTCAAACAACAAATTATGCCCCACGGGCAAGAGTTGACTCTACCACATTATATTTTCATTTATGAGATGTTCTACAACTATTGCCTTAGAGACAAGACTTAGCTCAAGGACTTTCAAACAATAAATTATGCCTCACGGGCAAGAGTTGACTCTACCATATTATGTTTTCATTTATGAGATGTTCTAGAACTATTCTCTTAGAGGCAAAACTTGAGTCAAGAACTTTCAAGCTACAACTTATGCCCCACGGGAAAGAGTTAACTCTACCACGTTATATTTTCATTTATGAGATGTTCTACAACTATTGCCTTAGAGGCAAGACTTGGCTCAAGGACTTTTAAACTACAAATTATGCCCCACGGGCAAAAGTTAACTTTACCACGTTATGTTTTCATTTATGAGATGTTCTACAACTATTGCCTTAGCGGCAAGACTTAATTAGCTCAAGGACTTTCAAAGTACAGATTATACCACACGGGCAAGAGTTGACTCTACCACGTTATATTTTCATTTATGGGATGTTTTACAACTATTGCCTTAGAGATAAAATTTATCTCAAGGACTTTCAAACTACAAATTATGCCACACGTGCAAGAGTTGACACTACCACATTATGTCTTCATTTATGAGATATTCTACGACTCTTGCCTTAGAGGTAAGACTTAGCTCAAAGACGTTCAAACTACAAATTATGCCCCACGGACAAGAGTTGACACTACCACGTTATGTCTTCATTTATGGGATGTTCTACAACTTTTGCCTTAGAAGCAAGACTTAGCTCAAGGGCTTTCAAATAATAAATTATGCTCCACGAGCAAGAGTTGACACTACCATGTTATGTCTTCATTTATGGGATGTTCTACAATTCTTGCCTTAGAGGCAAGACTTTGCTCAAGGACTTTCAAATAATAAATTATGACCTACGGGTAAGAGTTGACACTACCACATTATGTTTTTATTCATGAGATATTCTACAATTCTCGCCTTAGAGACACGACTTATCTCAAGAATTTTTAAAGAACTTCGTAACAACAATTCATGCCCTTAAATTTGCTTTGATGTCAAAATAAGATCCCCAGATTATCCAATTTTTTATTTATTAGAAAAATATAATAGAAGTTGAGAAGAAAGAAAAAAAGCTATCAAACAAAATAGACAAATAAAAAAAAAGATTGAGAAAAAAAGGAAAGAAAAAATAAAGATCAAGAAAAAAGCGAAGAATTAAAAAAATTGAGAAAAATAAAAATGAGAGGAAAAATATAAAGTTTGAGAAAAATGAGGAAAAAAGAGAACTGAAAAAGAAAAAAACGATCAAACAAAATAGACAAATAAAAAAAAAAAGTGAGAAAAAAAGGCAAAGATTAAGAAAAAAGCAAAGAATTAAAAAAATTAAAAAAATAAAAAATGAGAGGAAAAAATAAAAATAAAGTTTGAGCAATGAGGAGAAAAAAAAGAATTGATAAAAACCAAATATAAAAGAAAAATAAAGGTTAAAGACAAATGAATTAAAAAAAGAAAAAAAAAGAAATAGATAATGCTTGAGAAAAAAATAAAGGTAGAGACAAATGAATTAAAACATGAAAATAAAATATGAAAATAATAAAAAATAGAATAAGAAAATTAAAGAAAAAAATAAAAAAGTGAAAATAATAAAATTAAAGGAAAAAAATAAAAAGTGAAAATAATAAAAAATAAAATTTGAGAGACAAATAAATATGAAAAGTTTAAAAAGTATATTTGAGGTGTAGAGGGGTAAAATGGTACTTGTACTATACTTAAAAAGTAATGAAGGTTATTTTTTAAAAACATTTCTTATTGGGGTCAAATATCTAAAGCCACCCATATTTGGGTCTATGACATGCAATTTACTGATAAATTATAATATTGGGCCTGCAAAACGGGCCCTTCATTATCTAGTCTGGTACTGAATACATACAACTGATAATCCCCAATGATTTAAAATATATAAAAATTACATAAATATATAACTTATGTTTTCAATATTACAAAAAATCCAACTCCCTAAACATATTACAAAAATTCCAACATATACACAGAATGCTATGTATATATTGGCTATGTTATGTATATTAATAGGGAGAGAGAGTAAAATAATTAAAAAAAATGAGAGAGAATATAATTACTTCCAAAGAATTGATATTTATGTTATTTATTTATATTTAAAATATTGTAACGGAGTTGGATGTGTCATTTGGTGACACTGAGTCACGTGCTACTTCCATCCGATGATAAATAGTTGGGCTTCGATTTTCTTTTCGACTTCAAACCTTCAATCGTCGTGACAGCCTTCTCCGGCCACAACAACTTTGAGTTCTTCGTCGTCTCATTTCTTTTTTCACAGGTAAAAAATTATGAAGAAACAGAGGAGCTTGATCCAACTACTCTTCTAGTATTGAAATGTGGACTGAATAAAATACTAATTTCTGGCATTTCTTCTTCTTGTTATTGTACTGTTGATTCGGATTTTTTGGTGATTTTTGTTCACAGTTGATGTTCTTAGTGGAGACCGCTTATTAGTGTGTGTGTGTGTGTCTATATGATGTGTTGGTGTCGCTGGGTTGATTTATTTTTTATCTTTGAAAAAATAGTATTGCAACAGATGAAAGATCATTCATCTGTTGCACCAGACGACTCTTCTGTTGTATGTTGCAACAGTCGGGTTATATGTTATATGTTGCAACAGACAACATACCTGGTGCAACATATTATAGATCTGTTTTTATTATTTCCAACGGTTTAACTCATCCGTTGTAACAGGTCGGTTATATGTTGCAACAAACAACATACCTGTTGCAACAACTGTTTTTATTATTTCCAACGGTTTAACTCATCCGTTGCAACATGTCGATTATATGTTGCAACAGACAATATACCTGGTGCAACAGGTTGGTTCTATGTTGTAATAGATAACATATCTGGTGCATCAGATATGTGGTCTGTTGGAACTGTGTTAGATTTACTGTTATCCCCTTTTAACGATGCATTAATCAATTATAATCAATTTTATGTTCCTGTTAATTTAAGATAATATGGCTCCCAAAAGAAAAGGCACCGAATCAAGGCCAAGTAAAGGAACAAGTGCAGCAGCTCGACTACATCCACCACTCTATGAGCTTGCTTTACAAGTGTTATCTCGATCAGGAGCAGAAGATAATGAACACGGGAAGGAGGAATGTCTCAAAAGAGATAATCTAAATGGTAATAGCCCTTTCGCCGAAGAGTTGGTCAAAACCTTCAGCATTGATCGTTATTCCGTGAGAATACAGTGCGATGGTGCCACAGATTTAACGGGTGATTTCGTGGTTTAGTCAGCCATGGGAAAATCTTTTAATGCCTTCAGAAAAATACTTCGAGAACAAAAATTGGATGCTTATTTCAGGGAAAGCTGCTTTGGGCAGTATCTTGATTTGCCGGAGGACAACAATGCATGTTTCCAGATGAAAATGGTATACGATCTTCTCAAGCGTAGGTTTATGTATGAAAATAAAGACAAGACGGATGAGGTGTGGATAAATTACTGTGGCATGCCTGTTTGTTTTGGTTGGAAGGAGTTTGCCATCGTTACCGGACTAAAATATTATCCTCATTCTCAAGTCGTACCGACTCTAACCCAAAATAAAGCACCCCGCACACCCAAAAAAGGCAAAGGCAAGTCGAGTGATTGTGATGACCTGGTGTCGATTGTTGGTCCAAGCTTCAAAAATAAAAATATGATAGAAGTGCTGGAAGGTAAAGGACTCTAAAAGAAGCACAAGCAATCATTGTGCTTGGTTTGGTTTGTACATAATATTTTTTGGGCAAAAGACGTTAACAACAACATAAGCGTTGGTTTAATAAAGCTCTCCGAGGATCTTGAGGCATTTAACAGCTATTCTTGGGGTTATGAAAGCTTCAAAATGCCCGTCTAGTATTTGTTGACTCCGTTAACGCCAAAGACAGTCAACTTATATGGCTTTCCATGGGCCTTCATGGTAAATATTTCTTTTATCATGATATGATTCTTTATTTTTTTATTCAAAAATGCTTTTGATTTACTGGCGTTATGTTATATAGGCTTAGGCATTTGAAGTCATTCCTTATTTGAGACAACAAGTGAACTACCAGGAAGAAGTTTCTTGTCCAAGAATTCTGAGATGGTTGTCGGTCAAAACTGATAGAAATGCAAAATTTCTTGATCTTTTCAAGCCCCCGAGGAAGCAGTAAGTCCAATTCTAATTCAATCAAGTTTTTGTTGTAATTAATGATTGTTTCAAATGATTTCATCATCATTATAATATATGTACCGATTTATTTTAGATTGTCCATCCGTGGCTTGTTTCGACCAACCGAGAGTTGCAGATGACATTTTTTCTTACTTTACGGTCTGTGCAAACTCTACCGGATCCTAAGGTCGTTGATGGAATAAAAATAGAATTGCTTGGAGAAACAACCATCATAAGAAAAACAATTATGGAGGGTGGTCTTGTTGCTATTGACGATGGTTGTCGTAGTGGTAGTGGTGCTGCTGTTGGGGCTAATGATGTTGCTCTTATCATTTTTGAAACAACAAGCCATCATGATTATAATCATACTGGTTGTACAGATTTTTCTCCAGATTTGGCCACATCTAGCGAATGTTCTGCATGCAAATGTCAAGACTGCAAGGCGAAACATGATGGAGTGATTAATACACTAACTGCTTCTGTAAAAGAAATAACATCTAATAGGGGTGTCATTCTATCAGAGAGGATGTCATATCCATACACTCCACTAGGGATCAAGGCGGCTAAGAGGAGAAGGAAAGATACTTCCAAGGCATCATCAAGCATCGAAAAAAGCAAAATTGTAACGCCTCTGTCTTTGTCTTGCACCTATGTTCAGTGTGAAAGGGCCACAAGAGAGCAGCATGAGCCGAAGAAGGTGAATGTACATCACCTATTCCAACAGATGATACATCTGCTGAAAATTATCAAACAGATAGATATACATCTGTTGCAACGGTTGACTAACTTGTTGTATTAGATTATTCAACTGTTGCAACATATGAGTCTTATGTTGCAACAGATGGGTCATGGTTCGAAATTATCGTGCTGCTCTGATTTACCTGTTCGAATTCGTCCCAACAGATGATCCATCTGTTGGGACATACATATTATCTGTTGCAACAGATATACAATCTGTTGTGTATCTGTAATTAGCATTGACAATTTTGGCTTTCCAGATGGACATCACAGTAGAAGCCACTGCTGAAGAGCATAATATCACAGTTGATAATCCATCAACTGCTTCCAAAGAAGAAAAAGTTGAGCCTTTCCGTTTGGGAGAACGGAAGAATTACCCGTTTGAAGGGTTCAACATCTCGGACGACGCTCCAAAAAAACTAACACAGTTGATCAAGGACTATTCAGAATGGATTGCCGATGGGCTGTTAAAGCATCATGCCGGCAGGTACATAAATTAACTTTTAAAGATATTGGTTTTTATACTATTCTTGTTGTAAGAACGTGACATTAACACATATAAATCATCATGTAGAAAATAAAATACCGAACACTACAAAGTGAAGGAATCGAGTCTTGGTTTTGATATGTTCGACTTTGTTGTTGCACATTTCGGAATGAAGAATTGATTCTATTTGATGTCACAACCCCAAACTTGCTGGAATGATGAGGTTTAAATTAAATGCCATACATATTACTATTAATTAATACTTTATTTAATTTGCATCTGCGTATTAATCTTTTCATCACATAATCTGAAATGTTTGATAATATGTGCAGCACATCGATGCCATTTTTTACTACCTCCGAAAGAAGGCCAAGTTGCAAACACAAAAACAATACAGATACACGACAGACAATTGTTTGTACAAAGTTTACATCAATAATACCGACGATAGGCATTATCAACAACAACCAGATGCTTACGGAAATGAGAAATGCTTAATCAATATCATCAAAGGTTTTAGTATTCCGGCTGGCTTACCTTGGCATTTGGTCAACGAAGTGTACATCCCAATCAATTATGGTGATGAATTTCATTGGGTGTTGGTTGTCGTCGTTCTAAAAGAGAGGCGCATCCAAGATTATGACTCGATGTCGTGAAAGAGACGTTTGGGGTTGTCGTCTGAGATACAAAAGCTGGACAAAATATTACTTACTTACCTTGATATGAGTGTCTTTTTGGACCAAAAGGTTCGTACTGATTGGTCGACGATTGAAGCATACCGGGATAAAATGGCTAATCCATTTGATGTACAATATGTTGAAGGAATTGCTCAACAAACCATTGGTAGCCTGTAAGTTTAAGTGTCATGACTTAGTTTCATTTCACAAATTTCACAACGCTTGCATGAACGACAAGATATGGATTTTTTTTTTTAAAACGCAGGGATTGCGGGCTTTTTATTACCGCGTACGCCGAGTATTTGAGCGATGGATTACAAGTACCAAATGATGAACTTGATGCCGGATTCCTCCGTAAAATATATGCTTCTCTTTTATGGAAATACGGAGAAGCGAAAGCTCAGAAGCCGTACGCAAGCAACATTAAAGATCCACAACGACCAAAGCCGAATTCCGTAATACCGGATGAACAACAACTTGTCCATATTGATTAGATCTTTATAGATTGAGTCCGTCAATGTAATAACCTATCCTCCTTGGTATAGTCTAACTTGTTGATTTATTTGTAGAGTAGATTATTTGCACCCACAATGATTTTCTTTACATTTCATTTATTTGTTGAGTTATTTCATGTAATTTCCGAAGGCTTCGATTTATTTTATGCTATCTATGGATATAATTTGATCCTTAGTTTTGAACATGTTGATGGAAATGGAATACTAGATTCAAATATCGCAATAGATAATACATATGCTGCAACAGACGATATATCTTATCAAACAAAATATGTTGCAACATGAGATGCAACACGTAGGTCATCTACAGACGAAATTATATAACAGGTCTTCCTATATTTTTTATTTGCTCCAACAGATTACCGATTAGTTGCAACAGATATATATATGTTGCAACAGATTGTTTATCTGTTGTGATACACAGCCTAGGAACATCTGCATAATGCAACAGATGATCAACCTATTCCAACAGATAATCAATCTGTCACAACGGTACTATATGTTTTACAACAGATAAAATTTGTTGCATTATAAAAATTTAATTCTCGCCAGACAGATAAATTATTGTGAAGTGAGTTCTTGAAATAAACAATTATTATATTTTTCGTCTCCATCTTTGTACATATTCTTTCGTCATACACGGGCTCCAACCATTTAAGTTAGGTCCTCTGCTGGAAATTAAATAACAGGCTGTCCTACTTTCTTGATTTATTACAACAGATTACCGATCAGTTGCAACAGATATATTATATGTTGCAACAGATTTTATATCTGTTGCCAGAGACAGACTGGGAAACATCTGCATAATGCAACAGATGAACAACATATTCAAACAGATAATCAATTTGTTACAATAGGTATTATATCTGTTAGAACAAGTATAAAATCTGTTGCATTAAAAAAATTTAAATTTCGCCAGGCACAAAAATTATTGTCACTACATGTAAAGTGAAGTGGCTTGAAATGAAAAATTGTTATCGTTTTTGTTTCTGTCTTTGTACATAGTCTTCTTTATAAACGGGCTCCAACCATTTAGTTAGTACCCCATAAGCCCAGACCCATTGCATCTTTCCCACATCGGCATTGCATATGCCGGTCATTTTTGTGCCGGTCAACAAACACTCGATGTATGCAAGCGAGTACGGCCCGTACGCTGCACCGGTTCTATTTCTCTGAATCTTGATGTTCTTATTTCGACCTTCAAAATCACATGATTCCTTCGTCAAGACTTCAGCCGGCAAATGATCCATCAGCTTACTCTGCATCAATAACTTGGGCAACAACTTCAAGAGTGACTGCATGTGGGATAAAAACTCATCCTCGCTGAAGACAGGTAAGTTGCAGTCATAAACCTTTATTTTTCCCTCGTAGAGTAGTATCTCAACAACGAGAAAATGTTTGACCTCCACGTTCATGACTGCAAGGATTCTCTTTGCCTTGGTCCATCTCTTATCGTGTGGATATGGCCTCTTCCCTCTAATATAGTTAATCGCGTCTTCATCCCATTGGAACATAGAAACTAACTCACTAAATCTCCGGCCATCGGTACCAACTCTCTTACTGAGGGAATTGTACCTATCCTTGAAATTGTTGTAGAAGTTGAGGTCCATTATCCTATCGACAGCATCATAAGCATCCGGGTACTCTAATTGCCTTCCCCTCATGAGGCAGAGAATTTCATCAACATACTGTGGTATAAGAAGACAAATTTTAAATAGGTTAGTAATTGAAAGAATAAAAACATAGTGAAAATAATCCGATGCAGAGGGTTCTCTGAATCAGTTCACAGATTACCCAACCAATGCAACTTATGCAACAGATGTGCATTATGTTGCATCAGAATACAAAGCTGTTGCAACAGATTACACGTCTGCTACATAGATGATTCTTCATGTAGTAGATTAGAATGCTAGGTTAGAAAAAGTAAACTTACATTGTCCCCGTACCACACAGACATATTTGTCATATTTCTGAAGTCTTTGGTGTCAAATGAATGCATGGTGTAATCTTTTTGAACATTCATCTTCATAGTTTCTTCCAGTTCCGTCCGCTTATCCTTGCCAAGTTCCCTGAATATGTCCACCTTCTTTGGCGGCCCCTGAACTTCAATAACTCTTGGAGCCGCAAATGTGTCTACCTTCTTCAGCGGCCCCTGAACTTCATCAACTCTTGGAGCGGGAGGAGTTGCAATTTTTACTGACTTCTGAATGGAGAGAATCTTTCTATTTTTTCTTCTCTTCCTCCTAACCGCCACTGTAGGAGTGCATGGATCCCTCAGCTCGTTGGATGGTATGACACCCCTCCTGGATTTGAACTCCTCTGCAGCTTCAGCAATAACCTCTAGCTTTTCAAGGAGTTTATCCTCTCTGTCCTTACACACTTTGCATTTACAATGAGAACATGAGGGTGAGGAGGGGTGAGAGGGACTACTGTAAGGGTGAGAGGGATCGGTGTAGGGGTGAGAAGGACCTGTGCAAGGGGTGTTTTCAAAAGTGTTTATTTTTTACAAGGGACGACTGACAGCAACAACAACATCAGGTTGGCTGCCACCATCACAAACAACTCCACCAGCAACACCCCCAGAAGAAACACCTGGTTCTGTTGCAGTTTGAGGTTGGTCGTGAAGAGCTTCAAAATTAGGCTGACCTTGCCTAACTGCTCTTCTTATGGATGTTGCTCCAGCCAATTCCTTCTTTATTAACTCCACCGTTGGGTCTTATTTTGTATCAACAAGACCCAGAGTAAGAAAGGAAGTCATCCCCAGCTCATCATTGGTAGGCACGATCCAAGGATGCACGGCCTATATAAAAAGACATGAGGCATTTAAATTATATAATAATAATTTGCTGCCAGTTGGGTTACATGGGGCTCGGGTTACATGGATGTTAACGCAACCAACTTATGCAACAGAGATCCAACTTTCGCAACAGCTGATATATATGTCGCAACAGATTTACAATATGTTGCATCAGATTAAACATTTATTGCATAATTTGCATCAGATGGGTAATCTGTTGAGTCGGGTACAGAGAACCAGAGTACCAGAAGTTGCAGTTGACGGGCAATCTGTTGTAACAGACGGCCTATCCGTCGCTACAGATAGAATATCTGTTTCAATATCTTTCTTTGGGGCAAGTTATTTTAGTTGAAAGAAGACGCACCGCATCATCCGGAGGGTTAAAGAGATTATCCCCCTTAATATTATTTTTGCTGCTCTCTGATGCAGCCAACCACCTAAGGATCCTTAGATGAGAAACCTTATTCGGGTAATGCTTGAACTATTTTTCGAGGGGGGGAATGGCTTCACATGCCCAAGCCTATAAAAAGTAAACAGGAAGCAAGCAAAGAAAAAAAAAGTCATAATAACTATATTCAATATAAATTAATGAATGTGTAAAAATAGTGATCAATTTTACCATGAAAGCCCAAGGAAAGCCGTATAATGTGGTCGTCTTTGGATTTAGTTTTCTCAGTAAATATTTGACAGTTAAGTAGTAGCTGTCATATCCCCAGGGATAATAGTTGAGTTTCCCAAAATCATCAGCAAGCGTCAACAAATCATATTTTATGATTTTCTTGACGTCTCTTGCCAATAAAATGGAAAGGGCAAACCAAACTAAGCACAATTTCTCCCTGTAGTGCTTTGGTATTTCTTTATTCTTGAGATCCTTCTCCAAATCCTTCACTCTGTAGCTACATCCAACAATGCCCAATAACCTATTTTTTTTACCATGCTGTTGTTGGACCCTATGTGGGTTGTTTCCTTGATGGGAGGTTCTTCTGGACGATCGCATCTCAAGCCCGTCACTATGGCAAACTCTTTCAATCCAAAACAAACCGGCATGCCACAGTAGTTGATCCATACTTCATCAATCTTTTTTTTATCCTCCTTTGAACCAGCATCCCCCGCATACATGATCCTGCGCTTGAGAAGGCCATATACCATGATCATTGGGAAACGGACAGGGCGGGCCTCAGGCAGCTCAAGAAAGTATGCAAAGCAACTCTTCTTCAAAAGTCAATCTATGTTTTCATCCTTCATAATTCTCCTAAGTTCCGTAAAAGGTTTCCCCAACTGACATTTAATTACAACATCACAAAATTCTGCGTCAGGGCTACGTATCGGCATCGCAACTCGAAACCCATCTATACTAATAGTTTTGACAGAATCATGCTAGGATTTCGATATTATTTCACGCCCCATTGGTGAGAAGGAGTTATGACTTTCCTCAGCTTCATTTTTCCCTGAGTGAGATTGTTCTAGAAGTTCCTCCGAACCTATCTGTACTTTTGCCTTTTTTGTTGGGTGGTCAGAAGTTGATCCACTTACTGTTTTTGTTCTTTTAGGAGACATCTTTAACTACAAACAACAGGAAAATAAAAAATACATTGCATTTGATGTCTGCATAATTTTTTTTAAAAAAAGGTAAGACAAATTTCAATAAATTATTCTACGCCACATTACAACAGTTGGAACAAATGGGGAATCTGTTTGAAGACTTATTTATCTACCAACAGAAATTCCACCTGTTGTAACAGATGGACAAATTTTAATAAATTATTCTACGCCACGTTACAAAAAAACACTCCAATGGATAACCCATCAGTTGGAACAAATGGTAAATCTGTTTGAATACCTATTTAATATGTCCCAACAGATCTTCCACCCGTTGCAACAGATGGACCACCACAACCAAACTAATTCCATCACCAGTGCCACCAAGACCACCACCAATGCCGCCAATACGAACACCAAGACCACCGACAATACCACCAAAAACATAAATACCAACACCACCAACAACAGCCACCAACAACTCCACAAACAACACCACAAACACCATCCAATAATACCACGACAGTCAATATAACACCGAGAGAAAAACTAGGGTTTTCTCGGGTGCTTCCTACTTTTTTAGCATCAAAACTCAAAATTGTTAACCCATTCTCGAAGATAATACAACTAAAAGTCTTCTTTTTCATCATTAACTAAAAAGCCCTATTTTTTTAGAATAAAGAAGAAATGTAGAACTCTTCTTGAACTCTGTTACCTGCGAAGAAAGAGAAAATGACGGATACAAGCGGGAATGAAGTCGAAAATAACAACCATATGTGGTCGTAAATGGGAAGAAAACCGACCTGTTTTGAAGGGTTGAGCAATATGTTGAGTAGTTGTTCTTTATACTACTGAGAGAGAGAGGAGCGAGAACTTCAGATTTGAAATAAAAAGTTTTTCACGCAAATGGATGATTTCTATGGGTTGATTTGTAATTTTGAAAAAGAATGACAAGTTTTGAAATTGCTATTTTGGTCTGAATTGATCTTAATTAATTTTAAATTTTTTAAAAGATATAGTTTTCCCAGCATTGAGTTAGTGAGAGCTCATTTCAACTCAAGAGCGATTGATCAACGACCCGGGTCGAGGTGAACGCAATACCAACACCAATTACAAAAACTCAATTGATGTTATTGTCGACCCTATGAGCTCATTTAATCATCCCTAGTACCACCCAAATTAATTTAGGTACTATTAATCCCAGCATTGAGTTAGTGAGAGCTCATTTCAACTCAAGAGCGATCGATCGATGACCCGGGTCGGGGTGAACGCAATACCAAACCAATTGCAAAGACTCAATTGATGTTGTTGTCGACCCTATGAGCTCATTCAATCATCCCTAGTACCACCCAAATCAATTTAGGTACTATTAATCCCAACATTGAGTTAGAGAGAGATCATTTCAACTCAAGAGCGATCGATCGACGACTCAGGTCGGGGTGAACGCAATACCAACACCAATTGCCAAAAGATTCAATTGATGTTGTTGTCGACCCTATGAGCTCATTCAATCATCCCTAGTACCGCCCAAATCAATTTAGGTACTAGGGATCCCAACATTGAGTTAGCAAGAGCTTATTTCAACTCAAGAGCGATTGATCGACGACCCGGGTCGGGGTGAACGCAATACCAACACCAATTGCCAAAAAACTCAATTGATGTTATTTTCGACCCTATGAGCTCATTCAATCATCCCTAGTACCACCCAAATCAATTTAGGTACTATTAATACCAGCATCGAGTGAGCAAGAGCTCATTTCAACTCAAGAGAGATCGATCGATGACCCGGGTCGGGGTGAACACAATACCAAACCAATTGTAACGACTCAATTGATGTTGTTGTCGACCCTATGAGCTCATTAAATCATCCCTAGTACCACCCGAATCAATTTAGGTACTATTAATCCCAGCATTGAGTTAGCGAGAGCTCATTTCAACTCAAGAGCGATTGATCGACGACCCGGGTCAGGGTGAACGCAATACCAACACCAATTGCAAAAACTCAATTGATGTTGTTGTCGACCCTATGAAATCTGTTCGAACAAACGTTTGAGCTAGTGGAAATTTCTAACAGAAATTCACATCTGTTGCAACAGATGACATATCTGATTTAATTTTCAAATTAACATTTGCATCTGTTATGACAGATGACTGAGTTGTTGTGAATTTTCAAACATATATTATTATCTGTTGTAACATATGATAATGTATGATTTAATTATCAAATACATATTTGCATCTCTCGTCACAGATGGATGAGTTGTTGGGATATTTAAGCAACAGTATTGATATCTGTTGTAAGTTGTTGACATATCTGATTTAGTTATCGAATGGAATGGGATTTTTAAACAGATATTTATATCTGTTGTAACAGATGTCTATGTTGTTTGAATTTTTAAACAGATATTTATACCTGTTGCAACGGATGTAATATCTATTTGAAAATTCTTTATTTTTGTAATTTTAAAAAACAAGCTGCTTCTGTTCGAGTAGATAAAGTATATTACAAAATGCGCGGTAAAAAAAAAGAGTTTCTTTTTCTTGGATAACTCAAATATGTGTTCATTGAGTAGTCTTATCTTGTCTTTTCAATGTAAGTAGTCTTCCTCGTGCCCCTCAAGTTTATTACTGTAATGAATAAATATTAATTTAATTATATTAATAAATGAATATTGAAACCCATGTCTACGTGTTCTCTACACTATACATCTAGAATTAGAATTATCTTAATCTTTCCTCAAAGCTTCAGCTTCAGGGGGCCCTAAATTTATTTTATTCATCTCTCATCTTTTTCTTTCTCTCCTCTTTAGGTTAGGGTTATCACATCCTTTTTTTTGCTCCCCTCTTCTCTCTTCTCTCCTCTCTCTTCTCTCTTCTCTTTCTCATAAAGATTCTTTCGGATCTAAACCGATCCATATCTTTCATCGACTGAAAAATGATATTTTGATCCCCTTTTAACGTTAAGGTATGGTTCCTCTTTCTTTCTCAGTCTTTTTTTTGCAAGTTAATTATTTACATCTGTTTTTTTATTTAATTACCATTTACCCATATCTTATTTATTTGAAAAATTTGAAGGAATTTTTAATTGTTGAATAAACGAATCGAGAATTTTTATTCCAATATGCGAAAAAAGTATACTGTTGGGAGAAGTCTAAAAGCCTTGTTGGAAGTATTATTTTTTTGTATGTATTTTGTATGTTTCTTTGTTGTTTATGCTGTTATTAATGGTGTTGGTGGGGTTGGCATTGTTGGAAATTATGGTGTGGAGTTGTTGATGGCAAAGGATTGTTCTTCTTTGTTGTTGATGGTGTTGGAACAAATGTTGTTGTTTTGTTTCTTTATTGTTGGTGTTTGTTATTTGTTGTTTCATTTCTTTGCACTTTATGCTGTTGTTGATGTTGCAACAGACGGAGCATCTATTCGAACAAATCAAACCACCAGCAAGGCTGGTTTGATGCATTCCAACAGACCCCACATCTGTTGCAACAGACAACACATCTAATGCAATAGACTACATCTGTTGAGAAATGAATAGTGTTCTTTCCGTGACATCAATTTTTTTCCTCTTCTTTTTGTAGATACAAAGAATTGACAGTTGATCTACTTTTGCCTCCCGACCATCACAAGAGTCTACAGTAAAGATGGGTTCGGAGGAATAAGTTGCATGTAGATGTAACCACTTCATATATGGGAGGTATGTATTACTGATAATGTTATCATGGAAACACACATAGAGTACACTGATTTTGTGAATGTTGTTTTTACCATTTAGTCATAGATCATTCAAACAAGATATCTGCAATTTTACAGTTAAGTTTGGTAGGTCCGAATCGATAAGGCTGGGGGACCATGAATATGGTTCTGATACCCTGTTACGAATTACTGACGATTGTTGTTGTGTTTATGCGTGTCAAGTTTTGAAAAGAGATCAATATTTGGTATCATTGTAAAGTGATCCTATATTGATTGGACTTAACTTTAAGTGTGCATTGGACTGTGAGAAAACCTTTGAAGCCTTGCACTGCATCTAACAAGAACGAAAAACTAATATAGTTATTTCCCTAGCGTAAATTTATATGGTTGGGTTGATCGGGGTGATGATTATACGCCAGAAGGTGCGGTAGGAGAATACCTTGGTGGGAAAATGGGTGGTTGATGGAAAGACTATATCATCTGAGAGCTAATTAAAGAAGAGACATAGGGTAGAAAGTTAAACTTCTAGCGAAGCTGGCCGATGGAATATCATTACTTCCTTAGCACTATGGTTATAATTGATTGTGTTTTCTTGACTTAGCATGCTTTCAACATTCCTTAGAGGAGATCAAATGCTTGTTGTAGTATGTGAATCCCAATAATTCTCAAGCTTGCCTTCAACCTGCTTATTCTGGATTCAAGATGGTCGTTGCCATCTTCGAAGTTGGTCAAGAGTTTCTGATCTCTCGTGAGCTCGATCAGGAACACCACCTTGCAAAGTTGTGGTATTTTAAAAGGCCTTCAGAACACTTTCTTTAGAAGCCTTAAAGGATACATGGAGGGTCGTTGTGTTTGTTTTAGCTAAAAATGTGTTGATGCACACTCAAGATGTGGTCCCAACAGTTGAACAACACACTTTTATCGCGCGTTGCTCAATGCATTGAACTTATCAGATAACTTACAATATATTGGCAATCTGTTGCAACGGATGGACATATCAGTTTTCTTTTCCATCAGTTATGGCGTCTGTTGCAACTTGCTAGTCATCTGTTTTACCTATTTCATCGAGAGCAATAGATTTTTCTAAACACTTCTTGGCCAATGGAATATCATTACTTCCTTAGCACTATGGTTATAAGGAAGTAATGATATTCCATCGGCCAGCTTCGCTAGAAGTTTAACTTTCTTCCCGTCTCTTCTTTAATTAGCTCTCAGATGATATAGTCTTTCCATCAACCACCCATTTTCCCTCCAAGGCATTCTCCTACCGCACCTTCTGGCGTATAATCATCACCTCGATCAACCCAACCATGTAAATTTGCGCTAGGGCAATAACTATATTGGTTTTCCGTTCTTGTTAGATGCAGTGCGAGGCTTCGAAGGTGTTCTCACAGTCCAATGCACACTTAAAGTTAAGTCCAATTGATATAGGATCACTTTACAATGACACCAAATATTGATCCCTTTTAAAATCTTGACACGCATAAACACGACAACAACCATCAGTAATTCATAACAGGGTATCAGAACCATATTCATGGTCCCTCAGCCTTATCAATTAGGACCCATCAAACTTAACGGTACAATGCCGGATCTTGTTTTGAATGATCAGTGCCTAATCGGTTAAAAACTGCATTCACAAAAACATTGTACTTTGTGTGTGGATTCATCTTTAACTCCCACACAGTAATACTTAACTCCCACACACATGATAGTGGATCCATCTGCACGCACCTTATTTTTCCTAGCCCCATCTATAGCTTAAATTGAATAAACAGATGAGTAGCTAGTTGCAACAGATGCCACATCTATGGCTTAAATCAATTTGTTGCAACATATGATATATCTGTTGGAAAAATCAAACAGATATATCCATCCGTTGCAACAGAAATTCATTCATTTGACTAACCCTTTCCAATTTAATCATTTATAAATAGGTCGTTCATTCATTTTACTACACTTACAAATATGGCTGATCCAGATTCGTACAAGAAGATTCATTCATATCGAGACCTTGCGGGAACTTTAAAGGCAGTTTGATGACCTCCAGAGGGATTTGGCAGACTTCGGAACAAGGCTGATGAGAGGGCACTGCTGCAGCAGGATGAAAATTATCCGGTTGACAATAATAATAATTGTAATGATAATAATAATTGTAGTAATAATAATTAGGTTATGTTTTTTTTTCTTCTTTTAGCGTGTGTATGTATTTATTTACCTCATTTTGTATTTTCCTTATTTAGTATTTAATTATCATTTTATTTATTCATTATTCTCAGTATTTCGACGTTAATTTGATGCGACAAATCGATCATATGTTGCACAACTGGCGGTTATTAATAAAAATGGGTTATTGTTGTTATTGAGAGGGGGAAAAGACAGACTTTCCGATTATTTAACATGAAAAATGGTTCGCAAATAAATAATAAGGAAATAAATGATAAACACAATTTATAACAGTAAAAGAACAGTTATTTAAATTTAATAACTGATCGTGACTTTTTGTCAAAAACATAGATTATAGATTCAACAATGTTGATGCAACAAATTACCCATCTGTTGCGACTGATGTATCAGCTGTTAGTAGAAAACAAAAGAGCTATAAAAACAGATCGTCCATTTGTTGCAACAAATGGAATATATGTTGCAATTGAAGGTTTACATGATGCAACAGATATACAATCTGTTGCCAGAACTCAAAAAAATGGTTATTAATTAAAGAAACAGAACAGTTATTGAAAAGGTGTTTTTTAATTTATATGGTAAAACAAATGTCAGCATATTTGGATTAATGATATGATGATAATTTTTTTTAAAAGGATAGATATACGTTGCAACAGATATATTATCTGATGCAACATGTCATCTCTATTGTTGCAACAGATTATATATCTGTTGTCACAGATGTGTTGTTTGATGCAACAGATATAGAATCTGTTGTCTCAACTCAATAAAAACGGTTCTTGGAGAGAACTACTCCCTCCGTCCCATTTTATCCGTCCCAAATTGGGATGACACAGCTATTAAGAAAACAATGATTAGTGAAGTAACTTTACCATTTTGCCCCTCTTAATTATATTGTGTATTATCATTAGTTACAATAGTATTAATGAAGGGCTAATACCAAAGCACCAGTTAATATTTTGTGTACACAAGATTAATTGGGAAACCAAAAGGATACTATAAAGAACAAATACTGTAACACAAATATGCAGTAGTACGTAAAAAAAATGGAGGGAAACAAAAAGGAACAAAAAATAGAGGGAAACAAAAATAGAATGATAATTAAATATTAAATAAGAATTAAAAATTCAAAGTTGACCAAACCAAACCAAACATATACATAGATTTTTGAATCCCTTATAGGTAGATCGGATATAAAAAATGAAAATACATATGCTAAAAGAAAGAAAAAACATAACCTAATTATTATTACTACTATTATTATTATTATCATTACTATTATTATTATTATTATTATTACTATTATTTTACTATTATTATTGTCAACTGGACAATTTTTATCCGGCAGCAGCAGGGCCCTCCTCAGCCTTGCTCCGAAGTCAACCAAATCCCTTTAGAGTTCATCAGACTGCCTTTAAAGTTCCTGCAAGGACTCGACATGAATCTTCTTGTATGAATCTGGATCAGCCATGTTTGTATTGTAAGTGTAGTAGAATGAACGAGTGAGAGGAGGCCGGAGGGACCTATTTATAAAATGATTGAATTGGAAGGGGTGACTTGACTTAGTCAAACAAAAAGCCAAGACTGTTCATATCCCTTAATTAAATAAAACTGGTGACTTTTAAAATATGTAAATTAAAAAAAAATGGATCTAAATACAACATTTTATATTTTTTATTGTATTTCGGAAAGAAAAGAAAATTGCTTTAAAATAAATCTAACAGATGGGTAATCTGTTGCAAAGTATATTTCATCTGTCAGATAACTTACAACATATTGACAATCTGTTGCAACAGATTCTTAAATGTTGCAAAGACTTTTTGAAGTACTATGATTTGTTTAATGCATTAAAAAAATACTCCTATATTAGTATAGAGTACTTATTTTGAGCAGTACTATTATTCTTAAAATGAATAAAAATACAAAAACTATGTTGATGAAGACATTTGAAGTTTCACCAGTATAAAAATGGGACGGAGGGAGTAATTAATAATAATAATCTGAAAAGTCATGACTTATCACAATATTTCTTAATTTAATTAATTCATGACTTTTCACAATAATAAAAAATGTAACTAATAAATGGAGGTGAACAGTTATATTATATGTTGCAACAAATAGGTTATCTGATGCAACAGGCTTTATATTTGTTGCAATAAATGATATATCTGTTGTCACAGATGAATTATCTAATGCAACAGATATATAATCTGTTGTCACAACTCAATAAAAACGGTTCTTGGAAAGAACTAATTAATAATAAATAATTTGAAAAGTCATGACTTATCACAATATTTATTTTCTTAATTTAATCAAAAATGTAATTAATGAATGGAGGTGAACAGTCGCGCCTTTTTGCCTCTTATTCAAATTCAATCCTCTATAAATAGGTCCCTCCTTACTCAACGTTCTTTCATCTCGACTTTCATATTACACCTTCACTTCCACAACTTTCTCTTCCCTGACTAAGGTAAGTTTTTTTCTTGCCAATTTGTATTATACGTTGTATTACATTCGGTTATTCTTAAGATCTTAACTTTTGATTTTAAATTTTTTATCAATTCACATGTGTTCTAAATTATGGCTGACCCAGTCTGGGACGTTGCTTTTCTTCAAGACGCCGTGAATGAACTTCAGAATCAAGTTAATGACTTGCAATGGGATCTGGGAGCAGTTAGAGCAAGAATGCTCTGCGAGATACGCATGCTGAGGAGGGCCTTGCTACTTCCGGTTGAAGATTGGCCGGCGGGTAATGATGATTATAATAATAATAATAATAATAATAATTAGATTATTATTTTTCTTTTATTCTATTATATGTATTTTGTTTAATAAATAAATTATGTTTGATCTTTGACGTTTTAATTCATATTTAATTTTCATTCTGTCTATTATCTTCTCAACAAATATGTCGACGAATGGACGTAAAAAGGAATAATTTAGAATCCAGTACCAATAGAAAGATTTATCCGTTGGGTTTGTGGCATGGGCTGATGTGTTGTTCAAAATAGATTACTCATATGTTGCAACAGATAATAAGTCTGATGCAACTGATAATCAGTCTGATGCAACAGTAAATAGTCTGTTTCAACAGATGACTAGTTTGTTGCTTGGCTTCGACGTTTTAATTCGTACTCCCTCCGTCTCAAATTACCCATCCTAAATTGAGATGCCACATTGATTAAGAAAAATAATTAATAACATGTCTTGCTTAACATAACCCACTGATCAGTTGGTGGGACAGTGGACGATGTTTGAAATAACCATTGTTTGCTATTCAATCGAAATTTCATAAGATAAGAAAGCTTTTAACGTGGGTCGGCGTATAGTCCCCCTATTAAATGATGTTTCCATTTTAATTTGAAGAAATAGTCATTAATGCAAAGGGTAAAACAAGGATTTTTTAAAAATTATTTCTTGATTAATGAAAAAGACAAGTAAAATGAGAAATCAAATTAGGAAATTTGGGACGGGTAATTGGACGTAAGAAATAATTTTGAATCCAGTAGCAATAGCAAGAGTTGAAACATATCGGTTATCTGTTGGGTTTGTGGCAGGGGCTGATTTGTGTTGTTCCAAACAGATTAATCATCCGTTGCAACAGATACTTAGTCTGATGCAACAGATAAACAGTCTGATGCAGCAGATATTAAGTCTGATGTAACAGATAATAAGTCTGATGCAACAGATAAATATTCTGATGCAACAGATTATAAATCTGATTCAACAGATGATTGATCTGTTTAAATTGTAGGCACTTATTCATCTGATGCACCAGATGATTTATCGGGGTTCTATCCATTGTTGAAAAAACAATAGTGTACCCAGATGACAAATATGAATAAAAATCATAATTTTACTTAAGTAACTACCAAAGTCACCTATATGCCAAAGTGGAAAGTGATGTAGGAAACAAAATTTGACCTAAGAAATTGGTCAGATAGCAGCAGTAGCGCTGAACCACCACCACCACCACCAACAACAATAACAACAATAAATGGTCGACAAGAAGAAGATGAAGATGATAATGAAGAAGAAGATAATGATAATGAAGCAGAAGATGATGAATAAAGCAACAGAAACAATGAACAACAAAAATAGCTAAGAGGGAGAAAACAACAATGGATGAGAAGTGAGAGAAGGACGTCTTTTTTTCATCCATTTCCCATTATATTAGGTAAACATTTGAATCAAAGTGTAAATTTAAAAATTTGTGGGTTATTTTTAAACTTCCCCAACTTTCTTAATCCATAATAAAGTAATTGTCACATTCACTCAATAATTAAGACTTTTGTCACCCATACTTCATTTTAAAACTCTTTTGTCACCTACAGCTCAAAACCCCCAGTTTGTACACATATATTCTGTAAAGTATTTTTTCTCCTCTATTAAACTACTTGAAAATTCATCAAATAAATTTAGCAGAAAATAGGGCATGACCAGAGGTAACATAATTAACTTAAAGCTATATCTATATATTTTAGAGTTAATAACTCAAATGCTCGTTCAACTTATGATTTTTTTCTCATCACTCAACTTTGATTCTTACTCCAAAAATCACTCAATTATGAGTTTTTTTCTCAGAAAGTCACTCAACTTTACTTTTTTCCTTCAAAAGTTACTCGACTATGAGTGTCTTACTTACAAAGTCGCTCAAGTTATTTAATTAATTTTTTCCATTAAAATTTTCTAACATTTAATTTTTATTTAAAATAAAAATTTTAAGAAATAAAAAAAATTATTTAAACAATCAATTTAATGACCCCCCCCTCCCTCCAAAATTCATTTAAATGATTTAAAAGAATATCTCTTTATTTTTTAAAATTTTGATTTTACTACTATTTTTTGCAATTTTCTTGTCCAATAATTACTCTATACTCTAAAGTATATATAATCATACAAATCATCAATTAATATCCTAAAATCACAATCATTTGATTGTGCAATTTTTTGCTGCTAATTTTACCTCGTTGTAGTGTATATATTATAATGTTACTAATGTTTAATAACATTTGCGAATGTTTTATATCATATCATTATAGTTTAAAATCTATAACTTTCCCTTTTGTCAACTTATTAGGAATAAAATGCATTGTATTTATTTGGTGCATCTGTATATTATACAGGTGATAATACAAAAAATTACATTATGATTGAAAAATCAGTTCCATAAATAAGTATCACGTTGAAAATTAATTAAATCTAATTAGCTAAATTAATATGATTCTGAAAATCTTAGAAATTAGTATTAACATTATAAGTGATTGATATAAACTATTTATGATATTTTAAAATTTCAGCTGGTTATAAAGTAAACATGAGAATATGTAATAATATGGTTCAAATGATTTTTTTAGTTTTTTAGAATTTTGATTTTAAATAAAATCTCATGTTGGCAAATTTTAATTAATAGTTAATTAATTAAATAGGATGAGTGATTTTGTAATTAAAATATTCATAGTTAAGTGACTTTTGAAGTAAAAATCAAAGTTAAGTGACTTTCTGAGAGAAGAATCCTAAGTTGAGTGACTTTTGGAGTAAGAAACAAAATTAAGTGACTTTGTGAGAGAAAAGTTATAAGTTGAGTGACCATTTGAATTATTAACTCATTTATTTTATACTATTCTAAAAATGGTAAGCCACATTGCTGAGAGTTAATTTACTAAAACGTCTTTTAAAAGTTGGATGATCAATTTATCTTCTACCTAAAAATGGTAAGCCACATTGCTGAAAGTTAATTTACTAAAACGTCTTTTAAAAGTTGGATGATAAATTTACCTTCTACCTAAAATTAAATTACCTCCTTTTAAATAAGAACTAATTAATGTCATTTTATTCTTCTTACACAATATATACTACCACTAAAATCGCTGAACAACTGGATAGAAAAACTAAGTTGACTGCTATTAAATTAAGACCTTATATGGTAACATACTGTTTCAATCTTAGCCCTTTCCCCTTCTAAGTCAAAGTAACCACATTCAGTAAATAAATAATTCTCCTTTAATATCTCATTACTCTAATTTATTTCACTGTTTTGCTCTTTGGCTTTCCATTTTTCTATATGCTTTTAAATGAATACTCAGTGTAATTTTTCAGCTATAAATATAATACATTTGAAAGTCATTTGATATTATTTGTTCTTCCAAATTTTTTATAGATGTTGGTGAAGTTGAAGCGATACAGAAAGAGAAAGACATTAGAATTTTTTATAATCTTACTTTTCTATTGTAAAAGTTAAACGTACTAAGTTAATTTTCTTTCCACTATTTTTAAGTGTTAAAGTTAGCATTTTTGTCTACTTCTTTGTAATAGATTTTATTAATATTTGTTTATATATTGATTTAGTTACTATGACAAATAATTACTATTTCTTTGCAGATGTATATTATGAAATTGATATTGATTAATCAGCTATTACAAAAAAGACATATATTGATCAAACTTTATACTAAATTTTAGGTAATGTTACTTTATTCAATAATAACTTCTTGATATGTATTGAAAAAAAGAGAGTAGTTTGTATTGAAAAAAAGAGAGTAGTTTGATGGATCTTCTTCATATGTATAAGGTGGATCTTCTTGATATGCATAAAAGGAGACTACAATTCTATTAAAAAAGAAAAAACTATTTAGTTGTGAATTAGTTTTTTTTTTTTTTTTTTTTGGTTTTCCACCCAGTATTCGGTATCTATATTGGGGTTCCGATTAACTCGGACCGCGCACTGCAGAATCCATTCTGTAGATGACGCTTCTAACAGAATTTTCTCAATACCCAGGACTTGAACCCGAGACCTCTGATTAAGAGTGGAATAGTCCCATCACTACACCATAACTCACGTTGGTAGTTATGAATTAGTTACAATTATAGCCAACAATTTTTATAATAAAATGTAAGTTGTATGTTGTTGAAGCATATATCAAAGACAAGAAATTGTGAAATTGAATGTCTCATATATTATAAAGATAATCATTCTAATAATACTTTATTGATTTGAAGTTACTCATCACAATAATATAGCTATACAATAAATACCTGACATATTTTCTTACTATATACTAGGTAGAAAGGTGATCAATTAAGAAGATAAAAATAAAAATTATTTCAATCAATAATATTTATTATAAAAATAAATACATACGTATTTATTATCTAGTTGAATCTACGCAGCATATACTATACGTTTCAGTTTATGTGTTTATGAATCTAGAAGTACTATATATGTTTGAGAAGGGTAGTTTAGTAAATATGACTTATTTTAAGGATAATTTAATAAGTCAATGAAACTCTAGAAGTATCCAATATTTTCATATCATCCATCTCTAACAAAAGAGTGGAGAGAACGACAACCAATTCTCATGATATCAGTTAAATCTCTATGGAAGGGCTCTCAACCAGCCATTCGGATGAGACTTTTGCTGATAAATATTCTTTTTTCGAATAATTTCGAGTAAACTTTAGCCTCTACCAGCTTCTTCTCTTACACTTTTGGTTTTAGGCTTTCTTCTGTGGAATTTTTGTTCTATTGACTTGATTTTTGTTTTGATTTTGCTGCTTTATTTGGTGCTTCAGCTATAGTCACTAAATTTGAATTTTGTTTGTTGTAGTTACATTAGATGTTTGAGAAAATGTCACAATTAGAAAATTAGTCTTTGTTTGTGCTTTTGAGAAGCAAAATTTCAAAGCTCTTTGCTTATGTCCACAGTCTTTTCTTTTTTGGTCAATTAACGTGAATGCTTCCATTACTTAGATGCACAAGAAGTACATCAGGTTCAATGATTCGACTAACCAAGAGAAACAAAATAAAAAGATAAATCAACTACAAAGTACCATCTCAAACCTTGAAATTTAGCTGTAAATGAGCCAAAAAGGTTGTTTAATGTTTAGTAACTCAAAGTAAGCTTGGTTGTTGTGACATTTGTGGTAGTTCTATATTCTTTTGGGTACTTCTAATTGGATTTTCCATACATATTTGTATTTGTATCTTAATTGCGCACCGATGCAGCAAAGTCGCTTGAAATATGCCTAAAATAAGTAAATACCTTTTTGTAAAAAAAGAAGTTTTTTGACAGATGCTCTGCAACTTGAAGTTGAATGTTTTAGTTCGCCGAAATTGATTTTATTATTTAAATTAGTTGAGTTGATATTGTGTGGTGGTTAATGTATTTACGCACACTTTCCTTTGGGTTGATTTGGCTCTGTGAGGAACCTATAGCGTATTCAAATTAAATGATGCAATGTGCTGGTTGTTTGCAGGCAGATAAGGTGACGGTCATATTTCCTATGAGATTTAGTGATTCCATAGATAACATTCTAGCAACATCCTTCCTACAGGTAATCTTATTCATGTTTTAACATATTCTTGTTTTTGTCTTCATATCATCCGAATGAGTTAATTTTACGTATGATCGCTCAACTAAGGCAGTTCACTCAGAATGTCACTTTTCTTTGTTTTAATTAACTGAAAAGTCACTCAAACAATTAGGTGATTTTTTCATTTAATTTTGCGGATTTTTTAATTTCTTATTTTAAGCCAAAGTTAAAAGAAATAAAAAGCTACGCAGTTTAACTATTTTTATTGACCCGACCTGCTGAAACTATGGAGGAAATAATTCAACAGACTACCCTTTCTGGATTTGAATGGTTTTAGGGCTTCAATCCAGTGATCAATCGACATCCCAACAACAACGACAACACGCCGTTGGCTTAACATGCTTATCATCACATAGCTGTGAAGTTTAAACATGTATATGATTTCATAGCAGAGCGATAAAATGGGTAATAAAAGGGTAAATGTTTGACTCATATAGTTTTAGCGCGCCAGGTCATTTAAAAGGTTAAAATGGGTAGCTTCTTATTTCTTATAAATTTGTCTTAAATCAAAAATTATAAATCTACAAAATTAATTGGAAAATCACTTAATTGGTTGACTAACTTTTGAGTGAAATATCAATAATTCAGTGATTTTCGAGTTGTAAAACAAAGAAAAGTGTTTTTGTGAGTAAATCCTTAATTGCGTGACCATCTAGAAAATTAACTCCTCTTCCCAATCCAAGAAATGAAAAGGTGTGAGAACTAATAGCTTCCTATAAGAGTAGTATATAAGGAAGTTTCTTTTCATTTATTTTGTGGTAAATATTCTGATATTTGAACATCCAAATCGAGCCTTCATCATATTAAGACGTACAACCTGAGCCTAATTCAATCCCAAAAACTAACTAAGAAGGCTACAATCCTTTCATCTCCCACATGCCCAAAACTGAACAACTGAAGTGTGGATAACATAACGTGGGACCCAACATTGAGAAACACAAGAACATGGATCCGTGAGTTTGAATCTGATACCATGTTAAGAAAAAATTGGACTTAACTCGACCCCCAATGCTAGCTTATGGGAGGATTGCCCAAGATCATACAAGGAAACTACAAATAATTCCTCGACCAATGTGCGATTTACACATCATATTAGTTTGAAGATGGCTTCGAAATTGGATATAACATATTTTATTAGTTTGAAGATAGTTTTGGAATTGGATGTAATGTGATTTTTTCATTGTAATCAATTTGCTTGTCACTCCCATATCATTTTCACTTCAACGAGGCTTTCCGAAGATCTCATCTTCCTGCGTGCTCACATTTATCTTAAGACTGGTGGTATGCATGTTCTTGATTGATATTTTGTATCATGTTTCATGCCAGGCTTTATCAGAAGAGATAAAAGCAAGATATGAGAAGGCAGTTGTGAAAGTTGTGGACATGGTAATTTGAATAAGCTAATTATTTTGAATTCCTTGCTTTGAGTCTTTTTCTCTGATAACACAACTTTCAACTCTAGGATGATTATGCTTCTAATGATGATCTTTACGAGGAGAAGCTGAAGAAAGAAACAATTGCATTTTTCATGGTGGCAACGTAAGGGATATGTTCATTTGGAATCTGTCAAGATTGTTTTTTTATTTACGTTAAATTAAGAAGATATTTGTCACATAGCTTACATTTTAACACCTGATACTTTAGCTACGGAGATGGCGAGCCAACTGATAATGCTGCAAGGTTTTACACGTGTTTTACCAATGTAGAAAGGAGCTATGTGCATCATTGTTCTTTAAATATGTTTCTTTCGGAGCAGCTTCTTTTCTTTGAGTGGAACTTTATTATATTTTAGGGACTAGAATAGGGTGTATAGCTACAATGGGTTGTGTGGCTACAATACCATACCTATTTCGTTTTTGGCTTGGGTAATCGCCAATATGAATATTTTAACAAGGTACGATCTGGATATCATTTTTGTATTGTCCGCATTCCTGTTTTGTTACCTGACAAAGATATTTTGGAACAGATGGGGAAGGTGATAGATGAACAATTGAGTGAACAAGGTGTGTATACACTATTTTTTCACTATGGCATATGATCTACTATTCTTATTAAACTTCCAATACTAAATATAGAGCTGCTTGAAAGTTGTTAGATGATATTGCCAAGTAAATTTTGTCTCCACATTTGGCTCAACTAGACTGCATTATATGACAGTGATGGTACGTGAGTCTATTTATTTTCCAACTACTAGAAATTAATAATTGGAAATTTTTTTTTGTCTGTTACCAGTTTTTAAAAAATTATTTTTTGTCTTGCTGGTGTTTCTTGGAGCATCTACCATTTATTACTTACTTTTAGGGTTATGTAGTCCTGATATGCTTCAAATCTTATGCTTTAAGTGAAGGATGAAGGTAAACATACACTTTGGTTCAACTATAAAAATATTTTGTTCCCAGAGGCTCCTATTATCATCCATTGCACAATTCACTTTCTTGCTATCTGTTACCGTGTGATAATTATTTAAATGAAAAGTTTATACCATAGTTGGACTCACTCTTCAGCATCACAGGTGCAAAATGTCTTGTGCCTGTGGGCCTTGGGGATGATGATCAGTGCATTGAAGATAATTTTTCTACCTGGTAAGTTATTCATTCCTTTGTTGTTCTATGTGTATGTTCTTGGAATCATTCTTTATGCATCTCTGAGATGATATGATTGGACAAATGGACAATGGTTTGTTTTGGTTATTAACTGTGGTTTTTTCTCTTAGGCGAGAACAACTGTGGCCAGAACTAGATCAAATACTTAGATACGAGAATGATGCAAGTTCTGCAACCACTCCATATATAACTGCAATTCCTAAATATCGTTTGGTTATCCATGATACCACTATGAGTCTCGAGGATAAGCATACAATCATGGCTAATGGTAATTCCACATATGACATCCACCATCCGTGAAAGTAAGTGTTTGAATGAGCATCTATTTTCTGGTTCAATTCTTTGGCTGGTTACAGACAGTTCTCCTTTTCTTTTAACCTGCAGAGTAAATGTTGCTGTTCAAAGAGAGGTTCACACACCTGAGTCTGATCGCTCATGTATTCACTTGGAGTTTGATATGTCTGACACTGGGATTTCGTAAGTTTGTACATTTCTTCTGCCTGGTTGGTGATACTGTGTTACCAAAATATTAGAAAAAGGTCGAAAGTAGGTGAAGCAGTTGATGATCTTTCTGTAATATGCTCCATTCTTTTTGTAGTGTTCTATTTTATTGTCATAACATGTTCATTCTGAAGATGTTACATATTGGGAAAATTCATAATTTGATATGCTTTGCATTGTGAGGAAGATGCAATTAAAATTTTCTGGCTACATGCGGACACACACTTTTATCTTAACGGAGAAAGGTCTAAGGGGTAGTCTGGTGGCTCCCTCTCCTTTAATAGCTTGATGTAATAATTTGGTCTATCTCCATATATTATGCATGTTTTTGTAATAGCATTTTCTGTCTTCTGTTACTGAAGACGAATTTTGCATGGTTAGAGTTTGATTGTTTGAACTTGTGGACAGGATACTTGACTTGAAAACTATACTTATAGGCTGTAACCTCATGGTTAACATGAAAAATATTGGTGTTCGATTCTTCTTACAAGGCTAGAGTACCGAAATGCAATAATCTGATGTGGTTAGTTTTAAGAAGGGTATTGTCATTTTACAGTTGCTTCTTTAATATTGTTCTTTAATATTACCTAAATATTAATATGCAAGTACAACAACTAATCCTCACACTCCATGTCACCCTCTTAAGCTCATCTCAGCCCAGTAATATGCAATTTCAAAAAAGGAAAAAGAAATAGAATAACACTGAATTTTCATGAGCCATTTTAATATTTGCCTTCCATTTATTACCAAATCTAATTATTGTGTCCCATAAAGTGGTGGATGAAAGAGTATTAGTTAAACTAGCTAATAAACAAGTCTTCGTACTAACTTTGTGAAATACTTTTTGGAATCCCTTTCAAGTGAAAACTCCAGCCTTTCTGAGTATAGTTACTTATTGTGAAGTTGCAATGCATATCAGTTTGCTTACAATTTGAATCAACACATGCTGATTTTTTTTTTCACTTATTCTCCGAGTAATAGCCTTTTGGTAATTTCTGCAGATGCTTTTTTGGAGCTAACTACACAGGTGAAAAGATGGAGAAGATTCATTTTCCATATATTTGATCTTGTAATTCGAATTATGGTCTAATGCATTCTTTTGTAAGGACCATGATTAAGTTATTTAAACTAAAGGTGAAACAGGGAAAAAAATCCACCAGTTAAGAAACAAAAGTCCTGCAGAGTTGTGTCTTCATAAAGGTATTCCCTTTTTTCCCTTTATTGTAAAATCTTCTTAATCTTAACTACTTTATTCATTTTATTTTTCAGCGAGATATTTTTCTTATCCCTTTCCGTATGCCAAATAGAGCAATTTAGTTTTTGCGCGTGAGCTTATGTTATTCATAGCTTCTTTTTGAATGTTATCGGGCATATTTGATACCTCTTGTCAAATTTTTATTACTTATTTAAATTTTTATGTTTTACTTAATGTTATTAAGAGGTAAATTGTCCTATATCGCCATTAAGCTCATTTGCTTTGATGTTTACTGTACCAAGCAAGTGAGGCTAAAAAAAGGTCTTTAAGTGTTGATTTTGGTACGACAAGAAGGTTTTGAGCGTCAAAGCATCAGCTATAAGTATGCAGCACTTTTGCTTGACAATTCGCTGTCGAAAGTGATTTGCTGATTTGATTTTGTTGCTTTGATATCTTCTTTCTCAAAGAAAAGTAATTACAGAGGGTATCGGTATCATTGGAAAACTTATTTGTTAACGATGAGTATAACTAATTTACTTTTCTGTCCTTAGTAATTAATATTTTTTTTTGGTTACCTTAATCTAGATATCAATGTCATCATATTTCATTAGCTGGTAGTTCAATGTTTATATGTGTGGTTGCTGAGTAGTGTTCATTAGTCGTTTGACGAATATCTCATTTTCAACTTTTTCCTCTTGGTTTGGTGTTTGAACGTTTTATGTATGTGTTTTGAATAGTAGAACTCTATCACACTCCAATCACCTCTGTTTTTTTTTTACTTTTGTAAAAATTATAGCATAAATTACTCATACTAAGAGTAAGATTTATTAAGTTTTCATGATGGGATGGTACACCTGACTGGAAGTGCAAAATGAAGCCCTCTTTAATAATTTTTTGATAACTGGCTTACAATATTTCATTTTATGTATTGAAACTTCTCAGCTATATGGACTTTCACGGTCAAAAGGTAGTTTTACATAAACTACAAATGGACTTCCATTTCCTCTTGTTTGTACAACGATAAATGAGCATTTACTTTCTAAATGCTCTTGAATGCTCTCCTTTTTTCCTCACTTAGAATCTGAATTCTTCCTCCTCTTTTTCCACAGGTAGTTGTTGCCGCCAAATACTGTCAGCCCAATTTTTGTGCATGGAAAGTGTTGTATAGATTAATGCCTTGTCAACTCAAACTGAAAAATTTGGATACAAAATTCTAAAAGATTAATGCCTAACTAGCTTGTTGAATAATTCATTCTTTGTAAACCCAATTGGTCCAGGATATTGGTTCAGGCTAGCGTTTTCACTGACTGATTTTACTTTACCCCAAGCAAGTTGTAACGTCCCGAGCCTGGTGCTCGGAATGCTACACGGTGCTCATGACCCCGAAGGACCACAAACAAACTCATGACTGATATCTGTACCTGTACACTGCATAATATAACATAATAATGCGGAAACATACACTGAAAGCCATAAGGTTCAAAACTGAACATAAGCTGAATAATATGACATCTGTGTGGGGTAATAGAATACCAAAAACAAAACTAAAAGTACTGAAGTCTGAAACGTAATAGCTTGGAAAGCCTCTAAACATGACTGAAACTGTCTGAGTGAATAAGGAGTTGATGGGATATGTTCCCAACTAACTCCAACTAATAAAGTAATTAATGAGATAATAGCTAAATAATCATGTCCTCGAAGGATAAGGACTAACTTCTAACCCTGACTGCTGAGACTGAAATCTACTGCTGCTTTGGAGCTCGTGTCTCTGAACCTATGATATGAAAACACCATAGCGCGAATGTGTCAATACGATTGAATGTACTGGTATGCATGTGAGGTAGGTTAAATGCATGGGGTTCATATGCATGAACAATAATAAATATAGCTGATTAACTGTCATGAGCGTGAGAATACATGCATGAGACGTAATAACTGACACTAATGCCATGAATACCTGATAACTGAATCTTAATAGTGATAATATGACATACTGATAACATGAGTGATTGCAACTGACAGTCCTGAATCTGATGGAACTATCTGAGTTTCGTACTGTATCTGAGTTGACTGTATCTGACAATCCTGAAATATAAAGAACTATCTGAGTTCTTTTACTGAGACTGATACTGAAACTGTGGGAAGTAGTCATTTAACCTACATGCCCCTAGTGCACCATTATGTCTGCGTTGAGGTCCAATCTGTAACCCTAATTGGAAGGGTGTCAATACCGCGCCACTGGTAAGGACAAGCTGTGAGGACCCTATACTGGCAGGTACTAAAAAATGAGAATGGTGGGAACCCTAAACTGACAGGTTAAGCCACCTCATCAACCCTAAACTGATAGGTTAGATGTCTCAACCTACGCTGGCTACGTAGTTCTGGAACACAAAGATTGCTTCTAAGAATCACACCCTAAGCTAGTAGGTGAGTTTCCATCCTTGGGTTCGCTCGGTGCTAATTTCTACTTCCATCTGAATAGACACTGAACATGATTTATTGAACTGGACAGAACATGGACTGAGTTACGAAATTTCGTTGACTGACAAAACACTACTGATATCTGACAACTGACTGAGTTCATGAGATCATAGAGATTTTCTGAGTCATAAGACTGTCTGAAGTCTAAGGATTCATAGCTTGACTGAGAGTATCGTGAAAACATGACATGACTCTAGGCACACAACTAATGTTTCGGGTACAAGTACCCCCAGGACTCGAAGGAAGGAAACTAACAAACATGACTTATTTGAATACATAATAATCACCACAATACATTTATTGAAGCATTTCATCAAACATGTGATAGGCATAAACTTGTACATACATGGGGATTTCATGATATCATGCTAGTTGGGCATTTTCCTTCATCTAGGCATTTAATCAAATACATAGTAGGCATAGTATGTGTAAACCACATTATACAACAATTAAACATCATGCTTCAATTCTAATTTCATCATTCAAGGGTTTAATCATAGGGTAGCATGAATCTATATCTATAATAATTAAACCCACATAAAAATTATCACCTAACATGAAGTAGAATTCAATTTCTCATTTATCAACATGAACAAGAACAACCCGATCATGAAATTCATAAAGAAAATTCATAACTTGAAGTTGAAAAGGGGATTCTTGGACTTCATGGACGAAAGGAGTCCATGAATGAACACTATGTATACTTGGATTGTGATTTCTTGAACTTGAAGAATTGGAAATCCCTTAGTTCTTGAAGAATATTGGATTTTGTTCTTGGAGATTAATGTTAGAGAGAAACCCTAATATTTATTGTGAAATAATAATGAACCAAATGGCTGCAATCGGGTATAATTGGGTATATACAGGCGAGTGGTAAATGACCAAAATACCCCTGCTAAAAGGACCTGAAAAAACTGAACGTAGGGTGCAATGGGCAAGGGCGATGGTCCATCGTAACTGCGACGGTCCATCGGTCCCTACCTTCGGACCTGGGTAGAAACTAGCCCCGATTCGTGCGACGTGACTTTCGGTGGTCCATCGAGGCTGCGACGGTCGATTGACTGCTACCGTCGTACCGGGGCAGAAAATAGGTCCACTGCTTCAGTGCGACGGCAGGCTTCGACGGTCCGTTGATAACACTCAATCTACAGCTCTCGTAGGAGTGTAAAGCGGTCGTTAGCAAATATAGAACCCAACCTGGGTTGGGTATCGATCCCACAGGGAATAGCTTGGTCAACAAGTAAGCAACGATTACTAGATTTTTAGTGCAAGTCTCGTAAAAAAGGGGGAATTGTATTGTTAAAGTAATGTAACCAAAATAAGAGAGTAAAGCAGAAAATAACAAAGTAAAAGAACGAATGTTTTGTAATATGTAAACAATGAGAATTGAGGAGTTGGGGTTATGTCCATCTTCTGAGTTATACGTCTCTATTGACTATGAGTGTGCGAAATTCAGACATGCATGTGCTTATAGAGAATTGTATTCGATGGTAAATCCAGGCGTCTTTCGACCTATTCAAGGATTATTTCACTTTAACTCTTTCGAGCTTAAAACGTGTCAAACGGTACGAATTCTCCAAGAGGTTAATCCAGTTACGACACTAACTTTTTAATAGGGGATGGGACCCTACTACCTTGACATTATCTCTTTTCCAGACAGATAACCTTTCTTTCGAACAAGTTAAATGTTATACTGGCTTATTCTTGCGTTTGCAACCACAAAAAATTTAGATTAAGATGAAGAGAATAATGATATAAGCAATATACGTGTCACGAATTCACAAACTCATAGCAATAGATAGTATCTCATATGGCTTCCATAACCCCAACAGAGAAGTTTAGTTACCCATGAGTGCGAAGGAAATCACAATAGACATTGTTATTATACCACAATAAATATTTCGTGTAGCAAAGTGTGGTAGGCGTTAGGCGTGAATTCCTTGCAAAGTAACGTTTCTCTTGTTGCGGAAATTAAGAATTGATTAGATGAATAGAAGAAGAATAAAAAGTAGAATTAATTGTATGAATGGAGAATGTAAGAGTGTGTTTGTGGAATGGTGAATGTATCAAAATCTCTAGTAGAATAGGGTATTTATAACACCCATATCCTATTCCTACTAAGCTAATGAAATGCTTAACCAAATCCTACTAAGCTAATGAAATACTTAACCCAATTGTACTAGGTTAATGTATCATTATCCTAATCCTAATAAGCTAATGAAATACTTAACCCAATTGTACTAGGTTAATGTATCATTATCCTAATCCTAATAAATTACTGCTAGTCCCCAAAGTCATCAGAAATGTTGTTTTAGCCCGGGATAGAATTTCCATGCGCCATCTTTAGTCCTTGGCGTCCAAGATTGGCTTTTCTCCTTTCGTGAAGCTTTCTTTGGCGTCAAGTTATCCATGAAATGCTGAATTCTGCATCATTTATACCTGAAACTTTGCTAATCATGTTCATTAGCTCAGTTACAGGAAAAAGGACTAAAAGTGCATGAAATATATAATTTGTTCTCAAAACTAGGCTAAAATATGGGCAAAATATAGTGCTATAGGCGTGTAAATTCGCCTATCATCAACACCCCACACTTGAAGCTTTGTTCGTCCTCGAACAAAATATCATGTCCCTCTAAACATCAACTTAGGGTTTCACAGCAACAACACAAAATATTCGTCAAGACAAGCACAACAATTATCAACAAAGAGTAGTTTTTCGATCATTAGTAGAAACAGTTTAACCTCTAGCATAGACTCGTGATGGTGGTCAACTCATATTCAAAGGTTAAGGCACAAAGAATCATACACGACTACCCAAAACTCATCAACCATGTGTGTTTCACAATATATTACCCATAATCACTCACAAGTATAGCATATTTTTCAAACATGGGTATCAAAATATCCTTGCTCTCACTCTCACAAAGAATTCATATGCAGCAACTGATGACCATAGGCTTGCCCTTAGTGTAATGCTCCACTAAATGTCAGAATGCCAAGCTTAGGATCAACTAGGTCTTTTGATGGTTGTAATGTAGGCTAAGGGACAGGTAGGACTATTTTGGCCAGAAATAGTGACTATGTTCCTAAGCGCTTTAATACATCACATTGTAACATTAACACTTTTCTTTCAAACAACCTTTCTACTTTCTTTTATTCTACCACTCTTTTTCTCGTCTTTTGTTTTTCAATTTTAAAAATAACTAACTTTTCAGTTTTCCTTTCCTTTTTCTTTTGATAACATACCTCTTATGATAGCACTTTCTTTTTCATAACTCATTCAAGCACCAATGCATTCTAAAGCATCATACTCACCCAATTTCCTCTTATTTTGTCACATGACTTTTTCACTTTAAAGCACTTAGGAATTTGGATCAAATTATGGTCTTGAAAAAATGGATTAGGCTTACATACGAGGTTTGTCAAAGAAAATAGGCTAAAGGCTCAAAAGGGTTTAACTAGGATGATGTCCATGGGTAGGTAAAAAGAAGGTAAATAATCATAGGTTGCCAAAGAAATGCCTAAATCATCTCCTAGACTTGCACTCTTTATTTTCGCTTTACATACATACCAGGCAAGTTCTAGCATCAGCCACAAGCACAGAATAAACTATTATCTCATACACACAAGGCACATGGTCGACTTTATTGGGAGTAGTATAGACTCTTGACCCAACAGATGAAGGAATTAAACCAAACAATATCAGATAGTGAGTCACAATTAGAGCCTAAATGTCTCAATAGTCATGATTTTAGCACAAACTCTTGTCATAATCTCATGCTGCCTATTAGAATAATTTCATGCGAAGCTAAGTTAATTTTTTTTTTAACTACTGAAAAAACAATTAACTACTAACAAAACAAACAAACATAAATAAATACAAATGTGGATAGAGAAGTATAGCATGCAAATACCAGCACCCCACACTTAGACGGGACACACTGTCTTCAGTGGAAAATAAATAAGAAGAACCTGGTTAGTCGGACTCATCCTCTATGTCTGGGGTCATACCCCTTGCATCGGAATCATCAGCAGAGTTGTCATCCTCAGAAGTTCCTCATAAGTATCCCACTTAATTCCAAGAGTGAGTCGAGGTATTTGCAGCGAAGAGGGTTCTCCTTGCTCTTTTCGGCCTCTTTTCTTGCCTTTTTGTGATGTGGTAGCCTTATCTTTGCCTTGTCTTGCTTTGGGTGCCATTGTACCTGAGACTTAAAATAATGTTCATGTTAGCATCATCTCGATGGATACAATCTATAAACAAGAAGTAGTGGCACCACCCCACACTTAGTTTGTTGGTACAGACTAGTGAAGTGAAAGTAGTCGATTACTCAGACTTCATCGACATACGTTTTAGGTGCTCTATTCCAACAATAAAATCAGTGCAGTCATACTTCTTGTAATCTTGGCAATACTTGCATGTGTGAGATATCAAGACTACTACATAGAGATTGAATCAAGGTATAACATCTAGAAATAATCACAACCTCCTATGTCGGTAGGCAACTATAATTCTTATCCCAATGAACAAGTCATTCCAACATGTAAGTATTCAAGTGACAAGATTATGCAATTTTTGTGACCATATCAATTCTGCAAAAGTAAGACAGTGCATCAAATTCAAGTTGGAAATAAGTTACGATCATCCTTACGTATTCATTCACTCACTTGGTTGTATCATAACAATTAAATCACTTTCAAATCATCAATACTACTTCAAGATTTAGCAATTCATAATAGGCGTAGTAATGTAGTACTTACGGAATATAAATGAAGAACAAAGAAGAACTTACTTGATTGATGACTTTGGATGATGTTTTTGTGAAGTAAGAGAGCAAAAGGAAATTTTTTGAGAGGATTTGGGGACTATAGGTGACGCTTAAGATAGGTTTCCAATGTGTTTTTGGTTCAAGGCTAAGTCTCATATTTATAGGAGAAGGTTGGGTCGGGTTTTGACCCATTTAAAATCGGATTTGAAGACAAGAAGTGACCATAGGCGGTGCCTAATGCTTTGCCTAGTTAAGCAGAATGCCATAGCATAGGCCACGCCTTTTGCAAAGCATTTGGTGAGCATAGGCGGCGCCTTTTGCAAAGCATTTGGTGAGCATAGGCGGCGCCTTTAGCAAGGCATATGAGATTCAGAGACAAAAGGCATTAGCATAGGCGACGCCTATGCTATGGCATACTTGAGCATGGGCGGCGCCTATGCTATTGCACACTAGATTCTAAGATCTTAGGCCATAGTATAGGCTTTGCCTTGTTCGTGGCCTAGTTTTACCTAGGCCTAGCCTTGTTCGATGCCTATATTTTCATGAGCAATGCTCAATCCATAGCCTTTTGCTTCTTCATTCCTAACTTACCACCTTTAACATGCAATACGTCCAAATCAAAATTTGAAACCAATCTCCTCGTTTTACACCTCTTGCACCTACATTTGCTCAAAAACAATAAAAACGATTAGAACGATGGGTTGCCTCCCATCAAGCGCCTTAGTTTTGGTCGTGGCACGACACTTATTTTTGGATTTTTATTTATCAAAAGCAAACACGTAATAGAACGAAAGAAAAATGAAAAACGATAAACGATGGGTTGCCTCCCATCTAGCGCTTGATTTATTGTCGCGGCACGACATAGTTACCTCGAGTACTTAGACTTCATCGTGATAGATGGTGGATCGTTTTCTGAATGGATTCAGACGATAATGAGGCTTACTTGTAGGCATGCAATCTTCTTCGAGATGACCCTTGTGCATGCCTATCCCAGGAGGGATACCAATTATATCATCAATAGTCCAACCCATAGCTCTCATGTATCTCTTCAGAGCAGAGATGAGAGCCTCTACGTGCTGTTTGCTTAAATCATCTGCACTCACCGAAAGTATATTTATACTTTCCAAGAACACATACCTTAGATAATCGGGGAGCTCTTTCGATTCTAGCATTGGTGGCTTTTCAACGGAAGTCTTCGCTGTTGGTGATGGTTGATTCTTAAGATCACGGTCCGGTTGCTTAGGAGTATGGGAATAGGACTCTATTTCTGTTAGAGCACCCATAAGTTCTTCATAATCTTCATCGTCCTCATGCTCAACATTCAGTGGCGCAACCGACAATGGCTCAACAGTAAGCTGTTTCTATACAGATAATGCTTTCTTATCCTCATGATGAACATCAGCTACAGAGAACACATTCATATCGCTGGGCTGCTTTATTGCTTTGCATATATCAAAGCGGACCACTTCGTCATTCAACCGAAATAAAAGCTCATTAGCTCTCATGTCAATAAGCACACTTCCTGTTGTAAGGAAAGGACGTCCCAAGATTATGGGAACTTCAGAATCCACCTCGCAATCCAAAATCACAAAGTCTGCAGGAAAAATGAAGGTAGACACCTTCACCAACACATCATTCAAGATACCCACAGGTCGTTTTACCGATCTATCTGCCATCACGAGCCGCATATTGGTTGGTGTAGGGTCGCCCAACCCCAACTTTCTGTAGACGGATAGTGGCATCAAATTGATGCTAGCTCCCAAATCGCACAATGCCTTAGCAAAATTCATAGATTTAACCATGCAAGGAATAATGAAAGCACCAGGGTCTGCCTTCTTCTGTACTAAGGACCTTGTGGCAATTGCACTGCAATGATGAATATTATCTGCCGGCTCATAGCTTACTGACCGCTTCTTTGTTAAAAGATCCTTCATAAATTTCGCATACCCAGGCATTTGTTCAAGTGCTTCCACCAATGGAACATTAATGGTCAGCTGCTTTAACATAGTCATGAATTTGCTGAACTTTGTATCATCCGCCACCTTCTTCAATCTTTGGGGAAAAGGTGGTGGTGAGTATGGAATTGTTCTCTCCACGACTTTCTTCTCCTCTTGCTTCCATTTTTCAGCTTTTCCAGGCTGTACGTCGTGAGGAGTGACGGTAAGGACGTTAGGATCGGCTGCTGCGGCATCTTCCCCTTTCGCCTTATCATCAATTTCTGCTTCTTCATCAACCACTTGTTTGCCTTTTTCTGAAGTTTCCAGTACCTTACCACTTCGGGTAGTGATGGCCATACATGACCCATCATTCCTTGGGTTTTGCACAGTATCGCTAGGTAAAGTACCAGCCTTTATTTGATTGAGTGCTGCTGAAAGTTGGCTCAATTGCTGCTCTATTTTCTTGATTGAAGTGGAATGAGAATCAACTAATTGCTTCATAGAGGACAAATCATTTATTACCTCCGTTACTCCTGCGCTCGTTGCTTCCACTCCTTTCAGTAGTTTAGCCATCATGTCTTCCATACTTCCAGAACTAGATGTGGTGGTGTCACGTCTTCCAGGGGGTACGTATAAACCACTCTTTTCATTGTTTTTCCTCCAACTACCTTGGTCCTTGTTTCCAGACTTATCATAATAGTTTCGACCTTGGTTTCCTTGGGCATTACCTCGGAAACCCCCCTGATTGTTCAAGTAGTTGGCTTCCTCTTCCGAATCAGATTCGTCTCTTCCTTTTGATGCAATAGCTTTCACTTTTTCGGTCTTCCCTGATAATAAATGCTTTGTAAGAAGATCCACTTGTGTTTTCATGTGCGCCATATCTTGATCACGTTCTTCTTGTCTTCTTCTTTGGTCTGCAGTCATGCCAATAGATAAAGTGGGGCTTGCTACCTCAGAATCCCTGGTATGCCAAGCTCTACTTTGTTTCGTCATACGATCTAGCATATTGCTTGCTTGACCAAAGGTGAGATCCATAAAAGATCCTCCGGGCGCATTATCCACCACTGGTTTAGTTATTGAATTCAAGGCTCTATATAGTATCTCCATTAGGTGAACATTAGTCATATGATGGTTTGGGCACCTCGCTAGCTTTGTTTTGAACCTCTCCCATGTTTCATGAAGGGCTTCAGTTGGAAGCTGACGAAAGTTGCTGATTTCATCTCTCAATTGTGCTCTTTTGGATGGCGGAAAGAATCTTTCTAGGAAAGCGTCTCTCAATTGCCTCCAATTTGTAATAGAATCAGGAGTCAGCCCATTCAACCATAGAGTTGCCTCCCCAGACAGAGACAATGGAAATAAGCGTAATCGAATTGCATTCTGACCAACACCAGGATTGTCAAACGACTTGCATGTAGAAATAAAGTTGAAGAGATGCATATTCGGATCATCGCCTGCTATTCCACCAAATAATCCCTTGAGTTGCAATAACTGAATCATGGTGCTTGTGATGTTGAACTTGGCTCCGGGTGCCAATGGTGGAGGAATAATAGCTCCTGTGGCTCCGGCTCCATCAAGATCATCATCATCATCGTCGAAAGCTGGTTGCATGGGTTGGCGATCATACCTAAACCGAGCTTGTCGACCTCTTCTGTTGGCAGGTGTTGTGATTTTAGCATCATGCCTTGGGTTTAGTAACTCGTTATCACCTAAATCCTCATCGTCAGGGTTTGTTGCTCGCCCAGGGTTATCAATGTTTTGTTGGTGTACTTGGGCGGCGGCAAGAGCAGCTAATCTCGCCTGCTCCTGTTGAGCAGCCATCCTTTCAATTGCGTGTTGTGCCTCCATTCTGCGAATACGTTGTGGTTCAGGATTGATAGGTAATAACGATTGACCAGAACTTCGGGTATGAGGCATGCACTGAATAAAAACCTGCAGTAAACAAAAACAAAAACTAAAAGTAAAAGTACGAGAATCTTTGACCAAAGGGTCTAGTAATTATTACGAACTTAATTGACACTTGTATTCCCCGGCAACGGCGCCAATTTTTGATAACGCTCAATCTACAGCTCTCGTAGGAGTGTAAAGCAGTTGTTAGCAAATATAGAACCCAACCTGGGTTGGGTATCGATCCCACAGGGAATAGCTTGGTTAACAAGTAAGCAACGATTACTAGACTTTTAGTGCAAGTCTCGTAAAAAGGGGGGAATTGTATTGTGAAAGTAATGTAACCAAAATAAGAGAGTAAAGCAGAAAATAGCAAAGTAAAAGAACGAATGTTTTGTAATATGTAAACAATGAGAATTGAGGAGTTGGGGTTATGTCCACCTTCTTAGTTATACGTCTCTATTGGCTATGAGTGTGCGGAATTCAGACATGCATGTGCTTATAGAGAATTGTATTCGATGGTAAATCCAGGCGTCTTTCGACCTATTCGAGGATTATTTCACTTTAACTCTTTCGAGCTTAAAGCGTGTCAAATGGTACGAATTCTCCAGGAGGTTAATCCAGTTACGGCACTAACTTTTTAATAGGGGATGGGACCCTACTACCTTGACATTATCTCTTTTCCAGACAGATAACCTTCTTTTGAACAAGTTAAATGTTATACTGACGTATTCTTGCGTTTGCAACCACAAAGAATTTAGATTAAGATGAAGAGAATAATGATATAAGCAATATACGTGTCACGAATTCACAAACTCATAGCAATAGATAGTATCTCATATGGCTTCCATAACCCCAACAGAGAAGTTTAGTTACCCATGAGTGCGAAGGAAATCACAATAGACATTGTTATTATACCACAATAAATATTTCGTGTAGCAAAGTGTGGTAGGCGTTAGGCGTGAATTCCTTACAAAGTAACGTTTCTCTTGTTGCGGAAATTAAGAATTGATTAGATGAATAGAAGAAGAATAAAAAGTAGAATTAATTGTATGAATGGAGAATGTAAGAGTGTGTTTGTGGAATGGTGAATGTATCAAAATCTCTAGTAGAATAGGGTATTTATAACACCCATATCCTATTCCTACTAAGCTAATGAAATGCTTAACCAAATCCTACTAAGCTAATGAAATACTTAACCCAATTGTACTAGGTTAATGTATCATTATCCTAATCCTAATAAGCTAATGAAATACTTAACCCAATTGTACTAGGTTAATGTATCATTATCCTAATCCTAATAAACTACTGCTAGTCCCCAAAGTCTTCAGAAATGTTGTTTTAGCCCGGGACAGAATTTCCAAGCGCTATCTTTAGTCCTTGGCGTCCAAGATTGGCTTTTCTCCTTTCGTGAAGCTTTCTTTGGCGTCAAGTTATCCATGAAATGATGAATTCTGCATCATTTATACCTGAAACTTTGCTAATCATGTTCGTTAGCTCAGTTACAGGAAAAAGGACTAAAAGTGCATGAAATATATAATTTGTTCTCAAAACTAGGATAAAATATGGGCAAAATATAGTGCTATAGGCGTGTAAATTCGCCTATCATCAACACCCCACACTTGAAGCTTTTTTCGTCCTTGAACAAAATATCATGTCCCTCTAAACATCAACTTAGGGTTTCACAGCGACAACACAAAATATTCGTCAAGACAAGCACAACAATTATCAACAAAGAGTAGTTTTTCGATCATTAGTAGAAACAGTTTAACCTCTAGCATAGACTCGTGATGGTGGTCAACTCATATTCAAAGGTTATGGCACAAAGAATCATACACGACTACCCAAAACTCATCAACCATGTGTGTCTCACAATATATTACCCATAATCACTCACAAGTATAGCATATTTTTTAAACATGGGTATCAAAATATCCTTGATCTCACTCTCACAAAGAATTCATATGCAGCAACTGATGACCATAGGCTTGACCTTAGTGTAATGCTCCACTAAATGTCAGAATGCCAAGCTTAGGATCAACTAGGTCTTTTGATGGTTGTAATGTAGGCTAAGGGACAGGTAGGACTATTTTGGCCAGAAATAGTGACTATGTTCCTAAGCGCTTTAATACATCACATTGTATCATTAACACTTTTCTTTCAAACAACCTTTCTACTTTCTTTTATTCTACCACTCTTTTTCTCCTCTTTTGTTTTTCAATTTTAAAAATAACTAACTTTTCAGTTTTCCTTTCCCTTTTCTTTTGATAACATACCTCTTATGATAGCACTTTCTTTTTCATTACTCATTCAAGCACCAATGCATTCTAAAGCATCATACTCACCCAATTTCTTCTTATTTTGTCACATGACTTTTTCACTTTAAAGCACTTAGGAATTTAGATCAAATTATGGTCTTGAAAAAATGGATTAGGCTTACATACGAGGTTTGTCAAAGAAAATAGGCTAAAGGCTCAAAAGGGTTTAACTAGGATGATGTCCATGGGTAGGTAAAAAGAAGGTAAATAATCATAGGTTGCCAAAGAAATGCCTCAATCGTCTCCTAGACTTGCACTCTTTATTTTTGCTTTACATACATACCAGGCAAGTTCTAGCATCAGCCACAAGCTCAGAATATACTATTATCTCATACACACAAGGCACATGGTCGACTTTATTGGGAGTTGTATAGACTCTTGACCCAACAGATGAAGGAATTAAACCAAACAATATCAGATAGTGAGTCACAATTAGAGCCTAAATGTCTCAATAGTCATGATTTTAGCACAAACTCTTGTCATAATCTCATGCTGTCTATTAGAATAATTTCATGCGAAGCTAAGTTAATTTTTTTTTTAACTACTGAAAAAACAATTAACTACTAACAAAACAAACAAACATAAATAAATGCAAATGTGGATAGAGAAGTATAGCATGCAAATACCAGCACCCCACACTTAGACGGGACACACTGTCTTCAGTGGAAAATAAATAAGAAGAACCTGGTTAGTCGGACTCATCCTCTATGTCTGGGGTCATACCCCTTGCATCGGAATCATCAGCAGAGCTGTCATCCTCAGAAGTTCCTCATAAGTATCCCACTTAATTCCAAGAGTGAGTCGAGGTATTTGCAGTGAGGAGGGTTCTCCTTGCTCTTTTCGGCCTCTTTTCTTGCCTTTTTGTGAAGTGGTAGCCTTATCTTTGCCTTGTCTTGCTTTGGGTGCCATTGTACCTGAGACTTAAAACAATGTTCATGTTAGCATCATCTCGATGGATACAATCTATAAACAAGAAGTAGTGGCACCACCCCACACTTAGTTTGTTGGTATAGACTAGTGAAGTGTAAGTGGTCGATTACTCAGACATTGTCGACATACGTTTTAGGTGCTCTATTCCAACAATAAAATCAGTGCAGTCATACTTCTTGTAATCTTGGCAATACTTGCATGTGTGAGATATCAAGACTACTACATAGAGATTTAATCAAGGTATAACATCTAGAAATAATCACAACCTCCTATGTCGGTAGGCAACTATTATTCTTATCCCTATGAACAAGTCATTCCAACATGTAAGTATTCAAGTGACAAGATTATGCAATTTTTGTGACCATATCAATTCTGCAAAAGTAAGACAGTGCATCAAATTCAAGTTGGAAATAAGTTACGATCATCCTTACGTATTCATTCACTCACTTGGTTGTATCATAACAATTCAATCACTTTCAAATCATCAATACTACTTCAAGATTTAGCAATTCATAATAGGCGTAGTAATGTAGTACTTACAGAATATAAATGAAGAACAATGAAGAACTTACTTGATTGATGACTTTGGATGATATTTTTGTGAAGTAAGAGAGCAAAAGGAAAATTTTTGAGAGGATTTGGGGACTATAGGCGGCGCTTAAGCTAGGTTTCCAATGTGTTTTTGGTTCAAGGCTAAGTCTCATATTTATTGGAGAAGGTTGGGTCGGGTTTTGACCCATTTAAAATCAGATTTGGAGACAAGAAGTGACCATAGGCGGTGCCTAATGCTTTGCCTAGTTGAGCAGATGCCATAGCATAGGCCATGCCTTTTGCAAAGCATTTGGTGAGCATAGGCGGTGCCTTTTGCAAAGCATTTGGTGAGCATAGGCGGCGCCTTTTGCAAAGCATTTGGTGAGCATAGGCGGCGCCTTTAGCATGGCATATGAGATTCAGAGACAAAAGGCATTAGCATAGGCGGCGCCTATGCTATGGCATACTTGAGAATGGGCGGCGCCTATGCTATGGCACACTAGATTCCGAGATCTTAGGCCATAGTATAGGCTTTGCCTTCTTCGTGGCCTAGTTTTACCTAGGCCTAGCCTTGTTCGATGCCTATATTTTCATGAGCAATGCTCAATCCATAGCCTTTTGCTTCTTCATTCCTAACTTACCACCTTTAACATGCAATACGTCCAAATCAAAATTTAAAACCAATCTCCTCGTTTTACACCTCTTGCACCTATATTTGCTCAAAAACAATAAAAATGATTAGAACGATGGGTTGCCTCCCATCAAGCGCCTTAGTTTTGGTCATGGCACGACTCTGATTTTTGGATTTTTATTTATCAAAAGCAAACACGTAATAGAACGAAAGAAAAATGAAAAACGATAAACGATGGGTTGCCTCCCATATAGCGCTTGATTTATTGTCGCGGCACGACATAGTTATCTCGAGTACTTAGACTTCGTCGAGATAGATGGTGGATCGTTTTCTGAATGGATTCAGACGATAATGAGGCTTACTTGTAGGCATGCAATCTTCTTCGAGATGACCCTTGTGCATGCCTATCCCAGGAGGGATACCAATTATATCATCAATAGTCCAACCCATAGCTCTCATGTATCTCTTTAGAGCAGAGATGAGAGCCTCTACGTGCTGTTTACTTAAATCATCCGCACTCACCAGAAGTATATTTATACTTTCCAAGAACACATACCTTAGATAATCGGGGAGCTTTTTCGATTCTAGCATTGGTGGCTTTTCAAAGGAAGTCTTCGCTGTTGGTGACGGTTGATTCTTAAGATCACGGTCCGGTTGCTTAGGAGTATGGGAATAGGACTCTATTTCTGTTAGAGCACCCATAAGTTCTTCATAATCTTCATCGTCCTCATGCTCAACATTCAGTGGCGCAACAGACAATGGCTCAACAGTAAGCTGTTTCTCTACAGATAATGCTTTCTTATCCTCATGATGAACATCAGCTACAGAGAACACATTCATATCGCTGGGCTGCTTCATTGCTTTGCATATATCAAAGCGGACCACTTCGTCATTCAACCGAAATAAAAGCTCATTAGCTCTCATGTCAATAAGCACACTTCCTGTTGCAAGGAAAGGACGTCCCAAGATTATGGGAACTTCAGAATCCACCTCGCAATCCAAAATCACAAAGTCTGCAGGAAAAATGAAGGTAGACACCTTCACCAACACATCATTCAAGATACCCACAGGTCGTTTTACCGACCTATCTGCCATCACGAGCCGCATATTGGTTGGTGTAGGGTCTCCCAACCCCAATTTTCTGTAGACGGATAGTGGCATCAAATTAATGCTAGCTCCCAAATCGCACAATGCCTTATCAAAATTCATAGATCCAACCGTGCAAGGAATAGTGAAAGCACCAGGGTCTGCCTTTTTCTGTACTAAGGACCTTGTGGCAATTGCACTGTAATGATGAATATTATCTGCCGGCTCATAGCTTACTGCCCGCTTCTTTGTTAAAAGATCCTTCATAAATTTTGCATACCCAGGCATTTGTTCAAGTGCTTCCACCAATGGAACATTAATGGTCAGCTGCTTTAACATAGTCATGAATTTGCTGAACTTCGTATCATCCGCCACCTTCTTTAATCTTTGGGGAAAAGATGGTGGTGAGTATGGAATTGTTCTCTCCACGGCTTTCTTCTCCTCTTGCTTCCATTTTTCATCTTTTCCAGGCTGCACGTCGTAAGGAGTGACGTTAAGGATGTTAGGATCGGCTGCTACGGCATCTTCCCCTTTCGCCTTATCATCAATTTCCGCTTCTTAGTCAACCACTTGTTTGCCTTTTTCTGAATTTTCCATCACCTTACCACTTCGGGTAGTGATGGCCATGCATGACCCATCATTCCTAGGGTTTTGCACAGTATCGCTAGGTAAAGTACCAGCCTTTATTTGATTCATGAATGCATAACTGAGTGTTCTGAGAAACAATTTTTTTCTCACAATAAGAATACATGTATGATGAATAATTACATAATTGAACTGGTATATGAATGCATGACTGAGTATGTAATGGTACTTGATACCAAGTTTGTGATAAACACTGAATATAAAATTGAGTAAGCTTAAGGGGAACTGTTACCTTGAGCTTGGTCTGAGTTGGCGGGGAAGAGGTGAGGGTACTTGGTATGCATATATGCTTTTGCTTCCCAAGTAGCTCCCTCGACGGACTAATTTCGCCAAAGAACTATAACTAGAGGGACTTTTTTGTTCCTCAATCTACGAATCTGATAGTCTAGGATTTCGTCTGGAATCTTTTTGTAAGAGAGGCTGTTCTGAATATCTATGCTCTGAATAGGGACTACAACTAATGGGTCACCTATGCACTTCTTGAGCAAAGTGACATGAAAGACTGGATGAACTGAGGCTAGATCTAAAGGCAATTCGAGCTCATAAACTATCTTGTCGAAGCGACTGAGAATTCGGAAGGGACCGACATATCAGGGACTGAGCTTTCCCTTCTTGATGAATCAATTCACTCCCTTCATAGGAGAGATATTGAGGTAGACATAATCACCAATCTCGAACTCGAGATCCTTTATATGAACATCTGCATAAGACTTCTGTCGGCTCTGAGCAGTCCGGAGTCTTTCTCTAGTCAACTGGACTTTATCTAGGGCATCGAATACCAAGTCAGGCCCTTTGACTGAGGCCTCACTAACTTTGAACTAACCAATTTGAGATCTACATCTCGTACCGTAGAGAGCTTCGAACGAAGCCATATGAATACCGGAATGATAGCTATTATTGTATGCAAACTCAATCAAAGGCAAGTGGTCATCCCAAATACCCTTAAAATCAATTGCACACGCCCTTAGCATATCTTCTAAAGTATGAATGGTCCTTTTTGCTTGACCATCTGTCTGAGGATGGAAGGTTGTACTATGATGAACTTGGGTACCAAGATCCTTTTGAAATGCTTTCCAGAAGTGAGTAGTGAACTGGGTACCTCTGTCTGAGATAATGGGCAACGAAACACCGTCCAATCTGACCAATTCCTTGACGTAAAGTTTGGCGTAATCCTTGGCTGAATAAGAGGTATGGACTGGAAGGAAATGGGCTGATTTGGTCATTTTGTCTATGATGATCCAAACTGAATCATGCTGATGACGAGTTCGAGGTAAACCCATCACGAAGTCCATGTTCACTTCTTCCCACTTCCAAGTAGGAATAATGAACTCCTGCATAGGACTACTAAGCTTCTGATGCTCTATCTTAACCTGCTGACATGTAGAGCACTTAGCCACAAACTCTGCAACATCTCTCTTCATCCTACTCCACCAATAGATCTCCCGCAAGTCACGGAACATCTTAGTGGCCCCTGGATGAATAGAGTAGCGTGCACCATGCGCTTCTGCAAGAATTCTCCACCTTAAGTCATCTACACCTGGAACATAAAGACGACCCTGACAATGAAGAATGCCATCTCCCCCTTGGGAGAAGACCTCTATTTTCTGATTCTGAACTGACTCTTTCAAATTGATAAGGCTAGGATCTCTATCTTGCTTTTCTTTCACCTCAGAAACTAGAGATGATTCTGAACTACTCTGAACACATACACCACCCTCTGAAGAATCGACTAAGCGAACGCCTAGTCTGGCAAGCTGATGGACTTCCTGAGCTAACTTCTTCTTACTGTCCTCCACATGAGAAACACTACCTATAGACAGTCTACTGAGAGCGTCGACCACTACGTTGGCCTTGCCCGGATGATAAAGGACACTCATGTCATAATCTTTTAAGAGCTCTAACCACCTTCTCTGATGAAGATTGAGATCTTTCTGAGAAAAGGCATATTGAAGACTCTTATGATACATGAAGACATCTACATGAACACCATAGAGATAATGCCTCTAAATCTTCAAGGCAAAGACTACGGCTGCTAACTCAAGATCATGAGTAGGATAATTCTTCTCATGGGGTTTAAGATGTCTGGAGGCATAGACTATGACCTTACCATGCTGCATGAGGACACAACCCAAACCTACTCTGGATGCATCACAATATACTACGAACCCATCTGAACCATCTGGAAGAGATAAAACTGAAGCTGAGGTAAGTCGAGTCTTCAACTCCTGAAAACTCTTCTCACAAGGATCTGACCACTGAAACTTGACTTTCTTCTGAGTCAATCTAGACATAGGGGATGCAATATAATAAAATACCTCAACAAACCACCTATAATAGCCAGCCAAACCCAAGAAACTCCTGATATCTAATGGAGAGATAGGGCGAGGCCAATTTCTTACCGCTTTGTTTTTTTGAGGATCTACTCTAATGCCATCACTGAAAATGATATGACCAAGGAATGCTACTGACCTTAGCCAAAATTTGCACTTACTGAATTTGGCGAATAACTGATGATATCTGAGAGTCTGAAGAATAATTCTGAGATGGTCTGCGTGATCTCGCTCACTGTGGGAATAAACCAGAATATCGTCTATGAAGACTATGACAAACATATCCAAGTACTTCTTGAACACACGGTTCATCAAGTCCATAAAAGCGGCTGGGGCATTGGTAAGACCAAATGACATAACTAGAAATTCAAAGTGACTATACCAAGTACGGAAAGCTATTTTTGAAATGTCACATTCTTTGACTCTGAGCTGATGATAGCCGGATCTGAGGTCTATCTTAGAGAAATAACTGGCACCCTGAAGTTCGTCAAACAAGTCATCAATTCTGGGAAGAGGATACTTGTTCTTGACCGTGACTTTATTGAGCTGACGGTAACCAATACACATTCTGAGGGAACTGTCTTTCTTGCGCACGAATAAGACTGGTGCGCCCCATGGGGAAACACTGGGTCTGATGAATCCCTTGTCTAAGAGATCCTTCAACTGCTCTTTCTATTCTATGAGTTCTGTTGGTGCCATTCTGTATGGCAGAATAGAGATAGGCTGAGTGTCCGTAAGAAGATCGATACCGAAGTCTATTTCCCTTTCGGGAGGAATTCCTGGAAGATCTTTGGGAAAGACACTTGAATATTCATTTACAATTGGAACTGATTCAAGATTGGGAATCTCGAAACTGGAATCCTTAACATGAACAAGATGATAGACATATCTCTTAGATATCAATTTCCTTACCCAAAGGTAGGAAACAAGCTGACCTCTGAAAGCGAATACACTACCCTTCCACTCTAGTATAGGTTCATTTGGAAACTGAAACTGGACTATTTGGTTTCTGCAGTCGACTGTGGCATAGCAGGCATAGAGCCAATCCATGCCGAGAATGACATCAAAATCAGTCATCTCTAATTCGACTAAGTTTGCTGAAGTGACTTTCTGAAATATATAAGGAGTAATAAAAGACAAGGAAGCTCCTGGATCTAGCAAAGCATAAACATGCACATGAAAAATATGTAACGTACTAGTAACTACATCAGGAGAATTTTCCTGATCTTGTCGGGTCTGGAGAGCATAGAGTCTATTTGGGCATTGCCCACTAGTAGCACTGGAAGTGACGCCCTGCTAATTTGGGCGACCGAAATGAGCTGCAGAACAATTCTGCTGACGCTGGAAACCTGTATGAGGACACTCTTGAACTCTATGGCCTGGCTTGCCACATCCGAAACACACATCACTACTAGATCTGCAAACACCCTTGTGGTTCTTACCACAAGTCTGGCAAAGGGGATAAGTGCGGGCGCTGCTAACATTGCCCTGAGACTGAAAGCCTAGCGCTTTATCTCTGAACTTAGGAGCTGGAGCACTGGTTGAAGAAGGAGTTGGAACTGATGGCTTAGGACGAAACTGAGAACTGTTTCCTTCTTCTGACTTGGGCTGAGCAAAGTTGAAACTACCTGTCTTTGCTCTCTTGTTCTTCTTCTCCCTAATCTTAATCTTCTGCTCCTCTATCTGCTGAGCAAGGGTCATAAGTCTGGCTAAGGTCATGTCACTATTTAGCATGGCGGATTTGCACTTATTTACCACACTATCATTCACCCCTGAGATGAACTTACTCATCCTTGCCTTGCTATCTGCAACCACATGAGGGGCATATCTAGCTAATTGAGTAAACTTGACAGAATACTCTTTCACTCTCATATTTCCCTGTCTGAGGTTGATGAACTCTACCACCTTAGATTCTCTAAGCTCTAGGGGAAAGAATCGATCTAGGAAAGCTAAAGCAAACTCTTCCCACTTAACTGGCCCTGCATCATCTGCCCTTTCTGACTTCCACTGCTTGAACCAAGTATGAGCCATATCCTGCAACTGATATGCAGCTAGCTCAGCACTCTCAACAGTAGTCTCCTCTATAATGTCTGTCACCTTCTGCACCATATCTAGGAAGTTCTGAGGGTCTTTGTCTGTCTTAGACCCAAGAAAAGTTGGAGGGTTCATGAGGGTGAAGTCCCGAATTTTGGCTGCTGCTGAATTGGCCACTTGGTTGGCTGGAACGACAACTGGTCGTTCATTTTGGATAGTAACAGACTAAGAAAGAGTAGTAAATGTAGCCCTGAATTCCGCATGAGAAACATGATCGCCCAAAGGTTCTTCGGGCTGAGGGACTGACTGATTTATTCTCTTGGGAGGCATATTCTAAAATAAAGAGAAGAGACGAATTAGACTGAGAGATTGACTTGAGATTATGCGCACTGGTACGACATGAATACTGAAAGAAGGGAAACAGTTCCTAAACATCTTATAGCCTTCTCACATAAATGTGGTGCGCAACACACCCATGTATAAGACTCTACTAGATGCGACTTTCAGACTTCCTAGGACTCTATTGAACCTGGATCTGATACCAAGTTTGTAACACCCCAAGCCTGGTGCCCGAAATGCTACATGGTGCTCATGACCCCGAAGGACCACAAACAAACCCATCATTGATATCTGTACCTGTACACTGCATAATATAACATAATAATGCGGAAACATGCACTGAAAGGTTATAAGGTTCAAAACTGAACATACGCTGAATAATATGACATCTGTGTGGGGTAATAGAATACTCAAAATAAAACTGAAAGTACTGAAGTCTGAAATGTAATAGCCTGGAAAACCTCTAAACATGACTGAAACTGTCTGAGTGAATAAGGAGTTGAAGGGACATGTCCCCAACTAACTTCAACTAATAAAGTAATTAATGAGATAATAGCTAAATAATCATGTCCTCGAAGGATGAGGACTCACTTCTAACTCTAACTGCTGAGACTGAAATCTACTGCTTCTCTAGAGCTCGTGTCTCTAAACCTATGGTATGAAAACACCATAGCGCAAATGCGTCAGTACGATTGAATGTACTGGTATGCATGTGAGGTAGGCTAAGTGCATGGGGTTCATATGCATGAACAATAATAAATATAGCTGACTAACTATCATGAGCGTGAGAATACATGCATGAGACGTAATAACTGACACTAATGCCATGAATACCTGATAACTAAATTTAAATACTGATAACATGAGTGACCGTAGCTGATAGTCCTAAATTTGATGGAACTATCTGAGTTTCTTACTGTATCTGAGTTGACTGTATCTGATAGTCCCAAAATTTAAAGAACTATCTGAGTTCTTTTGCTGAGACTGATACTGAAACTGTGGGAAGTAGTCAGTTAACCAACATGCCCCCAGTGCACCATTATGGCTGCGTTGGGGTCCAATCTGTAACCCCAATTGGAAGGGTGTCAATACCGCACCACTGGTAAGGACAAGCTGTGAGGACCCTATACTGGCAGGTACTAAAAAATAAAAATGGTGGGAATCCTAAACTGACAGGTTAAGCCACCTCATCAACCCTAAACTAACAGGTTAGATGTTTCAACCTATGATGGCTACATAGTTCTGGAACATAAGGATTGCTTCTAAGAATCACACCCTAAGCTAGAAGGTGAGTTCCCATCCTTGGGTTTGCTCAGTGCTAATTTCTACTTCTATCTGAATAGACACTGAACATGATTTATTGAACTGAATAGAACATGGACTGAGTTACGGAATTCTTTTGACTGACGAAACACTACTAATATCTGACAACTGACTGAGTTCATGAGATCATGGAGATTTCCTAAGTCATAAGACTGTCTGAAGTCTAAGGATTCATAGCTTGACTGAGAGTATTGTGAAAACATGACATGGATTTAGGCACACAACTAATGTTTCGGGTACAAGTACCCCCAGGACTCGAAGGAAGGAAACTGATAAACATGACTTACTTGAATACATAATAATCGCCACAATACATTTATTGAAGCATTTCATCAAACATGTGATAGGCATAAACTTGTACATACATGGGGATTTCATGATATCATGCTAGTTGGGCATTTTCCTTCATCTAGGCATTTAATCAAACTGGAATACTTAAGTCGTATCTTTCTCATACTTGGCTTTTGATTTTGTTAATCATACAATTCAGCATACGAGTTGTATAGACTGGTTACGACTAATGAGATGACTCGTATACTGATAAAAAATGGTCTATTTCAGTTCTTTTTGTTCTCTTTTTGTTCAAATACTATTGCAAACCTGTTTTACTTATAATTTACACCAAAGTGCATCATATCCAACAAAATATCCCAAGTTTATGCATAAACTCGCGGTTTTAAGCATCGAAAGTGTCGTGTGTCCATGCCACATGAACACCCTCAACTTAAACTTTTGCATTTCCTCAGGTAAATAATACCAAATACAATTTTCTAGAATGAAGGCGATGCTTAAACGGGAAGATCTTAAGAAACCCATGACAGTGATTTTGAATTAAATCTCAATCTTGTGGTTCCCCTCTTAACTCTACTTTTCAAAGCTCAATTGCATATGACAATTTAGCACTCGTGGACACATGAGCAAATCCGATGATGGCATTATATTAAAAATAGACACTTGGGGCATAGATATAATTTACAATCACCAAACAATTTAGCAATTAAGCAGCATAATACATGTGCACTCACAGTAAAAGAAATCCCATTCACTCCTTAGATAGATAAACTAATCTATTAACGGATATAACGAATGATTCTCTCACACACAAATAAGTATCACCAATGAGCACAACATACCATAGTCTTGGACTTATGCTCTTTTCCTAAGTTGTCAGACAATCATAGAAGGATCTCTAGAGGACTTCATTTGGATTGCAACGTAGGCTTGGGGATGGTATGATATCTTTTGAGATTCATTTAGTGACTAAGCCTCCTGGACACTATGCCTTTCTTGGGGTCCATGTATTTTTCCATTTTTTTCTTTATTTCCACCCTTATGTCTCCCTTTTTTAAAGCACATTCTAATTTGGTCAGGTATAGTTTTTTAGAACTTATTTTCCTTCTTTTTTTCTTTTTTTTCTATGCATTGCACTTTTATTTCTTTTCTTTCCATCAAACCTTCCTATATTTTAACTATTTTTCTTCTAACCATTATCTTTATATTTTTTTTCCTTTTACGCACCCCTATAATAGCCATCCCCAACTCATGCGATTTGCCTGAGTTGAGGTGCACAGTATCCATAGGAGGAGCAGGGACAAAATAGGTCCATTATAAGTTAAACAGGAAGGTGATAGGTGTAACAAGAAAAAATGGCCTATAAAAGCTCAAATATTTGGATTAAAGGGATTTATTAATTTGTTAGGGCATTTTGGCTTAAGTGGACTCAGACAACAAGGGGGGATCATCTCCTACCTAACTATCATAGACGTAGGTAAAAGCAACTGTGTAAGTTCTAGATTCCAACATAACCGGGAACTCAGTAAACCTTACACTCACTTGCACAGGGCTACACTACTAAGTACTAGTTCTCGAACTAGGCAACTTTTTTATCCCTAATAGTTCTATCCCTAATCTTAATGCCATTATCAGATGCACAACAGTCTCACACAAGTATATAAATCAAGCAATTATTTAAACAATTTTTTTTGAGGGGGTACCATTTCTCATAATTCAGCATTTAAAATCAGCACTGTTTCAAATTCATTCAAACCAAAAAATCTTTCAATACAACTTGAATTTTTTTTAAAATCCTCAAAATCATATTCAAATAAAAAATATCCACTGCCATAAGTGCACTGATCTACTCTCTATCTCAGTTGCCCACATCAAATCTGCTAGCTAGAACAGACTTTCAGTTTAGCTATGTCTGTCAGCTACTCCTAAAATTTTCAGAATAACCCCCACCCCGAACTAAAGATAATTGCACGGTCCCCAGTGCTGTAAAAATAAATAAAGTAAGGATAAGGGTCATGCCTAGGAGCTCAAGAAGCCGGCGCATCAACATCAGGACGTGGGCCCTCAGTTTGGGTCACACTCTCATCAGCTACTATCCCAACAACTAGGACTGAATCAGCAGGAAGGGCCACAACATCAGCCCCCTAAGCAATACCAATCTGAGCTCTCGATCCACCATCTCTTGCAGCCATTTTATGGACCCTTGTCTCGCTGTCCCGCTCATCTTAAATACTATCTACTCTGGATTTCTTCTTAGCATCGCGCTCTTACCTCCACTTGCTCTTCTTCTCTCTTCTTTATTATTTGGTCTTCTTAACCTAAACGTCCTTCAGTTCTACCCAAATATCGGGCACCTCGACTATAGAAATCACAGTCTCTACAACTAGCTCAGCAATAATTAGCCTCTCATACAGTTCTACGATCATCTTCCTAATTTAAGAAATCTCAAACCCGACATCAACAATATTTTCCATCTACTCACTACCCAGCTGTTGAGTAATTCTTGAATCAAACGCATCTAGGCACCCTTGGACTCACTTATCCTACACCTCAAACTACCGGTCCATCAAATTTCTTACTCCGCCTTTTATGTGACCTACTTTCAAAGTGAGTATAGCTAACTAGGTCATAACCTTGGTCCATGTTGCCTAAGAGATCAACACAACACTGGGAGACATACCTCGTGGCCTAGGTGTCACAGACTGGATGGGTGGTGGGGAATTGGAATTACCCACTACATTTGTGGGTGAGGCCTTAATTTATGCACTTGCCTCAATAGCCTCAGCTATAACAGGGGCATCAGTCGTATTATCTTATGAGAATAGTCTCTCCATAATATCTACTACCTCTTTTATAGGTCGGGCAAAGGGGTTGTCCACATCTCGAATCAACCCGATGTCAAACGTCCTTCGGGACTTAAGTATCTTATCAATCCCAGGTAGATCCACAACTCTCGTAGCTAGGAAAATTTAAGTAATTATGCAGGGGTAGGCTAGAAATTCCTTCTGCCCTCTAAATGCCCTATCTCTCATCTCTCCAAAAAGAAACTTACTAATATCAAACTCATAGCTAGCTATAAAATCGGCTATCATAGCAGCCTGGACCGGGTTCAGAACATCATCTCCTGTTGTCGGACACAACCTGTGTCAGGCTAGTGTCCACCAAAATGTGCCCCCAAAGTTGAGGGTACCCTTCTTAATCTAATGCGACTCTCCTACAATCCAAGTTGCATACTCACCATGCACAACTATCAACCTAAATATTACCATTTTATCATAAGTACCCAACATTCATTTAGTAATTTCTCTTATCTCAGCCATTTTGTAGTCTATATCTCATGTGTTGGCTGGAGCCTGATATTCTAGACCATATAAGAATGTCTCAATGGTTTGGGAATAGATGTAAACTAGAACTCCTCGAATCATAAGGGAGGTGATAAGCTTACATCCTTCCACAATTGCCCCTATGGATACTACCTCTGCTGCTTTCCCTTGTAGGCTGCCTAGAACTCACGCACTAGGACCTCACTGTATCTGCCGGGAGCTCTCATCATCCACCCAAATTTATAATTCCAGAAAAGATTTTCAAACTCTAGTAATTCAACCATCCCTTAGTAATCATTCTCCTCTCCGAATATAGCACCCTTTTAATCTTACTTCTTGATAGATGGAACAGTTCTGTGTTAAACATCTCCTGCATGTCGAGGTACCAATATCATTCAATGATGGTCACTGGAGTAGTGGTTAATACAAGTGTGGGGGGGGGGGTCTTGTCTGTCTATTGAGGTAGCATCAACCTCGGGACCCTGATCTTTATCTTAACTCTCCATTGCTGAACTAGATTCCTCCTCCTCCTCCTCCTCATCATCATCAGCCAGTTGTGGTATGTGAGGAGGAGAAATAATTGCATTCTTTCTTCTTGACCCCTTTGGTGGTAGTGTTTTAGACTCTTGGGTAACCACTTTCTTCCCCTTATCTTTAGCTGGTGCTTTCCCTTTTCTAGTAGCTTTAGTTATTGAGGTTCCATCATACTCTTCTCTACTGCTCTTGGATAGTGATTCATACTCAAAAACATCGATTTCCTCACTTTCAACTGGTTCTTGTTTGTTCACCTTTTTAGCAATTGGTTTGGAGGACGAGGCATTCTTTGGAGGCATGATTCCTACAAATACACTATTATTAGTAACTAAGAAAAGAAAAGAAAAGAAAAATTTAAAACTGAAGTTCAATGTTCCTTGTTTGATTTGGGTAAGAGTGGTAGGTACTAGTCGTAACCATCGGGAACGACTTGTATAACTGATTCATATCTTAGACATTGCATGACCTTTGTTCACTATTCAGCTTATGACTCCTCCTTACCAGTCGTACCAGAAGTGTATGACGCATGACCAACAGTCGTAATATTGTCAGAAACTTTTATTCTATTTTAATTCTTCCCAAGTGGGTATGATTAGTGTGTACGAGTCATAAGGAGTGGATACGACTCATATGGTTGAGTTGTATCCAGTACAAAACTTGAAATTTGTTAAACTTCCATGTTGTCAGCAGGTATGAGTCCCATTATGATTCCCGTACCAGTAGGTAGGAGTCGTAAGAAGTCTTGTATCCACTACAACATGGAAGTCCATCTTTAAAGTTTGACTCTGATGAAATTCCCAAAGTTCCCACTAATATTTTTCAGCTATATCCAGTAATTTAACACACATAGACATAACAAAATCTATTTCCCAACCCTAGTTCTTCCCTAAAATTCCCATTTTCAGCAAAAATGCCTATACTAGGGTACAATCAAATTAAGAATAGCATAATGCTATTGAAATTAGGTTCTTAACATACCAAACTACTCATTTCTACTTATGAAGCAAAAAAAAAATGAGATTAGGAACTTACTTGTTGAGTGAAGAGTAGCATATCTTGAGTTCAAATTGTTTTTCTTCCCAAATTCGAGTATAAGCACAAAAATTAAAAGTTTTGGAGTTGGTAGTAGTTAAATCTAGTTGATTTCACTTTGATTTTGTTGATTAATGGTTTCATTTTGGGTGAAAAATAGAGTGGGTACGAGCTGTACCGATCGGCTGCCCAATCATGCCTTTTTCCTTATTTTATTTAAGCACTGGGACGGGTTAACCCAAGATTTGACCCAGTAATCATGGGTACGAGTTGTGTATATGACTTGTAACAGGCTCACATATTATTTCTTTGACTCATATAGCCTGGGGACTTACATGTGTTCTAGAGTGGATACGACTCTTAGTCATGAACCATATCCAAAAGATACGACTCGTATTGGGACTCATATTTATTCCAAAATCTGATGCCTGATTCTGATTTTTCTCCCTGGTCAATACAACTCCTACTCATGAGTCGTACCGTGTAGATACGACTCGTAAAGAGTCTGTATGATAACTTTTTTCAACTTCTGTAGATTTTGTCTTCATTCTTTAGTCATGCACATTGAACAAACACATTACCCTATAAATGAAATAAGTACAAAACATGGGTTGCCTCCCATGTAGTGCTTGATTCAACGTCGCAACACGATGTAGTTACCTTGATTACTCAGACTTCATTAAGGTCAATATTAGCTACTTCTTTCCCCTCCTCTATATTTCCCATATAGTGCTTTACTCTTTGTCCGTTTACCTTGAATGGGCGAACCCTTGTTACTATGAATGGACCATGCCACCTCAACCTTAGCTTACCTGGAAATAAATGTAGCTCAGAATTATAAAGTAGCACCTGGTCACCTCTTCAAATAACCTTTTCTCGATCTTTCTGTCATGATGCAACTTCATCTTCTCCTTGTAAAGTGCTAAACTTTCATATGCTCAGAGCCAGAATTCATCCAACTCATTGATGTTATTCAACCTTGATTTTGCTGCATCGTTCGACTCTATGTCCAACTTCTTTAACGCCTATAGTGTCTTATGCTCGATTTCAATTAGTAAATGGAAAGCTTTGCCATATACAAGCTGATAAGGTGAAGTACCTATGGGTGCCTTGTAAGCTGTGCGGTAAACCCATAATACGTCATCTAACTTTCTTGACCAATCAGTCCTGTTAGCATTCATATTCTTTCCCAATATGGACTTGATTTCTCTATTAGACACTTAACTGTCCACTAGTATGCGGATGATAGGGTGTTACCACCTTATGGTTTACTCCATATTTTTCAAGAAGACTCCTGAATATATGAATGCAAAAATATGACCATCCATCACTAATAATAACACCTGGCATACTGAATCGAGAAAAAGATATTATTTCTAAAAAATATAGTGACACTCCTTACTTCATTATTAGGCAATGCAATTGCTTCCACCCATTTTGAAACATAGTCAACAACCACAAGTATGTACTTAATACCACACAAACTCACGAAAGGTCCTATGAAATCTATTCCCCATACATCAAACACTTCCAATTCTAAAATATGGTTCATAGGTAATTCATGTCTCTAGAAATAGTACCTTGTCACTGACATCGATCACAAACAACAACATAGTCATGGAAATCCTTGTATATAGTTGGAAAATAGTATCCATATTACAAGATCTTATGAGTTGCACGGCCCCCTTTATGATGACCCCCAACTGGCAATGAATGGCAAGCTTCAAGTGTTCTCATCATCTCTACCTCTGGTATACATCTACAAATGATTCTATTTGCACAAATCTTAAATAAGTAAGGTTTATCCCATAAAAATTTTCTTGCCTCGTGCATGGACTTCTTCTTTTGTTGATATAAGACATATTATGGGACTAGATCACTTGCTAAGTAATTTTCATAATCTGCAAACCATGGAATTAAATCCTTGGAAGCTTCCAATATCTGTTCATCTGGAAAACTATCATCAATCTGAAATCCCTTAGCAACCTTCTGCATAGCTTCCTCCTCTAGTCTAGATAAGTGATCTGCAACTTGATTTTCTATTCCTTTTCTGTCCTTCACTTCAAAGTTGAATTCTTGCAACAACAACACCGACGAATAAGTCTTGGCTTTGCATTTTTTTTGAAATTAAGTACCACAGGGCTGAATGATCCGTGTGTACTATCTCCTTTGTCCCAATCAAATAAGATCTAAACTTTTCAAAGGCAAAAACCACTACCAATAATTTATGCTCCATCACGTATAGTTCTTTTGAGAAGGATTTAGTGCCTTACTATCATAATAGAAGGGAAGAAGGATCTTTTCTTTTTGTTTCCCTAGTACAGAACCTAACGCCAATCCGCTAGCATCACACATGATCTCAAAAGGAGAGGATAAATCAGGAGACACAATGATTGGAACCGACACCAACTTCTCTTTTAGTCTTTCAAAAGACTTCTTACAAGAATCATCAAAATTAAATTTTACCTCCTTCTTAAAAAGATTGCAAAGAGGGCTAGCAATCTTCGAGAAGTCCTTGATAAATCGCCTATAAAAACCCGCATGCCCTAGAAAACTCCAAATCCCTTCACAAAAATTTAGTAAGGTAATTTTTCAATCTCTTCAATCTTTTCTCGATCAACCTCTATGCCTTTATTCAAAATTTTGTGCCCAAGCACAATTCCTTCTTTGACCATGAAATGACACTTTTCCTAGTTAAGCACTAAGTTGCATTCTTTACACCTTTGTAGAGCCTTTTCCAAGTGAATAAGGCATTCATCAAAAGAATCACCAACAACTGAAAAATCATCCATAAAGACTTCAATAGTATCTTCGACTAAGAGAAAATAAACATCACCCATCTCTGAAATGTAGTTGGGGAGTTGCATAGCCCAAATGGAATTCGCTTGAATACAAAGGACCCCTAAGGACATGTAAAAGTAGTATTCTGTTGGTCCTCAAGTGAGATAGTGATATGATATATCTTGAGTATCTATCAAGAAAACAATACCATCCTCAGCATGGAAATCTCTCAAACATCTGATCTATGAAGGGCATTGGGAAATAGTCCTTCTGAGTCCATGCATTCAATTTTCTATAATCCATGCATACCCTCCATCCAATGACTGGCCTCATAGGAACTATATTATTTTTCACATTAGCCATGACATTTATGCTGCCCTTCTTCGGAACACATTGAACCAGACTAACACACTTGCTATCTGTAATGGGAAATACTACACCAACATCCAACCACTTGATGATCTCCTTCTTAAAGACCTCCTTCATAGGAGGAATAAATCTATACTGACATTTAATAGATGGAACATAATCCGGCCTAAGTTTAATTTTGTGAGTACACAAACCAGGCAGAATACCCACAATATCAGCAATAGACCATCTAATGACCCTCTTAAAATTTTGCAAAATTGACAATAATGTTTCTACCCCTGAATGGATCAGATCAACTACAATAATAACTGTCAAAGTGTTGTTGCCCCCCAAAAATTCATACTGTAAGTAAGATGAGTGGGCCTATAACTCTAACACCGGTCTCTCCTCAATGGATGGACGAGCAGGTGGGGTAGTTTGATTCTTTAAATCTATATCAAGATTCATTCGCACATAATTAAAACCATTATCATGTAATGCACCCACTAACTCCTCATACTCCTCAATACCTTCAGAGTCAAAATTCATGATCACAGTTGCAAGAGCTTCGACACCTAGCCTCTCTTTGAAAGAAACAATAGTATCAGAATCATCATCCCATAAAGTAACTGCATCAAAATCATGTAATGAATCGATATCCTCATTATATACATCAATCACATACACCACACTCAATTCTTCAGGCTGCTTCAAGATTTGTACACATTGAATGTCACCTGTTCATCATTAAGTAGCATTAGATGTCCTTTCTTCACATCAATCATCATCCTACCTATAGCCAAAAATGGTCTTCCAAAAATAATCAGGAATTGAAAGTCCACTTCACAATCTAATATAACAAAATTAGTAGGAAAAATGAAAGAAGACACTTTTACCAAAACATCATAAAGGATACCAACGGGCTTCTGCATTGTTCCATCCGCCATCACTAGTCTCATGGTAGTTGGTTTGGGAGATCCCAAACCCAAATGTATAAATACAGAAAAGGGCATGAGGTTGATGTTATCCCTCAGATTACATAATGCTCGAGTGTAGTTAAAAGACCCAATAGTGTAAGGTATTATGAAAGCGCCAGGGTCCTCCTTCTTCTTTATCAAAGATCTAGTGACTACAACACTATAATGATGAATATTGTCAACAGACTCATAACTGTATTTTCTTTTCTTGGTGATCAAATCCTTCATGAATTTTGCATATCCGGGCATCTTCTCCAATGCTTCTACAAGCGGTATATTGATAGTTAACTTTTTTAACATAGATAAAAATTTCTGATACTTACATTCTTCTTATTTCTTTCTTAATGTTTGTGTATAGGGAGGAAGTGTTCTTGGAATAGGCTTTAGCATAGGTTCAACAACCTTCTCTTCTTCTCCATTCTTCTTGCTGCTACTCCCAACATCAACCGACTCATCCTCACTCTTCTGCTCATCAACTGTGGGTACATGTGGGTCTGAAGTAACTTTACCTCTCCAAGTGGTATCACACCGAGTGGTAATGGCATAGCATTGGCTATTATTTATTGGATTTACCACTATATTGCTTGGAAGAGTGCCAGGTTGTCTCTAATTCACTGTGGCAGACATGTAACTAAACTGCTGCTTTAATTGCTTGATTGTTATTGCATATGACTCAACTTTCTGGTTCAATCCTGACTGATCAGCCTTAATATCGTTTAAGCAGTTCTCTTGACTTTCTTGCCCTTTGACCATCTTGGCCAAAATTTCCTCCATTCTAGACTCTGTATCTCGACTACCTAGTGGAATATATTTGTTACTCTGCTCCTTATAGTCATCTTTAAGCCGCCAATCACCATCTTTGTCTCTACTCTTATATTTGTATCTATCATTATAATAGTTTTGACCTTGATTCCCTTGTCCTTGGGCTTGAAAATTCACTAATCTATGACCAAGGTACTTTGCCTCTTCTTCAGATTTGATCTCGAATGATTTAGAAGAGAACCCCTGCGCCACAACTACATTCACCTTCTCAGCACTCATTAATGCAAATTATTTTGTAAGAAACCCAACATCTATACGAAGTTGTGAAACCTCTAGTGCTACCATGTCATTTTCTGCTCTATAAGTATTTTTTGCTCCAATAGCATGTGTACCACCACCATGTTCCGAATCTCGAGTATGCCATCCTCTATTGGTAACTGCAATATCATCTAGCATTTTCTGTGCAGCTTCCCGGTGAAGATGCATAAAAGCTCCTCCTAAAATAGTATCTATTATAGCTCTTAAACTATCATTCAATGATCTATAGAAGATCTCAGACAAGTTAGATCCTCTGATTCTATGATTTTGTACCATGCTAAGCTTCTTCTTGAATTGAAACCATGCCTCATACATAGACTCTGCAGGTAGCTATCTGAAATTGTAAATTTCATTATTCAACTATAACATCCATGTATGAGGGAAGAATTTGCCCAGAAACTATGTCTTCAACTCGTGGAAAGTAGTGATAGATCCTCTTGGAAGTTCCCCTAGCATAGTGATACTTCACCTGTCAAAGAAAATGAGAACAACCTCAATCTCAATGCTTCCTGATTAACCCCTGGAATATTATAATTTGTGTAGATCCTGAGAAAATTTGTCAAGTGCATGTTTGTTTCATCCTTAGCGTCACCCAAAAATACACCCTTCAGATTCAATAATTGGATTATAGAACTAGTGATGTCAACCATCACATTAGGGGCTAATGCGGGAGGAACAATGGCTCTGACCCAATAGGCTCAACATATCCTAGATCTTTATTATCTTCATTATGTGGGTCTAAGTGTTGATTTTTTGGAATAATTGGAGCCTTACCTATCTAAAATCGATGATCAACAACTTGTCTTGGCCTTTCTAGTTCGCGCTGCTGAGCTACTACTGTCTTCGCAACAAGTCTAGCTTCTTCTGCTTCTCTATGTTCCTACTCTAACAGTTTTTGTGTCTGTAAGTCTGCAATATTCTGTGGATCTAATTGAGAATGCGGAAGTGCCGCGTTTGGATCTGCATGTGGGAGATCTTGAACCCCTTTGTGAATTTGTCCTAACATCCTTCTCGGAGTTTGAAGGATTCTCTCTGGTTTTGGATTAAACAGGAGCAAGGGATTACCTTTACTCCTAGTACTTGGCATACACCAGCGTATGCCAAAGAAAAAAAAATTTAAAACCCATGAGCTTCACAAATTCAATTCATCATTCAACAGTATTTCCCCAATAACGACACTAATATTTTATGTCGCCCAAAACTATACCTCAATTAGAATTATAATACGGTCGATTGCAAATATACTAAACCAAAAAGGTTGGGGTCTATCCTACAATAAAAACGTGAAAAGTTACTTGCTTTGATGTAATCCACGAGCAGTACCGAAAAGTAAATAGGGGATTTATTGTATCAATTATAAGTATTAACCAAATATCGAGTGCTGTTGAGTTGTATTTAATATGAGATAAACACTAGGTATGTGTTCCCCCTAGCTTATCAACTCCACAAATTTATCATGATCAACCCAACTATTCTGCTGTTCTGCATGCAAAGCCTACAAGATAAGCCTTATTAATTGTCGGGTAAGCTCAAAGATAAATTTCACCCTTTACCACATAAGTCTCAGGGTGTTGCCTTGTTTCCCCTTGCTACTATCTTAGTTACACTTGTCAAGGTAGGATCAAGTGATAACATGAGATGCGAGGACTATAAGATGTAGGTAGAAATCTCAAATCACTATCTTAATCTTTTTTTCCCAATCACAAACTTCTTGGTTATCGAATGAATGAGAATACAGGCTATCTCAAGAATCTGTAGCTACTGTGAGATTAATTATTGTGAAGAATAATTAAGATACATCAAGAAACACTAGAACAATTGAGTTTCACACTTCTTATACATAGCTAATCTGCCAGAGTTCCCACAACCCTAGGTGAGAAGATTAGCCGCTCATGTTTATGCAAAAAATTATGATTTTCAATGAAGAACACATAAAATCAATTGCATAAGAATGAGATGAATAAGCTCCAAAATCTTTAATTGAAAAAACCCTAAAATCTCAAGAACAATAGTAAAAGTATTGTAATAATATGAAAAATCATGTAAAGAAATGTGCAAGAGTAACCTAATAAAAGATAAACCCTAGGGTATTTATAGTATCTCAAAATAACATAAAAAATCCTATTAAAAATGGAAAAGGTAAAGTTAAGTTGGCAGTTGGTACAACTTGATCTTCACTCATATCGGCTCAATACGAGTCATACCTTGCTTTATCATATCCATTCCAGTGTCTGGTCTTCCTACGACTTTAACTTTTTGTTCAACATATGACATCTCTGTACGAGTCGTACTTAATTGTATAACTTATGTCCTCATCTTGTATCCACTCAGGATTTCAATCTTTCCCATCTTTAAACACTAGCTTGGATATTACATACTAAAATAAGTCATACACAGACTTCTGACTCGTATTCCTTTGACACTTCAACTCCCGAATGGTAGCTCAAGTTCTGTTATGCTTACGACTTCCGTATACAACTCATACATTTACTTACGACTAGGATACATGATTCGTATCTTCATCATACTTGGCTTTTTCATTTGGCTTTTGGTTCTGTTACTCATACAATTCATCCTACAAGTCGTATCGACTGGTTACAACTTATGAGGTGACTTGTATACTGAGCAGAGTTGGTCTTTTCAGGTTATTTTTTCTCTTTTTGTTCAAATACAGTTGTAGACCTATTTTACCTGAAATTCTTACAAAAGTGCATCATATCCCATAAAATATCCTAAGTTCACACATAAATTTGTGGTTTTAAGCATTGAAAGTGTCATGTTTCCATGCCATACCACAAGTTAGGTCACAGAGTGGGGAAATGCCTAGTGACTGCGTAGAGAGGTAAGGATGTTTATCAGTAAAGCCAATCTAACTCTCCAGTCGCTATAGAAGGATTCCCGACCCTGCAGGGTGCCACTTCTAGTATAACTAGTGGATATTGTCAGGGTTGTTTCTATGCCCTTCAGACTTGACAGGATTAGAAGGGTTCATCTGATAGGCCACTAGTATGTTATAAGTTTTTCATAGTCATGTTTATGCATTGTCAGACTTCGGAGCTACACTTTCTTTTTTGACCCCCTATATAATAGTAGATTTTGGAGTCAGTCCTAATATTCTCGCAGAATCCTTCTTAATTTTTACTCTTGTCTGTAGTTTAATTATAGCCAGAAGAGTATATAGAATTTGCTCAGTCACATTATCCTAGAAAGTCACCATGGTCGATCTTGTAGAGTTAGTCATGATAAATTTTGATATTATTCTTAGCATGGATTGGATCCAATCTTGCTATACCTCAATTGATTGTAGAAACAGAGAATTCAAATTTCATTTTCCAAATGAGGAAGGGTAGTACCTCAGTTCCTATGGGTCGATTTGTCTCTTTTCTAAAGGCAAGGAAAATGATTTCCAAAGGGTGCATCTATCATCTTGTCCGAGTCAAGGACTCGAGGTCCAAAACCCAAAGTAATGAGTCAGTTTTTGTGGTAAATAAATATCCAAAAGTGTTTCCTGAAGATTTTCTCAAAGTTTTTCTCGAGCGGGAAATTGACTTCAGAATAGATCTCTCCCAGAGGCCCAACCTATTTCAATTCCACCCTATAGGATGGCTCTAGCTGAGCTTAAGGAATTAAAAGAATAATTGAAATATTTTTTATACAAGTGTTTTATCAGGCCTAATGTCTCTTTATGGGGTGCTCTAGTTCTTTTCATGCACAAGAAAGATGGTTTCCTCAAAATATGCATCGAATATCGTTAGTTGAACAAGGTCACAGTAAAAAATAAGTATCATATTCCTAAGATTGATGACTTATTCGACTAACTTTAGAATGTCAATTTTTTCTCTAAAATAAACCTTAGATCTGACTACCATAATCTCAGAGTTTGAGGATGTAACATTCCAAAAAAAACTTTCAGAAATCAGTATGGTCACTTTGAACTTATTGTTATGTCTATTGGACTAATGAATACTCCTATAGTTTTTATGGAATTGATGAATAGTGTGCTCAACCAGTACTTGGACATGTTCATTAGTCTTTATAGATGACATCCTCATTTATTCTTGAAGTGGGGATGAACACGCAGACCATTTGAGGATTGTCTTGTAGACTCTTACAGATCACTAGCTATTCTCTAAGTTTAGTAAGTGTGAATTCTGGTTGAAATCAATAGCATTCCTTTGTCATATTATTTTTGGTGACGACATTCGAGTTGATCCTCAAATGCCAAAGCAGTGAGGAACTGTCCTAGATCCATTTCTCCATTAGATATTAGGAGTTTCTTGGGTTTAGACTATTACTACCGATTGTTTGTTGATGGAATTTCCTCTATTTCTCTCCCATGTCTAGACTAACATAGAAGAAAGTCAAATTCTAATGGTCTGATTCTTGAAAAAAGAGCTTTTAAGAGTTGAAGACTTGACTTACCTCTGCTCCAATTTTGACTTTACCAGTGGGTTCAGATGGTTTTGTGGTTTATTGTGATGCTTCAAGAGTTTTACCTAGTTGTGTGTTGATACAGCGGGGCAAGGTTATAACATATGCCTCTAGATAATTCAAACCTCATGAGAAGAACTACCTGACTTATGATATTGAGTTAACAACTATTTTTTTTACACTTAAAGATTTAGAGGAATTATATTTATGGGGTTCATGGTGATTTATTCATTAATCAAAAGAGACTTCAGTATGTGTTCGGCCAAAAGGATGTAAATATTCGTCAGAGAAAGTGATAAGTGGTGATTTTTTCACTCATTTACACTAAACATTCTTGCACATTACCATGATTCGCATGTATAAATGATACATATTTGTGGTTAAATACACTAATTTCCATATTTCGCAGGCATACAGGTCATGAGATGGAAAGATCTGAATTTTAGCATAAAGTAATCTACAAGGAAAAAAGAAGTGCAACTAGAAGGCCTAAAGCAAAAATAAGGTAGTGGTCTGAAGATTGTTATTGCAACTAGTCAAGCCAGGTTAAAGCACCACGATTGCGAGGTTTTGATTGCGGTCACGGTAGCTGCTATCGTGGACAAGTACCAATGATCGCGGTGATGCAGGATTTTCTCCCAAGGGTAGGCTTGTAATTTCACATGAGTTGCTCTTAATTTCCCTTAAGATTCTCAACCCTATCTCATAGAGGAATGGAACTAAATTTTTGGGACTTTTTCCCACCAACTAGTTTCCAATTTTGAAGGGAACAACTTTGTACTAATTTTGGGGTGAAGGATACATTAGAGTAGCTTTTAAGTGGAGGATTGGCAATTTCCATTGAAGATTTATTGAACTTTAAGTTTGGATTTACATTCTCTTTATCTTTCAATAAATCAAATTGATGGAGATTTTGGGTACATTTTTGCTTATTAATCTTATGAGTTGATAGTTCTTCCTTTTGGGGTTATGTTAGTATATGGTACAAGTGTGTGTGTGTAACACCCCGAAATCTAGCTCCTGGGATGCCACACGGTGCTCCAAACTACAAGTAGTCTTGAGCTAGCCCTGGATGCCTTCTAACACACCTGAATCTTATCATTGTAGACACCTAATTTCGTCCCTCCACGATGTCATTTTTACCTATTTTATTTTGTTTTATTTTATTTATTTTTATCCTACCGTGTACCCTCACCCATGTTATTATACCCTCACAAAATACAAAAAAATAAAATAAAATAAATAAATAATAAAATAACAAATCCTATCCTAACTAATTCTATCTTATCCTAACAACCTACCCAATCAAAATAAACCACACCACCCCATACCCTACCCCAATACCCACTTCACAATATATACACACTCAAGAATAGAGGTCTAGGGAGAACAATTGACAACTCACAGTGACCATTTTCACTCAAGAATGTTCTCACCATTTTTTTTCACTAAATTCACACACATTCACTGAAATCAAGATACATCACGTACACACGCTACACCGGAGAGTAGACGTATACACATAGTAACCCCATCGAAAAATACACTACAATCTCCATTTTTGTTTGGATCCAGAGAATAGGCACCACACAGAACAAGCACACAAACACACCTCGGGACCTCACCGGAGAACACTCATCGTCACTCTCACCTCACGATATACCATGTACACACACATAAATCAGAGAAGATGGTAAGAGATTGAGAAGAGAGTGAGAGATTGAGAGTTAAAAAAAAGTGGATTGATAGAAAATCAAGGAGAAAAGGGCCGGCAGAGAGGTGAACTGTAAGCTACGGAGGTCTCTGGAGCTCCGAAGACGCAAAAAATATGGATTTCGAGATCCGCAGTCGTCAAATCCACCAAAAAATGTCACCAACGACAATCAGTGACCATCTTCTTGTAGGTATCGGTTTGGGGATTTGGGTTTGTTCTATCTCGACCTGTTCATCGTGCTTAGCTTTGGGGATTTAGGTTCGTTCTATTTTGACCAGTTAATCGTGCTTAGCATGGGGGATTTGATCGAGTTGGCAAATTTAAGCTGAGTTTGTTGAATCGAGTCGTAGATTTGGTTTCGGTCCGTTGGCAACATCAACAACTTGGCATTGAACCCAATTTTGAGGTCCATTTTTTCACCTCTTTCTTCAAAATTTCATGATCTTTACGTGAATAATGGTGTGAATTGTTGTTTGTTTTGATCTGGTTTTTGATTTTTGCGATTACGGATTGCACGATGTAATAGTATTCTTTGAGAATTAAAATTGGTTGTTTGGGGACGGGAATCGAAAATTGATAAAAGTAAATATTTTGATATTTTTGATACATTGTTGATGTTGAATGCGGTATGTCGACGAGCGGGTAGGCAAACGTAGGCCGGGTAGGCAAAAATTAGGAATAAGTATTTCGTGGGATGTTGGAATATGCGTGTGAATGTCTCTTTCTAGATTATCGTGTTTAAATTCAGATGTATTTATTTAGCCGGGGAATGCTTCGATATCATTTGTATTAATTCATCGGGGAATGCCCCGACGTATCATGTTGGCGGAAAATAATCGTGATGAAGGCCCGCGGCGTCAGGTAAGGCATTGGAGCTTAGTCTAGATTTAGTTTAGACTAGGATTTATATTTTTGTATTTTTTCTATTTTTCGAACTGTATAATTGGACTGGACTTTTATGTTTTTGGACTGTTTTGTTTTGTTTATTGTCTGATTATTTTGTGCTCTTTTGTGTGGTTTATACATTTCATAATGCCAAAATAGTCAATACACTCCACCAAGCGACCGTGGTCAAACCACGGGATCGAGGGGTGCCTAACACCTTCCCCTCGGTCAACAGAATTCCTTAGCCGAAATCTTTGTTCGCAAACCGGTTTAAGAGTCAAATGGTTTCGAAAAGGATTTTTCAAAGGTGACTTGGCACACCGGATTATGCCAAGTGGCGACTCTGAATAAAAAATGCAAATAATTCTTTTCCGAAACAAATTTTTATTTCTTGTCACTTAAATAATAAAACCCTTTCGCGCTAAAACATAATATTTTGGAGTACGTAAAAAAGGGGGTGTGACAGCTCTGGCAACTCTGCTGGGGACGTTTTAGAATTCAAGCTTATTTTTGAGTCGTATCGGCTCTGTTTGGCATTACGAGTGTATAAGCATTGTTTGTGATTATTGTTTTCACTTTTGTGCGTTTTCATGCTTTTTGTTTATAGTATTTATCCTATGTGTTACCGCTTTATATCTGTCATCATGAGTCCATCCCCCCGGCCTTCTTTCTGCAACAAGTCTCGGAGCGCACATCGTGCGCACGAACTCTAGTTGAGTCACCTTTATTTTAGGGGGGGGAGCCATTGGATGTATGGAGTAGGTGGAAAGCAAAGCAGCCACTATCGACCATATGCTCCCCCGAATGGCCTTGTTAGTAAACCACAACGTAGGTCAGCCTTTAGGTCATTCTTATGTGCATCATATTGAGACCTAGCGAGGCCTACACGATCCTTTGTAGGAGGCTCACCTTTAAAGCATCCCTACGTGCTAACTGTTGCATATTTGAGGGTAACATGGTCACTTGACAGACGAATTTTTTTATTAAAAAAAATAAAATAAAATAAAATAAAAATATAGAAAGCGAGTCGAAAAGAATGAATAAAAGGAATGTCGTAGTTTATTTTAGAATTCTTTATGGCTTTTGTTCTTCACGATCCAAAAACTCAAAAAGATTTTTTTTTACATTTTTGCATTTTGTCTTCTCAAAGTACCGTAAATTCAAAAAGAATTTTTTTTCTATGTATTTGTCAAAAGCAAAAATACCAAAAAGATTTTTTCCATAATGGATGGTGTCAGTCTTAGTTAAAGTGTCTAATTGAAAAATCCAAAAAGTTTTTATTCGTTTGTTTTTGGTTTTGTCTCTTAAGTTAGGGTCAATTTATTAGTTAATCGTTAGTTGTCCAATCTGGACGAACTACGCATATCTGATTCCCGTTCCTCGGGGCGGGATACGTAGGCAACCCTCGGTGGGTTTGGTAACCTTTATTTTGGCCTTCGTCTTAGTATTAGGCTAGGTCTTTTACCCCATAACCTAAAGTTGTTAGCCAAGTAGGCTGATTTTATTCAGCGTTACTGTTCGGCGATTAAGAGTCATGAAGCGTTCTGTCCCATCGACGTATGTCCGCATCAAATTCCTTTTGGTTGTGAACCTTTTGCTCTTATCAAATTTTTGAGATAATTTCTTATCTGCTACTACAGGATAGATCTGTCCATAAAGTCTAGAGTCCTTATGGTAGTCAAGGTACCCAAAAAGTTGATCAAGTGGTGGGGCACGTTCAATTACTCTGAAAAGCACGAATCAAGGAAAGTGTTAGGAAATCTTGTAACACTCATGGATCTCACGCCTCGTCCGAATTTAATAGAAACTGCGTTGACTTTCTGGGATCCAAATAATTTGGCGTTTAGGTTCGGAAGTTGTGAATTGACTCCTACCCTGGCAGAAATATCTTGTTTGTTTCGGTTGACTTACATGGGTCAGCAGATGATTTTAGCCCGCAATCATACTCGTAAGAAATTCCTTCGACTCTGTGGATTAAAAGATAACAAGCATCTGGGATGTCTCAAACAATCTTGGATTTCCTTGGACTATTTGTTTGCTAGATTTGGGTTCTTAGAGGGTTTCGACTGCTTTTGGGATGAATTTTGTACTACCAAAAAAATCTGGGAACAATGTCGTCTTGAGGTTTTCTGTCTGGTTTTGTTGGGTATCTTAGTGTTCCCGTTAGATAAGAGGTGTATCAATACTCGTCTACAATCAGTGGTGATAGCTTTATTCATGAAAAAAGATGAGGTCACCATTGTACCAATGATCTTAACAGAAATATATAAGACTTTAACTGAAGTAAAAGGAGGGGTACGATTTTTTGAGGGGAGTAATCTGATATTGCAGCTGTGGATTATGGAGCACTTGCATACGCCTTCTTTGATTAGAGCAGATGTGATCGACCGTTGTCTGAATGATCGAGTGCAAGCCATGCAAGAAAGAATGCGTTTTGACAAATTTTATTTTCCTATTGGAGTCAATTCTTGGATCGAATTTCTCGAATCAAGAACTCCGAACAACATTCTTTGGTGCTATATGTGGTTTCGTCCTAAGAAAATCTTGATTGGTTCTCAAATACAACTCTTTCTAGTTTTGATAGGACTTAACTGCACTAGGCCTTACAGTCCAAGAAGGGTGATGCATCAGTTGGGTAGGATGCAAGACGTCCCCCCAATAATGGACCTTCTAAAGGATGTAGAGTACTTTAAAGACCAAGCCCTGGGGGAAAGCAAATATGAGCAATTCTGGAATAACGCGATAAAGTTAGGTGTCGATACTCTCGAGGAAAATCCAGGATGCACTCAAAACTATGAAATCTGGCTATAATCTCTGCCCTGTGGCATTAGTAAACCCTTACCAGCCCAACTTAGAGGGAGAATACGAGAAACAATCATGGTAGAAGATGATGAGCAGGAAAATCCGGGTGCCAAGGTGGAGTTTTTGAGAGTTCAGTTGTCACGTTTGATCACAACTGTGGATGGGTGTCAGAGAAACCTTTGCGGGTGTACTCTCTAAGAGGCGGGGATACGGGCAAGAAATTTGTTTCTGGGTATCAAAACGTCGTTGCAGGATATGTTGCAAAGTCTGAGTGGAAAAGTGGGGACTTCACAGATGGGTTCATCTCTGCCGGGGACATCACACAGAGTACCAGTTTGAAAGAGCATGTCTTATCTTTATGTAGTTTTGAGTCTTTTATGTTTCTGTCATTGTAGGTTGGTGTCTGTGTTAAGTCGGAGTCAAGTTGTTTTTGATATTCAGGTCTTTATTGCACGCATGTCATTAGGGGTTTAAAGTGTTGTTTTGTATTTGTTGTTTAGTTTTAAAGTGGTTCTAAATTCGTTGTATGTTTTGCTGTCTTTCATCAAAATGTTAGGATGTTACGTCTTTATTTTGTCTACTTGTTTTCGTGTTTCGTGAAAAAAAAACCTTCAATTGTGTAATGTTTATGCATAAGCTGCCCAAACTACGCTAGATCTGATTCATGTACAACATGATACGTAGGCAACCTACTTTTGGGTTCGATCTAATCATTTTGTTTTGTTGTTTTTCATTATTTTTCCTCTTTTATAGAAAAAACAAAAGCCATAAAGAATAATAAAATAAAGATAGATAATGAGAGAAGTGGAAAGAATAGAGATGAATACGAAAAATAAATAAATAATAATAATAATAAAAAAGAGTGTAGATAAAAATTGGGATGATGTTGAAATGACCTCGCTACCCTCAAAAGCTGGTAGAAATGAACATGAATTTAGGACAATTTTACCACTGTGACTCTCATGCTTGTTGTGTGCCCTAATCCTAACGGATGTCGCCTTTGATGAGCATGTTCTTTCAGATAACAGTGGTAGGTTTGCAGCACTCTGGCTAGTCACCCATACTTCACTAGATCCAAAGCAAAGCTTGTCATGGCTAGAAGGGAGAGAGAAAATTCTCTCATTGACCCGGATCAGGATCACAGGGAAGAAAGTTCAGAACACAATGATGAGGTAGTAAGGCTCAGGCAACTATTGATAGATTTGCACCGGGCATGGGCCAGCGGAATGCCTCTTCCTCCGCTCCCTGAGGGTCTTGAGAATATCTCTAATTGCCCACCGCTCTCTTAGGCACAATTCTCTGCTCCTACTGAGTCACCTGAGCATGCGCCAGGATTCACTCCGCGACATTATTATCCTGGCAATTCTGGTGTGCCCTTGGCAGCTCCCCAATCAAGAACAGCTGCTCAGCCAGCGCCACCGATCACACCGGTGTTCGTGGCCCCGCCACCACATAAAACTCCCATATATGCTGTGCGTCCCACAATGAGGCTTCCTCGGTCTGCCAGTGAGCCAGTATTGAAGGTTCCAGATAGTCAGTATTATGCCCAGGAGCCGACTTTGAGAATGAATGAACCATATGGGTACACTCAGCCACCTGCATTTCCATTTAATTCAGAGAAACCTGTTGCAACAGAGGAATAGGAAGTCATAGCGCGGAAGTTGAAAAGTTTAGAACAGGCTATGAGAAATTTGTAGGGAATCGGAGGTTATAAGAGTGTTTCTTATAAAGATCTGTGCATGTTCCCAGACATCAACCTTCCCCTCGGTTTTAAAATGCCTAAGTTCGAGAAGTATGCAGGACACGGTGATCCCGTGGCCCACTTGAGATGCTATTGCAACCAGTTGAGGGATGCAGGAGGAAGGGAAGAGCTGCTCATGGCTTTCTTTGGCGAGAGTCTTTCTGATCTGGCTTCAGAATGGTTTATCGATCAAGATATCGACAAGTGGAACAACTGGGATGGCTTGGCTTCTGAGTTTGTGCAATATTTTCAGTATAAAATCGACCTGATTCCGGACAAAAAATCTTTGGTCAACATGAAGAAGAAAAACACTAAAGGTTTTAGGGAATACGCGATAAGGTGGCGTGAATAGGCCACCAGGGTAAAGCCTCCGATGAAAGAAAGTAAGTTGGTAGAGGTTTTCATTCAGGCACAGGATGAGACTTATTTTCAATATTTACTCCCGGCAATGGGAAAGTCTTTTATTAAAGTCCTCAAAATGGGGGAGATGATAGAGGACGAAATTAAGACCAGACAAATAGTGAGTTTTTCCGCATTAAAAGCCACCACACAAGCGATTCAAGGTGGATTTGGTGCATTTGGCGGTAAAAAGAAGAAAGAGGACATGGCGACTGTTTTAGCTGGAACCCATTCCTATCCCAAAAGGCCACCTCGCCCCCATCCCCAATCCCAAGCCCAAGTCTACGCCCAAGCTCCATATATTCCTCCCCACCATTACTACCCTCCACAAAACCCTTTATATTCACCACTCCCGTACCCAGTATATAGCGTGCAGCCATATGCCCAAACCCCTTTTTACCCACAGTGGCGCGCACAAACTCCACAAAATTGCCCATTCGCTCCACCAAATTACCAAAACCCTTCCAGACCCATTTTTCAACCTAGGCCTGAGTATAAGAAGGAGAAGGCGGTCAAAAATCAATTCACATCTCTTGGGGAGTCATATGCTAGCTTGTTTGATAGGTTGAGAAAGTTGAAGGTTTTAAGCCCAATTCAAGGAAGGCTTTCAAATCCACCACCAAGGAATCTCGATTATTCTTTAAGGTGTGCGTGCTGTTCTGATATGCCAGGCCATGATATTGAGAAATGCTGGCATTTAAAGAGAGCTGTCCAAGATTTAATTGACACAAATCAGATGCTGGTCCAGGCCCCGGAGGGTCCAAACATTAACCAGAATCCGCTGCTAACCCATGCTGAAACCAATATGTTAGAATTGATATATGATGGGAAAGTGTCTTCAAGGGGTTATAAGCCTATTGTCAAGATACAGACCATTGAGGAGAAATCGGTGAATGTAGCGGAGTCTTTGAAAGCAATGTCATTAATCCAGGAAGGAATGAGAGAAGATAAAGCCCAAGAAATCACAAAGAAGCCCTTGATCATAGTACAAGGCGCCAGAAGGTATGTTGATTCAAGTCAGGATAAACCTAAGTTGACGGTGGTGGGAGCTCTAAGTCAGCCCATCTTGACGGTGAAAGGAGCACTGACAGCGCCTATTGTCCTCAAACCGGTGACCCAACCTCCGATAGTTGATACGAAAAGAATTCCCTAGAATTATTGGCGGACCGTGATGACCAATCATGGGAAAGAAGTAGTGGAAGATGTAGATGAGGTAGAGGGTTTGACTAGGTCAGGAAGATGTTTCGTGCCTGAAAGCTTAAGAAAGTCCAAGCCAATGGTGAGTGGACCGTCATCTATCAAAAAGCCTATCACCAAAGAAGAAGCCGAAGAATTTTTGAAAAAGATGAAATTGCCAGCGTATTCAATATTAGACCAGCTGAAGAAACCCCTTGCTCAAATTTCCCTTTTATCTTTGCTGTTGCACTCTAAGGAGCATCGTGATGTTTTACAGAAGGTATTAAATGAAGCATATGTTCCAAGGGAGATTACAATCAACCAGCTTGAGAAAATGGTTGGAAAAATCTTTGAGGTCAATCGAATCAGCTTTTCTGACGATGAATTGCCTGTTGAAGGTACAGGGCATAACCGAGGCCTTTACATTACAGTGAAGTGTGAAGATTTCTACGTCACTCATGTTATGATCGATGGAGATTTAGGTGTAAATATTTGCCCTATTTCTACTTTGCAAAAGTTGAATATTGGTGCTGACAGGATTAGGCCCAACAATGTATGTGTTAGGGCTTTCGATGGTGCAAAATCAAGTTCCATTGGCGAAATAGAACTAATGTTGACCATAGGGCCTGTTGAGTTTGCCATAGAGTTTCAAGTATTGAATGTAGAATCCTCTTACAATTTGTTGTTTGGAAGGCCGTGGATCCACAAGGCCAAGGCGGTTGCATCTACGCTGCACCAGATGATTAAGTTTGAGCATGAAAGGCAAGAAGTAGTTATTCATGGTGAAGGAGATTTGTCAGCCTACGAAGATTCTCCCTTGTCTCTTATAGAAGCAAATAACGTGGAGGAGACATTCGTCTATCAAATTTTTGATATAGTGCCAGTGAATCGTATCCTTGAATGACAGGCTATACCGGGACCGCAATTGTCTTCTGCTTCTATCATGATGGTGAGTGAACTTTGGAAATACGGATTTGAGCCAGGAAAGGGTTTGGGAGTGTCTCTGCACGGTATAGTTCATCCCATATGTCCGAGTGAGAACGTGGGCATATTTGGTCTAGGATTTGAGCCTACAGCTGAAGATCTGAAGAAAGCCAAGGGAAGGAAAAAGGAAATATGGTCACTCCCTTACCCAACGCCACTACTCAGTGAATCATTTATTAAGAGCGGTGTCACGAAGCATGTGGAATTTGAGGTTGAATTGGTTGATGACTTCCAGAACCTTTGTATGGAAGTTGATATGGTCGAAGCAGGAGAAGGTACCAGTATGGCAGACATGCAATTCATAGGTCCAGCTGTCTGACTCAATAATTGGGAAGTCACTCCTCTCCCCGTCAGGAGGGAGTTTTGGTAGTTTATTTTGTTTTTCTTTCTGTTTATCCGAGTTATTTCAGGGTTGTAATTCAGATTTTAGTTTGTTTATGTTATGTTGGCATCTGTGTTTAAACCTTTCTATCTTTTTATTTAATGAAATGCAATGTCCCTTTTGTTTTGTGTCTAATATATTTTGTTTTTCTTTTCTTACACAGTTCTCTTTATGCTGATTCTAATGACATGACATGCATGCGGAATTTTCAGCCTGGTCTTAAAATCCAAACTAATCAAGATGTAATGAAGCGGGATGGGAAATATAATGAAGAAGGAGCACTAGAATAAATAAGCAAAGAGTTGGAACAGTTTGAAGACAAACTGAATCCTAATTTGAATGAGACTGAGCCAATAAATCTAGGGAATCAAGAAGATGTTAGGGAAACTAAAATCAGTGTACATGCTTTGCCACAGCTAAAAGAGGGAATGATTCAAGAATTAATTGATTATAAGGATGTTTTTGCATTGTCTTATGATGATATGCCCGGTTTAAGCACAAAATTAGTGGCTCACAAGTTGCCAACTGATCCCGCATTCCCTCCTGTCAAACAGAAGTTGAGGAAGTTTAAAACCGATGAAGTATTAAAATCAAAGAGAAAATCATGAAACAACTTGAAGACAAAGTAATTCGAGTGTCTCGTTATCCCATGTGGTTATCCAATGTTTTTCCCGTACCAAAGAAAGATGGCAAAATTTGAGTGTGAGTTGATTACCGCGATTTGAACAGAGCAAGTCTAAAAGATGATTTTCCACTGCCCAACATCCACATTTTGTTAGAAAACTGTGCTAAATACAAGGTTACCTCTTTTGTGGATTGCTATGCCGGATATCACCAGATCATTATGGATGATGAAGACGCGGAGAAGACGTCTTTTATCACACCATGGGGGAATTATTGTTATCGAGTGATGTCGTTCGGTTTGAAGAATGCTGGAGCAACATACATGAGAGCCATGACCACTATGTTTCATGATATGATGCATAATGAGATTGAGGTCTACGTGGATGATGTGATTATTAAGTCAAAAAGTCAGGCCGACCATGTTAAAGATTTAAGAAAGTTCTTTGAGAGGCTTCACAGGTATAATCTCAAACTCAACCCGACCAAATATGTATTTTGAGTTCCATCTGGAAAGCTGTTGGGGTTTGTAGTTAGCCGTCGGGGAATTGAATTGGATCCTTCAAAAATCAAAGCCATTCAGGATTTGCCCTTGCCCAAGAATAGAACGGAGGTGATGAGTTTGCTTGGTAGACTGAACTACATTAGCAGGTTTATTGCTCAACTCACAAGCACTTGTGAGCCCATATTCAAGTTGTTGAAAAAGAGTGTTGCGGTAAAATGGATTGAAGAATGTCAGGAAGCGTTCGATCGAATCAAAAGATATTTGTCAAATTCGCCAGTGCTGGTACCCCCGGAGCCTGGTAGGCCTTTGATCTTATATTTATCAGTCATGGACAATTCTTTCGGTTGTGTCCTGGGTCAACATGATATCACAGGCAAAAAGGAGCAGGCTATTTATTATCTTAGCAAGAAGTTCACCGCATATGAGGCCAAGTATACTCTTCTTGAAAGGACGTGTTGTGCCCTAACTTGGATAGCACAGAAGTTGAAGCACTATCTCTCATCCTATACTACTTATCTCATCTCCCGCATGGATCCTTTGAAGTATGTCTTTCAGAAGCCTATGCCGACAGGTCGATTGGCAAAGTGGCAAATATTGCTTACCGAGTTCGACATCGTATATGTGACTCGAACCGCTATGAAATCCCAAGCCTTGGTAGATCATCTTGCTGAGAATCCCATCGATGAAGAGTACGAGCCATTAAAGACATATTTTCCTGACGAAGAAGTGTCGTGTGTCGATGAAGTCGTTATAGATGCTGATCCAGGTTGGAGGTTATTCTTTGATGGAGCTGTCAATATGAAAGGAGTCGGAATAGGTGCGGTTCTTATCTCTGAATCAGGACAATATTTCCCGGTAACAACACAACTTCGATTCTACTGTACTAACAATATGGCAGAGTATGAAGCCTGCATCCTTGGTTTGAGGTTAGCTGTTGATATGGGAGTCCAAGAATTATTGGTGTTGGGAGATTCGGATTTGATCGTCCATCAAATTCAAGGCAATTGGGAGATGCGAAATTTGAAGCTCATCCCGTATCGACAATGCTTGCAGGAGCTATGTCGATGATTTGTGTTAGTAAAATTTAGGTGTATTCCAAGGATTCATAATGAAATTGCTGATGCTTTAGCCACTCTGTCTTTAATGCTCCAACATCCTGACAAAGCCTATATCGATCCAGTGCATATACAGAGTCGTGATCAGCATGCTTACTGTAATGCGGTTGAAGAAGAGCTCGATAGAGAACCTTGGTTTTTCGATATCAAGCGGTACATTCAGTCAGGAGAATACCCAGCATATACCACCAATGATCAAAAGAGGACTATTAGGCGTTTGGCTAGTGGATTTTTCTTAAGTGGGGGAATCTTGTATAAGAGGACCCCAGATCTGGGACTTTTAAGGTGTGTAGATGCAAAAGAAGCCTCGACAATCATGGTTGAAATACACTCTGGAGTATGCGGGTCGCATATGAACGGTCATGTCTTGTCAAAGAAGATTCTTCGAGCAGGTTATTACTGGCTTACTATAGAGAGGGATTCTATTCAATTTGTTCGAAAGTGTCATCAATGTCAGGTGCACGGCGATCTGATACGTTCTCCTCCTGTTGAGTTGCATGCAATGGCCTTTCCATGGCCATTCGTGGCTTGGGGAATGGATGTGATTGGACCGATTGAGCCGAAGGCATCAAATGGACATAGATTCATTTTGGTAGCCATTGACTACTTCACAATGTAGGTGGAAGCAGTAACTTTCAAGTCAGTGACAAAGAAGGCTGTGGTAGATTTTGTTCATGCCAATATCATTTGTATATTTGGAATTCCTAAGATGATCGTTACAGACAATGCTGCCAATATCAATAGTCATTTGATGCAAGAAGTGTGTCAACAGTTTAAGATCGCATATTGAAATTCTACTCCATATGGCCCAAAGGCCAATGGTGCTGTAGAAGCCGCCAATAAAAATATAAAAAAGATACTGCAAAAAATGGTACAAGGTTCTAGACAGTGGCATGAAAAGTTGCCGTTTGCATAGTTAGGTTATCGCACCACTGTTCGCACTTCAACAGGGGAAACTCCATATTTATTAGTGTATGGGACAGAAGCAGTCATCCCTGTAGAAGTTGAAATTCCTTCTCTTCGATTCATTGTAGAAGCAGAGATTGATGATGACGAATGGGTAAAAACCCGACTGGAACATTTGAGTTTGATTGAGGAAAAGAGGCTAACGTCCGTGTGTCATGGCCAGTTGTATCAGAGGAGGATGGCTCGTGCGTATAACAAAAAGGTCCGTCCCAGGAATCTTGAAGTTGGTCAGTTGGTATTGAGACGTATCCTTCCTCACCAGGTTGAAGCAAAAGGCAAGTTCTCCCCTAACTGGCAAGGTCCCTTCATTGTGAAGAAAGTGTTGCCCAATGAATCCTTATATTTGACAGATATTGAAGGCAAAATGACAAAAATGGCTATCAATGCTGATGCGGTCAAAAGATACTATGTATGATATTTGATCCTTTGTTGAGTTTATTGCATGTTTAATACTTGCATTTTTCAAGATTGATATGATGAAGGCATTTTATTCTTCTATCCAAATATTGTGTCATCCTTTGTCTACCCGTTTGAGCTTCATTTATTTTTCTTTCATATCTCTCTTTTGGAATCAAAATAGAGTCAAAGATAAATGTCAAGAAAATAAGAATAAAAGAAAGAGTTCAAAAATTAAAAAAAAAATCAAATCAAACCAAAGAGCAAGCTGATGGAACTATGTGCGACCTGATTCTCCTCTCTCGGGAGTGAGATACGTAGGCTACCCTATTTTGGGCTCGGTCCAACCAAATAAAGATTTAAGATTCATCCAGTCAACAAAAACTGGGGCATGAGTTAACATGTTGTTTGAGTCGATTCCAAAAGTTGTAAGTCCCACCCCCACTTCAAGTATCGTTTGAGCCCCTTACCATTTTATTCTAACCTTAACCAAAAGACAAGTTACAACCAAAGAAAGTCCTTCAGATCAATTTTTGATAATGTTAAGGCTAAGAATGCAATGGATATGATGATACATTGTGAAGTGCCACTGGTCTCCCCCTCAACATAAGAAATCAGGAAAGAAATACAAAAATGAGAGAGTCTTATTGGTGAAGACCCCCGTGGGCATCATAAGGCAGTGGTGAGTTGAGAGAAAATGAAAATGAGAGAGTCTTATTGGTGAAAACCTTTGCAGGCACCATAAGGCGATGGTGAGTTGAGAGAAATACAAAAATGAGAGAGTATTATTGGTGAAAACCCTTGCAGGCACCATAAGGCGATGGTGAGTAGAGAGAAATAAAAATGAGAGAGTCTTATTGGTGAAAACCCTCATGGGCACCATAAGGCGATAAAGAGTTCAAGAGAAAAGTGAAAAGTGAAAAGAAAGAGATTTGTTGGCAAAAGTCATTTAAGATGTCGACAATCGAATGTGATGAATGAGTCCAATGGATTTGAAGAAGCGGCTCAGCGGCAAAGCCACTAACTCAACAACAAATGGGGAGTTTGGATAGAAAGATCAGACAGCTCAATCCAAAATGCATGTCATACTCATTGGAGTTGGTTTTCGTATTCAGATAAGTTTTTCTTTTTGAATATGGGACATTGCCCTCTTTCTTTCATTTACATATTTATGCTTTTTGTCTTTTATGTCATTTATCAAAAACAAAAGTCACCATCATTTCTTTACATTTTAAGTCAAGTCTGTGTAAAAACAAACGAGAAAGTATTTCAAAATTTACTACCAGTCTTTCCAATTATATGAGGAAAAGCCAAGGAACAACACAGAAAGAAAAATGATCGTAATTCAACACGAAGCAAAGGAAGTCTATCAACCGATAGGCTATTGGATTCGTGGAAGCATTCAGATTTGGGAAAAAAGTGCACCTCAGAGGCATGGTAAAATAGAAATCCATTGTTTGAGTCAGAACTCATTTTCCCTCAATCTGGATCCGGGTCAATGATGCGGCAAGACAGGGCAAGTGTCAGCAATTTGGAACAAAGATGAAAGGAACGAGTACTGGGGCAGATACCTGAGAAGCCAAGAGTTGCAAGCCACCACTAAGTTTTAACTGACAAATTTTCTTTGTTGAAATAGGGGCAAATTCGCTTTACTTAATTCAGCTACCATTGGAAATGCACATCCATGGGATTTTACTTTATGTTCAGGACAATCCTGAAAAATGAGATTTTACTTTATGTTCAGGACCCTCCTGAAAAATGGGATTTTACTTTCTGTTCAGGACCCTCCAGAAAAATGGGATTTTACCTTCTGTTCAGGACCCTCCTGAAAAATTAGATTTTACCTTCTATTCAGGACCCTCCTGAAAAAATGGGATTTTACTTTATGTTCAGGACCCTCCTGAAAAATGGGATTTTACTTTATGTCCAGGACCCTCCTAAAAAATGGGATTTTACCTTCTGTTCAGGACCCTCCTGAAAAATGGGATTTTACCTTATGTTCAGGACCCTCCTGAAAAATGGGATTTTACTTTCAATCCAGGACCCTTCTGAAAAATGGGATTTTACTTTTAGTTCAGGACCCTCCTGAAGAATGGGATTTTACTTTATGTTTAGGACCCTCCTGAAAAAATAGGATTTTACCTTCTTTTCAGGACCCTCCTGAAAAATGGGAGTTTACTTTCTGTTCAGGACCCTCCTGAAAAATGGGATTTTACTTTATGTTTAGGACCCTCCTGAAAAATGGGATTTTACCTTCTGTTCAGGACCCTCCTGAAAAATGGGATTTTACCTTATGTTCAGGACCCTCCTGAAAAATGGGATTTTACTTTCAGTACAGGACCCTCCTGAAAAAATGGGATTTTACTTTCAGTTCAGGACCCTCCTGAAGAATGGGATTTTACTTTATGTTCGGGACCCTCCTGAAAAAATTGGATTTTACTTTATGTTCAGGACCCTCCTGAAAAAAATGGGATTTTACTTTATGTTCAGGACCCTCCTGAAAAATAGGAGTTTACTTTCTGTGCAGGACCCTCCTGAAAAATGAGATTTTACTTTATCTTCAGGACCCTTCTGAAAAATGGGATTTTACTTTCAGTTAGGACCCTCCTAAAGAATGGGATTTTACTTTATGTTCAGGACCCTCCTGAAAAAAATGGGATTTTACTTTATGTTCAGGACCCTCCTGAAAAATGGGATTTTACTTTCTGTTCAGGACCCTCCTGAAAAATGGGATTTTACTTTCTGTTCAGGACCCTCCTGAAAAATGGGATTTTACTTTATGTTCAGGACCCTCCTGAAAAATGGGATTTTACTTTATGTCCAGGACCCTCCTGAAAAACTGAATTTTACCTTCTGTTGAGGACCCTCCTGAAAAATGGGATTTTACCTTCTGTTGAGGACCCTCCTGAAAAATGGGATTTTACCTTATGTTCAGGACCCTCCTGAAAAATGGGATTTTACTTTCATTCCAGGACCCTCCTGAAAAGTGGGATTTTACTTTCAGTTCAGGACCCTCCTGAAGAATGGGATTTTACTTTATGTTCAGGACCCTCCTGAAAAAATGGGATTTTACTTTATGTTTAGGACCCTCCTGAAAACAAAAATGGGATTTTACTTTATGTTCAGGACCCTCCTAAAAAATGGGATTTTACTTTCTGTTCAGGACCCTCCTGAAAAATGAGATTTTACTTTATGTTCAGGACCCTCCTGAAAAATGGGATTTTACTTTCTGTTTAGGACCCTCCTAAAAAAAAATCGGATTTTACTTTCTGTTCAGGACCCTCCTGAAAAATGGGATTTTACTTTATGTTCAAGATTCTCCTGGAAAATGGGACAACACTTTCAAAATGAAATACTACTTATTTATAATTCTTGTTTGGGATAATTTTTGTTCTAGTTTTAATTTTGAGTTTCAGGAGCCCGCCTGAAGAACAGGGTAATGAAATAGCAAGTCAGGAGTCCTCCTGAAGAACAGGGTGATGAAATATCAAGTAAGGAGCCCGCCTGGAGAATAGGGTGAAGAAACAAAAAGTCAAGCAACAAAGCGAAGCAATGCAAAGTCAAGCAACAAGTTGGAAGAAATTGCAAGTCAGGAGCCCGCCCGAAGAATAGGGTGATAAAAGTCGAGTCAAGAGACAGCAGAAGCTGTTAGATAGGATTTTGTAATTTCGTTTATATTTTAACTTGTAATTTTCATTTTTGATGTAATGACAGAGCCGCGGACCGGAACCTCGACGGAGCCTTACTCGACTCTCCAACTCGGTATAGCCCACTTCTCTTCCAATCCATTGAAATATCCGTGACTTGATTCTTTCATAACTTGGGTAGGAAGGATGTCCTAAGTCAAGACCCGTTTGTCCTTCTTCCTTCTGTTTCTTTCTTTGAATAATGGTCGGGTCAAAATTTGGTCTCGCTATCTACTTCTTTGTCTGAAAACACTTTGTGTTTACATTCAAAGGGGGCATGATGTAGACACCTAATTTCGTCCCTCCACGATGTCGTTTTTACCTATTTTATTTTATTTTATTTATTTTTATCCAACCGTGTACCCTCACCCATGTTATTATACCCTCACAAAATACAAAAAAATAAAATAAAATAAATAAATAATAAAATAACAAATCCTATCCTAACTAATTCTATCTTATCCTAACAACCTACCCAATCAAAATAAACCACACCACCCCATACCCTACCTCAATACCCACCTCACAATATATACACACTAAAGAATAGAGGTCCAGGGAGAACAATTGACAACTCACAGTGACCATTTTCACTCAAGAATGTTCTCACCATTTTTTTTCACTAAATTCACACACATTCACTGAAATCAAGATACATCACGCACACACGCTACACCGGAGAGTAGACGCACACACATAGTAACCCCATAAAAAAATACACTACAATCTCCATTTTTGTTCTGATCCAAAGAATAGGCACCACACAGAACAAGCACACAAACACACCTCGGGACCACACCAGAGAACACTCATTGTCACTCTCACCTCATGATATACCATGTACACACACATAAATCAGAGAAGATGGTAAGAGATTGAGAAGAGAGTGAGAGATTGAGAGTTAAAAAAAAGTGGATTGATAGAAAAACAAGGAGAAAAGGGCCGACAGAGAGGTGAACTATAAGCTGCGGAGGTCGCCGGAGCTCCGACAACGCAAAAAATATGGATTTCGAGACCCGCAGTCATCAAATCCACCAAAAAACATCACCAACGACAATCAGTGACCATCTTCTTGTAGGTATCGGTTTGGGGATTTGGGTTTGTTCTATCTCGACCTGTTCATCATGCTTAGCTTTGGGGATTTAGGTTCGTTCTGTTTTGAGCCGTTCATCGTGCTTAGCATGGGGGATTTGATCGAGTTGGCAGATTTGAGCTGAGTTTGTTGAATCGAGTCGTAGATTTGGTTTTGGTCCGTTGGCAACATCAACAACTTGGCATTGAACCCAATTTTGAGGTCCATTTTTTCACCTCTTTCTTCAAAATTTCATGATCTTTACGTGAATAATGGTGTGAATTGTTGTTTGTTTTGATCCGGTTTTTGATTTTTGCGATTACGGATTGCACGATGAAATGGTATTCTTTGAGAATTAAAATTGGTTGTTTGGGGACGGGAATCGAAAATTTATAAAACTAAATATTTTGATATTTTAGATGCATTGTTGATGTTGAATGCGGTATATCGACGAGCGGGTAGGCAAACGTAGGCTGGGTAGGCAAAATTTAGGAATAAGTATTTCGTGGGATGTTGGAATGTGCGTGTGAATGTCTCTTTCTAGATTATCGTGTTTATATCCAGATATATTTATTTAGTCGGGGAATGCTTCGAGATCATTTGTATTTATTCACCGGGGAATGCCCCGACGTATCATGTTGGCGGAAAATAATCGTGATGAAGGCCCGCGGCGTCGGGTAAGGCATTGGATCTTTGTCTAGATTTAGTTTAGGCTAGGATTTATATTTTTGTATTTTTTCTATTTTTCGGACTGTATAATTGGACTGGACTTTTACGTTTTTGGACTGTTTTGTTTTGTTTATTGTTTGATTATTTTGTGCTCTTTTGTGTGGTTTATACATTTCATAATGCCAAAATAGTCGATACACTCCACCAAGCGACCGTGGTCGAACCACGGGATCGAGGGGTGCCTAACACCTTCCCCTCGGTCAACAGAATTCCTTAGCCAGAATCTTTATTCGCAAACCAGTTTAAGAGTCAAATGGTTTCAAAAAGGATTTTTCAAAGGTGACTTGGCACACCGGATTATGCCAAGTGGCGACTCTGAATAAAAAATGCAAATAATTCTTTTCCAAAATAAATTTTCATTTCTTGTCACTTAAATAATAAAACCCTTTCGCACTAAAACATAATATTTTGGAGTACATAAAAAAGGGTGTGAGACAATCATAGGGAAATATAGCTATAAAATCATGATAAAATATGGAAAACTATCTGAATATATCTGAAAGTACTAATCTCATCAATCTGATTAAACAAATACTAAAAAGTCTGAATAAGACAACTGAAGTCTAAGACTAAATCTGGTAATCCGACAAGCCTCTACTATATGAAATCTAGAGTCACTGGGACAGGCCCCAACTGACTCAAACCGTCTAAAATAAATGAAGGGACATCTACTAATAAACTGAAACATGAATAGCTAAGTCCTCGAACTATGAAGAGTTACCAATTGCAGAGATGTAAATGAGATGCTCGAAAATCACTGTCGTTGCTGAGACTGAGCACCTGAACCTACATTATGAGACAATGTAGCACATAAACATATATGTGGTTCAGTACTTTGATGATGTACTGAGTATATGGGGGTGTATGCAATAAGTATTCAATATCATCATAGTTTATAAAATCATGCAAGCTAAATGTAAATGACTCACATAAGCTTGAGTAAATCTGAAATCTGAAAGTCAAAATCATGAATAACAAGGCATATAGTCTAAATCTTGTGAGTCATTACACTTAGTTCTAAAATTTGTATTCTGTTCTTATTCATAAATTATATCTGAAAACTTATTATTCAAGGGGATTCTTTCAAAGATTTAAGGAATACATTCTTAACTGTTAGACTGTAGAGATGATACTTTTAAAACTATTCTGAAAATCCTTACTGTTAGGTTGTCAAACTTTAGGGAAAAATACTTTATCTAAAAAGCTGTATATATTTTTCTAGTAGTGTAGTTCTCTTAACCGACATAAACCATGTGAGCTACATGGAGTCCAACTTCTTGAACTCCTAAGGAGGAAACCTCACATAGGGGAGAGGTATCATACTCTTGCCAGAGAGTATAACCTAATCCAGGCGATCGACCATAAACTAAATCTATCATCCATATAAATGGGAATTATCTGAGTCTCTACCTACGTTGGCTACGTAGTTCTATGGAATATAGGGCACTCTAATCCCACACTTCCCACTCGGTACTAAATAGTACTCCCTTTAAGATCTGTATGCTCAAAACTATTGGAAATCAACTTCTTACAACTAGCATAAGGATTTATATGAAAAACCAGTAAGCGCTAACTTTTGTAAGTTTGTAAACAAAACTGTTCGGAGTTTCTGTAAACTGTAAAATCTGTAGTGGATTCTAAAGCTAAACTAATGATCAAAAGATCAAAGTTGTATTGAAAACTAAAAACAATCTTGCTCATAAGATGCTTATAGAACCAACTTTCTTGAAATCACAATAATCAATCTTGGATAATAGTCCATGCTTCAATAATATCAAGATAATGACTTTAAGTCATAATATCATGCTCAATTCAATTGAAAAGCTGTAAACAATATCTCAAATCATGGTCATGGTATTCAAAATGATAAAAGAGCATTCTTTAACTCAAAACAAATATGAGATTTCATAATTCAATCATATCATACTCAAAATCATCAATAAGATACTATGGGTGTAAATCCCAATTTCAAATCATAAGAAATTTGTTTAAACATGTAACTTTTGGCACAAGGACAAAATATCTATCCTTGTTCAAATCCCACATACCTTAATTTGATGATCTTTGATGAAAACTTGGATATTGGATTCCTATTGATGCTTAGGGGATGATTTCTTAGTGCTTTTGTATTGGAAAATCTCAATCTTGAATTGTCTTGTAGAATAAATGAAGAAATCTTGGATTTCTTGGGGAGAAAGTTAACGAACCAGGGTTTTACTTTGAGAGGGAATGATGAATAAAGCATAATGTGCTTTGAAATATGCTTAATCTTCTTTTTTTGGACGGATTGGGGATTGGGAGAATGACCAAAATTCCCTCTTTACACCCCCAAACAAAATTGAAAAATGCAACATTTTGTAAACTGAGTGGTCACCGCAATGTGCCACAATCGTGGTGGATCACTGGAATCTAGACGAATGGGAAATGGGTTCCCCCGCAACGCGCCACAATTGCGGAGCCCTTATGTTTGTAATTTTGATCACTGGCATGATGCGCCAGTATCGCAAGGTCTCACTGGAAATTGCCAAACGGGAAATTGGGCCTCTCTGTGATGCTCCAAGATCACGGTGCCTCACTGGAAATTGACAATTGCGATATTATGCTTCTTCGCGATGGCTAAGGGCCCAAATGACGATGTTTTACGACTGGATCTTAAAATAGCCATAACTTCTTACCCGATTATCGAATTTAGGCAAATCTTATATCATTGGAAAGTTAATTCAATTTCCTACGTCATGAAAAGTCCAAATATAAAGAATTCCACACAAAATAAATAATATTCATCTTGGAAGCCATCCCTTAACATTCTAGGGATAGATTCTAGCTAGAAAAGGTACATGGTATTATAGTGTGGGTTGTGTTTGTTAGCTTTAATTATTTGTTCATATTGTTGGGTTTTACAAATGCTTGATTGAAAAATAGAATTTGTTGGTGAAAACTTCAAATTTCCTAAATCCCTACATCATCCTTAAAAGAGGGTTGTGGGTAGTCTAGATCCTACCTCATCCTTGAAAGCGAGTTGTAGTTGACATGAGATTTTGTGAACAATAAGATAGATTATAGTTATTCCCTTTTTATTATCTTAGAAATAAGGATAAATTGTAAAATTGCTATATCTTGGGTAGTACCCTAGAAATAGGGATGCCCAAATTGAGGCTTTATGTTGAATGGTTGACCATAAACACGAGGTATTCAAAAGAATATATGGGTAATAGTTTGCTTTTTTGTTGAAAGGCTAGTATAGAAACCCCTAATTAAGCCTACCCATGCATGCTTGATCTAGATTTAAAGTTGATTTTCATGTACTCACATACTATTTGCCCCTAGTAAAACATAACCCCAAGATCCATTCCTAATTGACTACGCTCTAATTATTCATAGCCTCTAATTAGTCCTTTGGAAGTTGAAAAGTATTCACACTTTTGAAAATATTCAAAATCCCCCAAAATATTTGTATAATATATTTGAAATTAACAAATAACTTTAATTTTGAACTTATTTAATCACCACTCATATTTTTCCTCGTGGATTCGATCCCAACTCAAAGTTGGGTAATTATATTGACAACGACCACTTGCACTTAAATTGACGCGTAAGTTGACAGTTATCAAAAAATGGCGCCACTGCTGGGAAATAATTTGGCGTATTGAGTTTGTTTGGAATTTTTGCTTACTTGCTTGGATTCAATTTTGTAAATATTTGTTTGTGATTTTCTTTTGTTTTTTGTATTAGGTAGATTTTTGTTTTTGTTTTCTTGTTACTATGGCATCTTTGGATGAATGTGAGATTGGTGGTTGGAAATCTTATCTTGATGATCCATGCCCATATTGTGACGGACACCACTTTTGGCAAGATTGCATATTTGTTCCCCAAAAAGAGATGTGTGCACTATCTTGATCCTATTGGGAGTATGATTATTCTTTATGTGGTGGTCGAGGTAGACATGCAGTGATTATCGAAATGCCCCCTCCCCTTATTATCCTAACAAAATTCTAGTTATTCTTATGAGTTTTATAGGTCTCATGATGCGAAAAAGGAAGAACAACATACCGGGTACAATAGCGTTGAAGCAATGCTTCAAACTCTTTTGGATCAGTTAACTATATTGGAGGAACATGTATGTGACTTGCATCAATCTAATGAGGCATTTAAGGAGGAAATCAAAAGGATAAGAGAAGTGGGTATGGAGGCTAATCTTTCAAAACCATGGGTTTGCCCACTCTTCCAAATAATCCTGATGTTGAAAAATCCTCGGTGACTTCCCAACCAACTGAACCTAATATAGTCGAAGATGCCAAAATTGAGGAAATAGTACTAGGGTCAAATGAAGAAGCCAAGTAAATCCGTTGTGAAGACTGTTAGTCCATTTTGGGGTAAGAATGTCAAGATGGATGCGACTCCAAAATTAGGAAGAGGACTCATTCGAACCACTTTTCAACATTATGCTTGGTGGATGTGATGAAAGTCGAACCACCCGAGAAAATGATGAACTTGGGAGATAGGGTAGAAGATCCTTATGTTTTGGAGTTTTTCATTTTGAGAGGGCGAGATGACTCCCCTCACTTAAAGGTTGATAAAGGCAAAATTCAATGTGTAACAAGTGTATTTTTTATGTTCTCATCGATACCCAATGAGCCTATTTGGAAATTTGATGTGAAGTTGGGTAATACATTCAAGTCTTTGAAGTGGAGAGATAGAGGCATCATTACTACAACCTTGCTTCTATCAGGTTTTATCTTGGAAGATCTGAATCTTCTATCCCATTGTCGCTCAATGAATAGTGAGCAAAAGTTGGGATGGAGATTCAAATCTTCTAAGTGAAAACATAAACGACAGTTGAAGAGGAAACACATCATGCCACAAATGTGGTATGTATCCTTTTATTTATAGATGATAGAGTAGATTTTTTTTATGCATAACCCATGAAATTGAGGTGCTGAAGAGTGTTTAGAACAAAATTGATAAAGTGAAAGTATGAAATTATTGTGTTTTATACTGAGTAGGGGAGTGCATAGGACCTAAAATTGGTCTCAAGTGTTATGATTGCGGGATCATTCCATCATGATCACGGTTGCTGAGTCATCATGATCGCAACAATCTGACCATGATTGTGGTCAAATCAATTTAAAAGATCATCAGACTGCCCATTCTCCCCCCCACTCCCTTTTCGCAACTTTTCTCTCAAAAATTGCACCCAAAATTTGACAATTTTAGTGTAATCAAGTTTCTTATTGCATCCCCATGCATCCTATACTAACGGCATGTGTCTAACTCCCTCAATCTATATCTTTTATTGGTCGAAAACTTGTACTTTAGGAGTAGGACTGAAGTAGTGTTTTCAATGCTAAATATACACATGAATGTGATTATTTTTTTGGTAGGCTATTGTAGTTGGCATACACACCGATGGGGAAATCTTGAGTAACTATAATTTGGAGAAAAAAAATATAATTAGTGTATATAAGATGTGTTTGATTTAATGCCCCAATGAGCTCATTGTGAAATTCTTCACATCTCAAGAGCATAATCAAGCATTTAAGGTTTAAGTTTTGATGAGCATGATGCTCAATTGGTTAGTTGGAACAAAAATTACGGGTTAAAAGTGGGTATCTAGTACTATTGCAAATTTGGTCAAAATTGGTCTCAGATACCGTGATCGTGGTTATCTGGGCCGCGATCGTCACATCTGAGAGCAGTTTTTAGCTTAGACTAAAAATTCTAAATGCCTATTTGTCACCCCAAAACCCGCTATGACACCACCAAATGAGTTTATCTAATTAACCTAGCATGGTTTTGGTGTGAAAATACCAATAATGGTCCTTTTTGTGTTGATTTTAGGTACTCAACCACAAAATGGAAGATTATGACCATACTCGCTTCATGGCTCCAGAATGTCACAACCTCTACTACAGTTTCCTCCCAAAGAAAAATCTACTCTAGAAAAGGGGTATTTGCATGGACAACATGTTGGAGAGATTATCAGCATTTAATACTAGACTCGCTGGTATCGGGTGGATATGCTTTGTATTGGACCCCTATTTTACCAATGAGAAATAGTTGCGAGAGTTCTACGCTAATTTTAGTGTAGTGTCTGTCTCAAACCCAATAATTAAGGTTAGGGGAAAGGAGGTGCACTTCAGAGCGAAGCAGATAAATGACATATATATGCTCCCAGATACAGACATGGCTCAGTTCAGGGCAAAGGGTTGTGAGCTAGGGACATGGATGGCTAGCATACTTTTCCCTGGAAAAAAGGTTCCCTGGGTTTCCACCAAGAGAGGAATCTCAATGAATGACTTCACAGCAGAGGCTAAGATTAGGTTGAATATCATCTGCAGTCGGGTTTCGCCATGCACATATTTGACAACTGTCACAGATATGCGAGCTCAGATAGTGGCCTATATCATATTTGACATTACTCTAAACGTGGGCCAAATTGTCTTTTTAGAATGGAGGCATTTCAAAAGACAGTGCGGTATAATTCTTCCTTTTTCTTTTCTTTTCTTATTACTGAGTTGTGTAGAAGGGTCGAAGTAAAGGTGTATCCTGCAGACACCTGGGTGTGACCAAATCCCCATCTTTACACTCAAAATTTGGGGTGAGGGTGTACCCGATCAAATAAAAAAGAAAGAGATCAACTTAGGCAAGTCGACCCAGGAGGACACAGACTTATTTAGACCTTCCTCGGAAAACCCCTTTGATGAGATATCAGGGGAGATGTGGGTAATCAAAGAATTGGTGTCCAAGATACCTCAGGGACAAGGGGTGTTCTCTACTGCATGCCATTCCTATGTATCTCGGCCAGACTATGAAATGTACATGGAGGACCAAAAGAAGCAGGGATCCATCATTTCCAGAATAGAAAGAGCCTACTCAACATTGGCACAATCATATAGATACCTCAATGGGTCGAATGAGAAGATGGTAAAGAGAGAAAATAAGAGAGATAAATTCTTTACCAAGATGTGGAAAGGGGTGAAGGGCATCTTCAAGGTGCTAAAACCTAGGGAGAGGCTACCTTTACCGAAAGTTGATAGCGACGATGAAGGCCTAGCTGAGTAGTCTGGTGCTGAGGATGATGTAGCTGATGCAGAGTATGAAGAGATATCAGCTAATGATGCAGACACATGGAGCATATCTTTTTTCCTTTTTTTATTGGTTACTTCATTATGTATCCTGAACACTACAAGCTATTAGTTGGGTTTATATCCTCCGTGTTTGCATTTTATTTTGTGCATGTGTTTGGTGATAGTGAGACATTCCTGGATGTCTTATGTTTTTATTTGTGGATGTTTTGTGGATGTTTTATGTTGACTTGGTAATTTTTGTTTTATTTTTTATTTATAATTTTTAGACACTCAGATAGTTCCTATGTTTCATGGAATATTTGCTAGTTTATTTCTAGTTCTCATTTTATTTTGGTTATGGTGATATCGGAAAAGCTTTTCCCTATGATAGATTGAGTGACGACATTCTTAAGGGAACAACGTCATGATTGAGTTTTGAGACATGGATGTAGGGGAAGTCTGAGTACCCATGGCATCGAGGTCTCAAATACAACAGAAGTCTGAGTACTCGTGGCATCGAGGTCTCAAATGGAAGGAAAGTTTGAGTACCCATGACATTTTGAATTTGGGATCACACTTTTACCTATGGTGAAGCTTGAGTAGCCATATGGTTTGGCCATAAGAAAGCCTAAATATGAGACGAAGGCTTGAGTTGGTGCCATAATTAGCAAATTGTGTGTGGTGCAAATGCAAACCAAACACCCCCTTCCGTACAAAATTTTTAAAAAATCAAGGCCATGGATATGAGCGACCTTGTAACCAAATTTTTCTCCTTTTGCGACTCCAAAAATTTTTGGCCTGTGAAAATTAGTAGATACTCTATTTTTGTCTCTATCGGGAGGGGCAATTGAGTAAATTTGCCATGTGTGGTGAGCTTGTTTGTGTGGCAATTGGAAAATTTGCATGCCATGTGTGGTGAGCTTGTTTGTCCAAATCTCATGTGTACTTGTACCATATAGAACTTTCCCCATTAGTCTCTCAAGGTTAATTTTTAATGTACTTGGTTTGTGAGATGATCTTAGGCTATATTTGTGACATTGGAAGTCCACTTTTGCCTAAAAAGCCTACCCTTTCCTAAATGTTATCCCTAGTCACCCACTTTGAGCCTTTGGAGTTTTGTTTGGAAAACACATTGCAAGCCGTGAGCTTTTTATTTTTTCACCCCTCTTTTAAACCCTACCCTCCTTGACCTTGAACATTGCAACTTTAGGCTAAAAGCCTAAGTTGGGGGTGGTGAAGATTGGAAGAGGTAACTTTGGGCCACAAAGTTGTAAGTGAGTGCCTAAGGGCTTGAGCATTGAGAACAAATGACAAAAAAAACAAAAGGATCCCACAAAGGAAAGAAAAGCACGAAAGGTGCAAGAAAAATAAATATAAAGAAAATGGGTGAACTAAGGAAATAAAAGTAGGCACATGAGTAAAGAGTGAAAACAAAAAGAAGTGGCCCATGATCAAAAGTGGGATAGAATAGTGTGATGTAATTTTCAAGGAGGGTATAGTCATGTTGATCCTAAATGATATCCTACCCCACCCCGAACCTACGTCACAAGATCAAAAAGTCCTTCGAGATCTCCAACCAATTGTATTCATTGTAGTGGAAATTGAAAATAGGGGCAAGCCTATGGCATAGTACCTCTTAGCATTGAGAATCCTTGAGAGAGAGAGAGAGAGCGAGAGTTTTGCACTTAAATTCCTTGTTTCATACTTGATAACTTGGTGTGTGTAATTTTTCTTCTTGTAAGGAGGCATGTAAACTTGTTGAGGCAGTGTTGACACCTAATTTTTACCCTCCACAATTAATTTTAATTCCGAGTTTCTTAAATTTTAAATAAAATCACAACATTTATTTTATCTGGATAAAAGCTTTCCAAAGTAGTTATCTGGGTAATTTTGTCATTTTAAGTAAAGATTATATATTATCGTATTCAATTATGTGATCTTATATAATTCCGTTAATTAAATAATTATACTATGAAAAATCGGATTATAATAAAAAAATTATCTTGAAAATTAATTCAAATGGTTAAAATTTTGATTGAAGTAAATGTTCTAAAAATGATTTATTTTAGAAATATGTGTTTGATTTTATGAAATCAAGAAACCCGAGATTAAATCGATTGTTGATTTGTTTCAAGCGCTATTTCAATTTACCCAAATTATTGAATTAGACCTCAATTGAAACTGATTTGGCTACAATTACAGTGTAATTGGTCAATTAAATTTTAATTAGGTTAAATTTAAATTCAATTGGCTAAATTCTAAGAATTAGACTAATTTTACAAATAACCTAAATTTGTAAATCCCTTATGTAATTGGGGTTATTTTATGTAACCTCAATTTGAGCCAAATCCCCTCAATTTAAACCAGCCAATAAACCCACCCTAACCAGCCCAACAACAACATTTACCATCCCATCACATAGATTTAATCCAACTCATTTTTTTAATTTCAACAAACAAAGAACAATGATGGGCAACATCCATGAGAACTACAATAACGTTAACCACGATAAAAACTATCTCGAACCTGACCCAACGGCCCAGAATCAGCGATCCTAACACCCTACGCCGGTGATTGTACCCAGTCGAAACCTAACCTATCTTTGACCCAACATCGCAAATCTTCCACCCAAGGTCAACTCAAACCCAACGAATCAACGACCGGCCCGACCTGTGTCCCATTCGGCCAAGTGGTTCATTGAATTTTTTTTAAAATTCAAATTTGAATTGATACTGATTAGTACGAATTCGTACTATCACAACTCACCCTTATCCTCTTTTCAAAATTCACTAAAATACCCCTTAAATTCTTTATCCCCACATTAGTGGAATGAGAAATTGATTCCAAAAATTCATTCTATATAAATCTCAACATTGAGCTGAAAAAGATATGTCTTGGAGGCGTAAAAAAGTAGACCACGCATTATTGTGAAGAATCATTAAGGTTCTTGGAGTAGCTATGGAGCTTTCCAGTGGTGGTCGAGATCCCAACGGAAGCCCGAAATCCTATTTTGCTACTCAGAAAGAGGTAAACACCTTCTTCCATTTGTATTTTTGTTATCATTTACTTTTCTCTCCTTCACCTCTTTCTATATGATCTAATTACGACATTATTTATTTGCTGGGACTCGCTGTAGATGGCTATAAAGACAGTAGGATTAGCTTGTTATAGATTGTTATTCTGTTTTGTTTAATTGATAACTATGTTGAGGTTTTGAATTCAACTACTTTTGAATGGTTTCACTATTTTGTGTTAATGGTGTTGATTGTCTAGTTCACTACCGTGATTTAACAATTTCTATGGTGAGAGTTTAGGTCTCAGTTGGTTGCTTTGATTTACTACTCATTCCGGTCTCGAGTTCAATGGCTGAATCTCATAACTTATGTCTAGTGCTGTTCTCAAAACCACTGTAGCATTGAACTTCTTTAATTCCCAGTAATGTGATAATTGAATACTGTATTAGATTTTCATATTTTAGCTGAACTTCCCATTTAGGCTCGATATTTCGTTTTAAGTAGAGTATTATCTTGGCTTATTTTATGTATGCTTTCTTTTGAATTTTTTTTCCTATGATAATATTATTGGTGGTAATTTAATTGATTATATTGGACTGCTTCTTGATTCTACTTGACCCACGAAGTCAATAGGAATGGTAAGTGCAGGTCCATGATATGGCATCATTCTTGAGAATCTTATAAGACCTCTTGAAAATTCATTTTTAGTTTACCAAGAAGAGGTGAGGACAATATTGTGCTATACAAATATATTATCTTCATGAAATTTAGTGTTGGTAGTTGTTTGAATTTTCCTTCAGTTTTTATCTTATTTCGGGGTTGTCTCTGAAACTATCCCTGTAGAAATCTAGAGAAGGGTCATTTTGCTGTTTCTTTTTTTTTTCCTCCTTTTCAAAAAATGCCTTGCAAAAATGATTCTTGTTGAGTTACTATGCGACTTAAGGTGAAATAGTTATGAGAAACAACTTTCTAAGTCCAGTTCTTGCCCGCTCTATTTTCTTAAAATTAATTATTTTCACATTTTATGGAGGAAATGGAGCAACTATTATTTTTTCGATAATTTTGTAGGTAGATTTGTTTCATTGAAAAGAAAATATTTGTTTTCATTTAACAGGTTAGCTCGTAAGTTTACCTCTTGCTTCCTTCTTTTTGTTTTCCGTTTTCCAGCAAAGAGTTAGTAGTCTTGTTATTACTTTTATCTATGTCTTTGCTCCAATTTATGAAACAGTGAAATGTTATAGTTTATTAGGAGGACTATTTTGATTGTGAAATTTTGATGAATTTGTGAGGTTCCTTCATGATATTTTGGTATTAAATGCTGCATTTCAAGTCAACTATCAAGATTCTTGCCTAATTTCTTGTGAAAAGAATGAACTGATTTTCGAATTGTGTTTTGATGGCTTAAATAACGAATTATTTCATTAACTTTCATGTCTAGCCTCATCTGTTGTTCCCTCCCTATATTTCTTTTCAATTGCCTTGAAATGCCTTGTTAAGCTATGAAATACTCAGAGTTATTATAGATTAGTAAAAAGATCAAACTTGTTTTTTATTACTTGAAAATATGAAAAGTTAAAACATGTGTTTGCTTAATGAGATTTCTTCTGTCAAATTTTGTTCGCTTTGTCTTAATTTTTTCTTTGTTTTTGGTTTCATGACATTGTTATTAGATTGATGAGTGCCCAATGTGTTTAATGTTCTGCCAAACACTGCATCTAGATTGTTTTCTGCCTGTTGAATGTACTTAATATTATGTTGATATTGATGGAACTATTGGTTGCCATGTTGCAGTATTCATGTATCGATTAAAACTCTTTTATAAATTAGTTGTAATTGAATTAATTCCTAATCTTTATCTTCATTTTTTCTTTGCATGAACTCGCTTGGGAGTTCAATTGGGCTCTTTTTTCCTTGCATTACGCAACAGGCCATTGAGGCCAACCCTTTAGAAGACTTTGAAGACAGATTACATAGCGCATGGATACAAAGACTCAAAAGAAGATGAATGGGTTAAAGTCCTATCCTTAAATCGTCTAAGAGACTTGGGAGTCTCATTTAATTATTTATTCATTTTAGTGTTATCTTTATTTATTTTTTCATTCATTTATTTATTTCATTATTTATTCATTTGGGCCTCGAAGCCAAAGCTGTATACTAATATAGGTGAAGCAAAACTCGAGCCAAAGGTTCAAAAAAATAGTTTAGGACAGGTTATGGGACAAAGCCCAATATCTAGACTAGGACAATGTGATACATTTGGGCTTAAGAGCCCAAATCATTTATTTCTTCCCTCTTTCCCTTTTTTTTTATTTAGTATTTGCTTTGTGTTCTTATGAGCCTAGTTAAAACCCTAACTAAGTCACCTAAAAACTAATTTTGCAAAACTTTCAAAATATTCCTAAGTAAATTTCTTTTAAACAATCGAATTTTTCCTTTTAGAAAGTTAGTCAAAAGAAATTATTTTTCAAACTGTCCGAATAACTGCAAGCTAGTGGGCATTTTAGGTGCCTTAAGAACCTTCCTAAAATGTTAATAGGAACCGCTTACCTAGAATTTCAAAACTTAAATGATTTTCCTGTTTTGAACCATCTAAGTACTTTATAAAGGTTTTGTTAATTCCTTCACTAAATTAAGTGGCGACTATAAAAAAGTCAACATTTTTGTAAAACAGGCGGGTGATTGTTTCATCTCTCAAAATATGAGGTAAAAAAAGTACAGTGTAGTTGAGGTCAAATGTTAGTCACTTCTAGAGTATTGGTGATTGTTGCATAGTTTCCCTTTGAAGTCTTTTGCATCCTTGAATATTGCACTTTATGTTGAGGGGCGATGGGAGAATAACTTTGCCCATGTTTGAAGATCTACTTGTGGTAGTAACTAAGCTAAAAGTTATTATGATCGTTGGGTCATCTAATTTTGGCTTAAATGTGCTTTGTCTCATGGTAAGAGGTAGTGTTGCTTTAGGACAAACAAAACTTTAAGTTGGGGGTGTTGATGAGTGGTGAATTTACCACTCATTTACACCAAACATTTATGCACACTACCATGATTTGAATGTATAAATAAGACATATTTGTAGTTAAATTCACTAAGTTCAACATTTCATAGGTATGCAGGTCATGAGATGGTAAGATGTGGATTTGAGCTAAAAACAACCAAAAATGAGAAAGAAAGTGCAGCTGGAAGGCCTGAAGCAGAAACAAGCCTTATTTACCATGATCGCAGTCTGAGGATAATGATCGCATCCAGTCAAGATAGGTTAAAGAACCGCGATCACGAAGTTTTGACGGCATTCGCGATAGCAGCGATCATGGATAAGTACCACCGTTCGTCGTAATGCGAGATTTTTGCCTAAGGGATGGCTTGTAATTTCACATGAGCTGTTCCCAATTTTCCTTAAGAGGATCAACCCTATCTCATGGAGTAATGGACTTTAATTTTTGGGAATTTTCCTCACTAATTAGTTTTAAATTTTGAAGGGAACAACTTTGTACTAATTTTTGGGTGAAGGATACATTAGAGTAGATTCAAAGTGGAGGATTGGCAATTTCTATTGAAGATTTGTTGAACCTTAAAGTTTGGATTTACACTCTCTTTATCTTTCAATAAATCAAATTAATGGAGATTTTGGGTATATCATTTCTTATTAATCTTATGAGTTGCTAGTTCTTCCTCTTGGGGTTATGTTAGTGAAACACCCTAGGTTTTGGAAAGTTTGAAAATTTCTTGGATTTTTGGTTTCTGGTCAAGATATGACTAGGGGTTACAGGTCTTATACTGGGGTATTATTGGTAAGGCTTGGTCGTACACTAACCAGTGTTGGTTGGCAGGTTGGATTGGTTTCTGGAATGGGTACGACTTGATGGGTACAAGTCATATGGTTGGATAGGACCATATGTTTGGGGTTTTCCTTCACTTAATCCGAGACTTAGTAACTTAACTTGGATCTTAGTACGAGTGGCTCACCATGAGCTGTAAGTAAGGCATGAGTCGTACTATTAGTTCGTATGGTGGACAGTGATCAAACCTCTTCTGATTATATTCTGCCAGGTATACAATTTGGGGATACTAGTCATATGGTTGGGTATGACTTAGGTTGGGTAACTCGTATAGTGGACAATATTATGTCAGAGGGGCGAGGCCTAGGGTACAAGTGATGCGTATCACCTGTATTGAAGGGTACGACTGGTATGGGTAGTCATACCACCTGATGAGACTTTTAAGCAGTTTATGTTGTGGGTAATCTTGGTATTTTCCGACCTACCCACTTAAGTCTCCACAACTTATAACTCTATTGGGACATCACTTACCCTATTATTCTAATCTTAAACACTTAGAAACTCTCTCTAATTATCTCTAAGGCTCATAGGTAAAGAAAGCCTAGGGTTTTATCTAGAGGAGCAATTGGGGCTTGTTTGGGTGATTTCTCTCCATCATCTTCATAATATAAGGCATGTAATAATCCCTTATTATTAGTTTCAACTAAAGGAATGTTTTATACAATGTTTTCATGGCATGATTATTATATGGTTTCAGTGTTTTCAAATATATGTTTGGGTCTTGGTATTAAATGCTTGGTTATGGTTTTTCCATGTTTTAATTATATATTTACATGCTTTAATGGTGGTTTGGACAATTGGTTGCATGAGAACGGTTAATTGGTAATTGGAATTGGTTTTAGAAATACTATGCCCCCAACATGTTTGATAAAATGCATATGAAAATACTTTTACTATATTATTGGATTTTTAATAGAACTATTGTGTGGTGTGGTGTGGTAATCGAACCCTAAAAGAAATAAATGGCCTAAATGGTTTGGAATGGTTAAATAGTAAGGTATGGTTGTCATGGTTATGGTTAATTAAACATCCATGTGAGGGTATGAGGGAATCCCCCAAGTAAACATGTTAATGAACAACTTGTGGGGTACATGTGATTCACCCAAGAAAACTTAATAATGGAACACTTGTGGGTTACATGGGAATCCTCCAAGTTAATTTGATAATGTAATCTATGGCTACATAGTAATTCCTCTTCATAAAAAGGTTGACTAAGGACATTGCTTGCAACCTATAGTCAGTATAATGATACCACTACTTATAGCCTTGGTTAATAATAATGGAATAATGGTTTGGTTGGATGGAAATGATTTTAATTAGGCAATAATGGCAGGGTGTGATAGCTAACTGTGAAGGAGCAAGTCTAATGCAGACTGGAAATTCATGTTTGCCGACATGAGGGGTGGTCATAGTGTCATTATATGATACTATGAGGTACATGGAAATCCTCTAAGTACACTGTACATATGTATTCATGAGAGTTGAGGGTACTTGGGAATCCTTTACTGTAATACCCCAAAAATCCAAGATAATCTAGAGTCATGTTTCAAGCTCATGCATAATACATTATGGTTCATTGATAGTTTTACAAGTTAGTTTGATGTATATCATGGTCTCAAATAACTCCCAACTGTTAGATGAATCAAAATAATCCTCACCGATTGAATGCCGTATAAGAATGTTGCTTTAGTCAACTTCAAACAAGAATATCCTTTGATCTACTCATAATTTTCCATTTAACAATGAACCAAATAATAGGAAATTGAATTAACTTTCAACGATACCAATTTCTCCCAAATCCGATACTCGGGTGCGAAGTTATGGCACTTTTAGTATATAATAATATCCCAACGCGATAAGGTCGCATCGTGGTGATGGCCATTTTCACGTTCGTCCTTTTCCAGGGGGTCACTGCGAAAAGCACCACATCGCACCAAGGGGCATTTTCATAGTTGTCAATTCCAGTGAGGCACCACGATAGCCATCGTCTCGCGCCAAAAGTACAGTTAGGAATTGTCCATTTTTAGTGGTGCAACACGATAGCACTACGTCGCGCTGCTGGGTAAAATGGGGTTAATCAGTTTTCCAATGGTCCAATGCGATTGTACCGCGTCGCGCTGGAGCCAAAAATTAGGATTTTGTCAGTTCTGCCACTTAAAGTTCAAGGATCGTTTGGTTTTTCCCAAAGCCCCTAATCTATCCAAACACAGGATTTAAGTCCCTAAACGCCACTTTTACATCACTGTTAACAATTTTCCCCAAATTGAAATCACTCTCTCTCAAAAGAGCAAACCCTAGTCTTTAAAATTCAAGATCAAATTTCGAGAATTCACCATCAATTCTCACAAATTCATCCACCCAGGTCTGTTAGGTGTTCATCCATGGGTTTTTTTCCACCCATGAAGTGCAAGTATCCTCTTTTAAATTTAATGTTGTGATATTTACACGTTATTATGATTTTAGTTATGATTTTAACCATGAATTCCCATGAATAGAAATTCTATACCATGTTTACGCGAAATTGATGTTGTTTATTAGACCCCACATGTATTAATGTTGCTATTTACTGAATTAAATCATGATTAAGCGTTATTGATGTTGTAATCATGCTATTACTCCAAGTTTCCTACTATTCCCATGATTAGCTTAAACCATGAATATCAAGTGTTTGATAAAATACCTACAAGAATGAATATTTGATAAAAGCTTTCATGTTATGTCCTCCAATCTCAAGTACTATTTTATTATTATTGCTATTGAGTTCTAGGGGTTATGAATACCTGTAAACTTAGTTGTTCACCTAGTCTCAGTATCTTCAGAATAGTTTTAGAATATGTTATGAACATTATCAGTTTAGTCAGTCATCAAAATTAGTCAAACTTAGAACAGTTTAGCACTTTGAGTCAGTTCAGTTAGGAGTAGGACTTAGCACCGAGCAAGTGTAGGGATGGAGGCTTCCCCATCGAATAGGCAGAGTCATTAGTAGCAGTCCTGTAATCTAGAACTATGTATCCAGCATAAGGTGAGGAGTCACCCGTCAGTTTAGGATTGACTACCTCCCAAGGGTTACCCGTCAAATTAGGCTTGACTCTACCCAGGTGTCACCCGTCAGTTTAGGCTTGACATCTTAGTTTTTCAGTATCTTAGTGGATCCACACAGCCAGTGTTAGTACCCATGGCACAGTACTAACACCCTTCAAGTTGGGGTTATAGGTTGGACCCCAATTATCTCAAATTGGGGCATATCGGTTAGTTGATACCTACCACAGTCTTTGTACAATAATCAGTTCAGTAATTTAGTTTCAGTTGCTTCACCATAGCACACAGATATAAGTGATCCAGTTATTAGATTTCTGTATTTCAGTATTTACAAATTATATTCAGAACATGTTATATGCTTGGTCATGCATCCTCAGTACTTACTGATTTCATGTATCCTCAGTACTTACCTATTTCATGCATCCTCAATATTTATAGATTTTATGTATCCTCAGTATCTACAGATTTTATGCACCTGATTTAGTACTTCATGCTATAAATATAAATTTAGACAGTTATTATTCATGTTCATGAAACCATGCTTATCATCCTACCGCATTTAGCATACCAGTACTTTCAAAGTACTGATCACATACTCTTTTCTTGTGCTATGATGTATCATAGCATAGGTTCGAACGCCTAATTCCCAGATTGCACATAGACTTCCCAAACTATCAGCAATAGCAGTGGTGAGTCCTCATATTTTGAGGACATACTATTTTATTTCATGCTTTCAGTTAAGTAGTTAGTTGGGGCTTGTCCCATCAACTCATATCCAATCAGTTCAGAGGCTTTAAGACATTTCAGATAGTCAGTTAGTTTATCTTTATCTTATCAGTTTCAAATAGTTGTTTTCTAGATTCATGATTTAGTATTGTTTTCAGTTACTAAAACCTTATGGCTTATCAATTGTTTTTCCACATATGTTGTTATATTATTCAGTGCTCACAGCAAGTACCAACTTATGGGTTAGCTTATTATCCCCCGGGACTGTAAGTACCGTGTACTCTTGGGGAATTACAAACTTGGTATTAGAGCCTAAGGTTTTAAAGTATCCCAGGAAGTCTGAAAGCCACGTCAAGTAGAGTCTTATGCATGGGTGTGAAGCACACCAAACTTATGGGCAAGAGGCTACAAGGAGTTTAGGTAAAGTTTCTCTTCTTTCAGTGTTCATGTTGTGTGATTGAGAATGAGCTCATATTAAACTCTCTTTCTATTCTATTCTTCCTTTCGTTTATAGAACATGCCTCCTAAAAAGACAAATGGAAGAAGAAACGTAGAACAACCAGCACCTCCTCTTATTCATGAAGATCCCCTGAATGAGCATATTTCTCATGCACAGTTTAGGGCTGCATTATCTACTCTATCCCATTCTGTAGTGGCTCAAAATGCTCATCTAGTCACTGTTCCGTCCAATCCAGTGGACAATACTACCACATCTAGGATTCAAGACTTTACCCAAATGAATCTCTTCTATTTTCGGGATCCAAATGTAATGCCCCGATTATCTGAACTGGAATGCTACACGGTGCTTATGACCCTGAGGGACCACAAGCTAACCCATGACTGATATCTGTTCCTGTATACTACAAATCATGACATAACAATTCGGAATACGTAAAAACTATAAGTCCATAAGGTTCAACTGAAATATCTATATCAAAACAACATCCGTGGGGTAATAATACCCAAAACAAAACTAAAATAACTGTCTGACATGATGCAGTCTAAAAGCCTCTAAACTATATGAATAAGAAGTTGAAGGAATATGTCTCCAACTAACTCTGTAAAACTTTACTGAATAAATAAATAAATAAATCAAATGATGTCATCCTCGAATGAAGAGGACTCACTGCAACTCTATTTGCTGAAAGCGACTGCTACTGCTGATCTGGGACTCGTGGCTCTGCACCTATGGTGTAACATGAAAAGAAAGCACCATAGTGCAAATGCGTCAGTACAACTGGATTACTGAGTATACGAGTGAGGTAGGCTGAATGTAAGAGGGTTTTATTCATGAACAATGCTAACTGACTAATATGAACGTGAGAGTGCAAACATACATATATAGGAACTGAGACCGTGAATACATGATAGCTAAATCTGTAAGCTAATACATGGTTTACTGATAACTAACATAATTTATACTGTGATTATGATAACGTAGGTGACTGTAACTGACAGTCCTAAATCTGGTGGAACTATCTGAGTTCCGTACTGTAACTAAGTTTGACTGTATCTGACAGTTCTGGTATACTGAAATCTGAAGAACTATCTGAGTTCTTTTACTGAGACTGATACTAAAACTATGGGAGGTATTTGTTTAACCGAAATTCCCCATGTATGCCATAATGGCTAAGCTGGGGTCCAATCTCTGCCTCGACTGGAGGGGTGTCAATACCGTGCCACTGGTAAGGACAACTGTGAGTGACCCTTGTCTGACAGGTACTCAAATGAGAATGGTGGGAACCCTAAACTACAGGTTAAGCCACCTCATCAACCCTAAAATGATACGTTAAGATGTCTCAACCCACGCTGGCTACGTAGTTCTGGAACACAAGGATGATTGCTAAGAATCACAACCTGAACTGGCTAGTGAGTTCCCATCCTTGGGTTCACTCGGTGCTAACTTCTACTCCCATCTGGAGAGACTGAACATGAATAACTGACTGCATATGAACTTGAACTTACTGAATTCCATTGACTGACGGAATACTACTGATATCTGACAACTGACTGAGATCATGAGGTTTTCCTGAGTCACATGACTGACTGAAGTCTATAGAATCATAGCTTGAGTTCGGATATCATGAAACATGATATGGATCTAGGAACACAGCTATAGTTTTCGGGTACGAATACCCCCAGGACTCGATAGAAGGAAACTGACTCACATGGTATGACTTGATCACAAGAGTTGAGTCCACAATTCACATTTATCATAAATATGGGATAACATGCTTCATGGTTTTATTCATCATATCAACATGGTAGTAAGACATGGGCATAATTTGCATACATAATTCATATATCCATCATCATACATGCTTCATGACACTACCATAAAATACATAAGTAGCATGGAAATTTATATTAAAGTGGATAGCTAAAATAGACTTGTCATTTAGTTATCATGGAATCATACACATAGTAGTTTGTAACATACTAGGCATTTTATCAAACAACTTGCATGCATCCTTCAAGGCATAGGTGGATTTCATGCTCTCATTACTTCAAACCACCTAAAGTTTAGGATTTTCCATCAACAACCACATATATTCCATGAAAAAGTTCTTAGATACCATATTAAAACTTAAACAACAATCATCAACAAGTACATGTTCATATCACCACAAAAAGTTTACAAAACAACCTTTAAAAACATGATTTTTAAACTCTATGAACGAATTGAATCCATAGATGAACACTACGCATACCTTAGAGTAGTAATCCATGAAAATTGTAGTGAAATAAGCTTGAAATTGGAAACCCCCAATTGAACCCTAATATTGCTCTTGGTTGTTCTTGAGAGAAAGTTGATGAAACCACAATATTTTGGTGATAAATGGCTCAAATCTCTTGTTAAAGACTATATATAGGGTACGGAAAATGTCCAAAAAACCCTCCAAGATGTGGAGGTTGAATGCTAAAAACTGGGCACCCAATGGACTGGCAGGGCGGCGCCTTGCTCTTGCCCTCTCTCTAAGCAGGGCGGTGCCTTACTTAGAGAGCCTCTCTAAGATGGGAGGTGCCCCTAATCTCGGAGAGCTACTGGTTTGAAATCCAAACGTGCCCTAAACGGAGTCTAAAAATTCCATAACTTACCCGGGATGTACTACAACCTTGCCCCATCACAACGCAAGTTGACAATCAAAAAACAAATATCAGAAAGGTCGTCAAATAAATCCCCAAAGTTTGGAGGTCTAAAATGAGACTAAGTGTTGAACACTTATGAAATTTCTAAGTCTTGAAGCTTGTAAAGCCAAATGGGCTGAATTCAGACGCAACGATTTTGCGGGGTCTTACACCAAATCTGAAGATTATCCGCAGGAGTTCTTAGACATAGTCTCAAAAGTAACATATATTATGGTGGTAACTGCTAGTGAGAGTGCTGAGTTAGCTGCCTATCAGTTACAACATGTGGCTCATACATGGCTTAAGTAGTGGAAGGTAAATAGAGGCATAGATGCTGGGCCTATAGATTAGGAATAATTTGCTACAACTTTCTTAGATAGATTCTTCCTATTGGAGTCGAGAGAAGCCAAGGTGTTAGACTTTATTAACTTGAGGTAGGACAACATGAGTGTGAAGAAGTATTCCCTCAAGTTTATTCAGGTAGTTAGGTATGCTCCTCATGTGGTAGCTGATAACAGGTCTAAGATGAGTAAGTTTATGTCTGGTATGTCCAACAGTGTGGTCAAGGAGTGTAGTACTGCAATGTAGATTAAGAAGTTGGATTTGTATAGGTTGATGGTCCATGTTAAACATATTAAGAAGAATAAGACTAAGGAGAGAGAGAGGGAGAATAAGAGGGATAGAATGAGTAGCTTTAATTTCAATCAGCCAAGGTTAAAAGATGGTAATTGTCCTCAGTTTCTTCAGAAATCATTAGCCCCAGCTCCATCTTCAGCTAGTGCCCCAGTACCCAACTTCAGAAATGACAATAGGGATACGACACCAGGATCTAAATCGCAGGGTAGTGTTAATAGTGCTAGTACAAATTCTCTTTGCCAGAAATATGGTAGAAACTATTATGGTGAGTGTACAACTGGTAGTGATTTATTCTTTGGGTGTGGCAAGCCATACCATTGGATTTGGGAGTGTCGGGTAGTTCTTCAGAAATAGGGCTAGTCCTATCAATCATCAGTTCCAACCGGATTCCCAACTCAGTAGGGTGCCGCTTCTAGTGCTACCAGTGGTTAGCATCCAAATAGATTGTATGCCCTTCAGTCCCGACAGAATTAGGAAAATTCTCCTGACATAGTTACTGGTACATTATAGGTCTTTCATTTACATATTTATGCTTTATTAGACCCTATAGCTTCTCTTTCTTTTGCAACCCCTTATATTGCCATCAACTTTGAAATCAATCCCAAAATCCTAGAAGAGCCTTTTTTAGTGTCTACCCTAATAGGTGTCTCTATTGTAGCCAGACAGGTATACAAGAATTGTCCGATCATAATATCTCAGAAAGTCACTTCAGTAGATCTTGTGGAGTTAGAGATGATGGATTTTGACGTCATTCTCAGCATGGATTGGCTGGAGTCATGCTATGCTTCAGTTGATTGCATAAATGTAGTAGTTCATTTTCAATTTCTAAATAAACCAGTCCTTAAATGAAGGGGTAGTACTAAAGCTCTTAGGAGTCAGCTTGTTTCGTACTTTACAACGAGAAAGATAATATCCAAGGGGTGTATTTACCATCTTGTCCAAGTTCAAGACTCTAATTTCGAGACTTCTAATCTTGAGTCAGTTTTAGTAGTGAGGGATTTTTTAGATGTGTTCCCTGAAGATCTTCCTAGAGTTTCTCCCGAGAGGGAAATTGACTTCGAAATAGAACTTTTTCCAGATACTCAGCCTATCTCTATTCCGCCATACAGAATGGCTCCAGCTGAACTCAAAGAATTAAAAGTATAGTTGAAAGATATCTTAGATAATGGATTCATCAGGCCCAGCGTTTCCCCGTGGGGCACACCAGGCCTATTCGTGCATACGAAAGATGGTTCTCTTAGAATATGTATCGACTACCATTAATTGAACAAAGTCACAATAAAAAACAAGTATCCACTTCCCAGAATTGATGACTTGTTCGACCGACTTTAGGGTGCCAGTTATTTTTCTAAAATAGACCTCAAATCTGGCTATCATCATCTCAGAGTCAGGGAATGTGACATTATGAAAATAGATTTCAGAACTCGGTATGGTCACTTTCAATTTTTAGTTATGTCCTTCGGTCTCATGAATTCCACAACAATATTTATGAACTTGATGAACCGAGTGTTCAAGTAGTACTTGGATATTTTCTTCATAGTCTTTATTGATGACATACTTTTCTACTCCTCTAATGAAAATGATCTTGAAAATTACCTCAGAATAGTGTTGCAGACTCATAAAGCCCATCAGTTGTTCGATAAATTCAGTAAGTAGGAATTCTGGATAAGATTAGTAGTTTTTCTTGGCCATAATATTTCTAGTGATGGCATTAGAGTTGATCCTCAAAATACTGAGGCGGTGAGAAACTGGCCTAGACCCATCTCTCCATCAGATATTAGGAGTTTCTTGGGCTTGGATGGCTATTACCGATGATTTGTAGAGGGATTTTTGTCTATTGCGTCCCCCATGTCCAGATTGACTTAGAAAAAAGTTAAGTTTCAGTGGTCAGATTCTTGTGAGAAGAGTTTTCAGGAGTTGAAGACTCGACTCACTACAACCCTAGTTTTGATATTGCCAGATGGTTTAGATGTGTTTGTTGTGTACTATGATACTTCCAGAGTTAGGTTGGGGTGTGTTTTGATACAGAGGGGTAAGGCTGTGGCCTATTTCTCTAGACAACTTAAGCCCCATGAAAATTATTACCCTACTCATGATCTTGAGTTAGCAGCTGTTTTGTTTTCTATAAAGATTTGGAGACAATATTTGTATGGGGTACATGTTGATGTGTTCACAGATCACAAAATCTTATAGTATGTGTTTTCGTAGAAGGATTTGAATCTGTACTAGAGGACATGGTAGAATTGTTGAGATATTATAATATGAGTGTTTTGTACCACCCGGGCAAAGCCAATGTTCTGGAAGATGCCCTTAGTAGATTGTCTATAGGTAGTGTTGCTCATGTCAAGGGCGATAAGAAAAACTTAGTGCAGGAAGTTCATCAGCTTACCAGATTAGCTGTTCGTTTGGTTGATTTAGCTGAGGGTAGTGTTTGGGTTCAGAATAGTTCAAAATCTTCCTTAGTTGCTGAAGTGCAAGAAAAGAAAGATAGGGATCCTAGTCTAGTGAACCTGAAGGAGTTAGATAGTGATAAAAAAATAGAGTTTTTCTCCCAAGGAGGAGATAATGTATTGCTTTGCTAGGGTAGACTGTGTGTGCTATGTGTTGATGAGTTGACATAACGAGTTCTTGCATAAGCGCATAGTGCATGTCACTCTATTCATCCAAGGGCCTTGAGAATGTATGATGATTTGCGAGAAATCTATTGGTGGAGTGGGATGAAGAAAGACATTTTAGAGTTTGTAGCTAAGCGCTCCACAGGTCAGTAGGTTATGATTGGACATCAGAAGCCAAGTGGGTCTATGCAGGAGTTCAGTATTCTCACTTAGAAGTGGGAGAATGTAAACATGGATTTTGTGATAGGTTTACCTCGTACTCGTCAACAACATGATTTAATTTGGGTCATTATGGACAGAATGACCAAATCGGCTCATTTCTTGCCAGTCCATACTTCTTATTCTACCGAGGACTATGCCAAGCTCTATCTCAGAGAGTTGGTTAGGTTGCATAGTGTTCTATTATCTATCTTCTCAGATAGAGGTACTCAGTTTACCTCTCAATTTTGGAAATCTTTTCATAAGGGTCTTGGTACCCAAGTTCACCTCAGTACAGCCTTCCACCCTCAGACAAATGGTCAAGCAGAAAGGACCATTCAGACCCTTGAGGATATATTGAGAGCATGTGTAGTCAACTTTAAGGGTAGTTTGGATGATCACTTGTCTTTGATTGAGTTTGCGTATAATAACAACTATCATTCAAGTATTTAGATGGCTCTGTTTGAGGCTTTATATAAAAGGAGATGTAGTTCTCTGATTGGTTGGTTTGAAATAGAGGAAACCGCGCTAGTAGGTCCTGACTTGGTGTTTGATGCTTTAGAGAAAGTTCAGCAGATCAGGGAAAGGATTAAGGCAGCCCAAAGCCGACATAAATCATATGCAGATGTGAGGAGGAAATATCTTGAGTTTGAGATTGGTGATTTCATATATCTAAAGATCTCTTCCATGAAGAGAGTGAAGAGGTTTGGTAAGAAGGGGAGGCTTAGTCCTCGATATGTTAGCCCTTGCAGGATTTTGAGCCATTTCGGAAAGGTAGCTTATGAGCTTGAGTTGCCTGCAGACTTTGCATCAGTGCACCCAATATTTCATATCTCTTTATTGAAGAAGTGTATTGGTGACCATATGTAGTTGTTCCCTTAGAAAGAATAGATGTTCAGAACAATCTTTCCTATGAGGAAATTCCAGTCAAAATTCTTTATTGATAAGTTCCTACACTAAGGAACAAAAAAGTTCCCCTAGTCAAAGTTCTTTGGTGAAATCAGTCCGTTGAGGGAGACACTGGGGAAACAGAAGTAGATATAAAGACCAATTACCCTCATCTTTTCTCCATAAACTCAGACTCAGCTTAAGGTATGAATCTCCTTAGAATTTCCCTTCTCTATGCTCAGTTTTAGATGCATATCATTCTTATGTCAGTCATGCATTCACACAACTAGTTCAATCTTGAATCATGTTTTAGACTCAGTTATGTACTCACATTTGCATCACATATATTCAACATGTAACCTTATACCCTCAGAGTTTTCAACTTAATTAGTCACATTCGAGGATGTATATTCCCAAGGGGGAGATATTATAGTACCCCAAAAATCCAAGCCAATGCTAAAGTCATGTTTCAAGATCATGCTTAATACATTATGGTTCTTTGATAGTTTTACAAGTTAGTTTGATGTATATTAAGGTCTCAAATAACTCCTAGCTGTTAGACGAATCAAAATAATCCTTACCGATTGAATTTCGTATAAGAATATTGCTTTAGTCAACTTCAAATGAGCATATATTTTTCTCTACTTAGAATTTTCTATCTCATAACCCACGAAATGGCAGTAAATTGAATTAGCTTTCCAATGATATCAATTTATCCCAAATCCTATACTCGAGTGAGAAGTTATGATACTTTTGGTGCAAAATAGTGCAATAAGGCCGCGTCGAGGTGATGGCCATTTTCACGTTCATCCTTTTCCAGGGTGTCAATGCGATAAGCACCGCACCGCACCAAGTGGTATTTTCACAGTTGTCAATTTCCAGTAAGGCACCGCGATAGCCATCGCGTTATGCCAAAAGTCCATTTGGGAATTATCCATTTCCAGTGGTGCAATATGATAGCACCTCATCGCGCCACTGGGCAAAATAGGGTTAGTCAGTTTTCCAGTGGCTCGATGCAATTGTACCGCATCGCGCCAGAGCCAAAAATTAGAAATTTGTCAGTTTCGCCACTTAAATTTCAGCAATCATTTGGTCTTTTCCAAAAGCCCCTTATCTGTCCAAACACGGGATTTAGTTTTAGAATCTTCAGAATAGTTTCAGAATATGTTATGAGCATTATCAGTTTAGTCAATCATCAGAATCATTTAAACTAAGAACAGTTCAGCACTTCGAGTTAGTTCAGTTGGGAGTAGGATTTAGCATCGAGCGGCTGCACGGATAGCGGCTTCCCCATCAAATAGGTAGAGTCGTTAGTAGCAGTCCCTATACTATAGAACTACGTAGCTAGCATAGGATGAGGAGTCACCGGTCATTTTAGGCTTACTACCTCCCATGGGTCACACGTCAGATTAGGCTTGACTCCACCCAGGTGTCACCCACCAGTTTAGGCTTGACATCCTGGTTTTTTAGTAGCTTAGTAGATATACACAACCAACATTATTACCCGTGGCACAATAATAACACCCTTCCAACTGGGGTTACAGGTTGTACTCCGATGAGCTCAGATTGAGGCATGCCGGTTAAATGATACCTCCCACAGTCTCAGTCTAGTAATCAGTTTAGTAATTTAGTTTTAGTTTCTTGACCATATCATACAGATATCAGTGATTTAGTTATCAGATTTTAGTATTTTGGTATTTACAAATTATATTCAAAGTATGTTATATGCTTGGTCATTCATCCTTTGTACTTACAGATTTCATGCATCCTCAGTACTTACAGATTTTATGCATTCCCAGTATTTATAGATTTTACGTATCCTCAATAGCTACAAATTTCATGCACTCTATTTAGTACTTCATGTTATATATATATTCAGATAGTTATTATTCATGTTCATGAAACCATTCATATCAACCTACCTCATTTAGCATACTAGTACATTCAAATTACTGATTGCATACTCTTTTCTTGCACTATGATGTATCATATCATAGGTTCGGATACCCAGTTCTTGGATCACGCATAGACTTCCTAGACTATTAGCTGTAGTATTAGTGAGTTCTCATATTTTAAGGACAAACTATTTTATTTCATGCTTTCAGTTAAGTAGTTAGTTGGAGTTAGTTGGGGCCTATCCCATCAACTCATATTCAGTCAGTTTAGATGCTTTTAGACATTTCAGATAGTCAGTCAGATTATCTTTATCTTATCGGTTACAGATAGTTATTTTCTAGATTCATGATTCAGTATTGTTTTCAGTTGCTAAAACCTTATGGCTTATCAATTATTCTTCCCATATGTTATTACATTATTCAGTGCTTACAACAAGTACCAGCTCATGGGTTAACTTGTGCTCCCTCGGGATTGTAAGTACCGTGTGGAGCATAGGGTGTACTCTCGGGGAATTACACCTATCTTATGTTATCTCTGATTCATGTGGCTACACATATCGAGGCCTGTTCAGGGGGTTACACTGGACCCATATAGCCCGTGGGTAGTTTTAGGACGGTTAAGCTACACATACCCAGGTTAATGGTGTTAAGGGATGTTAAATCGTTCCCTTTCCTACCTTGGTTATATATAAATATGTATTCTTCCCTTTCCTGCATATGGTTGGTTTACTTGGTTTTCCTGGATGGCATTATTTTATCCTTATCATGAGCTCATTGTAGAGTTCACCCGCTAAACCATCTTCGAGCGGCTGTATCCCTATGCGATGCTAAAATCAACCATTCTTTTTCTCTTCCTTAGTGATCGGATTAGGGATCAACTTTTGGATTGAAGTGGTGATTTTCTATATTTTGGAAGGCTCCATTTCATGTCATAGATATTTTTACATTCTTTGCTCATTTTATAAATATTGGTTTTAGCTATGGTTTGGGGCATGTACCAACTGGATATTGTTTTTCTTTTGGTTCGAGGCTTGTATGACTACTATAGGTTTAAATAGGCGGGATCAGTATTAGTGTCAGCCTTAGTATTGGCATTGGTATTAGGGATAACACTTTTGGACTAAATTTATGATTGTTCCATCCTATTTTATTTTGGATTATATATTTATATTGGAATTCATTTGGTTAATGATTTGGTTCGGTAAGGGTTATTAGTTGGATAATGGCTAGTTAGACTCGTTTGGGTTGTGCACGATCATAGACCTATCCCAGAGTCTTAGTTTATGCTTACACGCTATCTTATTATATATTTGGGATTCATCTAACTCAGGATATATGTAGGTGGTTGGGTAGGTAATGCGGATGGTCCTCGGTCCTAGTAGGACTTGGGATGCCTATTACGATAAGGCCCTGGATCGGGTTGGGTCAAGTTGGTATCAAGGTTTTAGTTTTATGGTCAATTGGGAGTCCACAAGCCATGTCGAGTAGAGTCTCTTCTAAGGGTGTGTAGCATGCCACACTCATAAGGGAGAGGCTAAGAGGTCTTTAGGAATGCTTCACTTTATTGGTATTCTACTTTCAAGCTTGGAGTCTAAGTCTTGGAATCTTCTCTAATCCTGGTTTCTTTGCTTTTCAGATCATGCCTCGATGATATAAGATGCAAGGTAACACTACTATCCCAACTGGGGATAATGTTGAAGTGACACGGACTACTCAGGGGATCCATACTCGGTCTATAAGTCCACTCCTGATTTTTATGAAGTTCGATTGGTTGCCACTAGTCCTCTTTAGGATGAGGTGATGAATGTGGAATTTTATTAATTGATTCATGTTACTTCTTAGTTGGTTGTTTCTCAGGCTGATCGGGGTGTATCTGGTGTTTTATCTGCTGAGGCCACAATAGATGGCCAGTTTATGAAGATGAATCCTCATACTTTTACTGATGTGAAGGCTGAGGAGGATCCTATGGTTTCTTGGATGAAATGGAGAAAATTTTCAGGCTAATACAGGCCACGACTATGGAAGCGTTGAACTTTGCTGCTTACCAGCTTAAGGATGTGGCGTACCAATGGTATGAGGAGTGGGATAGGGTGAGAGGTGATATTGAGGAGTCGATTTTGTGAGAGACTTTCTCTAATACTTTTTTGGACGATTTCTTTCCTTCAGAGTTGATAGAAGTAATGGCGAAGGAATTTGTCTGAGATAAGTAAAAATGTCTATCAAGGAATATGCCTTAAAATTTCATCAATTGTCAAGGAATGCTCCGGAATCAGTGTCTGATATGAGGGCAAGGATGAGAAAGTTCACTTCTGGACCATCTCGGTATTTGATCCTTGAAAGAAAGACTGCATTGGTTATCAAGGATATGGATATTTCTAGGTTGGTGGTTCATATGCAACAGGTGGAGGAAGAAAAGAAAAAGTAGGATGAGATTGGGGAAAGACAGGTTAAGAAGTTCAGGTCAGCTGAACAGGATGGTGCTCAACAGAAAGGTAATCAGGATGGTGGTAAGTGGCCAAATAAAAAGTGGGGGAGTTCTGGTTGCTTCTCTACAGCTCATAATCCTTACCCAAAACATACAGGTAATAGGCGTCAACAGGTGATGATAATTTCCGAGTACAGGCTACCCAATCTCAAGAAAGTGGGGCTCAGTCAGCCTCATCATGCCTTTCTTATCGGTTTCAAGGGAGGCTACATAGGGGCTTCTATGATTAAGAGAGGGACATGTGTTTCAACTATGGTCATCCTGGCCATATGCTCAGAAATTGTTCTATTGATAATGGTACTTTGGGAGCGAGTAATGCTTCAGTTACTTTATCTTCTGCTCCGGCACCAAAGATTGCTGCTTCTGTATCCATTTCTATATATGGTTGGTCATGCATTCTCAAATTTTATAGCTTTCATGTATTTAAACTCATTTAAATCATGCTATTCATCCAGTCATTATCTCACGCACATAAACCCTTGTTTTTTAGTCTAACCTCATCTCGAGTACCAGCACATTCAAAGTACAGACGACATATAGTTTCTTTGTGCTATGATGTCTTATATCATAGGTTCAGATGCTCAGTTTATAGACCGCGCTTAGACAGATTAGCCTATCAGTAGCAGACTCATCTATCAAGGACATGGTTATTTATTTTAGTTATTTCAGAAACTCAGCTTTTTATTTTAGTTAGACAATTGGAGTAAGTTGGGGCCTGTCCCATCAACTCTTTCAGTCTGTTAGAGTCTTTCAGACAACAAATAGTTTATTTAGTTTATTAGTGTTTTATTAGCCTTTCCATTATTATTTCAGATATTTGGACTTATGATTCAGAGTGATTTCCGTATTTTAAACCTTTGGTACTATTTCAGCTATTTCCGCCACTGTGTATCTTATTACCATATTATTCAGTGCTCACAGCAGGTACCAGTTAATGTGTTAGCTTGTGGTCTTTCAGGACCAAAAGCACCGTGTGGCATCCAGGGTGTATTTTTTGGAGTGTTACAAACTTGGTGTCAAAGACTAAGGTTTTACAGTATCTTAGGGATTCTGAAAGACGCGTTGAGTAGAGTCTTATGCATGGGTGTGAAATGCATTACACTTTTGGACAAGAGAATACGAGATGTCTTAGGAAAAGTTTCCCTTCTTTAAGTATTCATGTCATGTGAATGAGCATAAGAGCTATTTAAAACTCTCTGTCTGACTCATCCTTAATTTTATTTATACATAATGCCTTTTAAAATAAATAACGAATGAAGGAATGGGGATCAGCCCACACCACCGCTCGTTCAGGACGATCCCTTGAACGAACATGTCTCCCATTCTGAATTTAGAGATGTTTTCATTACCTTAGCTAATTTAATAGCTTCTCAAAACTATCAGTAGGTTTTTGTCCTATCTAGACTAATGGTTTATTCTCAGCAAACTGAGGGGAGGAGCATAGGGAGAAAGAGAGAGAGAGTAAAAGGGCAAGAACAGGTAGTTTTATGCCAAGGTCAGAGGGTGGCAACCATTTTTGGTTTCGTAAAAAATTCTCAGCCGTAGCTTTGCGTTCAGCCAGTGCGCCAATGCCTAAGTTTAGGGATTATAATCAAGATAGGGTATCAGGCTCTAAGTCATAGGGTAGTGGGAAGAGTGTTCGTAATAATCCAATTTAAGGAGAATGTGGTAGGAATCATCAAGGTGTGTGTAAGGATGTGGTGGTGTGTGTTTGAGGCGTGGCAAGACAGGCCACCGAGTCAGATAATTTCCTAAGGTTGTTTAGCAGAGTCAGCACAATCGTCATCCAGTTCTTGTTGGTCGCATGATTCAGCAGGGTGCCATATCCAGTGCCACCAGTAGTCAATACCATAACAAACTTTATGCACCCCAGCCCCGGCATGATCAGGAAAATTCTGTTGATGTGTTTATGGGTGAGTGGAAGTTCTTTCACCTTTATGTTTATGCTTTCTTAGATATTGAAGCTTTGCTTCTTTTGTAAGCCCTTACATAGCTATCAATTTTGGTGTCAGTCTCGAAAGTTTAGCAGAGCTCTTTTCTTAGTGTCTAGCCTAATGGGTAAATCTAATATAGCCAGACAAGTAAACAAAAAATGTCCGGTTATAGTATCCCAAAAAATTACTTCTGTAGATCTTGTTAAGTTAGAGATGTCTGATTTTGATGTCATTCTCGGTAGGGATTGACTCTACTCAGACTATGCTTCAGTTGATTGTAGAAACAAAGTTATTTATTTTTAGTTTCTCAATGAACCAGTCATTGATTGGATGGGTAGTATCTCAACTCTTAGGGGTCAGATGTGTTTTTAGATCCCTTCTCAGAATTCTATGACAACATATGACCTAGAGTTAGAAGCATGAATAAAAAAGTTTAACAGTAATAAAGTAGGGATAGTGTTATATGAATTTAGTATATATTGTATCCTTGGAATTAGTTGTATGATAGGTGAACCAGAAGGCTTGAAATAGTATGTGCAAGAATTTATGTTTATTGATTCAAAATTAAGTATGATGATATGGGTGTGATTTAGAGATGTGATATTGGTAGGCTATGAAAAAAGTTAGTGTGGTTCATTAAAGGTTTGGGGATATCCATATTAAGTGTTAGAATCTAAGTTTGAATCTTTGAAGATTGGGCTAGTAAAAAGTAGTGTTTAGATTCTTGATAGTGTGAACTTAGTGTATGGTGATACCCATGAATGATCTAAGTTTGGCAGTGTTTAAGTTATTATGTGGTGAATATTGGGGTTGTAGAAAGTTAAGAGTTGTATCTTACAAGGAAGTGTTAGCAGGGGTTTTTACCCTTTTAGGTACAGTCTTCCAGGGTGAGTTTAGTATTTATGTATATTTTATATCTCAAACCCTAGAGTAAAGTGGTTGCAGTTCAGTCTAGAGTTTATCAAAAGGGGTCCCACAGACTTAGAGTAATGGTTTTTAGTTAAGGGGGAGACGATAGAATAAGTAACTAAGTCAGGCTTTCAAATTCCAGTAGTGATGCCAATATGTTGTAGAACATCAGTAAGGGGAGGATGATGACCGACCCATTCTTATATTAGTGCAGTGTTTTTTTTTCCAGTCATCACGATATCTACTCATGCCTTATATGTCAGTTCCATGATCATAGTTCATGTTCACGCATACAATAGAGAATAATGTACTCTCCCAGTACCTAGTATAAGGAGTTCTAGTTCACTCAGCAGTACAAACATGTTCCATGAAACTTATGAAATTCAAACTCAGTTCATGCAACTCATGACTCATGTACTTATTCTTTACAGTATGCTCAGTTCCAGTACCCATACTACACTTTTAATGATCAGGGAAATTTATATTATGTCATGTATATCCTTAGTTTTATCTATAATGAATCCATCTCGTGGATACTCTATTTCTCAGGCATCAGTTAAGTATCAAAGTTATGTATAGTATTCTTTCATTTTTTAGGTTTGCATCTCTAAACCTTTCAGTTACCGCTCCCTAGGAAATGAACATTTGTTTAAATGGAAAAGAGTAAATATTTTATGTTTAGGGAAAGATTATTGTATGCTGGTTTGATCTAAGGTTAAGTGTGGAGTAAGATTGAGGCCAAGTTTTTTATATATGTCATGATTAGTTTAAATTTTGTTTGTTATTTTCTTAAGAATAACACATGGAAGTTAATAATGATAGAAGTACTAGAGAGTACTGAGAAGATTCTTTGATGGGTTATTTGCGTAGAAATTCATATGTGGTTATGATGATAGGCTTGAATGTCATATTTGTATATATTTTAGACAGATATATTACGCGTTAGTGAATGTCTAGTAAGAGGTTGAATGTAGTTGTTGAAGTGGTAATAATAATTATTCATGAGATGAGAAGTTCTGAAAACACAGGGTGTAATTAATTCATAATTTAGACTAGTGTTATGATATGATGTGTTGTACTTGGTAGATTCGAGTAGGCTTGAACATAGTCAGAGAATTTAGTTTAGCTCAGACTTCAGTAGATAGAGTTATCAGTGCCCACGTGAGTATTTTAAGTAGCCTCAAGTGAAGTGCAGTTTTGAAGTGGAATGTATAGTTGAGTATAAGTTTTTGTATAATTCATTCCATTTAGGCAGTATCTCAGTTTAGTAGATAGACAAGCTCCTATGGTTTTTCATCTTCCGATATAGTCGTACTATATAAAGTTTCATGAATATGGCCATTCCAAGAGATAGTTTGTTCGCATCCATGTAAATTATGAATCCATTTCAGTTCATGCATCATGTTTCATATTTAGATATTTGGTCATTATTTAGTTAGTAAGTGTCCCATGCATCATCTTAGACTTTTCTTAGTATTTCAACCAAGTCAGTATCATTCAGGGGATAAAGTACCCTAAGGGGGAGATGTGGTGATACCCCAAGTTTTCACATCCTAAACCTCTCAACCTTTCTTCATGAAACCAGATCCATCCCGAGGAAATAGTTACACATAAGTTAACTCCTCATTTCTATATCAGCCTAATTACCATTCATATGTCATTGCATGTATTCAAGGAATTAGTTTAGTTCATATATTCAGTTCATGTATCATGTTTCAGACTCAGTTATGCAATCATGTTTTGCGTTATGCTTGTTCAGTAGGTGATTTTAGTTCCCTCAGTATTCTCAGCTTAATCGGTCTCATTCAAAGATGAATGTTCCCAAGGGGGAGATATTGTAATACCCCGTACTAGTCTTAGTTTAGGTCATAGTGCATGCATAAGAGGCTTAAAATCCTAAAAATTTAGCTAAGTGTTAGGGGCTTAGCCTTATTTTTGTCCTCTTAACTTTGATGAATTTTAAGGTGACCTTCTCGACCTTGAGATGTAAGTTTTTGAGTTAGTTCATGTTCAGGGGTGTAAGTCGCATTTCTCAGGGAAGTTTCGGATTTTTTGGACGAGGATTGAGGCACATTTAAAATCTAATTTTGGAACCTCATTGCGATTGCATCGTGTCGAGGTGGGTATAGCGATAAAGGGTTCATTGCATCGCGGTGGCCTCCTATTCGACATTTTAGTAATGAATTTAAATTCTAGAGGGATAGCTTTTCCTTTTCCCATCACCCTAATCCATAATAACATGGGATTTAACTTTAATTAGAGCATTAAATGCCTAAATTTCCCAATTTCTCTCTCAAATAAACCCTAACTTTCTCCAAATTCATCAAGTTAAATCACATTACTTTTAAGAAAACCAAGAACTCAAGTGTCCCAATCCAAGAAAGCTTTCAAGAAAGTTGTTGTGTTTCAAGATTTAAGTATTAAAGGTATGTGTGATGTTCATCTAGGGTTTTCTTCCACCATAGAGTCCAATAATCCATTTTTACGTTTTAAATCATGAAATTACATATTTATAATGAGTTATCTCCGTGAAGCTTTTATGAATTTTGATTATTCATGATGTTTACAAGTTTTTTTTGTTGGAAAGTAGCCCTTACACGTAAGAAGCATGTAATTTCCATGTTAAATTCCTAATTCATGGTTTGTGTTGTAACTATGGTATTTTCACATACTTTACCTTTTCCCATGTTTAAGATCATGACCCCATATGTGTTTGATGAAACGCTAAAGAGATGATTTTGTAGAATGATTCCTCATTATGGTTTTTCGAAGCTTTTACATACCTTTATTGTTATTTACATTCAGTGCTGGGGATTATGATTACTCGATATTTAGATGTTTCCATAGTTTCAGTAACTACAAAATGATTTTAGATAAACCATGAGCATTATCATTCAGTTAGTTATTAAGATCAGTTATTTTTCTCAGTTAAACTTAACTCAGTAATCAGTGTCAGTTCAGTTAGGAGTAGGATTTAGCAACGAGCACCCCTAGGGATGGGGGCTTACCTATCAGTAGAGGGTTTGACCTTTAGTAGCAGTCCCTCAGTTCCAGAACTACATAGCCAGCATAGGTTAGAGATATCAACATACCAGTTGAGAGTTGATTAAGTGTTCACTAGTCAGTTGAGGGTGGATCTTTATTGGATCCACACAACCCTATTAGTACCCGTGGTACGGTACTGACACCCTTCCAACTGGGGTCACAGGTTGGACCCTATTTAACTTATTTTGGGCATGTCAGTTAGATGATACCTCCCACTATCTCAGTTCAGTATTCAATACAGAGTTCAGTTTCAGGTTTCTTGACCCTAGTATATAGTATCAGTTATTCAGTTACCAGATTTCAGTATTTAAGTTTACAGACTATTTCAGAATCATGTTATATGCTTGGTCATGCATGCTCAGATTTTACAGCTTTCATTTATTTAAACTCAGTTATCTCATACTATTCATCCAGTCATTATCTCATGCACATTGTATTTTAGCCTAACCTTATCTCGCATACCAGTACATTCAAAGTATTGACCGCATATATTTTCTTTGCGTTATGATCTCTTATATCATAGGTTTATATGCTCAGTTTACTAATTGTGCTTAGAAATATTAACCTATCAGCAGAAGTAGTTATGGAGAGTCCTCATCTATCGAGGAAAAGGTTATTTATTTAAGTTATTTTAGAAGTTTAGCTTTTCATTTAAGTCAGACAGTTGGAGTTAATTGGGGAATGTCCCATAACACTTTTAAGACACTTAGAGGCCTTTAGACAATAAATAGTTTAGTTAGTTTATCAATGTTTTATTAGTCTTCCAATTATAATTTTAGATATTTAGACTTATGATTCAGTAATGATTTTTGTATTTTAAACCTTTGGCACTATTCAACTATTTCTGCATACGTGTATCTTATTAGCTTATTATTTAGTGCTTACAGTAGGTATCAGTTCTGGGGTTAGCTTGTGGTCTTTTGGGTCCGTAAGTACCATGTGGCATCCAGGATGAATTTTTAGGGTGTTATTGATGTCGTGACTGGTACGTTATAACTCTTTTCTTGTGACATGTAGTGTTTATTTGATTCAGGGTCTACTCACTTTTATGTGACCTTATTTGTGGTTGTGTATTTTGGTTTTGATACCGAGGTTATTGCGGATACTTTTTTCTATTTATACCCTGGTAGGTGACTCTGTGGTTTCTAAAAGAGTCTATAAGGGGTGTGTGGTGTCTATTAGTAGTAGGCAGACTTTGGTGGATTTGTTTAAACTTGATATGGTAGATTTTGATGTTATTCTAGGGATGGATTGGTTACATTCTTGTTACGCGTCCTTAGATTGTTGGACCCTTAAGGTTGTCTTTAGGTTCCCTGGTGAATCGGTTATTGAGTGGGGGTGGTTCCCTAGATCATAGGTGAGGTTTATTTTTTATCTGAGAGCTCAGAGATTAATCTCTAAAGGGTCTCTCTCTCATCTGGTACAGGTTAAAGATTCTAACTCAGAAGGTCTTTCTTTATCTAATACTCATCCAATTTCTATTCCTCCTTATATAATGACTCCAGATGAGTTGAGGGAACTCAAGGATCAACTTAAGGGTATTTTGGATAAGGGCTTCATCTATCCTAGGGTGTATCCGTGGGGTGCACCACAGTTATTCATGCAAAAGAAGGATGGTTCCCTTCGAATGCGCATTGACTAGCAAAAATTGAATAAGTTAATGGTTAAGAACAAGTATCCACTTCTACAGATAGATGATTTGTTTGATCAGTTGTAATGTGCCAAATTATTTTCTAAGATATATCTTCGATCTGGGTATCATTATCTTAAGATTAGGGAGGTGGATATCCCTAAGATGGTTTTTTATACTCAATATGGCCACTTTGATTTCCTGGTTATGTCATTTAGTTTGACTAATGCTCCGGCAGCATTTATGGATCTGATGAACAGGGTTTTCAGGAAGTGTCTAGATCTTTTTGTCATTGTGTTCATTGATGACATCTTGATGTATTCTAGAAGTTAGGTGGATCATGCCAATCACCTCTGTGTGGTGTGGCAGACCCTGAAAGAGCAGCAGTTGTATGCCAAATTCTCCAAGTGTGAGTTTTGGTTGAACACTGTGACTTTTCTTGGTTATATTATTTCTAGTGAGGGGATCATAGTGGATCCTCAAAAGGTGACTATGGTTAAAAGATGGCCTAGACCTATGATTCTAACTGACATTCAGAGCTTCATGGGTTTGGCTGAGTATTATTGGCTGTTCGTAAAAAGTTTCTCGATGATAGCAACCCTATTGACTAAGTTGACTCAGAAGAAGGTAAAGTTTTCTTGGTTGGATGCTTGTGAGGGAAGTATTGAGACACTAAAGGATAAGCTAACTTTGACTTAGTTTTTGACAAAGCCCAAAGGTAATGAGGGGTTTATGATTTATTATGATACGTCTCGGGTGGGACTTAGTTATGTTTTAATACAACATGGGAAGGTGATAGCCTATGCTTCTAGGCAGTTGAATGTACAGGAGAGGAATTATCCTACTCATTATTTGGATCTATTAGGTGTATTTTTTTCTTTAAAAATCTGGAGGCATTATCTATATGGAGTGTACGATGACATCTCTTCTGATCATAAGAGTCTACAATATGTGATCCCTCCGAACGATCTAAATATCTGGCAGAAGAGATGGTTGGGGCTCCTCAAGGACTATGATATGAGTCTTCACTACCACCCACGTAAAGCTAAAGTGGTAGCTGATGCTCTTAGTAGGTTGTCCATAGGGAGTTTAGCTTATGTAGATAAGGAGAAGCGTTAATCGGTGAAGGATATTCACCGCTTAACTAATCTTAGAGTTTGTCTCTTGGATTCCAATAATGGTAGTGTAATGGTACAGGAAGTGGTTCAGTCGTCTCTTGGTGCAGAGGTCAAGGAAAAGCAAATGCCAAATCCTATATTGATGAAAATCAAGTGTGATGTTTATGGTCAAGGCATGATGGTATTGAAATCAGTGGTGATGGTACATTGAGATACCAAGGGCGATTATGTGTTTCTAATATCGATGGTTTGCGACAAAGTGTTTTGGCTAAGGCGCATGAATCACGCTATGTTGTTCATCTCAGTATGACAAAAATATATCATGAACTCAAGGATATGTATTAGTGGAATGGTATGAAGAGGGATGTGGCTAATTTTGTGTCCAATTGTATGGTATGACAACAAGTCAACATTGAGAACTTGAGGCTCAAAGAGTTGTATCAGGAAATTGAGTTGCTTAAATAGAAATAAGAAATCATTATGGATTTTTTTATCGGCCTTCCTCGGTCTCTGATTCAATTTTATTTGATTTGGGTCATCGTGGATAGGATTACACAATCCACTCACTTCTTGCCGGTGCGGACTAACTTTTCCCTTAAGGACTATGCACTATTGTATCTTCATGAGATTGTAAAGCTGCATAGGGTAACTATTTTGATTATCTCTGATCATGGTATAAAGTTTTGATCTCATTTATGGCATTCCTTTGAAAAAGGGTTGGGGACCAAGGTTTGTCTGAGTACTACTTTTCATCCGCAGATGAATGGGCAAATAGAGAGGACTATTCAGACATTGGAGGACATGCTTTGTGTGTGTGTGATTGATTATGGTGTAAATTAGGTTGAGCATCTACCTTTGGTAAAGTTTGCATACAACAATAACTATCTTTCTAGCATTGGGATGGCCCCTTTTGAGACATTGTATTGTAGGATGTGTAGATCTCCTATTGGGTGGTTTGAGCTTGGTAAGGTGGATATGCTTAGTCTAGATTTAGTTTATCTGCTATGGAGAAGGTAAAGGTAATTTGGTATAGTCTTAAGAATGCCCAAAGTCGCTAAAAGTCTTATGCAGATGTAAGGCATAGAGACTTGGAGTTCAAGGTTGGGGATAAGGTGTTCCTAAGGGTATCTCCCATGAAGGGAGTGATATGGTTCGGTAAAAAAGGGAAGCTCAGTCCCCGGTATATTAGTCCTTATGTGTTTTTGTGGAGGGTTGGTAATGTGGCTTATGAATTAGAGTTTTCTTCTAGTTTGAGCTCCATTTATCCTATATTTTATGTCTGTATGTTGAGAAAGTGTCTTGGTGATCCTTCTTTGGTGATTCCTCTAGAAGGATTGGGTATCTCGGATTCTTTATCTTATTAAGAGGTCCTGATTGGGATACTAGATCGGTAGGTTTGTCGATTATGGACCAAAGATGTGGCCTCAGTTAAGGTTCTATGATGGAGGTACAAGGTAGAAGAGGCTACATGGGAAGCGGAAGAGGAAATGAAGTCTAAATATCAGTATTTGTTTTCTGATCAGGATATTCATGTGGAAGGTATGGGTTCTTTATCGCATCTTTATTTTCTAACTTGGTTAAAGGTTGGATTGATATTTGATAATGAAAATGAATTGTTCTTGTGTTTGACCTACCTTGTCCATCATTCGGGGATGAATGATCCTAGTGGGGGAGAATGAAACACCCTGGGTTTTGGAACCTCAAAAAATTTCTTGGATTTCTAGTTTCTAGTCAAGATACAACTAGGGGGTACAATTTGTATGCTGGGGTACGGTTCACAAGGCTTAGTCATTCACTAACCAGTGTTGGTTGGTTGGTTGGATTTGTTTCTGTAATTGGTATGACTTGGTGGGTCTGAGTCCTATAGTTAGAAATGGGTCGTATGGCTTGGGTTTTTCTTCACTTAATTTGAGACTGAGTAACTTAACTTGGATCTGAGTATGAGTGGCTCACCATGAGCCATATGATAGGGTGCGAGTCGTACCATTGATTCGTATGGTAGACAGTGATCAAACCTCTTTTGATTATATTCTGCAAGGGATATGATTTAGGGGTACTAGTCGTATGGTTGGGTACTACTTGGGTTGGGTAAGTCGTATGGTGGATAGTGTTGAGTCTAAGGAGAGGCCTAGGGTACGAGTGGTGGGTACCACTCGTATTGGAGGGTACTACTGGTATGTGTAGTCGTACCACCTGACGGGACTTTTAAGAAGTTTAAGTTGGGAATAATCTGGACATTTCCCTACTTACCCACTTAAGTCCATATGACTTATAACTCCATTGGGACATTATTTACCCTATTATTCTAATGTTAAACACTTAGAAACTCTCTCTAATTCTCTCTAAGGCTCTTGGATAAAGAAAGCTAGGGCTTTATCTAAAGGAGCAATTTGAGGCTTGTTTGGGTGATTTCTCTCAATCATCTTCATAATGTAAGACATGTACTCCTACCTCATTGTTAGTTCCAACTAAAGGCATGTTTTTACAATGTTTCCATGGCATGATTATTGTATGGTTTTGTCATTTTCAAATAAATGATGAGGTTTTGGTATTAAATGCTTGGTTATGGTTTTTCCATGTTTTAATTATGTATTTGTATGCTTTAATGGTGATTTGGAAAATTGTTTGTGTGGGAATGGTTCATTGGTAATTGGAATTGGTTTTGGAAACACTATGCCCCCAACATGTTTGATAAAATGCCTATGAGAATGCTTTTACTATATTATTGGATTTTTAATAGAACTATTGCATGACATGGCTTGGTAATGGAACCCTAAATGGCATAAATGGTCTAAATGGTTTGGAATGGTTAAATAGTAAGGTATGGTAGTCATGGTTATGGTTAATTAAACATCCTTGTGGGGTATAAGAAAATCCCCTAAGTAAATATATTAATGAACAACTTGTGGGGTACATGGAATTCCCCTAAGCAAACTTAATAATAGAACACTTGTGGGGTACATAGGAATTCTCCAAGTTAACTTGATAATGTAATCTATGGGTACATGGGAATCCCTCTACATAAAAAGATTGGCTAAGGACATTTCTTGCAAGATATAGTCGGTATGCCGATACCACTACTTATATCCTTAGTTAATAATAACGGAATAATGTTTTGATTGGATGGAAATGGTTTTAATTGGGCAATGATGGTGGGGTATGATATCTAACCGTAAAGGTGGGATTCCAATGGATGGACACTAGAAACTCATGTTTGCTTACATGAGGGGTGGTCATAGTGACCTTATATAATACTATGAGGTACATGGGAATCCTCTAAGTATGTTGTAAATTGTACATATATATCATGGAGAGAGAAGGGTGCTTAGGAATCCTCTACTCTTTTGGTATCTTCGGTTTATGTGGTTACACGCATTGGGGCCCGTTCAGGGGGTTACACCATACCTATATAGCCTGTGGGTCATTTTAGGATGGTTATGCTACACATACTCAGGTTAATGGTTTTAAAGGCATGTTAAACCCGATTCCCTTTCCCGGCATGGTTATATATATATATCTATGGTTTAGATGCTTATGGTTAGTTTACTTGGTTTTACTGGATGGCATTATTTTATCCTTATCCCGAGTTTATGTTAGCATTCACCTGCTAACCCATCTTCGGGCAGCTGTATCCCCATGTAATGCAAAAGGTGGCCATTCTACTCATTTTTCTTAGTGATCGAATTTAGGATCAACTATTGGATTGAAGTAGTGAGCTTCCATATTCCAGAAGTCTCCATATCATGTCATGGATGTTTTTACATACATTGGTCATTTTATGGATATTGTGTTAGGCTATGGTTAGGGGCATGTCCCAATCATATATTGTTTTTTTCTTGGTTAGAGGCTTGTGTGACTACTATGGATTGGAATGGGTCGGATTGGTATTTGCGCCAACCTTAGTATTGGCATTGGTATTAGGGCTAATTTATAACTATTCCATCCTCTTTTATTTTGGACTATATATTTATATTGGAATTCATTTGGTTTATGGTTTGGTTCGGTAATGGTTATTGGTTTGATAGTAACTGGTTTGACTTGTTTGGGTTGGTCACGGTCATAGACCACTTCCAGATTCTTAGGTTATGCTTATATGCTATATTTTTATACTTTTGGTATTTATCTGACTCAGGATATGCGTACGTTGGTTGGATTGGGTAACGGGGGTGGTCCTCGGTCCTGGTTGGACTTGGGATACCCATTACGATAGACCCTAGTCAGGTCGGGTCCTGATAGGATTGAGTACAAGTGTGTGTGGGTTGTGATTGTTAGCTTCAAATATTAGTTCATGTTGTTAGGTTTTACAAATGCTTGTTAGGTCTAGATACTACCTCATCCTTGAAAGAGGGTTGCAGGTGACATGCCCATTTGTGAATAATAAGATAGATAATAGTTATTTCCTTTTTATTGTCTTAGAAATAAGGATAAATTTTGGAATTGCTATATCTTGGAAATTATCCTGAAAATAGGGATGCCCAAATTAAGGCTTTGTGGTGATTGGTTGACCACACACACGAGGTATTTGAAAGAATCTGTGGGTGATAGTTTGGTACTTTGTTGAAAGGCTAGTATCAAAACCCCTAATTAAGCCTACCAATGCATGCTTGATATAGATTTGAAGTTGATTTTCATGTATTCACATAATAGTTGCCCCTAGTAAAACATAAGCCCAAGATCCGTTCCTAATTGACTACACTTTAATTATTCAAAGCCTCGAATTAGTCCTTTGGAAGTTGAAAATTATTCACACTTTTGAAAATATTCAAAATCCCCCAAAATATTTGTATAATATATTTGAATTTAGCAAGTAACTTTAATTTTGAACTAATTTAATCACCACTCACATTGTTCCTCGTGGATTTGACCCTGACTCAAAGTTGGGTAATTATATTGACAACGACTACCTTGCACTTAAATTTATGTGTAAGTTAAGCATTATCAGAAGGTGGCTAGAGTTGTTGAAGGATTATGATATGAGCGTCTTATACATTCTGGGTAAAGCTATTGTGGCCAACACTCTTAGCAAACTGTCTATGGGGAATGTTGCTCATGTTGAGGATGAGAAGAAAATGCTAGTTCGTGAGGTTCATCAACTTACTAGGTTGGGAGTTTGGTTGATTGATTTAGTTGAAGGTAACATTTTAGTTCAAAATGGTTTGGAATTTTCATTGGTAGCTGAGGTGAAGGAAAAACTAGATAGTGATCCTATTTTGCTTAGGTTGAAAGAAGAAGACTAGAGTCAGAAGGTTGAGGTTTTCTCCCAAGGGGTAGATGGTGTTCTTCGGTGTCAGGGCTGACTGTGTGTTCCGGATATGGATGACTTAAGACAGTAGATGTTTGAAGAAGATCACAGTTCTCTATTTTCTAATCACCCAAGAGCCACTAAGATGTAATGTGATTTACGGGAAGTCTATTGGTGGAATGACATGAAAAAATATATTGTAGAATTTATGGCTAAGTGACAAAATTTCTATCAAGTTAAGGTTGAGCACCAAAGGCCTGGTGGTAGGCTTCAAGAAATCAACATTCCTACTTGGATGTGAAAAATGGAGAATATGGACTTTATTAAAGGTTTGCCTCGTACTCGTCGACAATATGATTCTATTTGAGTTATCGTGGACCGAATGACTAAGTCAGCCCACTTCTTGTTAGTTGACACTTTAGATTCAACCGAAGATTATGATAAACTCTATCTTAGGGAGTTGGAGAATTGCATAGAGTCCTTTTGTCCTTTGTTTCATATTGTAATACCCGTGCTTTTTCTTAGCTTGAAAATCATCTCAGGGTTGTTAGAACTTGTTTTGAAATAAGGATTCATTCTTATTACATGGTATTTCCTTAATTTTCACTTCCTATCACATGGGAAATTGAATAAGCTTTTCATCGATATATAATTTGCCCAAATCTGACACCCGGGCGAAGAGTTAGAGCCTTTTTAATAAGACAATGTCTGAACTGGGACTTCAGCGTGTCGCGGAGGGAGTTCAATTGGCAATTGTCAAATTCCAGTGCTGCTCCGTGATACTAGCACTTCGCGCCATAGTTCCAGGTCACAAAGAGGGGGCAACGCCATGGCTCGACGTCGCGCCATCCCTCCATTTCCTAATTGTCAAATTCCAGTGGCACAACGCGATAACGACGCGTCGCGCCAAGGGCCAAAGTCGGGAAACTTTTTGAAAATTTAATGACGTGTCTAGGGTTAAAAGGGTCACTTTCCCCGCCCTATATAAACCTTATAACATGAGATTCAAGCCCTAATTGAGAAACTTACACTCAATTTCCCTCAAAATCCTCAAGAACAAGCCTTAGGGTTTTCATAGAAGATTCAATTTCCAGGGAATTTCACCGTCAATCTTCATGAAAGCACAAACTAAGGTATGCGTAGTGTTCATCTATGGATTCAATTCGTTCATAGAGCTCAAGAATCATTCTTTTAAATGTTATTTTGTAAACTTTTTGTGGTTATATGAGCATGTACATGTTGATGATTGTTGTTTAAGTTTCATGATGATATCTAAAGGTGTTTTCATGGAATATATATGGTTGTTAGTTGAAAAACATGAACTTTAGGTGGTTTGATATAAACCAAGTATGAAATCCACTTATGCCTTAAATAATGCATGGAAGGTGTTTGATAAAATGCCTAGGATGCTAGAAATTCATAATTTCATGATTCCATGATATCAAAATGACAAGTCCATGTTAGCTATACACTTCAATATGAATTTCCATGCTATTTATGTGTTGTTATTGTTGTGGTATGAAGCATGTATGATAATGGTGATATGAATTATGGACACAAAATATATCCATCCTTTCCCTACCACGTTTGAGATGTTGAATAAATACATGAAGTATAGTATCCCCTACGTATGATATTTGAATTATGGACTCCAATCTTGTGATCAAGTCATGTCATGTGTGAGTCAGTTTCCTTCTATCGAGTCCTGGGGGTAGTCGTACCCAAAAACCATAGTTGTGTGCCTAGAGCTATGTCATGTTTCACGATATCCAAGATCAAGCCATGATTCAGTAGAATTCAGTCAGTCATGTGACTAAGGAAAACTTCATAATCTCAGTCAGTTATTAGATATCAGTAGTATTCCGTCAGTCAATGGAATTTAGTCAGCTCAGCATATGTTTAGTCAGTTATTCATGTTCTGTCTCTTCAAATAGGACTAGAAGTTAGCACCGAGTGAACCCAAGGATGGGAACACACACTGTCAGATGAGGGTGTGATTCTTAGCAGTCATCCTTGCGTTCCAGAACTATGTAGCCAACATAGGTTGAGACATCAACACTTCCAGATGAGGGTTGATGAGGTGGCTTAGCACTGTCAGATGAGGTCCCCACCATTCTTTTTCGGGAACACTGTCAGATGAGGGTTGCCCACAGTTGTCTTTACTAGTGGTGTGGTATTGACACCCTTCTAGTCGGGGCAGAGATTGGACCCCAGCTTAGCCATAATGGCGCACATGGGGCATGTCGGTTAAGACATTACCTCCAATAATTTTAGTCTCAGTCTCAGCAAAAGAATTCAGATAGTTCTTCAGATTTTAGTGTATCTTGACTATCAGATATAGTCAAACTCAGTTATAGTAAAGAACTCAGATAGTTCCATTAGATTCAGGACTGTCAGCTACAGACGTACTTAGTACTTTCAGACGTACTGGCGCATTTGCGCTATGGTGCTTTCTTTTCATGTTACACCATAGGTCCAGAGCCATGAGTTCCAGATCAGCAGTAGCTTTTCAGTCGCACTGTTGTAGTGAGTCCTCATCTATTTGAGGACAATATAATTTGATTTATTCATTTATTACTTCAGTTTAGTTTTACGGAGTCAGTTGGAGACAGGTTCCTTCAACTCCTTATTCATACAGTATTAGAGGCTTTCAGATTTAGCTATCAGATTCAGTATTCAGTATTCAGATTTTTATTTAGTTGTTTTGGGTATTTTAACCCACATGGACGTTATGATTTTCAGACATGTTTTATTCAGTTTAACCTTATGGCCTTACAGTGCATGTTTTCCGCATTATTATGTCATGATTTGCAGTATATAGGTACAGATCTCGGTCATGGGTTAGCTTGTGGTCCCTCAGGGTCATAAGCATCGTGTAGCATTCTGGCTCAGAAAATTGGGGCGTTACAAACTTGGTATCAGAGCCTAAGGTTCAATAGAATCCTAGGAAGTCTGAAAGCCGTATTTAGTAGAGTTTTATACATGGGTGTGTTGCGCACTACATTTATGTACAGGAGGCTATGAGGTGTTTTAGGAATAGTTTCCCTTCTTTCTGTACTCATGTCGTGCTAGTGAGAATAATCTCAAGTTAAAATCCCAGTCTAATCCGTTCTTCTCTTATTTCAGAACATGCCTCCAAAGAGAAGAAACCAGCCAGCTCCTCAGCCCGAAGATCCTTTGGGCGAACATGTTTCCCATGCGGAGTTTAGGACCGTATTCACTATACTTGCTCAGTCTGTGGCTTCCCAAAATGGACGGTCACCAGCTATTCTGGCCAATCCAGTGGCCAACTCAGCCGCAGTTAGGATTCAAGACTTCACCCGAATGAACCCTCCATCTTTCTACGGGTCTAAGTCTGACGATGACCCTCAGGAATTCATTGACCAAGTTCAAAAGGTCATTGATATCATAGGAGTTAATTCTGTTGAGAGTTCTGAGTTAGACGCATACCAGTTGCAAGATGTGGCTCATACCTGGTACAAAACAGTGGAAGTTGGAGAGGTTAGAGGATGCAGGTCCCATAGAGTGGGAGAAATTTGTCACGACTTTCTTAGACAGATTCTTTCCCCAAGAGCTGAGGGAGCACAAAGTTCTTGAGTTCATCAACCTTAGGCAGGGAAATATGATGGTTAAAGAGTATTCTCTCTAATTTACTCAGTTAGCCAGATATTCCCCTTATGTGGTTGCAAACAGCAGGGCTAAGATGAGCAAGTTCGTGTCAGGGGTGAACAATATTATGGTAAATGAGTATAGGTCTGCGATGCTGAATAGTGATATGACCTTAGCCAGACTCATGACCCATGCCCAGAAAATAGAGGAGCAGAAGGTTAAGACTAAAGAGGGGAAGAACAAGAGAGCAAGATCAGGTAGTTTCAGTTTTGCTCAACCCAAATTAGAGGGAGGAAAACGTTCCCAGTTTCATCTCAAGTCATCAGCTCCAGTTCAGTCTTCATCTAGTGCTACAGCCCCTAAGTTCAGAGATAGAGCACTAGGATATAAATCTCAGGGCAGTGTCAGTAGTTCCCGTACTAATCCCCTCTGTTAGACTTATGGTAAGAACCACAAGGGCGTTTGCAAATTCGGTAGTGATGTTTGTTTCGTATGTGGCAAGCTAGGCCACAGAGCCCGAGATTGTCCTATGTCCGATTATCAGGGTCAGCAGAATCGTCCCACAGCTCAGTCTGATCGCCCGAACCAGCAGGGTGTAACTTCTAGTGCTACTAGTGGAAACACCCACACATACTCTATGCTCTTCAGACCCGACAGGATCAGGAAAATTCTCCTGATGTCGTTACTGGTACGTTACAAATTTTCCATGTTCAGGTTTATGCTTTGCTAGACCTAGGTGCATCTTTGTATTTTGTTACTCTATACATAGCAGGCGATTTTGGAATCAGTCTCGAAATCTTAGCATAGCCCTATTCAGTCTCTACCCCAGTGGGTAAAACCATCATAGCTCAAAAGGTATACAGGAACTGTCCAGTTATGATATTTTAAAAATCCACATCAGCAGATTTAGTTTAATTAGAGATGACTGATTTTGATGTCATTCTCAGCATAGATTGTCTTCATTCTGCCACAGTCGACTGCAGAAATAGCATAGTTCAATTTCAGTAACCAAATGAACCCGTCCTAGAGTGGAGGGGTAGTACTTCATTATTCAGGGGTCAGCTTATTTCCTACCTTCGGGCAAGGAAAATGATTTCTAAGGGGTGTGTGTACCATCTTGTGCATGTTAAAGATTCTAATTCTGAATCTCCCAGTCTTGAATCAGTTCCAGTTATTAGTGAATATTCAGATGTCTTTCCCAAAGATCTTCCAGGCATTCCTCCCGAAAGGTAAATAGACTTCGGCATAGACCTTCTTCCAGATACTCAGCCTATCTCTATTTTGCCATATAGAATGGCACCAGCAGAACTCAAGGAAATGAAAGATCAGTTGAAGGATCTCTTAGATAAGGGATTCATCTGTCCCAGTGTGTCCCCATGGGGTGCACTAGTCTTATTCGTGCGCAAGAAAGATAGTTCTCTCAGGATGTGTGTCGATTACCGTCAGCTCAATAAAGTTACGGTCAAGAACAAATATCCTCTTTCCAGGATAGATGACTTATTTGACCAACTTCAGGGTGCTAGTTATTTCTCCAAGATTGACCTCAGATCAGGCTATCATCATCTCAGAGTTAGAGAATGTGACATCCCGAAGACAATTTTTCGTACTCGGTATGGTCACTTTGAATTTCTAGTCATGTCCTTTCGTCTAACCAATGCCCCTGCAGCTTTCATGGGCTTGATGAACCGTGTGTTCAAGTAGTACTTGGACATGTTCGTCATAGTCTTCATAGATGATATTCTGGTCTATTCTCGCACTGAGCGTGATCATTCAGACCATATCAGAATTGCTATTTAGACTCTCAGGGATCATCAGTTATTTGCCAAGTTTAGTAAGTGCGAATTTTATCTAAGATCAGTAGCATTCCTTGGCCATATTATTTCCGGTGATGTAATTAGGGTAGATCCCTAGAAAACAAAAGCGGTAAGAAACTGGACTCGCCCTGTATCTCCAACAGATATCAGGAGTTTCTTGGGTTTGGATGGATATTAAAGACGTTTTGTCGAAAGGTTTTCTTCTATTGCATCTCCTATGTCCAGACTGACTCAGAAGAAGGTCAAGTTCCAGTGGTCAGATTCATGCGAGAAGAGTTTTCAGGAATTGAAGACTCGACTCACTTCAGCTTTAGTTCTAGCTCTTCCAAATGGTTCAGATGGGTTCGTAGTATATTGTGATGCATATAGAGTGGGTTTAGGTTGTGTTCTCATGCAGCATGGTAAGGTAATAGCCTATGCCTCCAGACAGTTAAAGCCCCATGAGAAGAATTATCCTACTTATGATCTTGAGTTAGCAACCATAGTTTTTGCCTTAAAGATTTGGAGGCATTACTTATACGGAGTTCATATAGACATCTTCACAGATCATAAGAGTCTCCAGTATGTCTTTTCTCAGAAAAATCTCAATCTTTATCAGGGAAGGTGGTTAGAGCTCTTGAAAGATTATGACATGAGTGTCCTTTATCATCTGGGCAAGGCTAATATTGTGGAAAACACTCTTAGTAGACTCTCCATAGGTAGCATTTCTCACGTTGAGGATAGCAAGAAAAATATAGCTTAGGAGATTCATCAGCTTTCCAAACTAGGCGTTCGCTTAGTCGACTCTTCAGAGGGTGTGTATGTGTTCGGAGTAGTTCAGAGTCATATCTAATTTCCGAGGTGAAAGAGAAACAAGACAGGGATCCTAGACTTATCAAGATAAAAGAGTCAGTTTAGGATTAGAAAGTTGAGGTTTTCTCCCAAGGGGGAGATGGTGTTCTTCGTTGTCAGGGTCGTCTGTGTGTTCCAGGTGTAGATGACTTGAGGCAGCGAATTCTTGCAGAAACGTATGGTGCACGATACTCTATTCATCCAAGGGACACTAAGATGTACCACGACCTGTGGGAGATCTATTGGTGGAGTGGGATGAAGAAGGATGTTGCAGAGTTTGTGGCTAAGTGCTCTACGTGTCAGCAGGTTAAGATAGAGCATCAGAAACTTAGTGGTTCCATGCAGGAGTTCACCATTACTACTTGGAAGTGGGAAGTGGTAAACATGGACTTCGTGATGGGTTTTCCTAGAACTCATCATCAAGATGATTCAGTTTGGGTCATTGTAGACAGGATGACCAAATCAGCCCATTTCGTTCCAGTTTGTATTTCTTATTTTGTCGAGGATTACGCTAAACTCTATATCAGGGAGTTGGTCAGATTACATGGTGTTCCATTATCTATCATCTCAGACCGAGGTACCCAGTTCACCTCTCACTTCAGGAAAGCATTCTAAAAGGGTTTTGGTACCCAAGTTCATCTCAGTACAGTGTTTCATCCTTAGATAGATGGTCAAGCAAAAAGGACCATTTAGACTCCAAAATATATGTCAAGGGCGTGTGCAGTCGATTTCAAGGGAAGTTTTGATGACCACTTTCCTTTGATTAAGTTTGCATAAACCAATAGCTATCATTCCAGTATTCAGATGGCTCCATTCGAAGCTCTCTATGGTAGGAGGTGTAGATATTCAATCGATTGGTTTGAAGTTAGTGAGGCCTCAGTCATAAGTCCTGAATTAGTATTCGATGCCTTAGAGAAAGTTCAGTTGATCAGAGAGAGAATCTGGGCTGCTAGAGCCGACAGAAGTCTTATACTGATGTTCGTAGAAAGGATCTCGAGGTCGAGGTCAATGATTAGGTCTATCTTAAGATCTCTCCTATGAAGGGAGTGAAGAGGTTCGGCAAGAAAGGGAAACTCAATCCCCTATATGTCGGTCCCTTCAGGATTCTCAGTTGTTTTGGCAAGGTAGCTTATGAGCTCGAATTGCCTTCAGATCTAGCCTCAGTTCATCCAGTCTTTCATATCTCTTTTCTCAAGAAATAAATCGGTGACTCAGCAATTGTAGTCCCTATTCAGAGCATTGCCATTCAGAACAACCTCTCTTATGAAGAGATTCCAGTTGAAATCATAGACTATCAAACTCGTAGATTGAGGAACAAAGAAGTCCCTCTAGTCAAGGTTCTTTGGTAAAATTAGTCTCATGAGAGAGATACTTGGGAAGAAGAAGAATATATGCGTACCAAGAATCCTCACCTCTTATCCGCCAATTCAGATCAAGCTCAAGGTAACAGTTCGCCTTAAGCTTATCCAGTTTCATGTTCATGCTCCAATCATAAACTTGGTATCTATTACCATTGCATGCTCAGTCATGCATTCATGTATTAGTTCAGTTATAAAATTTTGCATCAGACATGCATTCTTATCGTGAGAAAACTCAGTTCTTTAGAACTTTAAGTTATGCATTCACGAATCAGTTACTCATGCATCAGGTATACATGTTCAGTCTGTTATGTTCAGTTTCTCAGTCATGTCAGTCGTGCCAGTCATGAGATCATGTTCCAGTTATTCATGTTCAAGTTTATTTTTTCTTCTCTCAGTTAGTCTCATTCAAGGACGAATGTTCTCAAGGGGGAGCTATTGTAATACCCGTATTTTTTTTAGCTTGAAAATTATCTCAAGGGTGTTAGAACTTAATTTGAAATAAGGATTCATTCTTATAAACGTGTAATTTCATTAATTTTCACTTCCTATTATGTGGGTAATTGAATAAGCTTTCCATCGATATATAATTTATCCAAATATGACACCCGGGCGAAGAGTTAGAGCCTTTTTAATAAGACAAGGTTTGAACTGGGACTTCAGGACGTCGCAGAGGGAGTTCAATTGGCAATTGTCAAATTCCAGTGGCACGGTGCGATAACAACACTTCTTTCCAAGGGAAAAACTTGAGAAACTTTCTGAAAATTTAATGACGTGTCCAGAGTTAAAAGGGTCATTTTCCCGACCCTATATAAACCTTATAACACGAGATTCAAGCCCTAATTCAGAAACTTACACTCAATTTCTCTCAAAATCCTCAAGAACAAGCCTTAGGGTTTTCATAGAAGATTCAATTTCAAGGGAATTTTACCATCAATGTTTACGAAATCACGAACTAAGGTATGCATAGTGTTCATCTATGGATTCAATTCATTCATAAAGCTCAAGAATCATGCTTTTAAATGTTATTTTGTAAACTTTTTGTGGTAATATGAGCATGTACATATTGATGATTGTTTTTTAAGTTTCAAGATGATGTCTAAAGATGTTTTTATGGAATATATATGGTTGTTAGTTGAAAAACATAAACTTTAGGTGGTTTGATATAATGCAAGTATGAAATCCACCTATGCCTTAAAGAATGCATGCAAGGTGTTTGATAAAATGCCTAGGATGCTAGAAATTCATAATTTCATGATTCCATGATATCTAAATGACAAGTCCATGTTAGCTATACACTTCAATATGAATTTCCATGCTATTTATCTGTCGTTATTGTTGTGGTATGAAGCATGTATGATAATGGTGATATGAATTATGTACACGAAATATATTCATGCTTTCCCTGCCACGTTGGAGATGTTGAATAATTACATGAAGTATAGTATCTCCTATGTATGATATTTGAATTATGGACTCCAATCTTGTGATAAAGTCATGTCATGTGTGAGTCAGTTTCCTTCTATCGAGTCTTGGGGGTATTCATACCCGGAAACCATAGTTGTGTGCCTAGAGCCATGTCATGTTTCACGATATCCAAGATCAAGCCATGATTCAGTAGAATTCAGTCAGTCATGTGACTCAGTCAGTTATCAAATATCAGTAGTATTCTGTCAGTCAACGGAATTCAGTTAGCTCAGTACATGTTCAGTCAGTTATTCATGTTTAGTCTCTTCAGATGGGAGTAGAAGTTAGCATCGAGTGAACCCAAGGATGGGAACACACACTGTCAGATGAGGGTATGATTCTTAGCAGTCATCCTTGCGTTCTAGAACTATGTAGCCAGCATAGATTGAGACATCAACACTATCAGATGAGGGTTGAAGATGTGGCTTAGCACATTCAGATGAAAGCCCCACCGTTCTCCTTCGGGAACACTGTCAGATGAGGGTTGCCCACAGTTATCTTTACTGGTGGCTTGGTATTGACACCCTTTCAGTCGGGGTGGAGATTGGACCCCAGCTTAGCCATAATGGCACACATGGGGTATGTCGATTAAACCACTACCTCCCACAGTTTCAGTCTCAGTCTCAGTAAAAGAACTCAAATAGTTCTTTAGATTTCAGTATAGCAGGACTATCAGATATAGTCAAACTCAGTTACAGTACGGAACTCAGATAGTTCCATAAGATTTAGGACTATCAGCTACAGTTACCTATGTTATCAGATTTACAGTATCAGTCATATTAGTTATCAGTAAACCATGTATTAGCTTATAGATCTAGCTATCATTTATTCACGATCTCAGTTTCTATGTATGCATGTTTGCACTCTCACGTTCATATCAGTCACTCTGTTAGCATTGTTCATGCATGAAACCCTTTTATATTCAGCCTACCTCACTCGTATACTCAGTACTTTTAGACGTACTGACGCATTTGTGCTATGGTGCTTTCTTTTCATGTTACACCATAGGTTCAGATCCACGAGTTCCATATCAGCAGTAGCTTTTCAGTCGCAGTGTTGCAGTGAGTCCTCATCTATTCGAGGATAATATGATTTGATTTATTCATTTATTACTTCAGTTTAGTTTTATGGAGTTAGTTGGAGACAGGTTCCTTCAACTCCTTATTCATATAGTATTAGAGGCTTTCAGATTTAGCTATCAGATTCAGTATTTAGATTTTAATCAGGTTTTTTGGGTATTTTCACCCACATAGACTTTATGATTTTTAGACATGTTTTATTCAGTTGAACCTTATGGCCTTACAGTGTATATTTTTTGTATTATTATATCATAATTTGAAGTATACAGGGACATATATCAGTTATGAGTTAGCTTGTGGTCCCTCGGGGTCATAAGCACAGTGTAGTATTCTGGTTCAGAAAATTGGGGCGTTACACATATATAGGTACCATTTACCTCTTGATTTTGGAAGACTTTCCAAAAGAGTCTTGGTACCCAAGTTTATCTTAGTAAGGATTTTACCCACAGATAGATGGTTAGTAAGATAGGACCATTCATACCTTAGAGGACACGTAAAAAGCGTGCGGGGTTGATTTCAAGGGTAGTTGGGATGATCATTTACCTTTGATTGAGTTTTCTTATAATAGCCATTACTCCAATATTCAGATGACCCCATTTGAACCACATTATGGTAGGAGGTGTAGATCTCCTACCAATTGGTTTGAGGTTAGTGAAACTACTTTGATAGGGCCAGATTCAGTACATGAGGTGATAGTAAAATTTTAACCGATTCAAGAAAGGCTAAAAAAGAAACGCCTTCCCTGGGGCCTTGTCGTAATGGGCACCCTAAGTCCAACCAGGACCAGAGACCACCCTTGTTACCCAACCCAACCTCTAGCCACCAGCCCTGAGTTGGCTGAATTCCAAGCATGAAACAAAATAGTGTAACAGCTCACACAAAGACTCTTGAAATAGATCATAACTGTGACCCACCCAATCGAGTCCAACCATCCCATACCAATAGTCCCACCATACCAAATAAGGGCCATAAACCAGGCCATAATCAAGGATGTTCCAAAACATAATATAATTAATCCCAAAATGAAATATGATGGAACAGTGAAAAATTATGTCCGATGATGTCAGCTTCCCAGCCTATTCCAAAGCCAAGGATGACACTAATACAGATCCTACCCATACTAACCCATAGAAGTACCACAAAGCCTCTAACCAAAAGAGTAATGAAATTCGGTTGGGACATGCCCCCAACCATAGCCAAAACCAATATCCAAAATAATGTCAAAGTATCTAGAAATATCCATAACATGAAATGATGCCTTCTGAAAGGATGGAAGCTTATCGATTTAGTCGAAATGCTGATCTCGAGTCAATCATTATGTAGGAGGAGTAGAACAAATGGTTCCTGCATAGCGTGGGTATAGATCTTCTAGTAGATGGGGTTAGCGAGTGATCGCTACACTTCCAGAAATTGGATCTATGGCAACAAACTTTTTGGAGATGGTTGCAAATTCGTCCTATGAATATTCTATAGCAACGCTTGTAACCGTTTCCAAAAATAATAGTTCTATTATCACTATGATAGTCGCTATTGAAAATTAATCGTTACAATAAATGTATATATAGAGACGTTTTTTCAAATCGTCGCCATAAAAACACCTATGAAAACACTTAATGGAAAAAAACATCTATTGAATCACTTATTAATTCCCTTCACAATAATTCACATAAGTCCGCCAAAACAAAACATTTTTCTATTTCTTAAAACAACATAAAACCCTTATGGCAGCTTTCTCTCTCTTTCTTAAAACAAATGAAAACCCATTTTATTCTCTTTATAAGTACGTTGCTGGTTGCTGTTAAATATGTTGCCAGCTGTCGTTAAGTCCATTGCCAGCTCTCACTACCTAATTTTCCGAATCTCTCATCCAACAACTGCCATGTCGGTGAGTTGAAGCTGCATTTTCAGCATTCCGGTTGCTATTATACACTAAATTTTTACTGTATATACCTCTGATTTGATAGTTTCTAAATGATGCTTCTGTTGATTGCCTTTGTTGAAATTCAACTTTGATTTAGCTATTTTACTAATCTTTGATTTTTGAAGAATTTTGGATTGGGGATAGCTTCTATGTAATGGCGATAGCTGAAGAAATCGATTTTGGAAGAATCTAATAGTAAATCAAAACCCATTTCTTAGGTAAATAAAAAATCCTTTCTCAGATAATCGATTTTTGAAGCGTCTGTGAAGAAAACATTACTTAAGAGGGCAAATTGATTTTCAAAGTGTATGTGACAGAGAAATTGAATTTTAGGGTGAATTTGGTGAGAGAATGAAATTGGAAATCGATTGAAGAAGAAGCTCGTTAAGGAAGGTAAAGGTTTGGATACCCCTAAAGCTGGTAATGAATTTTATTAAAGGTAATTGGTTTGCATATTATTTTTGTTATTATTATTTAAACTGCCAATAAATCTGAGCTTTGTTTATGTTTATTTGTTTTTTTTTGCTCGTAATGGTATCTCAAAAATATGCTTTGAGGAAAAATTTTGTTGTTCTCTTCCTTGTGTCTCTGTTCATGTTTGTACATGAGTGAAGTTTGTCATTTTACCAAAACAAGGATATGCCTGCTTGAGAGGTATATCACCAAAGTAGAGTATTGTTCACAGTTTCTCTGCATTCTGTAAAGTTGGTTGTTTAGACTAGTGAATTTGATAAATCTTTCCAATTTCATTCTTTTTCCTATGGTATGTGAATATTTGAAAAAAATGTTTGAGTGATCTGTATCCTATAGTCCAAATGGTATACAACAAAGTGCTGCCCAGATTTCATTGCACATATGGTAGTATTCCTGATTACCGTTCATTGTATAAGTTACTAGTTTCATATAATGATGTGAACAAAATAAGTTGGGTTAAAGAGGAACAAGAAAAATCAATTTCTTTCTATAATGGTGTTGATTGTGGATTTTATAGTGGCTTAATTGTATCAATCTATTTTGTTAGATTTTGGGTCTTTACGAATGTCGTTATATAAGTTACTAATGTCGTTATGAATCAATATGGTACAAAGGTGAAACTTTTTTGCCTTAAAGTCTGACTAATTTCCAAAGGATACAATCGGATATAAGGTCTAAGTACGATCATATTTTTCACTGGTGGCTAATGTGTCATTATTTGTATCCTTATCTCTGTGGTAGTAATATTTTGCTGGCCCTTTTGTCAATTAGTAAAAAGATGTTTATAAATTTTTAGGAAGTTAAATTAAGTAATCAGCGTCGAATATGCCAATCTGTTTATGGCCTCAATCTCCAAGGGCATGGTTTGGCTGTTCTAGCTCATATTTCAAAATGAAGAAAATCATTAAGTCTTCTACAACATTCTTTCTTTCTTTCTTTCTTTCTTTCTTTCTTTCTTTCTTTCTTTCTTTCTTTCTTTCTTTCTTTCTTTCTTTCTTTCTTTCTTTCTTTCTTTCTTTCTTTCTTTCTTTCTTTCTTTCTTTCTTTAGATAATTGAAAAATCTTCAAGGGCATGGTTTGGCTGTTCTAGCTCATATTTCAAAATGAAAAAAATCATTAAGTCTTCTACAACATTCTTTCTTTCTTTCTTTCTTTCTTTCTTTCTTTCGATAATTGAAAAATCTTCAAGGGCCATTATGCACAGTTCGAAACTCAGTGGTTAATGGGCCCGCCACTTTATTCTTCTCCAATTAAATACCGAGATTTTCTTTATGGTAGGGTTCAAACTCGTGACGTGCACCTAATCCACACATGATAAATTATTCTCTTACCACTAGATCAAAGCTCAGAATTTCCTAGTTGCTTGTGTTCATGGAACTATCATTACATATGATGATCATAAAGGGTTGATCAATTAATAGCACCCTGTCATTTTTGAAGCAACTAAATGAATCAAAAATATACTGGAGATTGCTAAAAGAATTCTAGTATGTTGGAACTGGACTTGTTCACCCTCCTATATAATGAATCTTTTTAAATGGCCTAGGACTATATAGGAAACTTTTTCACAGAATAAACATTCTAAAAATCACACAACCTTATATCATTCATTGTTAGCATTGTAATACAGATTTTGCCAGCTTCTTGTAATAGCTGTTGGGATGTTTCAACGCGCATTCTTAGGTGTATCAATTGCCAAGATAAGAGTTTTTTAAAAAATAGATGAAATGTATCAATTTTTTGGGTATTTTACTGCAGGCTATCAGAAACTCCCTTGGATAAACAATCCATCTTATGAGTCTCTTTAGAAAAGTAAAAAACAAAGATGTGATGACCAAACCAAGCGTGAACCTAGAGTATTGAGCCGTGGCCTTAACACGTGAGCAAATATGAAAAATTATTTCTTCAAAATCTAAAATCTAATGATAAACTAATACAATTAATCCACTATAAAATCCACGTTTCATCAATGAAAGAGAAATAGATTGCTAACAAAATCTATTTGGGTTAAAATCCTCATTTTTGGAAGTTGTATCCCCTCCCCAAATGATATTTGAGTTTATTCCACAGGTCCTTGGTTTTTATGTGACCTAGCTGATACTAGAGACATGCATGTACTGCCTATTTACTAGTATCTGAGGATGTAATATGCTATTGTGGTAGCCCCTAGGAAGGATATTTTCTTGGAATAGAACCTTCCCATTGACTGGTATAGGGTTATATTATGACTGGGATGTAGCATGATATATTGACTAAGTTTTTGAAGATGAAACTTCCAGCTTTTCTTAGTTTTGAGTAGTGGATTCTTTCAAGTTTATTATAGAATGTTAGGAGAGCTTACACGATATGGTTATTATTGAGTAGCAGAGTAGCATAGTGTAGAATTGGTAACTTTCCAACTGCAGTAAGGTGGTAAGCACGGGTGGAGGGCTAATATGAAATGTCAATCGCCAACTTTACGTTGGTTGACTTGGACTTAGTTCCATACTTTGTTCTCCATCTCATATGCAGTTTTCAGATAGTTACTTGGCCATGGTCGTGATGAAGGATTGCCCAAAGTTATCCTTGGAATTGCTGATGAGCTCGATGAACAAAAGAGGTCATGTTAGATCGCCACACGTCTTGTACTTGAAGGTAGATTTATCATCTTTGACTTTTAAGTCGGATCCGTTATGCAAGTTCTAGTCTCACTTTCTGCCCCCCTTTAATCGTCATATCATTAATGACCATAGCTATCTCATGGTAGGAAAAGAGGTCACTTGATAAATCAGTGAATAAGTACGTAGATAGCATGATAAACTGGATATTTGTTGAAGTTTGTGGAAGAATACCAACATCTAGGACATAAGTGATATATGTGACTTGGATTACCTGGAAGCTGGATCTGACATACACACTCACTCTTCCACATGCGCGCACACATATTTATGACCATAATAATCTCAGGTAAGGATAGTCAAGTCTACTTGATGACCCAATGAATAAGTATATAGATGGCATTATATGCTTGAAATTTGCTCAAGTTTGTCAAAGAATACAAATATTTAAGAAACCCGGGGTAATTGAACTTAGAGATTTAGGCCAGCACGTCTCATTGGTAGAGTTTATAAGGTTCTTACCATGCTTCTGGAAGAAAGGTTGAAGAGAGTAATCAGCAAGCTAGTCAACAAACACCAAGTTAAATAGATAAGAAAATAAGCAAAGGAGTTTATCAATTAATTAGCTCAACACATTTTGAATATAAATACAAAAGTTAAATGTTGATTTGATCACCCAAGGCAAGTTTCTTTCTGTAATCCTAAAAGAATGCTCCTTATATGCTACGACATGAGCGTTAATACGTGATACACTTTTCTGATTAAATGATTTTATGTTCTAGATCAAGGTGAAGGTTCTCTTCTTAGACTAGGACTCTTGCAGGTAGTTACTTGATATAAGTAGTTTTATTTAAAAAAATATATAAGTTATTGTGGCTGCTGGGATTTGAGATTTTTATTCTTTTACTCTTGCCTAAACATAAGCACATTTATGTGTAGGATCTTATGCAATAACTTGTTTCATTATAGTGCCATTGCTGAAGGAACAAGTCTAATCCCTTATTATTAAAGGCCAAACTTGTAGATCCATACACTAAGCTATGGATATTTCAGCTGCAACTGTCTTGGGCTTGGCATATTTTGGATTCTTATTTCATCTTCTCTGTCCCATATGCAATTTTCAGATGATTACTTAGATATGGTTGTGACGAAGGATAGCCCAAAGTTATCCTTGGCAATGTAATGAGCTCGATGAACAAAGGAGGTCATATTAGATCACCACATGTCTTGTAATTGAAGGTAGATTTATTGTCTTAGCCTTTTAAGTCGGATCTGATATGCAAGTTCTAGTCTTACTTTTAGAAAAAAAAAATATTTTGGAACAATTCTTGAAAAGTATTTTGTTGTTGCTTGGTATAATAAGACCTAAATTTTCCTGTTAATCATTTTGAAAGTTTCTAAAATTCAATGTTTCTTTGTCTCCCTGCTTGTCTAGCAGTGCAATTGGACTCTAGTGCAGTTCCTCGACCAAATAGGTTTTGGTTTTGTAGTAGCTGAATTGCATATTGGAATCCCTTTGCCTGAACAATCAGCAATACAATAGTTCAATCCCCTAACGTTAACCCCATGCTTGTTCAAATTTGATGTGTTAAAATTAGAAATAAGTTCTTACGTAATAAGTCAAACTTTTGAAATTAGAGACTAGTTGCATGAATTTATTAGGATTTAACCCAAGGCTTCTCATTTATCGAAAACAACAACAGGTAAAGGCTTTTGTTTTAGAGCCTGGTCGACGAGCAGATGATCCAAACAAGGAAGGGATTATTGATGTAGACAAGGAGGTCCTTGCTAGAGGTAAAGGAACTTACAAGTGTGATCAGAATACATTGATGGCCTACGGTAAACTCCATATCAGAGTAAATCAAGGGTTGGGTACTATATTTTTGCCTATCATCTCTTAACATTTATGAGGTTCGATGTATTTACATACATAAAGAGAAATTAATCCTGATTGGTGGATTCTGTATAGATTAATGTTAGATTATTACTGAATGATTTTTGTTTTGTGATGTGTATATATTGTGTTATAATTTATTATGTATGTAAATAAATTTTTACATTAATACGAGTGACTATTTATATAAATCATTTAAATTTAATAACATGTGGCAACAATCGGTGCAATAGATCTATAAACCGTTGCAATAGGTAGTCAAAAATTGTCACGAAAGACCAATAAAACTATTGCAATAGTTTAATGAAATAGTTCTAATAGGTACTCAAAGAATAACAAAACTGTCGCAATAGATGCTATTGTAACGATTTAATGTCGTTGCAATAGAATCTATTGCAACGGTTGGTAATCGTTGTAATAGATGAAAATAGGCGTCTCAATAAGTCAAAAAATAACCATCCCAATAGATTCACCTATGGCGATGATTTTAGACAATCATCGCATAAATCGTTGCCATAGACCTATCGCAACGCCCACATATAGGGCGCTTGCTGAACTATTGTGGTAGAACTATGTCAAAGGTTTTATTGTCTATTGCAACGGTTTTGCAACCGTCACAATAGGGGTAATTTTCAGTAGTCCTAGCATGATCTTAGGATAATGATAAAATAATGCCATTTATAAAACCAAGTAAAACCATCAATAATGCATACAATCATACATATATATATAACCATGCCGGGAAAAAAGGACCGGGTTAAGCATGCCTTTAAAACCTTTACCTGGGTTGTATAGCTTTGCCATCCTAAACCACCCACGATCTATATGGGTTCAGCTCCCCCTGCTGAAATGACCCTAGTGTGTATAGACGCAAGAACAGATAGATATCCCATGGGATGAATAGTACATCCCCAAAATAAAGTGTGACATCATGCACACGGTCACTAACACCAACCTTATATAGGCAAATATGAGTTTCTAGTTTTGGTCCCCTCGGGACCTCCACTTTCCACGACTTATCTACCCCTCACGCTATTATTGGCCAATTAAAACCCATTTCCAAATAACCAAATCAGTATCCATTTATTAACCAAGGCTATTGATATTGGTATCGTCATACCAACCCTTACTTGCAAGTATCATCCATAGCCAACCATTAATTGGTTTAAGGAAACTTTTAAGTGCCCTTACATTTACGATATTAAACCACTCAGGAGACTTCTATATTCCCCACAAACATAACTAATTAGACTTTATCCTTTTCAAACTATTTACACCATGCATAATTACTTTACCAAGTTTAAAACATGCAAGAGTTCCATTAAAAGAAGTCAATGCAATGGACATATCTTTATAAACATTTTATCAAACACATTGGGCGAATAATATGACCAAAACCAATTCCAATTACCATTAAACTCTTCTCATGCAATACAATTATTCAAAACCACCATTAATGCATATGAAAGCATGGTTGAAACTATGGGAAACCATAACCAACCATTTAACATCGAAACCTCCAAATCATAATTGAAAGCCAAAATAATATAATAGTAAAACAATGAAAACATTCATATAAACCATACCTTTAAGTAAAATTAACAATGAGGGTAGAGAAACATGTCTTAAACCAAGATGATGACGGAGAGAAATCACCAATACAAGCCCCTAATTGATCCTCCAGTTGAAACCCTAGCTTCCCTTGCCTAAAAGCTCTTGAGAGAATTATGGAGTGTTTAGGAAAAGTTTCTAAGATGTAATGAATAGAATAATAGGGTAAATATCCTCCCAAGTAGGTTAGAAGTCGTGGGGACTTATTTGGATAAGTAGGGAAATATCCATAAAACCCCCACTTAAGTTGCACAAAATCCCACCACAAGGATACGAATGGCCCTCGCGAGTCATAACCACAACATACGATCCGTATCCATGACCCCTATCCCAAGCAGAATAAAATACCTGGGGAATTAAACACTACTTACCATACGAGTCCCTTGTACAATTCGTACCTTAGCTTATAGCTCATGATGAGTCACTCGTACACAGATCCAACCTAAGTAACCAAGTCTAAGATTAAGTTAAGGAACTAAATGATCCATAAGCACCAATAGGACTCGTACCCTTAAGTCGTACCCATTTTAGTAACCAAAATCAATCCTACCAACCAACACTGGTCAGCATACGACTGGACCATACCATTTGTACCCAACATACGGCTCGTACCCATGAGTCATATAAGGTCTAGAGGCTAGAATTCCTAGAAATTTTCCAAGGTCTAGAAACTAGGGTGTTTCAGTCTTCCCAATTAGGAACATTCGTCCCTGAATGACGAACAAGGTTGGGGTAACCATACGCTAGAGTCATTTGCATTATGTTATCAAACATCCCTTTAACAAAGTCTGAAAATAAAGAAGCAAATATATTAATCTTTCCTTTTACAAACTCAGAATGGGTGATTTCCCCACCCTATATAAGCCTAATAAGACGAGATTTGGTCATAATTCAACAACATATACTTTATTTCTCCCAAAAACCCTCAAGAACAAGCCCTAGGGTTTTCATAGAAAGTTCAATTCCAAGGAAATGCACCGTCAAATTTCAAGAATCTCTCAGTCAATCTTCGTAGAATCACAAGCTAAGGTATGCATAGTGTTCCTTCATGGACTCCTTTCGTCCATGAAGCCCAAGGATCCTTTTCTAAGTTCAAGTTTATGGATTTTTTGTATGAATTTCATGTTGGGTTGCTGTTGTTCTTGTTGATAATGACTAATTGAATTCTAATCCATGTTTGGTGATAAATTTTATGTGTAATTGATTAGTAAGGCTGTAAATTCATGTAAACCTAGGATTAAAACCATTGGGTGATGAAATTAGAGATGAATCATGATGTTTGATTGTTGTATAATGTTGTTTACACATACTTTGCCTATCATATGTTTGATTAAATGCCTTTGTAAAGGAAAAGTGCCCAACTAGCATGATATCATGATATCCCTATTAATGCACAAGTTTATGCATATCACAAGTTTGATGAAGTGCTTCAATATATGAATTATGAATTGTGTTGTTGGTCATGTGTTCACATAAGTCATGTTATGTCAGTTTTTTCTCATTGAGTCCTGGGGGTACTTGTACCCTACAATTTAGCTGTGTGCCTAGAGCCATGTCATGTTTTCACAATATCGTTAGTCAAGCCATGATCCATAGAACTCAGTCAGTCATGTGACTCAGGAAATATTCAAGACTCTCAGTGATCCCAGTACTCAGTATTCTCAGTGAAATTAGTAGTTGAGTAATCTCAGTGATTTCAGTATTCCTAGTAAATCTCAGTAACTTCAGTACTCTCAGTCAGTCCTCAGAACTCAGTACATTCTCCCAGTCAACGAAACTCAGTAAACTCAGTTTAGCTCAACTAAATAATACCATTGGTATTAGCTCAGTTCAGTTAATCAGTTCAGTGTCTTTCATATGGGAGTAGGATTCAGCACCGAGAGAGCCTAGGGATGGGGACTCACCCACTAGATAGGACTGAAATCCCTAGAAGAAATCCCTAAGTTCCAGAACTACGTATCCAGCATAGGTATGAGATGTCACCCGCTAGATAGGACTGACATACTCAGGGATTACCCGTTAGAACATTTAAATGTATAGGATTGATCCCATGGGTCACCCGCTAGATTAGGACTGAATCCACAACAATTTTCTTTACTGGTGGCGCGGTATTGAAACCCTTCTAACTGGGGTTACAGGTTGGACCCCAGACTAGCTAGAAAGGGGCATGTAGGTTAGATGAATACATCCCACAGTTTCAGTCTCAGTCTCAGTAAAAGAACTCAGATAGTTCTTCAGATTTTAGGACTGTCAGATACAGTCAATTCAGCTCAGTAATACAGATTTAGGACAGTCAGATACAGTCAATCCTTATCTTTATAAATAGACTATGAAATCACCCATTAGATAGGACTGGTCTCGGTCAATCAGTAACAACATAATCAGATTCAGAGATCACCCGCTAGGTAGGACTGATCTAAGGCTAAGTCAAATCATCTTTATTATTAGTATACTCAGAGATCACCCACTAGATAGGAATGATATCAAATTCGATTATTCAGACGTAGTCACTCATGTTATCAGTTATATCAGTTATCAGAACTCATGTAATCTGTCTTCAGCTTCAGGAATGTCAGACACAGTCAAACAGACCAGTTTTTCATAATAAAAACTGTCAGACTCAGTTATTCATGTATCAGTAGCATAGTATCAGTCCCTCAGTATTCAGTAATACAGTGTTTAGTCCCAATACGATCTCAGTTATAGTTACGTAGTCATGCATGTATTCTCACGTTCATGTTAGTCAGTCAGTTATATTTGTTCATGCATATGAACCCCATGCATTTAGCCTACCTTAATTGCATACCATTACTTTCTAACGTACTGACGCATTTGTTCTATGGTATTTTATTTTACATAATAGGTTTAGAGGCACGAGCTCTAGATCAGTAGTAGATTCCAGTCTCAACAGTCAGAGTTAGAAGTGAGTCCTCATCTTTCGAGGACATGATGATTTCATTACTGTTTTAGTTTTTCAGTTTATTTCAGTAGTTGGAGTTAGTTGGGGGATATGTCCCATCAACTCCTTATTCAGACGGTTTAGAGGCTTTCAGACTATAGCATGTCAGACAGTTATTTCAAATTTGTTTTGGTATTGTTATACCATTTACAAACATTGTGTTATCAGACGTTTATTCAGTTGAACCTTATGGTCTTTCAGTAGATGTTTCCACATTTATATAGTATATCATGCAGTATACAGGTACAAATATCAGTCATGGGTTAGCTTGTGGTCCTTTGGGGTCATGAGCACCGTGTAGCGTTCCGGTTAAGAAAATTGGGGCGTTACAAATCCCAAGAGCAGAAAATAAATGCATATATTTGGACATCATATCCTCTTCCACTTCCTAAGTGGATTTTTCCACCTTATGGTTCCGCCAAAGAACTTTAACCGAAGCCACATCCTTGGTCCGTAAACAATGAACCTACCTATCCAAGCTCTTAATTGGGACCTCATAATAGGACAAAGAATTCGAGATACCCAACTTCTCTAAAGGAACAATCGAAGAAGGATCACTAATGCATTTCCTCAACATGGAAACATAAAAGATTTGATAAACCAAGCTCAAACTAGAAGGTAACTCCAACTCATAAGCAACACTACCAATTTTTTTGCAAAATCTCAAAAGGACCCATATACCGGGGACTGAGCTTTCCTTTCTTGCCAATCCATACTACTCCCTTTATGGGAGATACCTTATGAAAAACCTTATCCCCAACCTCAAACGCCAAGTCTCTAAACCAAACATTCGTATAATACTTTTGGTGACTTTGGGCATCCTTAAGCCTATCCTTAATCACCTTCAACTTCTCCATACCTTGGTAAACAAAATCAGGACCAAACATGTCCTCTTTACTAAGCTCAAACCAACCAATAGGAGATCTACACCTCCTACCATACAATACTTCAAAAGGGGCCATACTAATGCTAGAATGATAACTATTGTTGTAAGCAAACTCCACCAAAGGTAGATGCTCAACCCAATTGCTACCATAATAAATCACACAGGCCTGAAGCATATCCTCCAATGTCTGAATAGTTCTCTCCATTTGCCCATCAGTCTGCGGATGAAAATAAGTACACAGACTCACCTTGGTCCCCAACCCTCTATGAAAATATTGCCAAAAATGAGACTTAAATGGCGTGCCACATTCAGAAATAATCAAAGAAGTGATATACGAACAAAATACGAAATCGAAAACTAAACTATGAGACGAATATGAAAGCTAAAAATAGATAAAAACGCAATAAGATAGACACAATGCAAGGAATTGAAAACAAATAAAGGGTGTATCAAACCCTAACCCTCAATCAATTAAACCGAACATAGAACCTAAATCTTGCGTTGACCTCAAGGAAATTGATTCCCAAGCAACCCACATTTCTAAACAAAAGATCAACATAAGCGAATCCATGCTTACCTCACACTCTCACGAGTGTTCAAATTCATAATTCAACATAAACTACCTACTAAAATTAAAATAAGTCTTATTTATAGTCTAGGCTAGGTTATTACATCATATATGCTCAAAAGTGACCCATTTAGGAAAGACAAACACGTAGAAACTCATTAGGCACTTGCTTGAGCATATGGGGCACATCCCAAGGGTATAGTGGGCTTTTTTGACCCGATCTAGCGAATCTAGAGTGGTTTAGGAAAACCTCCAAAGAGGATGGGGTACATCTCCTCTTTCTGGGGCTTTCTAGCCCCGCTTTGTCTCCCATTGGTCTCTCTAACGTTCCTTGGGTCTCCTCTGTCATCATAATTATCCAATGGACACCTTTCCACAAAATACGAAATCAAAAACTAAACTACAAATGAATACAAAAGCTAAAGATAGATAGAAAAGCAATAAGATAGACACAATGCAAGGAATTGAAAGCAAATAAAGGGTGTATCAAACCCTAAACCTTCAATCAATTAAATCAAACAAAGCACCTAAATCTTATGTAGACCTCAAGGGAATAAATTTCCAAGCAACCCATATTTCTAAACAAAAGATCAACACAAGCGAATCCACACTTTTCTCACACTCTCACAGGTGCTCAAATTCATAATTCAACATAAACTACCTAGTAAAATGAAAATAAGTCTTATTTATAGTCTAGGCTAGGTTATTACATCATATAGGACCAAACATGACCTATTTAGGAAAGAAAACACATAGAATCCCAATAGGCACTTGATTGAGCATATGGGGTGCACATGGGAACATCCCATGAAACACCCAAAAAATCTATCTCAAGACGTCACACAGTGCTTAGGACCACAAGTGATCCCAAGCTAACCCTTCTACTGGCATAACTCATAAGTAGCTAAATAAATATGTATAAAATGACTGAATTTACTATGCGGAAACATAAAAATAATGGAATCTGTGAAAATACAATACTGCTACAATTTTTACATTCAGATAAGGTCTGAAAAGAAGGACTGAAATTACATAACTGACTCAAACTGACATCTATGAAACCTCTAATTTACTGACTATAGATATCTAGGGCGCAACTACAATCACCACTAATCAATACATATGAGTAAGAAAGTAAAGTACATAAATAACATCTAACTAAAGTCCCCGAAGTAGGAGGACTCATCATTTTTTGGTTGGAATCTGCAAACTGTCTAAATATGGTATGTGTGCTACAACTCATACCTACATTATGAGATAATGTAGAACATAGACATATATGTAGATCAGTACTTTCAGGATGTACTAAGTATATGGGGGTGAAATGCATAAGTAAACATCATCTCATCATCATAAATTGTAAAACAATGCATGCTAAATGTAAATGACTCAAATAAGCTGGAATATCCAAAATACTAAAATATAAAATCATGAATAACAAATCATGCTTTATAAATCTAGTGAGTCATAACATTTAGATCTAAAAGTTGTGCTTGTGTTCTCACTTTAAATCATACTGTCTAAGTGTAGAAATGACTCATTCTTAAATTTGAAATCTGAAAGCTAATATCTTTCTATAAAGTATAATCTGAGTAAAATTTGTGAGCCTTTACACTTAGTTTTCTAAAAGCTTTTCTGTTATTCTTTTCTATTAGAGAAAATACTTTATCTTAAGGGGTAAGAAATCTGAAAACTTATTCTACATGTGAGATTCTTCTAACCGACATAAACCATGTGAGCATTCATGGAGTCCAACGTTCTTGTCCCCTTAAGGAGGAATCCTCACGTTGGGGAGAGGAGTCATACATTTGCCAGGGAGTATAACCTATCTAAGTGATCACATATCTATCATCCTTGAAGAAGTGCGAACCATCTAAATCCTACATTGGCACGTAGTTCTGGGGTATGAAACTGTAGTAACGTACCCATCTCGGTGCTAAATACTACTCCCATTAAATTTGTATGCTCATTCTGATGGAAATCCACTTTCAAAATAGTATAATGGTGTATAATGAAAACCAACTGTGTATCTGTAAAGCTAAATCTGTAATCTGAATCTGTAAAGTGGATTTCATATCTATTCTTGAGACCAAAAGGTCAAATCTTTATCAATAATCTGAAAAGAATCTAGTCATAAAGTTCTCATAGCACAATCAATCTTGAAATAGCAATACTCATTAGGGCTTAATGACCCATGCTTCAAACTCATGTAAAATCATAGAAAAATATCATGCTCAATATGCTTCTTGAAAATACTTCAACAATATTAAAATAATAAAATCAAGAATCTCAATATCATGCTTAAACTCAATTGAAAAAATCTGAAAAATTGCATTATACACAAAATTATATGAAAATAGTCCTGTAATTCAACACTCAATCACTTGAAATCTCATAAGCTTGTAAATAACAATAATGGGTATAAACCCTAACTTGAATTTCATGGGAAATCATATAAAATTTCAGTAAAATTAGAATTAAAATAAGTTTTGGGCACAAGGACGAAAGGATTGTCCTTGTTCATAAACCCACATACCTCAATTGATGAACTAGATGCTTAGACTTGAATCTTGGATCTCTATTGATGGTTTTAAATGTTTAATTTTTGGAGTTTTTGAGTTGGGAATCCTTAATCTTGTATTGTCTTGGAGAATTAATGGAGGAATTGGATTTCTTAGGGAGTAAGATTTGATAATCTAGGGTTTCTTTTAAGAGTATTTTGGTAAAAAGTGGGTATAATATTCTTTGGATGGGATAAATGATCTATTATTCACAACTTGGGGCTAGAGAAAAATACCAAAGAGCCCCCTTTAAAATTTTACGCGTACTGAGAAAATTTTCGAAATTGGCCTACGACGCGATGCGCCGTTATCACAGTGGCCTAATAGAAACTGCCTAGTGGACCTAGAAAATCACCACAATGCGGAGATGTGATGGTACGCTTCTAAATTGCCATTTTAGCCACCTCTGCGATGCGCCATTATCATGGAGGCTCACTGGAAAGTGACAATTGTGAAATGGGGCATCACCGCTATGCTGTGAAATCGTGAAATCTTAATGGAAGTTGACAATTGGGATATTAATACACTCTGCGATGCGGTACAATCATGGAGACTTACTGGAAATTGACAATTGTCATTTAAACTGTCTCCGTGATGCACTAGTGACCGAAATAACTATGTTTTACGACTGGAACTTAAAACCGTCATAACTTCTCGTTCGATTATCGGATTAACGCGAATCTTATATTGTTGTAAAGCTAATTCAAATTCCTACACATTGGAGGGTCTACTATGGAAAATTCTATATGTATGAAAAATAATTATCTCTTGAAGCCAACTCTTGACATTCTCAATGCTAAATTTAACTAGGAAGTGCACGGGGTGTTACAATATCTACCCCTTGGGAACATTCATCCTCGAATGTGGCTAATTAAGTTGAAAGTATTTAGGAATCTGAGGTTATAAGTTATCATGCAAAAATGAAATAAATTGAATTACTGAATCTTTCATATAATAAGCTTACTGAACTGAGCTGCGAGAGCATGAATTCGCATGAAAATAGCTATATGGCTGAGATAGAAATAGGAGCATCAACTTATGAGTAGCAATTACTATAGGATGGATATGATTTTGTGAGAAAAATAATGAGAGGTTTATGACATGAAAACTCAGGGTATTAGAACATCCCTCCCTGGGATCGTTTGTTCCCGAGTGATACTGATTTGGTTGAAATCCTAGGAAAAGACTGAGATGATACACAGGATACTTACAAACTGAATCATACTAAATGTTCACACCCAAATAGGGCATTTCATCAACACTCTTTTAGGAAGTTCTAACGGTATTAGGGAGTAAGGGACTCTGGCATGATCTGAACATGACCTCAAAATAAGAAATTACAACATTTTCCTAAATATATAGCATGGAATATAGACCTATAAATCATAAGTCAGGATAGAAGTACTAGGCCTTAAGCAATGAAACTTCTTGCTTTCAAGCTTAGAAAAACTTTCTCAAATACTCTCTTAACTATACTATCCTTTTAAATACCATAATCACTTGATTCAACTTATAATTCTCACATGGCATTGATAAATCCGTCTACTATAGTCTAAACTGAACTAAATCCTCTCATCACGGTCAGGCCTAACCCGAAATCACATGGTAATGAACATAACACTATAACACTAGTTTGAACCATGGATTTAATACCCCAAGCATGGTCATAGCTACTCACTCTAGGAAGATTCTTTTTATCCCTTTAACAACTAAATTCAACCTCTTACTAGAAATTTATTAATACCCCCACACCTATCCTCTTACATACAACCATGACGTTCAAGCCTATATTCATAATCACATATGCACTTCTAAATAAATACCCATAAGAGCATCTTTCTCATATTCTCTAATACCTCTATCAATAGCAACTTCAATGTACTAATCCTAGGAAAACACTAACTAAGTCATACACAAAAAGGTTCACATCAATATTCCTTTAAATGTATAGACTTACATAAAACAAGCATACAACAATCTACTCAAACATAACACATTTACTCTCTTCCATCCATATAATTTCTCATCATCACTATCTTGGCCTGGGGGAGGTCACTGAAAAGTTAGAATATTAGAATCCGAAACATGAAGGGATAATAAACATAACGTGACACTTTTCTGAGGCTTGATGAATAGAGGGTCCACAATATTGATTCATTAAAGAGATCGAATCTAAGGGCGTACATGATATAAATTTGGATTTCGTTTGATCGTTAAGAGTGTTGGATGAGTACTAGAACTAAACATACTGTAAAGCATGAGTACATGTGTCATGATCTGCATGACCTGGATTTTGGAGTTATTATCTCTAGGGAATATGACTCTGACTTCTGAATGAGCTGGAACTCTTTATACTAGGAACTGGGAGAGTACATGATTCTCTATTATGCGCATGAACATGAACTATGATCATAAGACTGACACGTAAGGCATGAGTAGATATTGGGATAACTGAAAAAAATACTAAAATTTAAATGGGTTGATCTACATCCTTACTTTTTGATGTTTTACACGACACTGGCATCACTACTAGAATCTGGAAGTCTGACTTTGGCACTCATTCTATCATCTCCCCCTTAGATTTAAGCCATCACTCTAAGTCTGTGGAACCCTTTGCTATACTCTAAACTAAACTACACTCACTATTTCTTGAATCTGGAACACAACAAAATACATGCAAATAGTAAACTTTCTCCGAAAGACTACACCTAATTGTATGACCCACTGCAAATACTTCTTTCTAAGATACAACTCTATCTTTTTATGGGCCAGTAGTCATCCCATAATTACTTGAACACTTATGAACTTAGAATCTTCATAAGTATAACCATATCTTGACTTTACACCATCTAGAACTTCAAATCTTATTTCTATTTGGTCAATCTTCAAGGATTCAAACTTAGATTCAATCACTTAACATGGATATCCCCAAACCTTTAGAATGTTGTTTCCATCATAGCCTACTAATATCACTTCTCTAAACTTATATTTCTAAACCATGAGAGTCAAGATCATACTAAAATGGCTCAACATCATCTACCTATAACTCCTTAACTTAGATATTAAGAACATCATATACTATATAACTAGTCTCCTTCCTCTTAGAAACTCAATGGAACTACTAACCACACACAAAATGAAATAACCTTTGAAATAATGCAACCCCATATCACCTTGGGCATACTTCTTCATCATACAAACAACATCATACTTAATTACAAATTAAAATGGACTCAAACTCTTGCACATACTGTTTAAGCCTACTAGATCACTTCTATATAACTAGCATCACTAACCAAGAAATCATCACATCCACCTTGATGACTATCTACTATTCAAACTTAATGTCTAGTGCTAAACATGAGTAACAACCCAACCTCACTTATAATCCCCACTTGGAAGCTATAAAATAAAGCATCACGAAATACTAGTCCAAATAACCGATCATAATCATATGGCCTACCTTATCATAATCCATTAACGCATCCTCCTTCTACACATCATTACTATTTACCCTTCTATACATCAAAATTATTTTCACAACTCTATAAGTTTTAACTAAACTCCTTTTTGTGACTTCAAGGAAAGCCTAAATTAACGATACTAAACCACCAAACACTTCATTAATATCCTATACCTTTCAAACGAAATAAATACCATCAATAACTATTTTCGTTCTTCAAGAAAAAAAATAATTCATCTTAACTAAGAATTCATTCTTCACCTTCCACTAAACTAACACACAAGGACATATCAACATAATTCAAAATCTATAGCATGTATAAGTTTATCTCTATACTTTCTATCAATCATCATTTCCATTTTTCTTGTCACTACTCTTCTATACGCATACTTCCAATTATAGTAAGGTTCTACTATTCATAAATCATAACACTGGGGTTCAAAATATCCCTCGAATACACACTATATTTAAAAATCTAGGTTCACACTATTTCCTCTCATGAGCATTATCTATATTGAGAGGGTTAATGGGCAATCTGAATACATATCTAGTTCGGTCTCAACTGAGCAACTCATAAGGACAAGATCATAAACTTTCAACTTAAGGAATTTAACACACTAGGGAGCTCCTCTCAAACTCTTTGTGTGACTTTTGAAGTTTTTACTAGTAAATCTAAAAGCATTATCTAGGGAGGAATTGAAACTTACTAATTATCTTATCTAAAGAATAATATATAGATGTGGAATTTCAGGGTAACACACAAATGGATAGAAAATTCTAAGAAAACAACTTTACTGCATGATCTAGAGTAGGAAAAAAAGGAAATTTTTCTTAAATGCCTCGTAGCCTCTCAAAGAAAAGTACAGATGTCTCCGTACCATTTCGTAAGACTATACTAGATACAGCTTCACAGACACCCTAGGACGATTGAACCTTGTTCTCTGATACCAAGTTTGTAATGCCCCAAAAATCTATCCCAAGACGTCACACGGTGCTTAGGACAACAAGTGATCCCAAGCTAACCCTTCTACTAGCATAACTCATAAAAAACTGAATAAATATGTATAAAATGACTGAATTTACTTGCAGAAACATAAAAATGATAGAATCTGTGAAAATAAAATACCGATACAACTTTTACATTCAGATAAGGTCTAAAAAGAGGGAATGAAATTACTTAACTGACTCAAACTGATGTCTATGAAACCTCTAATATACTGACTATAGATAGCTGAGGCGCGACTTTAACTTCCACTAATCAATACATATGAGTAAGAAAGTATAGTACATAAATAACATCTAACTAAAGTCCCCGAAGTCGGAGGAATCATTATTTGCTGGCTGGAATTTACAAACTATCTGAATATGCTATACGTGCTACAACTCGTACCTACATTATGAGACAATATAGCACATAGACAAATATGTGGATCAGTACTTTCAGGAAGTACTGAGTATACGAGGGTGAAATGCATAAGTAAACATCATCTCATCATCATAATTTGTAGAACAATGCATGCTAAAGGTGAATGACTCACATAAGCTGGAATATTTGAAATACTGAAATCTAAAATCATGAATAACAAATCATGCTTTATAAATCTAGTGATTCATAACATTTAGTTCTAAAAGTTGTGCTTGTATTCTCTCTTTAAATCATACTGTCTAAGTGTAGAAAGGACTCACTCTTAAATCTGAAATCTGAAAGCTGAAATCTGAAGCTAATATCTTTCTATAAAGTATAATCTGAGTAAAATTTATGAGCCTTTACACTTAGTTTTCTAAAAGTTTTTCTGTTATTCTTTTCTATTAGAGAAAATACTTTATCTTAAGGGTTTAGAAATCTAAAACTTGTTCTGCATGAGAGATTCTTCTAACCGACATAAACCATGTGAGAATTCATGGAGTCCAACGTTCTTGTCCCCTTAAGGAGGAATCCTCACGTTGGGGAGATGAGTCATACTCTTGCCAGGGGGTATAACCTATCTAAGTGATCACATATCTATCATCCACGTAGAAGTGGAAAAAATCTAAATCCTATATTGGCACATAGTTCTGGGGTATGAAACCATAGTAACGTTCCCATCTCGGTACTAAATACTACTCCCATTAAATTTGTACGCTCATTTTGATGGAAGTACACTTTTAAAATAGTATAATGGTTTATAATGAAAACCAACTATATATCTGTAAAGCTAAATCTGTAATCTGAATCTGTAAAGTAGATTTCATATCTATTCTTGAGACCAAAAGGTCAAATCTTTATCAATAATCTAAAAAGAATCTAGTCATAAAGTGCTCATAGCACAATCAATCTTGAAATAGCAATACTCATTAGGGATTAATGACCCATGCTTCGAATTCATTTAAAATCATAGAAAAACATCATGTTCAATATGCTTCTTGAAAATACTTCAACAATATCAAAATAATAAAATCAAGAATCTCAATATTATACTTATACTCAATTGGGAAAATCTGGAAAATTGCATTATACACATAATTATATGAAAATAGTCATGCGATTCAACATTCAATCACTTGAAATCTCATAAGCTTGTTAATAACAATAACGGGTATAAACCCTAACTTGAATTTCAAGGGAAATCATTTAAAATTTCAGTAAAATTGGAATTAAAATAAGTTTTGGGCATATGGACGAAAGGACTGCCCTTGTTCATAACTCCACATGCCTCAATTAGTGAACTAGATGCTAAGACTTGAATCTTAGATCTCTATTGATGGTTTTAAAAGTTGAATTTTTGGAGTTCTTGAGTTGGGAATACTTAATCTTGAATTGCCTTGGAGAATTAATGGAGGAATTGGATTTCTTGGGGTGTAAGCTTTGATGATCTAGGGTTTTGTTTAAGAGTATTTCGATAAAAAAATGGGCATAATATGCTTAGGATGGGGTAAATGATCTGTTATTCACGACTTGGGGCTAGAAAAAAGACCAAAGAGCTCTTTTTAAAATTTTACTCAAACTGGAAAAATTCCCAAAAAATTGGCCTACGGCGCGATGCGTCGTTATCGCGGAGGCCTACTGGAAACTACCCACTGGGACCTGGAAATCACCGCGATGCAGAGCTATCATGGTACGCTTGTAAATTGCCATTTTGGCTGCCTCCGCGATGCGCCATTATCGCGGAGGCTCATTAGAAAGCAATTGTTAAATAGGACATTACCGCGACGTGGTGAAATCGCAAAATCTTACTGGAAATTGATAATTGGGAATTTGGTCCTCTCTGTGATGCAGTACAATCACAAAGTCTTACTAAGAATTAACAATTTTTATTTAAACAGTCTCTGCGACGTTCTAGTGACCAAAATAATGGTGTTTTACGACTGGAACTTAAAATCGTCACAACTTCTCGTCTTGTTATCGGATTAAGGCGAATCCTATATCGTTGGAAAGCTAATTCAAATTCCTACACATTGGAGGGTCTAAATATGGAAAATTTTATATGTGTTAAAAGTCATTCCCTCTTAAAGCCAACTCTTGAAACTTTCAACGCTAAATTGAACTAAGAAAAGTACGAGGTGTTACATCCCAAGGGTATAGTGGGCTATTTTATCCCACTCTAGCTAATCTAGAGCAGGTTGGTGCACCTTCAAAGTGAACGGGGCGCATATCATCTTGTGGGGGCTTTTGAGCTCCGTTTTGTCTTCCATTGGCCTCTCAAACGTTCTTTGAGTCTCCTCTGTCATCATAATCATCAAATGGAAACCTTTTCATATCCCCCAAGAAGTCTTCTAGTGTTATTTTACTCGTAAGCTTCTTCTCTAGAAACTCGAAGGCCATTTTGCTTGTATCATCCTCCCTTTCTTGAAAAGGATTTGACCTCGAATCCAAACCTTGCAACACCAAAGGAAGGATAATGCATCATTCGTTAGTTTATGACTCCCGGAGTTTAGTTATAATCTAGTTCATAGATGCCCTGTACATCATCCTGTATCTCCGTAAGGTAAGCATTCTTAGAGGGACGTAGCGTTCCAAGGGGGGAGATACCCCACCTTCTCTTAACACTCCCATGTCTTAGATCTTTCAGTTCCTCCTTGCATAACGAATTTAGTTTAGAATAGAGGGTACTCATAAGTTGACCCTCAAGTTAGACCTTAGCTGTAAGTCAAGTAACCAGAGGTTCAGTTTAGTTCATGATGTTCAGTCCATATGTCACGTAGCAGACTCAGTTATGTTCTCATGTTTCAGTTCAATCTTAGTGCCTTTTCCGTTGCATGTTCAGTCGCATGTTCGTGAGTTAGTTCAGTCATGTATTCACGCATCAGATATACGTGGTCAGCTTATCAGTAATTTCAATCATCCATTCACGTATCATGTCAATCATATAGTCATGCATTAGATATGCATTCTCAGTTTGAGAAACTCAGTTCATCAGAACACTCAGTCTTGCATTTATAAATCAGTTACATATGGATCAGATATGCATGTTCAGTGTGACGTATTCAGCTTATCAGTCATGTCAGTCTTCAAACCATGTTTCAGTAGTGTATGTCTTGTACGTACTAGCTTTAGCTACGGGAAAGAGGTTCTAGCTTTAGCTACGAGACCCTGTACTCTATATCTCATTAAGAAAATTACTTCACCTTATCTCCACTATCAAACAAACTAGAGTTTTAAATCTAGGAGAACCAACCAAATAACCCATTGGTTTGCATTTTCATCAATCACAACATTCAAGCCTATCATTACTATACCCGCTTCATGGATCTCCCTACTAAGACCAACTAATTCAATCATTCTCACTAAGATTTTCTCAACATAACTCCTTCTTAACTATCTCACATAACGAAAGTTGATCTCTTTCTTCCACCTTCTCCTATAACCTTAGCTCAAGAAATAACATAAAAAAATTTATCTTCCAAAACATCTACTCCCTCACTTAACATACTACTACACTTCCACAACCACTATCATACTAATATACAGAGGGTCATTATGTAATACCTCACATTTTGGACTAGAATGAAAATCCATCATTCCTATGCGTGGATGTTTCAAAAACCTCAAATCCTATATAAATTTAGTGTGTTAATCAATTATGTAGTGTGGTAATCTGTTTGAGCATGAATTTAGATCATTGAGGTCCCCAAACTCAAGTACAAGTTGAAAGCTTTCCTATCGTTTAAGTTTTAGTGAGCGTCAAAATTTGGGTCAACTTCAATCGACCATAACTCATTGTATATTAAGAAATGGGTGTCTTACTATATATCAAATGAAATTTTGAATTCTTTCCAATGATACCAATTTTACCTAAATCCGATATCAGAGCTAAGAGTTATGCTCATTTTACTTTAGCATCTCAGGCTGAAAACAGTGTGACGACATTCGTGATAGCTTATCACATTTGTGATGCCCTATCGCGAAGGTCGTCAGCCTTAGGCAGAAACCAGCTCCTAAGTGACGACATTTGTGATAGCTTATCACATTTGTGATGCCCTATCACGAAGTTTGTCAGCCTTAGAAAGAAACCATCTCCCAAGTGACGACATTTGTGATAACTTATCATAAATCTGATGATATTTTTGATGACTTATCACAAATTTGATGGATTATCAACCTTGGTCGTCAGCTATGATTTTCAGCAACTGGAAAATTATTTCATAAGGGTATTTTGGTCTTTTCCTTCACCTTTCATGACTTATAACCCTAAAGAGGCATAATTTTTTCCATTTTTCTTCAGTTAAGCATCTCAAAAACCCTCTCTTATACTGTCAACCATAAGATTAGGGTTTCCATCAAACTCATCTCTCAAAAGCAAGATTCAAGCCTTTTCCAAGATAATCGAGAATTAAGTTTTCCAATCCAAGAACTCTCCAGCAAATCATCAAGGTTTCCTTTCTAAGGTATGCGCGTGTTCATTCATGGACTCCTTTCATCCATGAAGTTCAAGAACCCTTTTCTAAAATTATATATTATGATTTTCATGTTATGAATGGATTGTTGATCATGTTTATGTGTTGAATGATGCCAAGATACAATCTTTATGTGTTATTATGAATCTATGACATCATATGAGTTGAAAACATGTAAGTTTGATTATTTATGATGAATAATTGTATGATTTACACCTATGCCTAAGTTGTGCATGTAAGGTGTTTGAATAAATACGTAAGAGACTAGAAATCATGCATTATAGCTAAATTGTGACTAATGAAAGGATTCATGATAGTCCTCTATGATTCAATGTCATCCATGTTGATAATGTGTCTTGTGAACACTATTGGATTACTCATGAACTAGTCTTATGGAATTATGCTATGCTTACTTGCAAAACCAACTCATGTACAAGATGTAGAATAACCATGTACTTCATGAAATTCCCCAAGTTTTGATATCATGGATTGTGGTTGTAATATGTAATGAGCATGATATTGAAAGCTATGCAAGTGTATACATGTTGTATGAAATTCCCTTCCATGAAATATATTGTTGAGAACAATGCTTAGCATGAAATCCCTTATTTATGATATGGTGAATTGTGGACTCTATTCTTATGATCAAGTCAGTCAACTTTGTTAGTTTCCTTCCATCGAGTCCTGGGGGTATTCGTACCCAAAAAATATAGTTGTGTGCCTAGATCCATGTCATGTTTCATGATATTCTCAGTCAAGCCAGGTTCCATAGAACTCAGTCAGTCATGTGACTCAGGAAGGTTTAGTAATTCAGAAACCTCAGTAAGTCTCAATAACTCAGTAACCTCAGAGAATTTCAGTACTCTGTGATATCAAAAACTTCAGTAATTCTAGTGCTTTTGGTAACTTCAGGACTCTCAATCAGTCCTCAGAACTCAGTATATTCCGTTCGCCATCAGAATCCAGTAAACTCAGTTTTAGCTCCACTAAATAATACCACTAGTATCAGTTTAGTTAATCAGTATCAGTTCAGCAAATCAGTTCAGTTCGGTTATTTAGTTCAACCTAGTTATTCAGTTCAGTGTCTTTCAGATGAGAGTAGGATTCAACACCGAATGAATCTAGGGATGGGGGCTCACCCGCTAGAATAGGACTGAGATCCCTAGAAGCAATTCCTAAGTTCCAGAACTACGTAGACCGCGTAGGTATGGGATACCACCCATTAGGTAGGACTGACATACTCAGGGGTTACCCGTTAGCATATTTATATATATATAGGACTAATCCCAGGAGTCACCCGCTAGATTAGGACTGACTCCACAGTAGATGTCTTTACTGGTGGCGCGGTACTGACACCCTTCCAGTCAGGGCAAAGATTGGACCCCAGTCAGCTTAGCTTAGGGCATGTCAGTTAGATGAACACATCCCACAGTTTCAGTTACAGATTCAGGGTTGTCAGGCACAGTCAACTCAGCTTAGTAGTACAGATTCAGTACTATTAGATACAGTAAATGCTTATCATTATAAATAGACTTAAAGATCACCCGTTAGATAGGACTAATCTCAGACTAAGTCCAATCATCTATATTATCAGTATGCTCATGATCACCAGCTGGACAAGACTGATCTCAGATTTAGTTACTCCATGTAGAACAGAACTCAGATAGTTCCATCAGTACTTAGGCTGTCAGATACAGTCGCTCAGTATCGGTTATATTGGTTAGTCCGATCATTACAGTTATATTAGTTATATCAGTTTTCATAGCTCATGTTACCACTATTTTGTCTCAGGACTATTAGAAAGTCATTCCAACCAGTTCTTCATAATTTGAACTGTCAGAAATAGTCAATAATCTATTCAGTACCTCAGTAACAGTAAAGTCATGTCGTCAGCATTCAGATTCAGTAGTCTGTATGATCACGAGTTCAGTTATAGTTGTTGATGCATGTATGTATTCTCGCGTCCATATTAGTTAGCATTGTTCATGCATATAACCCTTTGCATTTAGCCTACCTCACTCGTATACTAAGTACATTCAGACGTACTAACGCATTTGCGCTATAGTGTTTTATTTTACGCCATAGGTTCAGAGGCACGAGCTCCAGATCAGCAGTAGATTCTAGTCTCAGCAGTCAGAGTTAGAAGTAAGTCCTCATCTTTCGAGGACATGATGATTTCAGTTTTTAGTTTATTTCAGTAGTTGGAGTTAGTTGGATACATGTTCCTTCAACTCCCTATTCAGACAATTTAGAGGCTTTTCAGACTAGTATGTTCAGACTTAATTTTATTTCAGTTGTTTTGAGTAGTTTATACCCCATTTTAGATGTTATAACTTAATATGTTTTGTTCAATTTGAACCTTACGGCCTTACAGTAGTACGTATTCCGCATTTCATGAGACATTATGCAGTTTACATATACAAATATCAGTCATGGGTTAGCTGGTGGTCCTTCGGGGTCATGAGCACCGTGCAACATTCTGGTTCAGGAAATTGGGTCGTTACACATTAAGGACCCGAGCATAAGCATCATGAATGGGAGTAACACTACTCAATTATAACCCATATTTGTTGATCTACAAAAATGTCCGGATCATAAGTAAAGACTCGCTCGGCATAAACACAACACAACATGGTTTCTTAGGACAGACCACAATGAGAAACATAGGTGCACATATTATGAGCTATATGGCATAAAGAGGAAATTTATTTAGTTAACAACTAAGACAAGGATTGCCCCTTGATGCGACTGATCCTTATTTAATGAACAAAAATTTTCCATAAGTTAGCATAAACTTTATCACTTTGGCTAATTCCGGCATAAAATGATTCATTGACATATAAAAACACATTTTCTTAGGACCAAGCATGCTGTGAGACATAGATTTGGATCATGAGCAACAAACATATGGCTTGGATACTTGGAAAATTGGATCAATAAGGGACATTATTTCTTTTTGTTTGGAGGTTGGAACATAACATGAGTTATATAGAGAGCTCAAATCTTAGGCATAGGCAATACATGAATACATAAAATATTGGTAGATGTCCATTAAAACAAAAATAGGAGGAGCTTGCTTAAATAGGAATTGATTTATCATGATTCTTACTTGACACTTGACACCACAAGAAAACTCGAGAACTACTTTAATCCAACATCTCCCCTATAGATCAATGTCACACTCCTAGACTTGCAAACATAACTTCACATCAAAATATATAGCCACAACTCTCAACACAAAAGAGACATCACTATATACTTAGACTCTAATCTATCCCTGATGAACTATACTCTAAAAGCCTCGCTTTCCGAGAACGCTACTCTTAACTTTTGCTAGCCTCTATAGCAATCACTCTACAACTCCCACTCTTATGAGTGTATGCATCCACACTTCTTATCACAAAGGGGGTATCAATATACACATGAGCAAAAAATCCCCTCAATAATTTTTTTATTTTATTATAGAAATACAAAATTCATTCTTGAACATCCCCCTTTCAGGGACACTAATCATAATTTCCTCCAACCCCCTAGGTCATCAACTTACGACTACTATTATCATAGACATAGACACCCATGCTTCTAAACACTTAACACATCATCTTCAATTCCTTAGAATACTAGCATTGCAACTCTAATCACACAACTTACAACTTAAAAAACTTTGTAAAACTATACCAAAGGCGCACATTGCCTACCCATATCTCCTCAGTTCAAATCTAAAGAACACCATACAAATTCCAAGAATTCTCTATACTACAAGATTCAAGAATGTAATCTAGGTACGCGTGACACTCGTACACAACGCCTTATCTAACAACATGCTACCTCGCGGTTCAACTTATTACTATATACTCACATTCTTATCCACTTAATGATTCAACCACAATTCATTGTCTTACTTTTGTTCTCATGTATACTTATACAACACAATTTACCACTCATTAATCCACAAGTTTCCAACCTAGGCTATTGCATACCTCACATCAAGCCTATAAGTTCGTTACCACAAAATACACATCATTAGTCTTAAGCTACTATTTTTATCACCACACTTCACATATATTGTTCAAGCCTACAGTCTAATGTCAATCATGTACCACCAAAGAAGCATGCCACATACTAGACTAGTCCATAAAATTGGGCAGTTAACTCAAAATACTTTATTTCATTTAACTACTACCTACAATCACGCCCCCTCCGGGACATTACTACTACACCTCAAAATCTACTACATATTTAGTACTAGTCTATAACTACTAGAGTAAAGACAATCGGGGAGGGGGTTGGGCGTAAAGTCATAATAGGAATAGTCGATCTTAATCTTATAACATAACCCATTACGATATTATCAACATATTATACCTCCCCACGTCATATTTACTTACCCATAGATACATCCCCACTACTTTCAAATTCCATATACACCGATGAGTCTCTATCCATAACTTATTGACTAATCTACCCCTTGCCATTCACGGACTATAAATAATTTCTACAACCACCATAACTATCCATTTTGAGATCCTTCCCCATTTTGAATAAATAATAATCATATCCTGTCACTTTCTTTACAGACTACTATACAATCTACTAATATTGCTACCACATTAGTCTATCACTATAAAATGACAAACCATTCCTCAAGCAATAGTTATAAAACTAAAACTATTTATTTAAATAAAAGTCACCCTCACTCTAACTTCTAACCTTGTGACTTCATATCACCAATTTCTTGGCCTATCTCACTACCAATAGGTCATGACACTTTAACATATACTACTACTTGGGTGGAAATACAATTCCATCATTCTGCTATACATCATTACCCTTAAGCATGATATCTACAATGAAATTTTTAAAAGTGAACTAAATATACTTTGTACCTTAGGCTGAAAAGCACGATTTCATCAGGATAAAGATATACACTCGAAGAAATGTACCTTGAAGCACTATTAGACACCTCTTAAGTCCTTGTGCTATCTTATACCTATATAGATAACTTGATCAGAGAAAACCACATTGCTAAGGGAGCTAGACTCTTAGACTTATATCGCCTCAACAATGAGGCATGGCCTATTAAATAAGAGTAAGGAAAGAATGTGGATAATATTCTTATGGCCGACGCTATAGAACAAACTACAGTAGGAAAGAATAAGGAACAACTCCTAAATGCCCGGTAGCTTCCTGATTATAAGTGTGGTGCACAACACACCCATAAAAAAGACTCTACTAGACACGCTTTCACAGACACCCTAGGACCATGAACCGTGCTATGATACAAAGTTTGTCACGACTCGTACTGAGGCCCTAGCCACGACAAAAATCCAAAATCGTGAAGGCCCGGGGGCCTTGTCTAACTGGCAATCATATACACAATTTATAGACTATAAGGAAAATGCAAAAAAACATGACAAGACGAAAACATGGTCATTCTTTTACTTCAGCTAAACAATACGAAAATGAGTTCATGAAATATTCAAAAACACCTGACACTAGTCTGCAAAATCTCTAACAACTCAAAAACACTATTGTCTGAAAACTGGGACAAGGCTCTCAGTCGGGCCATAAACCAAAATAAAATATCAATGTCAAATCAACAATGCCTTCCAATATAAGGGAGGCTCACCAACTTCAAACTTTGGACAATCCAATCTACTACTTAGCGAAACCTTGAGACTTTGTCTCAAATCCTGAAATATAGGGGGTCAACATAGATGTAATGGTACACAGAGCAATCCAAAATAATGTATTTTAAATATAACATAAGTCAGAGCAATTCATAAAACATTTTACATATAATCC